>OX422143.1:87139951-88343048 GCA_949129095.1 Volucella bombylans
CTTGTTGATATCGGGTATAAGATTATCTATGCAGATGGAAATATCTCTAATTACCCGAATATGCCCAGCCCCAATCTTATGGCTTTCAAACTAATAATTATAGAATTGTTTCAACCTGGGAAAGTCCGCCATCGATCAAATACTATGGATAATTCTCGCTGCTAGATCAAGGTCGATAATGATTTAAGCGAGACCTTGAAAGTCAAGAAATATTCGAACAAGGCGACGTACTGTCATGTGACTTTTTTCAACACCTCCCTAGAAATAATCATGAAATACTCATTGACCAACATAAGAGGTATCATCCGGATGATGAATCATAGGCGTCTCCGAATACAAAAATTCCTCAGAGTTAACATCGCGGGACAACATTCGCGGGACAACCGCTAGGTGTTGCACGCAAATAGAAGGGGACCTTAGCCAACTTGGAGTGCGGCACTGGAGGCAGCCGTTATTCTCAGTCTGGTGCCAACTTTAACACTGCAAACCTGTCAACAGTATACTTTCGAATATAGTCTGAGAGCGATTGCTCTGGAGAACTGCAGAAACCGCGCCTGAAAAATAAAGAAGGCTGTCGTATCCCAGGCAATGGCTTTTCATGAAGCGGGAGCTAACACAATGAAGCTGGGACAAAATATTTACTTAAGAACTTTTGAAGCAAAAGTGTAATGGGACTCTTATTGACATGAAGGTTCAAGTATGTTAGGCATTTCGAAATGTTGAGTATTTCCTACAATAAAAGCAATGACTTATATGTACTTTTTCAGTGAAAGTGCAATGTACTTATTTTATCCGCGTGATTGAGAGCCAGTTAAAGTCAACCAATCAGTAAAGTGTGGACGACTATGTATCCTGAATATCAAGCCGTAACACATACACTCCTATCTGATGCTGGGAATACCGTCGGTTTTCTATGAGCCTTATTTGTTTCATGAATTCCAGCACTTTTTTCGGAAAGTGATTATCTGACATAACTTAACTCAACATAACTCTCTGCAGTTATGAATCCAAAACACTGGTTCAATTAAAAATTATCCTTATTAGCTAATCTTCACATTTTTATTTCGCACCTCACACCCAAACACAAAATAATGTTGCCATAAAATCTAATTCCATCCATTTCCAACTATTCATCACAAAAATCTCTTCAAAACCTACTCGTATCCCAAGTCAAAGGAAATTACTACCCGAACTAACACATATGTTATACATATGTAGGTGTATGAACATTCACAATTCAAAACGAGTTGACTATTGGTGCTCCATTTTCCCAACGCATATCTTTTCAACTTTGGACCCTCTAGGACGCATATTTAAGGAGTTATAGCCATTTTTGTGTTCAACTTTGGACCCTCTAGGACGCTTATCTAAGGAGTTATGACCATTTTTGTGTTTAATTTTGGACCCTCTAGGACGCTTATTTAAGGAGTTATGGCCATTTTTGTGTGTAACTTTGGACCCTCTAGGACGCTTATTTAAGGAGTTATTGCCATTTTTGTGTTCAACATTGGATCTTCTAGGACGCTTATATAAGGATTTATAGCCATTTTTGTGTTCAACATTGGACCCTCTAGGACGCTTATTTAAGGAGTTATGGCCATTTTTGTGTTTAATTTTGGACCCTCTAGGACGCTTATTTAAGGAGTTATGGCCATTTTTGTGTTTAACTTTGGACCCTCATGGACGCTTATTTAAGGAGTTATAGCCATTTTTGTGTTCAACTTTGGACCCTCTAGGACGCTTATTTAAGGAGTTATAACCATTTTTGTGTTCAACTTTGGACCCTTTCGGACGCATATTTAAGGAGTTATGACCATTTTTGTGTTTAATTTTGGACCCTCTAGGACGCTTATTTAAGGAGTTATGGCCATTTTTGTGTGTAACTTTGGACCCTCTAGGACGCTTATTTAAGGAGTTATTGCCATTTTTGTGTTCAACATTGGATCTTCTAGGACGCTTATATAAGGATTTATAGCCATTTTTGTGTTCAAGTTTGGACCCTCTAGGACGCTTATTTAAGGAGTTATGGCCATTTTTGTGTTTAATTTTGGACCCTCTAGGACGCTTATTTAAGGAGTTATGGCCATTTTTGTGTTTAACTTTGGACCCTCTAGGACGCTTATTTAAGGAGTTATTGCCATTTTTGTGTTCAACATTGGATCTTCTAGGACGCTTATATAAGGATTTATAGCCATTTTTGTGTTCAAGTTTGGACCCTCTAGGACGCTTATTTAAGGAGTTATGGCCATTTTTGTGTTTAATTTTGGACCCTCTAGGACGCTTATTTAAGGAGTTATGGCCATTTTTGTGTTTAACTTTGGACCCTCTAGGACGCTTATTTAAGGAGTTATGGCCATTTTTGTGTTTAACTTTGGACCCTCCAGGACGCTTATTTAAGGAGTTATGGCCATTTTTGTGTTTAACTTTGGACCCTCTAGGACGCTTATTTAAGGAGTTATGGCCATTTTTGTATTCAACTTTGGACCCTCATGGACGCTTATTTAAGGAGTTATAGCCATTTTTGTGTTCAACTTTGGACCCTCTAGGACGCTTATTTAAGGAGTTATAACCATTTTTGTGTTCAACTTTGGACCCTTTCGGACGCATATTTAAGGAGTTATAGCCATTTTTGTGTTCAACTTCGGACCCTCCAGGACGCTTATTTAAGGAGTTATGGCCATTTTTGTGTTCAACTTTGGACCCTCTAGGACGCTTATTTAAGGAGTTATGGCCATTTTTGTGTTCAACTTTGGACCCTCTAGGACGCTTATTTAAGGAGTTATGGCCATTTTTTGTGTTCAACTTCGGACCCTCCAGGACGCTTATTTAAGGAGTTATGGCCATTTTTGTGTTCAACTTTGGACCCTCCAGGACGCTTATTTAAGGAGTTATGGCCATTTTTGTGTTTAACTTTGGACCCTCTAGGACGCTTATTTAAGGAGTTATGGCCATTTTTGTGTGTAACTTTGGACCCTCTAGGACGCTTATTTAAGGAGTTATTGCCATTTTTGTGTTCAACATTGGATCTTCTAGGACGCTTATATAAGGATTTATAGCCATTTTTGTGTTCAAGTTTGGACCCTCTAGGACGCTTATTTAAGGAGTTATGGCCATTTTTGTGTTTAATTTTGGACCCTCTAGGACGCTTATTTAAGGAGTTATGGCCATTTTTGTGTTTAACTTTGGACCCTCTAGGACGCTTATTTAAGGAGTTATAGCCATTTTTGTGTTCAACTTTGGACCCTCTAGGACGCTTATTTAAGGAGTTATAACCATTTTTGTGTTCAACTTTGGACCCTTTCGGACGCATATTTAAGGAGTTATGACCATTTTTGTGTTTAATTTTGGACCCTCTAGGACGCTTATTTAAGGAGTTATGGCCATTTTTGTGTGTAACTTTGGACCCTCTAGGACGCTTATTTAAGGAGTTATTGCCATTTTTGTGTTCAACATTGGATCTTCTAGGACGCTTATATAAGGATTTATAGCCATTTTTGTGTTCAAGTTTGGACCCTCTAGGACGCTTATTTAAGGAGTTATGGCCATTTTTGTGTTTAATTTTGGACCCTCTAGGACGCTTATTTAAGGAGTTATGGCCATTTTTGTGTTTAACTTTGGACCCTCTAGGACGCTTATTTAAGGAGTTATGGCCATTTTTGTGTGTAACTTTGGACCCTCTAGGACGCTTATTTAAGGAGTTATTGCCATTTTTGTGTTCAACATTGGATCTTCTAGGACGCTTATATAAGGATTTATAGCCATTTTTGTGTTCAAGTTTGGACCCTCTAGGACGCTTATTTAAGGAGTTATGGCCATTTTTGTGTTTAATTTTGGACCCTCTAGGACGCTTATTTAAGGAGTTATGGCCATTTTTGTGTTTAACTTTGGACCCTCCAGGACGCTTATTTAAGGAGTTATGGCCATTTTTGTGTTTAACTTTGGACCCTCTAGGACGCTTATTTAAGGAGTTATGGCCATTTTTGTATTCAACTTTGGACCCTCATGGACGCTTATTTAAGGAGTTATAGCCATTTTTGTGTTCAACTTTGGACCCTCTAGGACGCTTATTTAAGGAGTTATAACCATTTTTGTGTTCAACTTTGGACCCTTTCGGACGCATATTTAAGGAGTTATAGCCATTTTTGTGTTCAACTTCGGACCCTCCAGGACGCTTATTTAAGGAGTTATGGCCATTTTTGTGTTCAACTTTGGACCCTCTAGGACGCTTATTTAAGGAGTTATGGCCATTTTTGTGTTCAACTTTGGACCCTCTAGGACGCTTATTTAAGGAGTTATGGCCATTTTTGTGTTCAACTTCGGACCCTCCAGGACGCTTATTTAAGGAGTTATGGCCATTTTTGTGTTCAACTTTGGACCCTCCAGGACGCTTATTTAAGGAGTTATGGCCATTTTTGTGTTTAACTTTGGACCCTCTAGGACGCTTATTTAAGGAGTTATGGCCATTTTTGTATTCAACTTTGGACCCTCATGGACGCTTATTTAAGGAGTTATAGCCATTTTTGTGTTCAACTTTGGACCCTCTAGGACGCTTATTTACGGAGCTATAGCCATTTTTATGTTTAACTTTGGACCCTCTAGGACGCTTATTTAAGGAGTTATGGCCATTTTTGTGTTCAACTTCGGACCCTCCAGGACGCTTATTTAAGGAGTTATGGCCATTTTTGTGTTCAACTTTGGACCCTCCAGGACGCTTATTTAAGGAGTTATGGCCATTTTTGTGTTTAATTTTGGACCCTCTAGGACGCTTATTTAAGGAGTTATAGCCATTTTTGTGTTCAACTTTGGACCCTCTAGGACGCATATTTAAGGAGTTATAGCCATTTTTGTGTTCAACTTTGGACCCTCTAGGACGCTTATCTAAGGAGTTATGACCATTTTTGTGTTTAATTTTGGACCCTCTAGGACGCTTATTTAAGGAGTTATGGCCATTTTTGTGTGTAACTTTGGACCCTCTAGGACGCTTATTTAAGGAGTTATTGCCATTTTTGTGTTCAACATTGGATCTTCTAGGACGCTTATATAAGGATTTATAGCCATTTTTGTGTTCAAGTTTGGACCCTCTAGGACGCTTATTTAAGGAGTTATGGCCATTTTTGTGTTTAATTTTGGACCCTCTAGGACGCTTATTTAAGGAGTTATGGCCATTTTTGTGTTTAACTTTGGACCCTCTAGGACGCTTATTTAAGGAGTTATTGCCATTTTTGTGTTCAACATTGGATCTTCTAGGACGCTTATATAAGGATTTATAGCCATTTTTGTGTTCAAGTTTGGACCCTCTAGGACGCTTATTTAAGGAGTTATAGCCATTTTTGTGTTCAACTTTGGACCCTCTAGGACGCTTATTTAAGGAGTTATAGCCATTTTTGTGTTTAATTTTGGACCCTCTAGGACGCATATTTAAGGAGTTATAGCCATTTTTGTGTTCAACTTTGGACCCTCTAGGACGCATATTTAAGGAGTTATAGCCATTTTTGTGTTTAATTTTGGACCCTCTAGGACGCTTATTTAAGGAGTTATGGCCATTTTTGTGTTTAACTTTGGACCCTCTAGGACGCTTATTTAAGGAGTTATTGCCATTTTTGTGTTCAACATTGGATCTTCTAGGACGCTTATATAAGGATTTATAGCCATTTTTGTGTTCAAGTTTGGACCCTCTAGGACGCTTATTTAAGGAGTTATAGCCATTTTTGTGTTCAACTTTGGACCCTCTAGGACGCTTATTTAAGGAGTTATAACCATTTTTGTGTTCAACTTTGGACCCTTTCGGACGCATATTTAAGGAGTTATAGCCATTTTTGTGTTCAACTTTGGACCCTCTATTTATTTATCTATATCTATACTTTTAGAAGTTATAGCCATTTTTGTGTTCAACTTTGGACCCTCTCAGACGCTTATTTTAGGAGTTATAGCCAATTTTGTGTTTAAGTTTAGACCCTCTCAAACGCTTATTGTAGGAGTTATAGCCATTTTTGTGCCTAACTTTGGACCTTCTCAGATGCTTATTTTAGGAGTTATAGCCATTTTTGTGTTAAAGGTTACACCCCCTCAGACGCTTATTTTAGGAATTATAGCAATTTTTGTGTTCAACTTTGGACCCTCTCAGACCTTTATTTTAGGAGTTGTAGCCATTTTTGTATTCAAGTTTGGACCCTCTCAGATGCTTATTTTACAAGTTATAGCCATTTTTGTGCTCAAGTTTGGACCCTCTCAGACGCTTATTTTAGAAGTAATAGCCATTTTTGTGTCGAAGTTTTGACCGACTCGGACGCTAATTTTAGAAGTTATAGCGATTTTTGTGTTGAAGTTTGGACCCCCTCAGATGCTTATTTTAGAAGTTATAGCCATTTTTGTGGTGAAGTTTGGACCCCCTCAGATGCTTATTTTAGAAGTTATAGCCATTTTTGTGGTGAAGTTTGGACCCTCTCAGATGCTTATTTTACAAGTTATAGCCAATTTTGTGCTCAAGTTTGGACCCTCTCAGACACTTATTTTAGAAGTAATAGCCATTTTTGTGTCGAAGTTTTGACCCACTCGGACGCTAATTTTAGAAGTTATAGCGATTTTTGTGTTGAAGTTTGGACCCCCTCAGATGCTTATTTTAGAAGTTATATCCATTTTTGTGTTGAAGTTGGGGCCCTCTCCGACCCTTAATTTAGAAGATACACCAATTTTTGTGTCGAAGTTTGGAACGGCTGTTCTTAGTTTAGAAGTTTCGAAAATATCAAGTCATATCGTTCGATGGTGAAAGGCATTCTATATACGATATCAAATAAATAACGCACATTACGGATAGAATGTAACTGCGACAGCCGATAACAATTTCAGGGTAGAAAGCGTTAACATGTTACAGGTGTACACAAATGCTGACTCTTGAATGGCAATGGTAAGCGCATGTCGATTTTTTAGCAGGCCGAAGATGCAACAACTGTTTCATAGGTAAGGCAATTTTTCTTTTCTTTCTGTCGTAAAAGAGCGCTGAAACAAAGAACTAGTGAATGGAAATTAACGTATTTTCTTTTACCTGGATTCGCTCGAAAGATGAGTGTTTAGAAATCATCATCATCGTCATAAAATATTCAACAATATCCCCTTCACACAAGCCCATCTCTATTTCACTCGAACTCAATTTTTACTCAATTATTCATTTTTCATTTACTCATATTGTTATGATTTGCTCTAATCACTTTGTTATAAAAAACATTCATTCGCTGTTAAACTGCCAACGAGATCGGTCTTGCTTAATCCATGTGGTCTATTTACTAGTACATACTATTTATTATATGAGTAGATTAAATAAAGTAATTTTATAACGTAGATAAATGTGGGAATAGTTTTGCGTTTAATATATATATACACTGCACATTATCACCAGCTACATATCAGAGACTTAACATCATTACATTACAGCACCTGAGGACTTTGGATAAGTATAACATCATTCATTTCAACATCCATACACATTTAACAAACAAACATATTTCAACCACCAAAAAATACACACAAACAATGTTCAAGTTATTCTTGAACATTCATACATTCACAAACAATGAGTAAAAGATGAGATAAAGTGTCCGTAGTACCAGGACCCACAATGTAAGCGCCGAGTACCTGAAGCTTGATGCGAGCGTACTCACAAAGATAGTGCCCCGCGGTACTATCGTCATTCTCACAGCAAACGTCGCAGGATGTTGTATCGCTTATGAATCACCCACTTAGGTTCTAAGCAAAGGCGTAGTACCCGATTTCAATTCCAGTGAGAAATCTACAGTCTTTTCCAATGAGCGAAAGAAGAAAAGGCGCTCAAACTTTAGAGACATGGTGCAGCATTTGTTTGGATTGCCGTCTGTAGTTACACGAAATCCGACTATGATTAGGAGCGCTAACTAAGATCGCAGGCTATACCTAATTTAGATTCGGGTACAAAGAAGCTCCCAACTGAATCTTGTCTAATATATAGATTTGCGATTTAATTTCTTGTCCCATTATGACCTGGGACCCAAGCAAGACTCAGTAAACTCAGCCTTCCGAAAGTGTTTTTTTTTTCTATCGGAACAGAAAAGTCAGACAAATAACTAGTCCACTGCACTCTTTGTAAGTTCCTTTTAAGGAAACCTTTTGAAACCTTTTAGCCTTACGACGAAAGATGACTAAGAGCTTCAGTGATAAGGTGCCTACAATACCAGCACTCACCATGTCAGTGCCGAGTACCTGGAGCCTGATGCGATCCTCCGCGGAGTCGTCATCATTTCACAGCATGTATCGCAGGATGTTGTGTCAATTATGCTCAGCACATTTACGTGCTTTGCAAAAGTCTAGTGCCCTGTCACGACTCCATTAATCAACCTGCAGTCTTTGCTGCTGAGGGGCAGCAGAAAGGCCTCTAACTTCCTAGAGACGTCGGGAAGCATTCGTTTGGTCTGCCTGCATCCCGGGGAGTTATGCCATCTGCAGTAGTGCTCATATGAGACCCAACTGTCAATGGAAGCCCTAACTGAGGAAGCAAGCAGAGCCAACGTAGGTTCGGGTCTTGAAAAATGCTCCTCTGAACCTTGCTTGGCAAGTTAATATGTGATTTCATTTCCCGCGATCCCCTTGTGATCTCTTGCATTCCTGAACTAGATTGAACGTGGTAAGAGGGTTCAGCAAGGCCCTAAGCGCAGCTTCGCTGTCGCTACTGATACAAATGCTTATCCCCTCCACAGTTCGCTACCATCAGGATTGCGTAAATCTCCGCTAGGGAGACAAATGCGAGCTTTCCTAACGTGAAGTGAAATCAAAGTTGTCGTCCTCCAGAAAGACACCAGCGCCACATCTTATATTAGATTTGGAGCCTTCCGCGAAGACCCGACCGCATTCCTCTCTTGGCTCAGATTCTGGCCGAAACCAGTCCCGGGCACAGGCAAAGACGATATCGTATTTTTCCGCAACAGCAATTCTGGTGTCATTGAATCGGACGGCATGTCCGATGTCCGATGCAGCCCATGATATAAATATCAAGGAGAGGGAGATTCAGTAATGCATCTTGAGCGGAGCCAAGAGTGCTGGGGAAAGCCGCCGTGCATACGAGACAAATCGTTCTTTGGAGTCTGGTAAAAGCAGCAATCACGTATTTTCGCGAGAGCTGATTCCACCAGACAACCCACGCATTGTATATAATTGGTCTTATCGTAGCCATGTAGATCCAAAGGACCCTTTTCAGTGATAGGCCCCATGTCTTGATGATAGCTCCTCTGCACTGCCAGGAGGTACACAGCGCCTTAGATGCTTTCGACGTAACATGTTTAGTTCGGAGAAGTTTGTTATCCATAATGGCACCCAAATACTTAGCTTCTTTGGGGAATTGGATGGTGATGCCTTTAACCACTAGATGTTTCAGTTTCCTCCTTCTCGTAAAGAGAACAACCTCAGTTTTGAGAGGATTGACTCAAAGCCCAATACTAGTGCACCAATCGTCGATCTGGAGACAGAACGCCGCTTTGAGGGCAACCCCTATTTACACCCTCCACCATATATTGTCCGAAGACAGCATCCGGAATCAATATCCTATTCCATTGAAAAAAAAAAATTCTCGAACTATCTGGGTCTGTTACTAGAAGTCAGCATGACACTAAGTGCAACGCCGGTATAGGCCCAGATACTCTGACCATGAACCCTTCTCCAAAATATAGTTCATTGCTCATCCGTTATGGCCTAAACCATTCCTGGGCACAGCAAAGTCGATTTCTCATTTGCACAATAACAGATGTTCTGTGGTCGTTGTGTCAGATCGTATATCCATATGACCAAAGTCAAAAGAAGTCACTCTCAAGGTAATCAGAATTCAAGTGCGTATTGCACCAAAGACCCCTTCTTTTGAAACTGAATACTTCGTGGGGCCCACTTTTTTAACCCTTTCCAGAAAGGGGACAGCGTCTTAGAGGTTTCCAGCGAAATATTTTGAGCCCAGAAATTTATTATCAAACCCAAGTGCTTAGCTTAGTTAGAGAAATGGATGATGAGTTTAAGTAGCTTCCTTCTTTCATTTCTAGTTCACCAAAGTCTAGGACCGTCTGGGCACATTAAGCTCAACCACTCCTTCCGTGCTCTTCCACATGAATTGTTGTCTGAAGCCCTTGTCGAACGTGCAGTTATCTTCTGCGATCTTCGGTATAAAGCATTATCTTACTCTCCAATAAGGGCTCGATGGTAGGACTATTAATGCTACCACCAAACAACATACCGTTAAAAGCCTTACCGACTTCTTGTTGATATCGGGTATAAGATTATCTATGCAGATGGAAATATCTCTAATTACCCGAATATGCCCAGCCCCAATCTTATGGCTTTCAAACTAATAATTATAGAATTGTTTCAACCTGGGAAAGTCCGCCATCGATCAAATACTATGGATAATTCTCGCTGCTAGATCAAGGTCGATAATGATTTAAGCGAGACCTTGAAAGTCAAGAAATATTCGAACAAGGCGACGTACTGTCATGTGACTTTTTCAACACCTCCCTAGAAATAATCATGAAATACTCATTGACCAACATAAGAGGTATCATCCGGATGATGAATCATAGGCGTCTCCGAATACAAAAATTCCTCAGAGTTAACATCGCGGGACAACATTCGCGGGACAACCGCTAGGTGTTGCACGCAAATGGAAGGGGACCTTAGCCAACTTGGAGTGCGGCACTGGAGGCAGCCGTTATTCTCAGTCTGGTGCCAACTTTAACACTGCAAACCTGTCAGCAGTATACTTTCGAATATAGTCTGAGAGTGATTGCTCTGGAGAACTGCAGAAACCGCGCCTGAAAAATAAAGAAGGCTGTCGTATCCCAGGCAATGGCTTTTCATGAAGCGGGAGCTAACACAATGAAGCTGGGACAAAATATTTACTTAAGAACTTTTGAAGCAAAAGTGTAATGGGACTCTTATTGACATGAAGGTTCAAGTATGTTAGGCATTTCGAAATGTTGAGTATTTCCTACAATAAAAGCAATGACTTATATGTACTTTTTCAGTGAAAGTGCAATGTACTTATTTTATCCGCGTGATTGAGAGCCAGTTAAAGTCAACCAATCAGTAAAGTGTGGACGACTATGTATCCTGAATATCAAGCCGTAACACATACACTCCTATCTGATGCTGGGAATACCGTCGGTTTTCTATGAGCCTTATTTGTTTCATGAATTCCAGCACTTTTTTCGGAAAGTGATTATCTGACATAACTTAACTCAACATAACTCTCTGCAGTTATGAATCCAAAACACTGGTTCAATTAAAAATTATCCTTATTAGCTAATCTTCACATTTTTATTTCGCACCTCACACCCAAACACAAAATAATGTTGCCATAAAATCTAATTCCATCCATTTCCAACTATTCATCACAAAAATCTCTTCAAAACCTACTCGTATTCCAAGTCAAAGGAAATTACTACCCGAACTAACACATATGTTATACATATGTAGGTGTATGAACATTCACAATTCAAAACGAGTTGACTATTGGTGCTCCATTTTCCCAACGCATATCTTCGAAGAACCGGAAATTGATTGCTGCCAAATTTGCAGATGCCGGATGTAATAATGCAACCTCGCCGCAAATGCTATACCACAAAACATTCACACACAGTCAGTATGGCATTTTCTATCTCCTGATCCTGATCTCGTCGAAAATTCCATTGAAATATCCCCGGATTTCGGATTTGTAATACTTGTTTATCGGCTACAACTACAATACAATAACAAAAATTTAAGAAAAAGAAAAAAAAAACTAGAGTCCCAGCTAAGCGGAGCAAAAGCATGAATTTAGGATGTGGAACAGGAAAAATAAAATACCCATGTGTGCTGCACGAATGAATGACAGGAATTCGTATCTGGAAATCGAATTCCCTACAAAGAGTACCCAACTGTCATTGTTACCATACCATGAGGCATGGTAATAACCTCGAATAAGCAAAAGGCACTTGGCCATCAAAAGGTTTTACTGGCTATGGGACAAGGGACATAACTGGCAATTCGCTACAACAAACAGATACAGCTCCATGACAATGGTAGCCTGTCCCGCACTCTGGCTGTTCTGTGCCCTGGAAGACGGCTTTTTGTAGGCAGCAGACATCATAAATGGTGAAACCATTTGCCATTGTTCGCCTTTGCATGGATGATGGTGTCGCTGGTGTGGCTGGTCAGGTTATTTCGATTTAGGAGTGGTATTTTATAAAGTGATTCTGGGAAATGGTAGTTCCTAGTCATTATGGTGTAGCAGTGGTCAAATTGCAGGGTTTTCTTCGGTGCTTGAATATGAAGCCAGTTCAGCTATTGTACGAGAGTGTTCGATTAAATTTTTTTAAGTTTAGTTAGATTTCCCAATTAAAGTTTAGTACTGCAACGACTTTGGAAATGACAAATTAATTTACGTAACTCGTAGAAATTTCGAAAACGCTTCCGAAATTGAACTAAAATGTTTCCGCTGTTTGATGCTAAGAACGATTTTTTTAGTTTCTTTTTTAGTAGTACACTAGGAACTAACTCGCGGTTGTTTACAGGATACGAGTATATTTAGTAGTGTCCTTATTTACGACTAAACTCATTTCTTCAAGATCCCTCTATAATTGGCGCAGTAAAAAGAGTCTTCGGATGAAATTGTGCTTTCTTTCGGTGAAACTATGCTGGCCATCGGTCGATTTTAGTTAACGGTTTGATGAACAGGTAATTTCGATATCTCTTTGTAGATATTGGGGTGAGGAAACCGTGTACTAGGTAGTGATGTTCCGCCACCCCAGCAAAGTTAATTAGCCTTAGTCCGTTTCCATAGGTGGTGTTCTGCAGGCTAAGTTTCCCAACTGCACTGCCAGAAATGTCCTCCCTCGTACTACTTCGTTCATAGCTTGTAAGTTTTATTGAATAGCGTCGTCTTTTTTTTCTGCTGCTGATGTTGCCGAACGGGGCCTTGATGCGTATTTTTAAACGTGTCGGGAGCTCAAAACTTATTGCCTAAATTTCCCGCTTACAACAATTTCGCATCCAAGTGGACGCTGTTTGTTTTCTGAAGCTTTTGGTTGCAACAGTGAGCATTTCACATGACCGGACAGTTTACTCCAGGTAGAATTCCCAGCTTAAATCACCAAGTCCTTTTCTGACCCCTTGGATTAAAGCGGTCTGAATATTCTGGAGTCAATAGCCCACTTTGGAGATATGAGAGCTGACCCATTTGGAGTTCACCCCTCACCATCTCTATTTCAGCACCCTGACTAGTGCTCGTTATTGACCTCAGTTCTAGCTCAACTGCAAATTCGTTAACGACCCGCAAATGCCCGCCTTCTAAAAATGATAAGTTGCAAAAAAATCGTCGTTCATCACATTCGAAAGCAAAGTATTGCACAATGCTTAACCTTGTTGTGGACAATAGTCAATGATTTCACATTAATATTTCCAAATATGTGGAGCATTTATCGGAATTTTAAGTTTTAACTCACACGTCAAATGTGTGTCTAATGGGTCAGTATTCAAAATTGTAAGTACCGATTAATTATTTATAACATAAACCAACCAAAAAAAATTTTGATTACATCAATAGTCAAATTCCTAAAAATATTGCTATTCCACCTAAGCACCAGTACGAGTAGGCTTTAAGACATCAAATCGAATAAAATATTGTTCAATCCGTGTAACCACTATGGGGGCAATAAAAAGAATAATTTAAATAATTAAATGCTAGTAATAAAAGTAATAAACATTTGACGAGTAATAGTATTCATATGCATGTAGATACAGAATCTGCCGCAAAATAATACCATAAATCAAAACCTGCTATTTGTTTGGCGATTAATTAATTTTTTGTTATCCAATTTAGTCGAACACAGTTGGTAAATGTCGGGGTATATTAATTTTATCCCTAAACATGACCGATAATCAGCCAGGAAAATTCAATTAATATCCAATGGGCCATTTGCAGTGAATAATTTACTTCAATTAAAGTAGATGACACATGGATACATTTTGCTAGATTTTTCTCCCATCCACAATCTCGTTTTGCATTATGTTCATGTACAATATATTAATATCTAAATATGGATTGTATTATTGTATTATTACAATATTTTCGATTTTTTGTTTTTTTGTTATTTTTTGTTTTTGCCAGCTCAATGTGAAAACGACTATTAACTGGAAAATTACGAGATTTAACGAGGTTACATTTAGATATTATTGGTGTCACGTCCACTATGGAGAAATGGCAGTTTAGCATAAATTCCCGTGTTCCCGATAGAGAATTAAGCAAAATCCCATTTAATGACCTTCTGTTTTTATCCCGTTTATCCTATCCCGTTAGGGTAAATGGTTTGAATTTATCATTCCTTTATTTTGAATACTTAAATTTATTCAGAGTTTAATATTATTATTACTTCCGTTTTTCAATAAAAATTAAGAATAATAAAAAAAAGATATAAGATTTTATGTGTTATTTTAACATTAATTGACATTTTAAATGCTTATGTTTATAAATTCAAATTAGTTTGAATTATTGTACGAGTATGACAGAATAATAAAATTTGGATTTTTTTTTTTAGTTCAGCGAAGCTAATTGGAGACAAACCAATTTAATGAAAATTATATCCGGTCAACTGGAATCTCAAATATAAATAAATTCTCCATTCTCTTTGGTCCTTTTGATGTCTGTTTCCCACCGCCCTGCTGCCTTTTCGTGTTTCGTCCCCGTTCTTTTCTTCCCGTCATGCTCTGAATGCCACGGTACAGGTGGGATTTACTGGATTCTTTGCCTACCGCTCCAGAGATGAATTAGCTTTCATGTAGTACAAAATAATGACGCCGACAATTTCGGGACAATGTCTAAATTCAAGAGCAAATGTATCATAAAATTGACTCTTTATTCCCAATACCCGACTAACAACCTAAATTTACGAGGGGTGTTCAACATATTCTCGGTATCGGGGTGAAGCTGTGGTTGTATATATAAATTGACTTATTTATCAAGTAATACTATTATTTTAGTGCATTCATGTAAAATTTCATATAAATGTGATTATTAATTCGCGTTTTATCTCTAGTTAAACAGAATCATAATGGCAACTGAGACGATGATGGTGAAAATTGAGCATCGCGCTGTAATTAAATTTCTCACTAAGCAAGGAAAAAGTCAAAAAACTATTCATAAAGAGATGGTGGCTGTTTACCAGGGTTCCGCACCTTCATTATCAACTGTGCAAAAGTGGTCAAGTGAGTTCAAGAGAGGCAGAGAGAGCATTGAAGACGACCCCCGCTCCGGCGCCCCAGCTACTGCTTGTACGGAAGAAAGCATCAAAGAGAGCTTTTGGAGATGTGTAGTGAGAACGCGGACGGTGTTATGGATCGAATTGTTACTGGGGACGAAACATGGGTCCACCACTATGACCCTGAAAGCAAACAAGAGTCCATGCAGTGGCATAAAAAAGGAACAGACCTCCCGAAGAAGTTCAAAGTCACTTCGTCTGCCGGGAAGCTCATGGCCACAGTTTTTTGGGACTCAAAGGGAATCTTGCTCATTGAGTACAAAAAAGTGTGAAACCATCAACGCCACATCCAACGCTTTCACTTTGCATAATTTGCGGGAGGAAATTAAAAAGAAAAGACGGGGTAAACACGCAGCGGGTGTGTTGCTTCTTCATGACAACGCTCCTGTTCACACGGCGCGAGTTTCCAAGGCTACTGCGCGAGATTGTGGTTTCGAAGAAATCCAACACCCACCCTATAGTCCAGACTTTGCCCCTAGTGATTATTTCCTGTTTCCGGATTTGAAAAAATGTCTTCGTGGAAAAAGATTTTCGGATGATGAAGAACTCAAGTCGGCAATAAATAAGTATTTTGCAGAGAAAGAGGAAATTTATTTTTTTGAGGGTTTAAAAAAGCTTATCTCAAGATGTAACAAATGCATTGATGTTAGGGTAGATTATATTGAAAAATAAAAACAATTTAAATTGAATTCGCATTTTCCTTCATATCGATACCGAGAATATATTGAACGCCCCTCGTATACAAATTTATTTCATGGGAGATGAAGAAGCACAAGTTAAAATACGTTGTCATTACAATTACACAGAATCAATACAAAAAAGAGCTACTGTTGATTCATTACAATTTTTTGTAGAAAAAAACGTTTTGGTTCCATTATTTAAACAAGTTTCTGAGAGAATTGATACCGGGCTACCTCCGCTTCAAACCCAAACAGGCTCTGCTGTTAGTTGACCTTCATATCCCGATTACTTGTGGGAATCAAAATTGATCCTACAAAAGTTTCAACTTTAGAGACTGATGCCTCTTTAAAAGCATCAATTTATAGGTACGCACATTGTGCAGCACAAACTGTCGATCGGACATCTGTTGAGAAACGAGGAAGGGATTGTGTCCATTCTGAGCGACAAAGACTTCAGAGACTTTGTATGAAGACACAATTAGCGTGCTAACGGATGAGTTATGTGTACCATCTGTTAACACGAAAGTAGCCATAAATTCTGTGAACATGTCCCAAAATCTGCCGTCTACATTAAACTAAGACCTTCGGAGAGGAAAAGGTTCAAACAAGCCTTGAAACGAGGTAACTCTAGACGTGCTCTAGAGATTGCTCGGCCAAAATCGAAAAGAAGGGTACAGAGGATAAACGGACCCGATCCGACATCGGATGCATAGAGAGTCCGAACAGGAAATTCTATAGTTGACAAGATTTCGTATTGCTGTATACTGGGCCGCGTCAGGCTAGGTGTAATCCCGGAAGACATCAATTCCAACCCAGCAAATGAGCAAATGGCTCAAATACAGAAGGCAGTTATCGATTTTCCGATTGAGCTTGAAGACGAAGAGGTGAAGCCGTGTTTTGACAGTTCTACAATCAGGGCTGGCTGTGTCTTAACACTGGAGCCTGGAGCTAACCCCAAAGAGTGGAAGATCATTTTGGATAATTTTTTTATATTGTTCATTTTCATCGAAACAACTCTGATATAATTTTACGTTTCGTTTTAATTCTGTTTATTGAAGCGCTTTTGGATACACAATATCTTTTGTTTTTTGCTTTTGATGCGTACACAAATAAACCAGAAGATTTTCGCACTTGTGAGCAAACTACATACAGCTGTCCATTTGAGAAGCATGGATTTTCTAAATTTAGTGCACACACTTGCAACGATTGTCTCTGTGGTTTCTTGATGGTCTTTGTAAAGGCGAGTCGCATAGGAAGTTGCAAGCGTTTCGACTCGAATGGTATATCTATCGAAATCGTTGAGATGCGTGACAACAGTACATCTTGTCTTTTGGATTTTCCGTTTAAAATTGCAGCTTCTATGATATTGTTCATTATCTATAATATTTCAGTGAAAGCCGGGTACCGTTGTAAAGTCATGGTGGATTGATGTTTCGGAGAAGGATGATAGGCACGAAAATTAATAATTTTAAAACGTGCATGCCTGGCAAATCAAGTGAATTCAAGAATTCATGCATGGTGAACTCTTGTTGAGTAATGTTTGTCATGTTTTTGGTAACGATTTTAAACAAGTCGGGATCAACGTCGACATCTGGTGTATCTGATGAGATGAGTTGGTGTGATTTTTTCGAAGAACCAAATCAAAATGTGTACCGGTAGTAGACCTCGTTTTTGCCATTCAATGGAATACGTACGAATATAACAGCGTGTCTCTCCAAGAAATATGATGGTTGACAATTAAATCCATTAAAGACTTAAGTTTTTATTTAAACACATTATTAATAATATCATTACGATCCGAAAATGTGTCCACGTAACAAAAGTTCTTTAATTTCATCCGCGGCCATGTGCACATCACCATTTCTGCGCTGTAGAATTATATCACGCGAGTTAAATTTTTTGGAAACCATAACGATGGCCATTTCATCAACTGTTCGTGCATTGTACTATCTTTCGTGTTGGCCAACAGATGTTTTGTCTGCTCTAACTAAAACTGTGCAGTTATCAGCTGGCATTTGTTCGAGAGCAGTCCTGAACAATCGAATTAATTCGTTGTGTTAGTCGAATACAGTTTGGAATCCAGCGACAGTTTCTCGTTAAGTGCGCGTATTGAATAAGTAATGTTGATCGATTTGTTCATCTGTGTAAAATAAATTTGTAAAAATCTGTGATTTTTTTACAATAAACGCATCGATCGACAATCGGAATATCGCAACAAATTCAACTATTTCGACTCTTCACACACGGAGTGAAATGTCACTGATGATGTTCCCAAATTTACTGCAGAAAATACAAAAATAGCATTCGAAAGATTGCGAAAATTAAATTGAAGCTGTGCGGATAGTGGTTTGAAACTTCGTGGAAAATGCGTGTGGAATCTTTTATATAATGTCGAACGGGAATTGGAATTTCACAATTAACACTACTTATAATGTCACCCACGAAATGGAATGTCGGTATTTGTCTTTGCTTTAATTAAAATAAGAGTGTCCCATTTAGACCGCCTATTTTGGAATTTGGAAAAAAGTTCTGATGTGTTTAATTTAATAAGGAGTGTAGACATGGAGGTTATTTATGGAACACAATATCCGATAAAAAGCCGCCTCGTGACTGACGGCACTTTGACGAAGACCGATTAAAAAAACTTGCATTTTAAATTAACCTGTGCGTCTTTTATTTTATAATCGAACGGTTCGCGTTTATTTTTGTTATCACACAAGTGATAATCTGTAACTGGCACCTGAACAGGGACTGGTGTAAAAACTACATCCTTTTTGCCGAAGAATCAAGACTTGGTTCAATACACTCTATCGTGTGCACGTTGATGAACCCATGAGAACACAATTGAACATTTTGATTCAAAAAAACCTACAGTTAAAAATATCCATAAGA
Source organism: Volucella bombylans (assembly GCA_949129095.1). Lineage (NCBI taxonomy): Eukaryota > Metazoa > Arthropoda > Insecta > Diptera > Syrphidae > Volucella > Volucella bombylans. The sequence goes on from OX422143.1 coordinate 87,158,820, forward strand.
ATATATGGATACACTGTAAGGGCTAAAGGATATGGTGGTAAAGTTGCACGTGCCATTAGTAGGACCTAGAGACTAAACGGGGATTACACGGCACTTCCCAAAAAACATCGGTTCCAACAAAAAGCAATGGCCTTTAATAAATAACAACGTTTTTATTACATTTGTTACTGATTACTTACAGGGGTTGCAGCCCTTTGAATATACGGCACTGCTAGTATCCATCAAGGAAGGCAAGGCTTGGATAATCAAACTGGATTTCAATATCATACATATCATCAACTTAAGCAGATTCGACAGTCAAATCAACGAGATTATCGACGTAGTTAATAAATCTCCACTTGACCCAAATAGGCGAACGTATCAATTCACTAAGACCACGGCTTTTGAGAAGACAGAGATCAATTAATTGGATAGAGTTGACATTAAAATGGGTTGCCGTTAATCCAGACGCTAGAGACTGGGATAGAATCCTAGAGAACCATCAAGGAGTGGTGGAGAACAATAACCAGCAAACAGACATGAAATAATCGAACTGCTGCGGTAGGATACGATTTTTCGACGCATTTTAAAGGACAGCTTATATCGGATAATAGAAGACAGCATCTGTCGAACAAGAAAAGAACAAGACATTCTCAAGTGCGAGCTCAACCTTCTTACAGGCTCTTCCACGAATAATGTCTAACGTCACGAGTCAAGGTGGAAATCCAATTTGTCGAAAGACTGAGTTTTCAGAACATAAGACGACTTGGCGACCTTACCTAGAAGCTTAGAGTATCAACTATCACTGACGCTGCAACCCTAGTACTCATTATATTCGTCGCATACATCAGTTAGTGTACCACCAAATATGAACATGTCATTTAGATTGTGCATATAACATTAATATGTTGCTACTTTTATTACAGCTTTCCCAAATTTAATATTCAAAATTTTTTAAGGATTTTATATACAAAGAAACAGATACATTAAAAACCAAATAAATACATAATAATTACATATATTACAAATGCAATAAAACATACATTGTATACATACATACTAAATCAAACATTTTGAAGGACAGGTTCCCTTTTGCCGGGTCAGCTGGTTTAAATAAAGGGTGACCAGATAAAAACGATAGGAACAAAAATTAAATAAAACAACAACGGTATAAGATATAAAATTGATTCTGGATTTATTTTGAAGCTACGTTCATGCCATTAAGTATGGAATAGCACATCATTCAAATTCAAATAGTCGCCTCGGCTTCGTTGGAAGTGCTTCAAGCGGTCGGCCCAATATTTGAAGACTCGGCCCAATATGTACGGCGTTCTTCCAGCAATAACGTGTCGAATGTTGGCCTCGAGCTTGTCCAAAGTGGTTGGCTTGTTAGCGTAGACTAAGGACTTGACGTAGCCCCATAACAAGTAATCGAGTGTTGTCGAATCGCATGATCCCGGTGGCCAATTGATGAACGTCGTGAGATGGCCCAGTTGCCAAATTTCTCCTTCACAAATTTGAAAATCGGTTAACATCGCTCTTATGCATGAGGAAATTGACGGCAACGGTGTCTCCTTCCTCATTTCGAAAGAAATAAGGTCCGATGATGCCGCCATGCCATAAATCACTCCAAACAGTCAATGCATTAATGCTTGGCCGAACACTTATGGATTGCGTTCGTTCTAATAACGCCAATTTTGCTTGTTGACATAACCGCTGAGCAAAAAATGGGCCGAGAAGACGATCTTTTGGCCAAAATACAACCTCCGGTCAAGATTTCCAGAGTCCAATTAGCGAACTCATGGCGTTGTCTAAGGTCGCCCTTAGATGGCTTAACATCCAAAGAGTCTACTCTCGCTCAAACTTTTTCACGTTGCTATGAATTGCCTACACACTGAAGACATGATGACGACCATCATTGCTACCTAGTCATCCTATAAATAATCTCTCTATATATGTACATATATAATTAAATAATTTTTTTCTTCATCTGAGATTTGTATTACATAGGCGGAAGCCTCTAGTAGACAAATGAAATAATAATAACAATAAGACAAATAATAAAGTAAAGTAGGACAACTCAATACCGGACATAAAAAATCACTCTCCAGTGAATGAACTGAAAAACAATAAAGATACGTATTTTGATGGCTTACCTTTCGAGTTTGGCGACAATGTTTTGATAAGAAGTATTGTATCAATTTGTATCAACGATAATCACAATAACTTAATCCTCCTCTTAATCTTTTCAAAGCAAGTTCAACGATAAGGTGTGAGTAGGTTAATATTGCATAACAAAGCCAATTGTATCACATGGATTCTTGAAAGGCATGAAATACCAGAACTACAAGAGAACATACCATTGCAATTAAGAAGATACATTGTGCACTAGCAGGATGGCACCCCCGCACAGTAAGGCCATGCGTTTAGGAGGTGGTTGAATCACGAGTATAAAAATCCCTGGATAGAACTTCACATTTCTTTTCTTACAAATATATCAGGGACTTGGGTTTGTGTTGCAAAAAGAAATTTTAATAGAAAAAAAGAGAATACAAAAAAAGGCTTTTTTAAAGCCACTGTATCTCGGAGTGCGTGGATTTTCAACCTTTCACTCTTAAATTTTTTTACAACATATGTCAGTGTTTCATATTTCAGTGTTTATGGTTTCCGACACTCAGACGTCCTGGCGGTTTGAACTTTTGGGCAACACTGACTGCATAAATATATTCATATCTACAATTAAACCATCCAATTTTCTATAATGGCTGCTATGTATGCAATAACTATTACCAAAATATTTTATGATTTCTACCAAAGTAGGTCCTCGTAGCTGTTTTCCGATATGACTTCTCACGGTATAGCATCAATAGTTGTCCCACACCCAACCGGTCCGCTTTGAAGATGCCTAGAATTAAAGCATTTTATACAGAACAATGGCCATTTTTCCTTCCCAATGTATCTTTTTTTTTATATATAATTGGCGAGCGCACAAGGGATTTTGTGTACCCTTAAGATGTTTGCACATAGCGCGGGCGAGGGGAAATTAAGGAAGGAAAAAGGTGAGATACCGATGTGCGTTGGTTTCAAATGTTTGCAAGTTGCAGTGACTAGGAAATAAAGAGCTCGGCAGGGCATCCCATAAACGAGTTGTGCGGCTTAGGAACGAAGCGCGATATTTCCGAGTACGTCCGAAAGTGAGCTTGAGGGTATACTGCTGAGCATTCATAGCGAGACGGATGTTAAGATTAAAAGTTAGAAGAGATGGAATGCTACTGGCAATTTCCGTGGAGCACTGGTGGTGAAAATAGCAATACTACAAGGTGAGACAGGAGACATCACGTCTGTGTTCGAGGGTGTCGAATGGCTGTGTAATATTGTCATTACCTATGAATTTTATAGCGTGATTTTGGATCCTACCTAGCAAGTGCAAGAGAGGTCTTAGGAGCATCTGACCAGATGTGAGCATTGTACTCCTTTAAGATGAATAAAATAAAATGCATTAAAAACGAAAACGAAACGAGCATTGTACTCCAATTTCGGGCGGATAAACACCTGACATATTGTGTCCTGATCAGAGGAGGTGAAATATTTCTTACATCGCTTTTTGGCGACATCGAATATGTTGTCATTCCAACGTAAGTTGTCATTGATACACATACCCAGAATGGAAAGTTTTTCGGTTTCAACAATGCAAGTGCCATTCATGGATAGTGGCTGGGTGTTTAAATTTCGCTTTAATGCCAGCAGACAGCATTGTGTTTTGGAAGCATTAAATTCCACTCTGTTGATAGTTCCCAGTTGGTTATGCTGTTAATATCATAATTAACATACGCTGCCGTTCCCGTTCTACAGCCGAAGAGCAGGGACGTGAGTTCGGAAACGAATATGAAAAGCAGAGAGTACTGTCGTCAGCAAAGGAATATATTGGATTAGAAGTAGCAGATAAGAGATCATTCCGAAGTAAACATTGTGAAGTGATTGGTTTCACTTTAATCTCGTTGCTAGGTTCCTAGATTACCTCGTACCGTAAAACATATTGTCCTTACCCCGTCCATTAAATTTTCTCCAATATCGGTAATCAGCCTCATCAGCAGGTGTTCTTCCTTATGAAAGGAACTAAAATTGTGGGTTTCATGTTTAGTTGTTTGTCAATGAATATTATTTTGGTTACTTCCTCGAAACTGGTACAAATTCTTCTTTTGAGTTTGTTCTCCGTGTGTACTTCCTTTTAATAACTCTGAGTTGCCACAAACTTCCTCATAACTAATCAAAATTGTCCAAGTCAAAGACAAATAAGAAATGATATTTTAAAGTAAATTCAAGGAAAGTAGGTTAATGTTAGGCGAAAGATACGGAAGGACTGTAAGTAGTAATCCTAAGAAGTTGAAAATTATCACGTCTATACAGGACGAAGGAAACAGTTGACAATGAATAAGATCCATTGTTATAATAGGCCGATGATGTAAATACGATTTTGTTTATCTTTTTTTTTTTAAGAAACTTAAACTTGTGATAGATGATTTATAAGTCGCTCCAAATCTGCTTGGAATACTTACAGGTAAAAGATGTAGAACAGATAAGTTTCCGTTATGTATCCTACAAAATTCGTTTTGTTGACATTTTTTGAGATACCGTTTTGAGTTGTTTTAAGAAAAAATATAAGCTTCTTACTTGTAAGTTGAGGGAAAACTTATATCTTATATACTTATTGTATATATAATTAAAAAAAATGTCGGTTATGCCACTAATTGTTATTAATCCGAGGATATGGATATAAAACCCTTTTCCTCCTCTTACGATACAATATCAAGTTAACAAGTTAAGATGTGACTAACATTTCAGTTTGGAATATTCATTTGATTTAGCAAATGCCTGAATAAGTTAGCTGACCATCTGTTGTATGAAGATAACCATTCAATATCTAGCGATTAGATCCAGTGTACCACACTGGTATCACAATCATAAACGATAAGCCTTGTTAATTTTGCATTTCTGGACATGAGTTTTTTGAAACAATTGTGGTGTTGAAACACTTATAGTTTATTCTTGAATAAAAGGTCATATGATCAAAGTAAGCCTCAATGTGAGTTGCAAAAAACCTACTTATGAGTACCTGCCAAAGTGTTACAATTGCGTTTTTAACCTTGAGTTCTCTTGGGAAGCATTTATTTCATGAATAGAAAATTCCATAAAGTTCTCCAGTCCCCAATATTTGGTTACATAGCATTTATTGTAATTGTTTTTTTGTGACAAACCCACCACCGAAAGGGTAGCTGAGTTATAGTTTTTGGTTACTGGAATCAGCTTTAAGTATGTGCAGCCTACAGGTATTGGCAACCATCTCTCTCGTAATCATCTCATTTTAGCCTGCCGTCTAAATTTTTTCATTATGGTGGTCAGTTGCCTCATCATTCCTTTTATACAGGATAGTCCCAAAATGATTTACATCAATCTTATTAACAGTATTATGGTACAAAATACCTCTTTACAAGCTTAAACTTGATATGGCGAGTTGTCGCTTAGGGTTCACAAGCCAAAATAGAGGTGTAATCCGACAAGTTGCTAATGCAAAGAGACAACATTTTCTATATCAACAATGATACTCACCATTCTATTTAGAAGAAAATATTTGTGAATGCATTTTATGAGCTTATGAGCTCGGATATATTAAGATGTTTATACGTGTAACAGCGGTATATTCCTCCCGTTTTGTGAATTGAGACCAACGAAGTAACTGGCATTTTTGATTGAATATTATAGATAAAGATGAATTCCCTGCCAAAGAAATAGAGAATACCCCTAAAAAAGAAAAAGATACAATGATTTCCAAATATATGTATTTTATATATTGGATGTCAGGACCGTCAAGAAGACGAGACTTCGAAAAACTGAAAAAGAACCTGTTTTCAATCAGGAAGATATTGTAGAATAGCAATCAAAATACAAGTTGGCGCAAAAGTTGTCACCCGAAGTTCTTTGGCTGTAATTTTATTTTATGAATGAAAAACTTAAGTTCTGCTTTTGGATTATGTTTACTTGATGTCTTACATTTTTTTCCATTAAGTGGAGGAAATGATATTGGCTAAGTGACAACCGTCAGAATTGATGACCATTCGGGCCCAATTTGTGGTGTTTTCAATCATTCTTGCCAGAACTTCCGGCGATAGGTCCTCGCATTCTTGACGAATATTCTTTTTGAGGGCTTCAAGAGTCTGATCTTATTGACATAGACTCGGGACTTCAAAAAACCCGATAAAAGGAAGTCTGGAACGGTGAAATTAGGCGATTTTGCCAGCCAGTGCAAAGCGCCAAACGAGAGACGACCCGGAAATGCAGCCCTCATAATTTCGGTTGTGGCTTGTTTCAGTATGCAAGTCCCAATTCATCCAATTGAGGAAGAAGAAAGTCGTTGAGCATGGCTCAACAACTGCACACCAGACAGTTACTTTGAGCGGATGTAATGACTCTTCGTGTGTTATACGCGAATTGTTGGTGCCCCAGAAGCGATAATTTAGCTTATTAACATATCCATAGATATGGAACTGGGCCTCGTTATCTCCCTCGTGGTCGAGATTCAGGAACGTCTTAGTGCTAGCACAGTTGGTGTTGGACGAACGGGAAATCTGCTCCGAAACTCACGCTGAGCCAACATCCGCAAAAAATTTTTAATAATTATTCCGCATTATTTAGGATTATAGCGATTCATATCGTATTGACGCGTATTTTGTATCGGTTTACTTCACAAATGTCAAAGTAGAATTGACATTTGCCGGCAATTGCAAAAATTATAGCATCTTCCGATAGGGTGATAACTTTTGGGCCACCTAGTAGAAAGGACCTCTAATGGCAGCTCATATAAAGACTAAATTTGTCAACATCTCTAGAAAGACTACAACAGCACACGATGCCAAAAAGGAATCAGCAGTGGCATTTCATGTTTCAGTCGATCATTATCAATACACGAAACCGCTTTTTCGATGATGTTTCAAAGTGGTGTTGAGAAAAAATTCGAAAACGGTTCAGGATTCATATGAACCACCAAAAAGACGTGAAACTGTACTGATGGTGCAGAGTTGCATGGCCACCCCTACGTGGTCCCTTTCTTCGTTGTCAGTTATTTTGTATTAGAAGCTAAGTTGAATCAGTTGAACACTAGGAGCGTGAACTTCAGCTTATATAATAGTAGTTTGGGTTTTTAAGGGTTGCCATTAATGACTATCTATGGTGGTGCATAAAGGTTACACCATTTGTTGGCCTATCCTCAACATGCATTCCATAGGAAATTCGACGAACAAACAAAAGGAAATAAACGTTTCATCCCCCCTTGCCAATAGACATCGGCCAACCACCACCCAGTTTCACACTGGACAAGTGTCGAATTTTGATTGCTTTGCTGTTATGGAACATCAAACTAGTTAAAGGCTATGGTTTTTTTCAAATAAGTGAGTGAGTGACACTGTTTCCTTCCCCTAGAAGGAGATTTTGTGACATGTTACAGATGTAACCGAAAAATGCACTATGGTTGCACCACAATTTTCGGAAAATACTATCGGAAATTGGAAACAGCCAAGAAGAAGGAATGGAAATGTGCTACCTGTAGGAGAGAAATGTCCAATCCACCTACTGCGGTAGATAATGCCCCAAAATCTGCACCCATAGAAAACACACCACTTCATAAAACACAAGAACACATACGAAGCTTATGATAACCTGAAGCTTATGATGACCTGAAACCAATGAGTTTCTAATCATCTAACCTAATATGAAACAAAACAATGAAGTTTTGCACAAACTGTAAAGTAAAATTAAAGATTCACATACAAGAAAACAACGCAAAGAAAGATGAACAAATTATTTTAAAGTATAAAAAAATTAACAAATTAGAATAAAAACTTTTGAAAGACAATCTCGAAACTAAAAACACCCCAGTGACAGTAAACGAAGATCTTATTGAAGAGGTAAAAGTCGCGGAAGAACAATAAAATCTGAAATAAGCACAAATAACATCACTGATATAAGCATTAAAGTTGTTGTTATGAAAATGGTTGACCTTTAAGAAATACATATCGTTAAATTCGTATTTTTTTTTTTAAACAATCATCAAAATGAGTTATCGATTCAAAGGTTAGTCGAACAAATTTAGGAAACTGATTCTATTGAGGTCTGGTACACCAAAAAATGGGCAGTCTATTGAGAACATTGCTGCTGTAGCACAAAGTGTCGCCAAAGAACCTTAACATCGATATTGCGACGTTCTCAGGTATTAGGCATTCATCTATCGACTGTTTAGAGTATTTTAAATAGCAATTTGCATTTGTATCCTTACAAAATCCAATTAACACAAGAATTGAAACCAACAGATAATAATCAACGCAGAACTCAATTAGATGTTACAACCTGATGCTGGTTTTTCACGCAAAATCATCTTTAGTGATGGATGGATTCGTCAACAAACAAAATTGTCGTATCTGGGGAGAAGGAAATCCTCGAAAAAGTCATTACATCCACAAAAACGTACTGTTTGGTGTGATTTTTGGGCTGGTGGAATCATTGGTTCATTTTTCTTCGAAGATACAAATGAAGGAGCTATTACCATCAATGGAGAGCGCCGCAGACAAAAGATTGAAGTTTTTTTTGTGGCCTTAAATTGAAGAAATACTCGTAGACACAGACGTTCTTTAACAGGATGGAACTACGAGTTACTCGACACGTGCAATCATTGAACTATTGCGGTGTACGTTTCCAGGTCGATTTATTTAACGTAATGGTAATATAAACCGGCCACCTAGTTCATGCAATTTAACACCATTAGGTTACTTTCTTTGGTTTTTTTTTGAAAAGTAAAGTCTACATATGAAAAATATATAGTAAGTCTATCATACATAATTGCTAAGAGCCATATTTTTATAAAAATAAAAACACCAGCAAAAATCTAAGTATTTTAGTAGTAGTAGTAGTAATAGTAGTTTTTAATTACGAAATAAAAGAAATCTTCCTTCACAATATCACAATTTAAATTTTAGGAACGACGTTTTTTGGCTTGACGATTGCATTATGAATATACGGCCAGCGCTCGCATTGAATTGCAGATACTAGCAGTTGGTGAGGTTAGCACTTTATCCATGATTACTCACCTTTCTACGAAAGACTAATAAATATCATTAAAGAGAACGTAAAATGATTACAATATACTACTTCTTTGTCTGAGTGTAGTGTGAACTGTCCCGCAAAAAAGGGGGATAGTATTGCTTTGTCAACGGTCTAAAATCCTTTCTTGTATTTTCATAGTATGGGAGATTTATCTTTAACCAATCAGTAGCTGTTGCGATTTCGCTTGTCCTCTCCCTTCATTTATCATTGAATTGAACAGGAACGTGAACCACTTAAATGCACAATTTTAAATTGTGGCCAATACCTTAGAGTCTATATGATTCGGTCCTACTATGCCACCATAATTCTGTTTATTGCTTCGCTATCTTTGGTATTCGTAAAATCTGGCGTATCCTATTTGTGCGCAACTGCCGAGGTAATGATATTAACCAACATAAGGGGCACGACATTTTTTAAACTCACACAATTTCTCACGCCGATGATATTAATTGGGCGAATACAGCGAGCAGTCAAAGAAGCTTTCGGGAGTATTGAGCCGGAAGCGTTCACAATAAATCGGACGGTAAACAAGGTGAAATCAAACTACATGCTGTCATCAGAAAAGGATTCACACCACCGATGACTCGACCAGAAAGTCATCATGTGCAGTTATGACTTCGAGGCATTTAGCGACTTTTTCTACCTGCACAGTGGCAAGTAGCCACGACATCAGCAAAATAATCAGATGTATAATTACTCTTAACAATCCCTGTTTCTTTGAGCTCATGAGCCAATTGAGCAATAGAGCCCTGTTAACATCCCGGTCCTGCTCTATGTCACAGGGGCTAGAACCTAGTCGAAGACGATGTAGAACCGTTTAGAGAGAAGAATAATAGGTCCCGTCAGCAAAAGTCGATTCTGATAAGATAGTACTTCACCTAGGGTCAATTTAGTATCTATTACACTTCGTTTTGATATGTTCCAGCGTAGATGGTAGTCCACCTGGATTTGGTGTCCACCACTACAGAAAAAAAGTCAAGTGCTGCTCTTCCCGTAATACGTTTTCAGATTCAAAACTTTTGCTCGTCATTGTACCGACATTCAATGTACAAATTCGACATTATTACGATGCAGGTACAGATTCCAAAGGTACCATGGTCAGTAAGATATAAACAAATGCAACTCAAGTCTATCTTTAAGACCGTGAGCGAAGTCTACTCATATTTTATCAATTTTGTTTTAAAATATGTCAAACAATCACACTTTAAAGGTGTCGAATGGGATAAAAGACTAACCAATTCAAAGATTTCTGTTTTGATCAAACCAATTCTAACAAGAACAATATGTCATGGAATTTCCTCTCTACATTCAAGGCAATCTCATCCTATTGAACAATGACTCATTTATACTTTAGTGTCCTGTCAAACTTTCAAACGACATATTGTCATGCACAAGCAGAAAAAAGTAAATCTGTATAAAATTGTTGAAATAGAATCGAAGTATATTTGGAAAATGCAAACTTTTATCTTACAAACTTTGACCTATTACCAGGAATCTTTCATAGTTGGAATGTGCAGACAGCATCCAGTACATCTAGAGCACACACATTTTATTCTTTTGATACGACTACGAGTAGACTTAACACTTTATCCTCGTAAAAACTATGTACTCAATGTTTATTGCTTTAGAATTTCAACGCATCTTATCGTATGGACTAGAGTATCATACAGATTCGCAAGTAGCTTAACATACTACGAGTACAAGACATCTTTTTAATGAAACATTGAGTATGCTACAAGTAGTTGAAAGTGTTTGTTGCGAAAACAAGGATGCACTTAGGGTATTTGAAAGTATTTCCTGCTTCACAGATGGAAACTAGCCATGCGTATTAAGATGGAGTGTAAGTTCAATCAAGTACAATTTTGTATACATACAGACAATTCAAGCATCACTTAAGTACTCGTAGTATTGTGTAGTCGTAAAACAGTCCAACGGACATACGAGTATGTCTGTTGCTGACACAAAAAAGGTGTTTATGGATTGTTTCTTGAATATTTCAACCACTCAAAAATGTAAACAGTAATTCGCAAACATTGAAATACGAGTAAAATATAATTAAAAACCATTTCAACTTACCCTGTGGGTAATTAGTATAATGAATTCTCCACGTTTTGTTCGATTACTTTTTGCTTTCTTTTATACTACAACATCCGCTGAAAAAATACTCCATACTTCAGACAGCCCGGCGGATAATTTTCTGGGTAATTAATTAATTCTACGGAGTTCATTTGAGTGTGCATGGAAAAGCAAGTGTTTATTTTTTAAATCATACTTATAACAACAAAAATTTCAAAAAATACTATACAAAGCTTCAAGTCCGGTTAAATATAAAAAAAAACAAACAAATTTACCAGCCTCTCGATAAGAATTTTTTTATACCCGGAAGCTGTTTAAAAGAGCTCTGGTTCATATTTAAATAGATAAAAAAAACAACTAACAGATATGTAAGCATTTAATTTTCATAGAAAACAACATATTTTCATATTTTCAATAATTTTTTTACATATTTGAATAGTAAATATTTGTGCCTACTTAACAACTGCTTTATAGATGGATATTTGTTTGCAAAATTTGTGTTGAAAAAAAAACGTTTTTCTTTTTAATTCAGTTTACGTTTGTTTAACTCTCAAAATTTTAATGTTTTTTTTTAATATTTTTTGGAAACGTATTAAATGAAATTATTTATTTTTAATATGACACGATATTAATTAATTTATTTAATTATTAATTAATTTTAATTATTAAAATATTTGTTCGAATTTAAAATTGATAATGGAAAAAGGAGGATGAAGGAGTACCAATTATTAATTATTAATTTTATGTTTATAATCAGCGCTATAATATTAACTCTAAAATATTGTGCTTTAAAAATGTGTACCTAAAAATATATATTACACATGCGTACGGCTTATTACGTCTTTCAATAAATTTTCTTATGTCAACAGATCGGTTGCGTTAATTTAAAGATCTTCCCTAAAACAATTTGGTTTTCATCTGATGCTTATTTTCTGAAGGAGGCTGGATAATATTTATCAACCACTTTTCGTTTGGATGCACTCATGGTTCTCTCATTTTATCGTGAACTGCAACGTCAAAGGCATCGTCTGTTTAAAACTAATTCGTCTTTGCTGCCTCAAGAATTACTATTCCATAGTCCTTATAGTCGTGTGTCTTTCAACGCTTGTCGAATGGATTCGCCGTATCTCTGACAGCAGAACTCGGCCGCTGCGACAGCTGCACAAGATATCTGCACATTTCGTAAAAACAGAATATATCCTAATATGAGTAGAATCCGGCATCTATCTTATCTTTTAAACAGAGATATACGTAATTCTTGGGGTATTAATGGTGATCAAGAGATTTACGAAGCGCCGATGCTTAAGCCTCAGGTGGGTAAACCTCAACGTGGGTAAACCTGCGATCCTAGTACCATTGACTGAAGATTGTGTACCCAACCTTGGCAAGCGAGTGAGGGAAGAGATCGCTCGGGTTAGGGCACTTCTTCGTTCTCAGGACTTCTGCGGAGAAATCTCATATACTCTTTAAAAGCAGCGTCCATGGCGTATGTCAGTTTGAGCTACTTGATGCCCACCTAACTAAAGAGCCACTGCGACAGATTCGGAGCCCAGGCCCAAATGGGGTTGTTTTCGAAAACTGGAGTAGGGATTGCGGTGCAAGAAACCTATTGTAAATAAGCCAAAGGCGGCTTTCAAAACCTCAATGAGTCTCTTGTCACCGGACCGTGTACCCGAACCTTTTGTCAAAACATTTTCTATAAAATATAGCCTTCCAAGCTTGAAGTTGAATATTTTGAATGTAATTTCATCACTATGAGAAAAAGAAACTACTCAGAGACAACTACCACTACATATTACCGCAATCTAGGAAATGCGATTGGATGGCGACTCCTACAAAAAAAAAAAAAACCCTTTTTTGAATGAGGATTTGATATTCGAAGGAGACTTACTATAGGTAAAAAGTCTTAAGCTTTCGGCATCTATGTGAACCACTCATAACAAATAGCATAGTTTACCTGATTTGCGTTCATTGCTCTACAGATGATAAGGATGACAGTATCAAAGACCATTTCTATAACACCCTAGACCGAACATATGCTCAGTGGCCCAGCTATGGCACCAGAAGAATAGAAAGCTGGGATAGAAAGCCGTAAAGAGATTGCGTAAGACCACATTCCATAATGGCTTCATGCTTTCAGAATTTTTAATGGGGCACAGGATTTTAGTACACACCTTTCGATATCTATAAATCCTCTATCGCCTGACTAATCAATGGTCAACCGAATTGTTCATATTCCTATCGACGCTGGACACTTCTTCAATATTCTGGAATGGCACAGAGGCTTGAACCTTATAGAAAGTGGGTGAAGAAGCACTTGGGCGTTTCGAGAAAAAGATACTACGCATGATTTTCGGATCCGTTTATATTGATGAGAAAGAACTGTACGGCGCCGACGGATCCAACGTCTGAGATAAGCCATGTTGAGCGAATGGACATCACAGCACCGGTTCAAAGAGTATTAGAGTCCAACCCCGAGGGACGCCGCAGCAGTGGAGTCAGATGGTGAGAGATCATGCTTGCTGGAGAGACTTGTTTGTCGTGGCCCAAATTCACCTTTGCTTGTAGCAACAACCATTGCAGATTCGACGTGATCAAGTGTAAGCCAAGATATGACACAAACTGGAAGTCTTTAGCTGGCCGCAAATTGTGTGGCAATCAGATTGGCTCTGTTCATATCAAGAACTGGTTGCTGGGTAGCTGCTATAAACGCGCGGATGAGGGCGAGGAAGAATTGCTTATGTTTTTGAAGAATATCTGAATTTGATTGCACTTTTTGACATTTTGCCTCGGATTTTGCTCTTTTTGCAAATTTTACGGTTTAGAAAGTGTTTTAATCATTTACATATGTCTGCTTTGAGCTGTTTGCCTCTTGAGTTGGTCTTATTAGACTGAAAAAATGGTTTCTTTACCCTGACAACCTCTTTACAACTCTGGCTGTAACATATTGGAGACAGCTTCGTTGCGGGACTTGTTAAGCCATAACTTCACGACCATAAATAATAATGGCATAACAATGGCATCAGATCGCATCCAGGCAGTGCACATACGATCCGTATGCACCCGTCGGAGGTGGACTTGGTACCAAACGATGGGGTACGAAAATGATAAATATTTTAAATTACAGGTTATTACCAGAGTCAGTCACTGAGCAAGAATAAGTCCATATAAGTACATCTGCTATTCTAAGTTACTTGAAAATGTAAGAAAGAGCCAATTCATCAGCAAGGGCAATAACAGATAACTTTAAGATGGATTTAACCATAATTTATATGGTATAGAACCGGGAACGGATTGTTACGGAACTCTAGCTTAAATGCATTTTAAACATCTCGAAGAGTTACTTAGTTCCAAGATCCCGTTTTCTATTACTAAGATATGATGAAACCTGCAATCTAAAGCTTATTATAATAATAATCTATGATTGACTAAATCAAATGCTTTGGGCAATCAAAAAACTGATTTTTTTATTTGTCTGTTAAGTGTTAATTACTTCTAGTCTTAAAATGCACACAAACTATCGAAGAGGTTAACAAGCTCGTTAAGGACTTGAATTGAATTAGAACACAAAATCCTTCACACTTTGACTCATCTTCCTTAATATGTCACTTTGTTTACGTGACAAAAAATCGTCGCCTTTGGATAAGTAAGCACAAAATCCAAGGCAATCGTTGTCAGTTCAAACACAAAGTATCTTTAAAGGCAACCAAACCAGCACAACGATTTGATATCTTTTAAATAAATCATTTGACCACCACACTTGGAAAAGGACAAATTATCTGTCTTTTAGCTTGCCAAGCGGCTTAGCACATTTGCACTTGTATGGCTGATAAAACTTTCACCAGTTTGAGGATATACACCCACATATGCAGGATTAATGGACCCTTTTCAGTGTGATTTAAATTTATTGCCTTCATGTCCTTTCTTGGGGTCTGACTGTATTTTTTCTTTAAATTGCGAATCAGTTATCATGATTGAGCTGTTAGCATCTTGTATCCTTTTAAGAGTGAGGAAGACTGAGTAATTGAATGCACGGACATACGAAACATGTTGGTATACGAAGAAAAGTGATGACGTTATATCCAAAGAAAAAGGGATATAAAATCTATTCCATGTTTAGGGGTAATTCCTAGTTGGGCATGAAAATATCATCAAGGCATCTTTTAGGTGAATGTTCGCATTTACAAAAAGAGTGTGGAAATAAGTTTTGGGGAAATAAACCATTTACTACTTTTCAGTGGTTTGATATTATTGTAGATCGAATGACTATACCTTTTTGCTTTCATTGTTGTTCAAATAAAAGTCATTGCAGATTGTTTTATGATGTATCAAATTTTCTGCAGGATATACGGGTGATTTTGACCTCCTTATCTACATATGTATGTTACCGGTGATTCATCATTGGTATGTAGTAAGGGGTTTTCAGATTGTTTTCCGGCCTTACATGTAAACTTGACAGGACATTGATAGTTTTATGCGTTCCTCACGTAATGTTAATTTTTTTCACCCATATGAGTCCCTACAATACGATTTTTCAAAGTTCGTTTTACATGTGAGTTCATCCCTTTAGCAGCATAATAGTATTATATAATCTGATTGTAAAAAGCTTGAAAGGCAGTATGCAACCGAATTAGAGAACTGCTAACCGGGTTTAGATCGCCATAGTAGGAGCGAAATGAATGCAAAGAGATACCAAAACTAGTAACGCTCTAAAACATAGCAAAATAACAAGGAATTTCCTCGGAATAAGGAGAATGCTGATGAGACAGGGACCACATATCTGAAAAACACACTGACGAAGTCTAGCCAGGGTCGAATTGTAACCGAGGCAATTACATAGACATATGTTCATTCGAAGCTCGATGAATTTATCCCCACTGTAACTAAAATCTGAAATACGCACAAAGAAGTTTTGTCCTGCAGCTGAAAGGATTTATGAACTCAAAAGCATAAGTCTCCAGGAATTGAAGGGTAAGATCGCAGTCTAAAACAGAATACAGTAGTCTAATCTAAATCATGTCAAGGAGATGATGATGAGGTGACTTAAAGGTAAATATTAATGCATCTAAGATAGTAGGTGCAGATCTGCAAAGTGAACAAATCCAGGCTCAAAAAAATATGACAAAAAAGGAAAAGTTTGTCTTGATCAGCACCTAGCATGTAAAATCGAACGCCCCCACAATTGCTGATCCACCGTAGCTACTTGGAATAGTCAATTTGCTTAGATTTGAGCCTGGTAGTGGCTCATAACCCATATCGATCACAAGAAAATCAGTATAAGAAGAAATTGAACAAAGTAACTCTTTTTGATGGAAGGATGGAGCAGTGGCTAATTTAACCCACAACTAGATCACAGAATTTAGGTTTTAATCAAAGGCCAAAACTGGGAAATTTAACGGGGGTCTAAGAATCCCTATCTATTCCCCCAATACCTGACAATGTTTCTTTCAAGCGCCAACCCCAGTCAAAAGTACTCGTACCATCGAGTAAATCAATATTAACAAATTCAAAACAAAAAAAAAAGAAAACAGCCTAAACGAGCTTAGAGGACAGGGTGATAGAAATTTGAGAACAACTCTGCAGGGTATCCTTATCTGATCCACTCTACCTCTGGATTACCACCCCACTTAAAGGTAAGCAAGCCTACCTTGCGTATAACTTTTCTATATATTTTACCGCTGTGCCCCAGAAATTCTGGTGGATCGCGTTCAGATATGGAGGAATGGGGACCAGATTTGACCCATCGAACATAACTCTCAATACTGGTACGTTGTAGGGTGTGTCTAATTTATTGGCCGTCCGTCTGGATACCGAAGTTGCTATGATGCTATTACCCCACTGTGGTGGTTATAAAGTAAATCGGTCCACCTACACCAATTGATCCCTGTATCATTGTTGGACGAATGAATGGTCATTGAATGCTCTCCTATGCGAGTTTCTCATCCTTTCGATGAGCTAAAGCAATGACGAATTTTTTAAACAGTTTGCCAGACATTGGGTTCACTGTCCATCGTGAGCCTTTTCATTGCTGTTGGGTTTGCTCCGGATGAACCACATCCTTGCCATCAGATGTCTGGTACTTTGGTGGACTATCGCATTCAAAAACCTATGTGGGTTGATTTCCGAGGTCTGGAACACTGGCTGATGGGGTAC
The DNA here is from genome assembly GCA_949129095.1 of Volucella bombylans. Classification (NCBI taxonomy): domain Eukaryota; kingdom Metazoa; phylum Arthropoda; class Insecta; order Diptera; family Syrphidae; genus Volucella; species Volucella bombylans. The sequence goes on from OX422143.1 coordinate 87,176,178, forward strand.
TGTCTAGTGAGACACTGGCTGATGTGACACCGGATGGTAGGACCCTGGCTGATGATACACCAGCTGATGGATCCAAGACTGGCCTCAATCTTCGCTCGGTCGGTATTCCCACAGAAAGTGAACCGAGGTCTACAATAAAAAAAAGCGAATCGCGCTTATTCTGGAAAAAATTACTACAACACATCTCAAAATCTCCCAAAAACATGTGCAGGAATTCATTAAAATCGATAGCATTTCAGTGGCAGAGAACGTGCAAACGATTTGGACCTCGCTGAGAAAACTATCTTTTAAAACCTAATCGCGAACCTTAAGTAAATATCCGTATGCTTGTTTAAAACTTCAATATGCAAAACGTATTACATTTCCTTTTTGACATTATACAAAATTACATTTATTAGAATATTTAATTTTGCATTAGAGTAATCAAGCATAAATTACAGGATGTACGAATATGCATTATCCTTAGCTAAAGTGTATTTAAACTCGTTTTTCCTCATACTTGTATCAAATTACCCTATAACTAAGATGGTTGCAAATTCTAATACGATTTTCATAAATATTTAATCACATCCCACTCACCATCTGTCGCCAGATACATTTATTCTGATTTCGTTTCGACTTAAACTCCATTATACTCATCCACTCTCTGCACTCTATACTCTGTATTCTGTACTCTGTATCTCTGTAACATGTAACTTTTTGCACGTATCCGTAGTTTATCCGTGGCAAAAGTCGCAATAATCTGCATGCCTTGCGAGGGGGAGCACCATCAAAAGATCGTAATTATGATAAAGGCATTGTTGGCCTTATTTTAATGGAAAAGATTAATAGTGTGTCAAGTGATTTAATAAATAAATATCAGCGCTGTGAAAAATTAACTTAATTATTGACAAAGCTAACAGCCATACAGCGGCAGGCATTCATGTTTTATCGGCCTTACGAATCTATAATTTTACTGATTTCAAATTGGGCGTATCCAGTCAGGTAATATTCGTATCTGACGCATTGAATCATATTACTACAGGTGTTGTATTGTTGTCGTAAATGGTCAACACATAACCGAAAGTGGATTTTCTCATTTGATTCAGCTGAATGTTGGAAAACAAATAACTTTATTCAAGCCAACACAATGAATTTTCTGTTAATAAAAATGTTTACAGAAACGCTTTAACTTAAGAGTGAAATCAACCTTTCAAATAAAATAAAAACATCCCAATGACTTGTTTGTAAACACAATTTCGATTAATTTTGTGAGGTGCATAATGGAACTTTAAGCAGATTAGGGTTAGGGTCTTATTGGTGGAGACCTTTTCGCTTTTAATTAATACTGAGGACAGTTTCCGTTTTTAGGGCACTTTCAAATTAACTTAAGGTATGTTGGTCCTATTAACTATGTCCTTGTAGGACGAAAGTTATAACACTGGTATGCAATCCATTAGGGAAGCCCAGATCAATGTTAAAAAACTCACATGACCACGCGTCGCCTTGTCTAAGACATGTCTTGACAATGAAGGTATTGGCTTTTTCATTAGCGATTTATTTTTTTTTAAAGAACCTAATTCTCAAGCGGGTATTACTTCACTTAAAGTGCCTGAGCACGTGTTAAGTTTCTAAAATGGGATAGAGAGTGAGTGACAAGTTTGGCGGGAATGTCAAAACCATACATGGCGTTGTACAGCTCATCCCTATGTACAATGTTATATGCGGCTTTGAAGTCGACAAATATTGTAGATGCTGAATGTTGATGAATTTTCCTGGCCTGAAGCAGTACTAATATAAACCAACCAGGTTGTTCTTGAGTGGTTTGAGGCGCTTACATGATAGGGATCTAATAGGCTATGTTAAGGATACTTTTTTCTATATATTGTAGTTGGCGTAGTCAAAAAAGAGTCCCCTTCCTGTTGATAGGTCAAACGATGCCGGCATTTAATTTACCGGGCCTACTATCTTCTGACCATATCTTATAGAAAGTGCAGTCGGGGCAGTCTGTGCGCACCAGAATTTTTATTAGACTTTAGCTTCGATGTAGCTAACTTAACTTCATCTAACATAGGTCAGGAATTTGCTCTCGTCTTCGTTGAGTGTGAATAGTTCATTCCGTCTATTAGTCTAAAGACGTAGTTTTCCATATTCTCAGCACGAATGCGACTCTACTACTTGCTGTCCTTCTTCATCCTTGCTGGCTTCCAATCTGGCATCGTAGCCCTATCATGTTAGTTTTATCGTCTGATAAAACTTTCGAGCGCCATTCTTTCAGTAACATCTCTCCAATCATCTGCCGCCGAGTCATATTTTAAGTGAAGATTTTCTAAAAATCGAGAAGGATAGCATCACACTGCCTAAGTAGATGTTTTCTATTTCGCTGCTCCAGCAATCCAAATGCCGATGGCTCCAACCAAGCGTAATGTCTTTTAAAACATCACTAGCTATTTTATGGCTGGCAGGAATAGTTATAGTTATTGCCAAGCCGTTGATGCAAGTTATTTGGGTCAAAGAAATTATTTATCAGAACAGCCTTCAGCGTAATATGGAAATAAATGGAAATCGTTTGTTGACGCATTGACAAACACTAATCGCATTCAAACACCACATTGGGTTGGGTATTCGGGTATCGGAAAAATTCCTATTTGACGGATTCCGCAAGTCAGGAGATAACCCTGCCGGTATTACTAGCAGAGGAATGTTTCCAAAGAATTGCGGAATATTATGCTATGATGGAACGCCCAGCCTGGTTGAAAAAACCCCAAACATAATGGCCAATCATCCTTCCAATATCAACACCAAATGAGGAGGTGGAAGTCAAAACTGTTTCCTTTGCGGTTCGGCTCATACTCGACAACGTTTTGGAAAGAATCTCTTCACTACCGCGTACCTTGAGTGCTCCGACGAACGTGTTTTGTTTTTTCTACCGAATGTCTAAATAAGATACGGAGGTCTTTACTTACGAATTAGACCATATTTCTCAAGGAGAGATACATTTTTTGATTGCGTCTGATTGTGTTCTCTCAGAAACTCCATTTCACTAACGAGTATGCGACTTTGTTCGAATCTCGATTTCTGCGATAAGTTCAATTTTATCTCTCAAGCCATCCCTCGAGTCGAATTTCATTTTACATTTGACTGGGAGGTAATCCCATTAAATTGCCTTACGCCTCTTATTTGACTAAGTTTCGTGTTCAGTTTGTTTATGAAACCTTCGAGTGATTAAAAAAGCCCTTTGGGTTCCAAAACTTCAAAATTTAATAAAAACCTGGGTCTCACGTTCAGCCTGTGTCAGCATAAAAAATAATTATGAACCCAACTAATGGCTGCTTTGCCAACTGAAAGGTGTACATTTTTAGAACCCTTCATCAAAGTTTTGTAGACAGGGGCTGGCAGTTGACTAAGGGATACGCCTGATTGTTTCTTTGCTTTCCCACAGAGGCAAAGACTTCGCCCGAAGTCTTCCTGGCAGCTTTTGCAAGATTTGTTGTCAGAAGAAGACTTTTCACAGAAGTGTTCTCAGATAATGGGATCAACTTCACTAGAGCAAATGTGGTCTCCAAAGGGATTTCAAAAAATTTCTTCCATCCATATTAGAGGTAAATCAGAAAAAGTACACACTTCAAAGCTTGACTTGGGGCTTTATTCATGAATTTAAGATTTTTAATATTTCCGTATGCACTGAATTAGCGATAGAACATGTTAGTTTTGAGTTATCTAAGACAAATGTAGTTAATTAAACCTAACTTGTAAATTTATTCTTCTCTTTTTGTAGCTTGTTGGAGATACGCCAAGGGGGCGGCAATGTTAATGCCATCTGTGGAAGAGTAAAATGCTGCGCCAACTACCACAATTTTCCATTCATCCATTTACGAACCCCTACCAACTTAACTCACCTCCTTCTCTTTTTTGTAAAAAAAATCTTGTCGCTTGTTCTCTTCATCTTCAACCATCGCCATCACGGGTCTCATTTTTATAACATATAGTGTTATACAGATAAGAAGAAAAATATCTATTCAAAGTTAAAGTAGCAGTTTTTCAATAGAAAAAAGATATTTACAGAAAGATGTTAACACGGATATCACCATCAGTATTAAAGTCGGTTCAAAAGTGTGCATTATTGCAGAATCTTTCATAATAATAACTGGAAAGTTGAAAAAGTTCAGGCTGAGCAAATTAGCTTGTTTTGCCATATTTAAAAAAAAGGTCGTCGGAATATCTTGTCCGAAAAGCAGTAGAAGCCCAAGTTGCTTCTGAGGAAATGATAACAATTGGATCACTCTAATGTATCTCTTCAGCAAAGGTGAAGTCATCTGGATAGACATTGTTAAAAAGGGGCAATAACTGGTTGTTTATATGGAATTAGTTTGGCTTTAGTGAGGACATAGATATCAAAAAAGAAAACATGGGTTTTTGAGTAAACCGGTATGAGAAAGTAAGAGGCAGAACAAGGTTGTTGCGAGAAGGTGTAGCGTAGTAGATTGTAGACAAGTCAGATTCGAACAAAATTATCCTCCTCGTCTTGACTGCTTTTTTAAAATTTGAGACTCTTTTCGAGTTTACATATATAGTTCCAGGAAGCATCAAGGACGTCTGATACGTTTTAGTTCGATACATTAGAAATCTGTGGTACCTCACGTAAATGTTCATGAAATGCCTTCCTGCTGGAAAGAAAATTTAGGGTTTTTAGTATTACCCAAGTAGCAAATTTATCATGCAGATAAGGCCAATATACTCGTAGCTATAACAAGTGATTTCCGTCCAACTATATATTATGGTGGGACTAGAAGCCTTCTTAAATTTGTGCCCCTTTATTACAGACCAAAAAACTAACTGGCAACGGTCCGCTACGGTCAACCAATTAAGACTATATCAAAGGTTGTAAAAACCGGGAAAAATGCGATCTTATCGGGATTAATCGGAAATAGATAAAGGGTGGTTCAACAACAGTTATATTGTAAAAATTAAAAGTCAGATAGTGACAGATGTCATCTATAAATTTAGGAAGTTTACTATGGAACGCTGCACAGTGAAAACAAAAATCCAAATCGTTGAATTTTATTACGAAAATTCACGTCAGATCGCGGCAACGATTTGAATTATTTGTGTCAATTTTACACTAATCATGTGCCTTCCGACACGTATGTGCGCAACATAATCAAAAAATTCCAAGAGACAGGCTCAATATAAGACGTGAAGACGCCGTGTCGAAAATTTCCCAAAAACCTCTATTAGTCACAATTTTCAGGAGCTTGACCTCTTTACAGCCACACTGCACAGAATTTTGAGTTTTGACAAAAGATTTGGCTCTCCATGCTTACAATGTCCAAATAACGCAAGAACTGAAGACGGGAGATCACCAGTGCTGCCATACATTCTCGTATTGGGTTGGCATTGATTTTTGCAAGAAAATCGTATTTTCGAATGACGCCAATTTCCATATTGGCGGTTACGTTAATAAATATAATTGTCGTATCTGGTACCTAGAAAATCCATGTGTGATTCAGGAGATGCCAACGTACCTAGAACGAATAAATGTTTGGTGCGATTTATGTACCGGATTATGGATACCGATGACCTCATCTCTCAACAAGATGGTGCTATGTGCAATACAAGTAGCGAAACAATCAAGTCATTTTACACGAAGTTTCCTGGCCGCGTAATTTTGCTTTTCGGAGCCACCTATTAGCCGCCAAGATCGTGTGACTTAACACCGTTAGATTTCTTTCTTTTAGGCTATGTTAAAAGCAATTTCAACTCAATTTCAACTCAGAAAGCGAACGTTGAGGGAGATAAAGAGATAGAGCCCCAATTATGACAAAGAGTGATTGGAAATTCCGAGCAAGGGATGAGGGTGTGCAAGCAGAGCCGAGGTGGTCATTTGGAAGATATTGTGTTCCATAAATAATCCACATAAAAGAGCAAAAACAAACGAAATTGCTATGCATGCATATGCATCCAACAAAGTCGAGGGAACGAGCTCTGCCCTCTCCTACGCATACCCTGAAAATATCTATACTGATTCCAAACACAAGTCAAGTTTGGAATCAGAAGTGATGTTGGAGCAGTAAAGCTAATGCGAATAAGATCCGGTAGAGACATTTCTATCAATATTCACAATCAGGCTGCGTTCAAGGCTTTGAAGTTCAATCACATCAGGAGCTATTGCAAAATGCTGCACCGAGAATGAATTGGCAGATGAGTTAATAAGAAAAAGAAGAGAGCTATTTAAAGGCGTGTGTAAATAACGGTTCTACTAAAGATAAAATTATAAACGAGGTGCCTAAATCTAGGTTATCAAGGCTATCGAAATCATTATTGCGCACTTTTTGCTCAAAAGAATTCCAGGAAATTTTATCAATAAACTAACACATGGCAGAAGGCTCAGATTGGCGAAAATAGATACCTGCAGTTTTTGCGGTGACTTACTAAGCAAAGGAAAGCGCATGTACTGTGACCTAAGGAAATTCTAGAGAATTGTTTCTTTAAACATTTAGAGGGAATATACATTAAGAACGATAAGAGATCTTTCTCAACGGAAAGCGTTTAGGTTTCGTTTGTTTTATTTCAATGGTTCTTAACGGCTCAATATGATCCATTTTCTCAACCTAACCTATCAATAGAGGCGCCTCCCTGACCAAATTTTTCTCCATTTCAATGCAGTCCGACCAATATATCATACATCGTGTATTAATGTTGCCGATATTTCCCTTAGATGGAATGAATATCCCAACTGATCTAACTAAACCAAATTAAACTAAAAAAAAAACCTAAAATCAAATAAAACATCCTTTATCAGAATTTCATAAAAGAAAAGATATCTCACGGTCTACCGCATACATTTCTACTTAAAAAATGTAATGCTGACTTAAAATCCTGAAACTCTTCCAAAACGAATGTATGTACATATATTTATAAAAGGGGTAAACCCAATTCCTGGATATCCTGAAGGGATAATGCTCTGAGACTTTGGTAGGTTGCAAAGAACCTTTCTCGCCATACCAACCTTGGTGGTGTTCCAAGTCGAACGAGTATTCGTATTTCCATTTAAATTCAAAGTTAACACCGCGACAACTTGACATCGAAAAACTATCTCTGGGACTTTGACGTGAAGGTAACCCCACACGTTTTGTGGTATTACAGCCGCTTGTGCGCTTGTGGCACTGCCTGTCCTTGTGCAATTAAAACTATGAACTCTAACGTTAGCTGGAAATTGAAATGGGAATCGACAGTCTCGGTCGTATGATTATTTACTCAAGACTTTAGTAGGTGAAGGTTGGAAACGAGGAATTTTTTTCTGTACGTGTGTTAGAAAACAATTATACTTAGATGGAAATTTACATTACAAGAATTTATTGTCATGAACTGCTTAAGACGAGTTTTTTTCTTATTTAAGGACTCCAGACTCTATCATAGTTTCCAAGTAAACACCATTCCGTAGTTAATACAAAGTTGAAGGAGGATTTTAAATATTTTTTGATGCAAGAAAATATGAATGAATAAATCTAAGCAAATATGCAGTATAAAAGCTATTGTTCCTTTATACGGATGCATGCATATACTTACAATACAATGCAATGAATACTCCATAAAGCCCTTATACATATATATGTGGGATAAAAAAAAACTTAAGATGTTATGCTCTAAAGTAATCCATCTTTAAATATGATGTTTTGTAAAGCCACGAAGCTGTGTTAAACGATTTCAAAGTACCTACCACCGAAATCATTGTCACTTTTAAAGATATAAGGTTAACTAGTTACATACGAGTAGATTGGGTTCAGTACAAATTTGATTGACTGGCTTGCACTGCAGGATTTCGTTTTGATAGTATTATGGAAAATGCGGAAAAAATTGCACCAGTTTAAAAAAAAGATATTCATTACAAATATGTGCACGAATATGAATTTTGTTTTATATTAAATACATTTTATAGTTTTATTTATGTTGCGAACAAAATATTTATTGTTTTTTAATGATTTTCAATTTAGTATTTATATTTTTGCTGTAAAGACTTATATTTTGGCCATATACTTTGAGAATAGCATCCTTTTTGCCTAAGTCCAAATTGGTCATTATTAAAAAAATTATTTTTATCTAAAAATGGCACAATGCCTGATTGAACAAGTTTTTCGAAAATCTTTGAGACGGTTGGTAGCAAGGAAATGGGTCTGTAATTTAAAGACCCATTTTCTGTTGCCGTTTCTCAAAAGTGAAATAATTGCTGCACATTTTAAGCAATGAGGAAAACAAAACCGTTGAACTTAATTACTTAGGCGGCGCTACAATCCGGGATGGATCTGGGCCTCAACCAATAACCCTCTCCAGTTAGCACGGTCTTTGGCTAACTGCCTCCAGTTGCGCACTCCAAGTTGGTTGAGGTCCCTTCCACTTACGCGCGTCATCTAAGGCGAGGCCTTCCTCTACTGCGTTGTCCCTCCGGATTAGAGTCGAAGATTCTGCGGGCTGGAGCGTTGGTGTTCATTCGCTATACATGTCCCAGCCATCTCAAACGCTTACTGCTAGTTTTTTGACCAGGTCGATGTAGCTGTACAGCTCGTAAATATTATCGGTGAATCGTCTCCTCCAGAACCCGTCAACGCATACGGGATCAAATATTTTACGAAGAATTTTTCCCTCAAAACGCTGAGCAGAACTGGGATTGCAAGGGTCTTATACAGAGTTTCCTTGGTTGTTCGGGTGAGGGCCTTACTACATAATTGCATTCTCAGCCCAAAGAAATAGCGATTTATAAGCGTTATTCTTCGTTTGATTTCTGAAGAGATGTCGTCTTCGGATGTGATAGTAGAGCCGAGGTAGACAAAGTCCCTTACTACCTCAAAGTTATAGCTGTCCTTTGCGTTCCACTAATAATATCAATATCGTCGGCTCATGTAAGCAATTGAACAGACTTTTGAAAGACCATACCTCGTGTGTTGGGTTGTGAGTTTTGCACAATTGTTTCAAGTATGTTGTTAAAGAAGTCGCATGACTTCTGTATAAGGGGACGAGTTTGGGAGGGATGCCAAAACTAGACATGACTACTTATATCCCGTCTCTGTAGATGCTGTCATATGCGGCTTTAAAATGGATAAAAAGATAGTGAGTATCGATCTGAACTTCTTGGGTTTCCTCCAGGATCTGCGGTAGTATGAATATTTAGCCAATTGTGGACTTACCGGCCTTAAAATCGCACTGATAGGGTCCAATCAGATGGTTGACAAATGGTTTCAGGCGCTCGCACAATACGGCAGACAAGATCTCATATGCGATGTTTAGGAGGCTGATACCTCTATTGTTGGCGCAGTTTAGAGGATCTCCTTTCTTGTGCACCGGGAAAACGATGCTGAGGTTCCATTTATCGGGCATGCATATATCAGACTAAATCTTGGAAATAAGTTGGTGTATGCTGTCTACCAAGTCATCTCGTGCTGCCTTAAATTATTCGACTTCAGTTTAGATATTGTTATCCTCACTTCATTTGATTCGGCTGGACAGAATTCTTGATTTGCATCGTGAATATTGAATGGTTCCCTCTGCCTGACAGCGGAATTTGTGTCGTCTTCGGCGTTTAGCAGTCTGCAGAAGCGGTTTTTCCATATTCTCAGCACCACTTTGTAGGTATGTTGTTTTGTTGCATGTGCTTGCCGACACTCTTCATCAAACCAGGGGTTTCGTAGTGGTGGGCGGGTGAACCCAGCATGTCAGTTGGGGCATTTCTGATGGCTTCTCGGCATCTAAGATCTTCAGCACTTAATGCTGGCTGCAGTGGTCTTCTCGAGGTTGAAGGATAAGCGATCAGTAAAAGTTCTGGCGACTTGTTGAGATTGCAACCGTTCAACGTTCTTTTCATAGTATTTTCCTGTTGTTGTGCCATCTGAGATATCCATATACGTAGGTTGGCTGCCACTAAGTAGTGGTCCGAGTCTATGTTGGCCGTTCGAAATGTTCGGACATCTAAAATACTTGAGGAGTACCTTACGTCGATCGCAACATGATCAATCTGGTTGATAGTTTGCTGATCTGGTGTCTGCCATGTTCCCTTGTGAATATTGAGGTGAGGAAACCGTGTGCTTGATACAGTAACGTTACGTCTCGCAGCGAAATGGATTAGCCTAAGTCCGTTTTCAGACGTAGTGTCGTGTAGGCTATGTCTTCCGATTGTGCTACCAAAGATTTCCTCTATTCCAATTGTGGCATATAAGTCACCCAGGATGATTTTAACGTCATACATTGGACATTTTTCGTAGGTTTTTTTGAGGATCTCTTAGAAACTTTCTTTGATAGCATCGTTCCTTTCCTCTGTTGGGGCGTGAGCGCATATAAGGCTGATGATGGCAAATTTACCTCGAAAAGCCGTCGAAAGCTCAATATTTTTTGCCTAAGACCCTACTGACGTTCCATACAGCAATCACCGTAGTAAACATCAGAGCTTTTCATCTTTCTTTTGCCCGGCCTATGCCACCTGGATGGCAGTGATAACGCATTCATAGCATTAGGGCCTCCGCTAATTGTTCGGCTGCACTCGGCCTGTGCAGGCGGCCTGTTCAAGGTCCGAACATTCCACGTGGTCCTTTGTTCGTTTTACAGGGTCGTTTTATCACAGGCTATTGGTCGCTTCATAACAATTACTTTTGTTCTTAGTTGGGTAGTTAACCCCACGCACAAATCCCAATCTGAAGGGCCAGGCCCTTTTTGGAACCCTTACGGCATAAGGGGCCGAACAAAATTCCGGAGCCAGTTACTTGCTTCGGCCAGTTACCTGCTGCCGTGAGTCCTTATTAAGGGTTCATCCGCCACCAACTCTTTTCCAACACCCTGACTTATTGTTGGAGATTCCTATACACCTGGTATTCAAGTACGTTAAAGCAGCTCATATAGAGATAACACTAGTTCGACCTAACTGTGGACGAACTGTGGACGCCACCGTTAATTCCATCCTCTGAATTCGTCCGCTGCCACCCGGAAACAAGAGAAAGTGGTTAGCGAGAAGGCACCCCCCCCCCCCCCCCCCTTCCCGGAGCTTCCACAGGGGTTGGTTACCCCATCACCAGTCGAAGTACTAGGCACCCTGCAGTCACCACGTGGAGGTAGGAGTAGTAGGAGTTGATGGTGTGAGGCTAAAGTGCTACTCTGCTTAGTTTAACCCAGAATGCTGTCAACTACAATAATTTCAACTCTTCTCCAACAATACCCCTCGTTTAAAGGAATCAGAATTAAAGTTATTACGCGTTTCATCTATATTTTATGGACGGTTTTACATAGATCTCACAGAGCCCTGCCTATCCATGGTAGCCCTACCAAACTCGTTAGATTGTGCGGAATGACGATGCTCCGTAAAGGTCCTAAACGGTCCCTGCGAGACTTTCATGTATCATGTAGCTTTTTCAAAACCATATTTTTGACAATTAGGTATGGAAAAGTCCAAAGTCTACACTAAATGCACAGTTTTACAAAAGTCTGCACAATCATTGGTAGAACTCAACGAGCCGTCACTGGTGCATTCGTAAGCACTGAAATACGTATAGAAGCGCCAAAAATTTGTTTAGTCGTGAATGAGGGTTTGTTAACAAGAAGTGACCCACAACATCGACGAATCGGTAGAACGTCACAATATACAGTTATAGCTTTGAGATAACGATATTAAATCTGATAATAACATTGCCAAACGCTTTTTATTCGGCCTATGAAGGCACTCATTTTCCTTAAAGGCCTAGTGAAGAAACATTGAGGAGACTCCTTATAAAAACCCTCATCATCTCAGTCTTGCTTTATTGCGCAGAAGGATTGACGTTAGCGAAGGTGGATCTATCCTTAGCCGCTTTGAACACAAAATTTTGTTGGGTTTGGAGGAAGAGATTTAATGACGAACTCCATTAAATGCACAGTGGTATTGGCCTGGTCAGAAAATTGCACATTGCTCGCGTAAGGCGACTAGGATACGAAGAACGAATGTACATCAACGCTCCAGCCCGAAGAGTTTTCGATACCAACACAGAGGGACAACGAAGTAGAGGAGGAGAGGTCTATTGATTGAGGCTGAGATCCACCTCGGACTGCAACACCATCTAAGTAAGTTAATAACTAGATGTTGATGGCATACTTATCGTAATAGAATCACGGGAAATTAAATCGCCGATGAACTTCCTAGTCAAGGATCGGAGGACCCATTGAAAGTTGAGCACAACTGATAGTGAAGGTTGTCGGCAGAACAAATAAATGCTTTCCGACCTCCCCAAGGAGTCAGCGGCTGCCACTCAGTAGGAAAGAGTGCAGGCTGCTTACTGGAGTTATGACGGGGCACTGCGCTTCTGCCTAACACTTAAGTATGCTGAACATAATTGATATAATATTCTGCGACGATTGCTGTGAAAGTGATAACAACACTGCCGAATACTACTTCTGTAAATGTAGCGTCAGGCTACAGGTATTCGGCGCTGACGTAGTTGGTCCTGGTATTGTAGGCACTTTATTACTGAAGCGCTCATATTTCTTCGAAAGAAAAATTTCAATAAAAGGAGCATACAAGGAGTACAATGAATTTGTTCTTTGTTTGAATGCCATGCCATTCATTTTTTAATCAGATCAACGTCGATGTATACCTCGAAGTATTTCTTAATATATCTTCTCCACCAAGGCCCGTCAATTCAACCGTTATAAAAAGTCACTTGAAGAATCTTCTTCCTCACATAAAGAGCAGGACTGAGAGCCTCCTTAGTGTTTCTTGATATAGCTTCGTTACTCAATTACATTCATTAGCCAAATAACTAGCAATATGCAAGTACTATTCTACTATTGATCTCTGACGAGGTTTAAAACTCACTATCTATCAAAAGGTCGGACTTTGTTTTTACCAAAACACAAAGAAATTATCTTCATATGTATTATGAAATTCATTCGAATGACTATTTCATCCCATTTAACATTTGAAAATAGTTTCAGGTATATGCCCAGAACGGCTACCTCGTACAAACCGCATTCTAGAGGTCCAATTTTCGGGCAATTGGGGGTGTATATTGCTTATTACTCGAACAGTGTATTGCTCTAAATCGTTGCCGTGCATAAACTAGTGACTTGACGAAGTCCCACATAATATAATCCTATGGTTTCAAATCGCACGATCGGTGTGGCCAATTGACGAGTTTATTTCTTGAAATGACTCTGCTGCCAAATCATGTTTTCCATAAAGCAACGCTTTCGTTGGTGCTATTGGAACCACAGTTCATCTACTTTGATGTCACGCAAATTAAGGAACAAACAATCATCGATCATCGCACTGTAAAGGTGTTTATTGACAGTATTGTTAGGGTTAGGGTTAGGTAAGAGTGGCTGTTGGAAATACCAACCCACTTAGGCCTATTGGCCCATTGTGATGCCACGTGGATCTATGATCTTCTTACTACTGGAACCAGTTTGAGCTTTTAATAAAGCGTAGGAGACTGTTAACGTCTATTTTTTCTAGATCGTTTAGGTCGTTGTAGAAGAAAGCTCCTAGGTGAAGCTTCCTTCTCTGAGAGAGAGCTGGGCATGTGCAGAGTAAGTGGGGGATTGTCTCCTCCTCTTCCTCGTCCATGCAGCTTCTACAGAAATCGTTAGTAAAAGCACCAAGCCTTCTTGCGTGCTTGCCTATGAGGCAGTGTCCGGTAATGACACCTATTATGGCGCTGAGATGTTTCCTATCTAAAAGGATCAGACACTTAGATCGACTCAGATCCAGCCTTGGCCAGATCTGTTTGTTCGCTAGACATGTTTGTCCAGCAGTCCACCTAAGGTCCGTTCTTTTATTGGCATCTAGCTTTAGTGTTAGTTTGCACGTAGCGATTGGTATACCTATACTACCTTTGTCCGGTAGGATAGGTAGAGTGGTTCCAATTTTGGCGAGTTCATCGGCTCTGCAGTTCCCTGGAATGTCTCTGTGGCCCGGCACCCAACAGAGGTGAATGTTGAACTGCTCTGCCATCTCCATGAGAGATGATCGGCATTCAAGGGCAGTTTTAGAACACAATGAGACCGATTCCAGGGACTTGATGGCGGCCTGACTATCCGAAAATATGCGGATATCCTTTGCAGATATCACGTTTTTCTTCAGCCAGGACAGAGCTTCTTTAATCGCCAAAATTTCCGCCTGGAACACGCTACAGTGATTTGGAAGGCGGAAAGAGAAGCTTAGATTCAGCTTATCTGAGAAAACACCGCCACCAACTCCGCTGTCGGTTTTAGATCCATCTGTGTAGAGATGGATTGACTTGTCCTCCATGAAAGCATCCTCCTCCCAGAATGATCTAGAGGGGAAGCTTACATGGAAGTTTCTGTCAAACCAAAGTTCAGGTATGGTGTAATCGGTGTTCTCTGTGAGGATTCCTAATGTATTAAGAATGTTGGCGTGGCCAAATGAATTATTTGTCCACTGTTTAGTCGCTTTAAGGCGAATAGCTGCAGTCGCAGCTACTTGTTTGCTAAAAATGTCGAGGGGTGTCAAGTGAAGTAGAATATCTAATGCCGCAGAGGGGGTAGACCGCAAAGCTCCGCTTGTGCATAGACATGCTGTTCTTTGGACTGTGCTTAATTTAATGCGGTTGACTGCATTTTCCAAGGCCGTCCACCAGACAACCACCCCGTAAGTAAGTATCGGTCTTATGACCGAGATGTATAGCCAGTGGGTTATGCGAGGTTGAAGGCCCCATTTGTTCCCAATGGCTTTCTTGCAAGAGAATAAAGCTATTGTAGCTTTATTGACTCTTTCTTGAATGTTAGGTTTCCAGTTTGGTTTCCTGTCAAAAATGAGACCCAGATATTTTGCTGTATCGGAGAAAGCTAAACTGGTACCGTTTATTGAAGGAGGGTCTATGATTGGAATTTTATATTTCCTAGAAAAGAGGACAAGATCAGTTTTATGGGGGTTTATTCCCAATCCACAGCGATCTGCCCAGCAGGTTAATCTGTTAAGATTTACTTGGAGGAGTTCTTTAATGGTAATTAAATGTTTTCCTGAGACGGCTATGGCAACGTCATCCGCATAGGCAATCTCTCTGCTACCACCCGCTTCCAGGTATATCAGTAGTTCGTTAACCACTAAGTTCCAGAGAAGGGGGGAGAGGACACCGCCTTGCGGCGTACCCCTACTGACATATTTTTTAGCAGAAGTCTCACCCAGTTTGGAGTTGATTATCCTGCTTGTTAGCATTAGATTAATCAGCTCCCCAAGTGAGCCGTCTACCTGCAGAGTTGACACCGCAGTCGTGATTGCGGATGTGTTGACGTTGTTAAAGGCGCCCTCTATGTCTAGGAAAGCAACCATTGTGTACTCCTTATATTGTAGGGATCGTTCGATGTGGCTAGTCAGAGAGTGCAAAGCCGTTTCCACCGACTTTCCTTTACAGTAGGCATGTTGAGCCGTAGACAGAAGTCTTGGATCAACTTTAGCTCGAATATGGATATCAATCAGTCGTTCTAAAGTTTTCAGAAGGAATGATGATAGACTTATAGGTCTGAGGTCCTTTGGGACCACATGAGAACATTTTCCAGCTTTGGGAATGAATACTACATTGACTTCTCTCCATAACAGTGGAATGTGGATAAGTTCTACACAGCTCCTCATAATATTTTCCAACACTGGTAGAATAATATCTGAAGATCTCTGTAGCTCGGCAGGTATAATACCATCCGGACCAGCAGACTTGTATGGTTTGAAGCTATGCAGCGCCCAGAGCAGTTTGTCTCTCGTAATCAGACTATGAATTTTGGTCACGGTTGCAGTAGGCTTGTTTGGGCTGCTACTGGCCGCGAGTTGGGAGCTACCTGGAAAGTGGGTGTCCAGAAGCAGGTTGAGTGATTCATCACTTGAGGTTGTCCAAGAGCCATCGGTTTTTTTCAAACAGCTGGGCATCATAGGATTTGTGGAGAGGATTTTTCTTAGCCGCGAAGCCTCAGAGGTTTCTGTGATTTTGTCGCAGAATGACCTCCAGGATTTTCGCTTTGCCTTCCTCAGTTCTTTTTTGTATAATTTGAGGGATTCTTTATATGAGTCCCAGTCGGTCACTTTTCTTGTGCTTTTTGCTGCGTTGAAAAGTTTTCTGCAGGTGTTTCTGAGCAGTCCTAGTGCCGATGTCCACCAATGTGGCTTTTTCTTGCCTCTTGGTTGAATAAGAGGGCAGGAAGCGGCCATAGCCTTATTGAGAGTCAGAGTAAATTCCCTGACTTTCATGTCGAGCTCATTGGTGTCACGCGGGGGACTTGATAGTTTAGAGGATATCGTTTCCGACAGTATTCCTCTATATTTTGTCCAATCAGTTTTCCGGTAGTTCCGGAAAGCTGGTTGGCTGGAGGGAGCATCACTCAGACTGAATTGGATGTATCTATGGTCTGAAAAGGAGTGTTCAGACGATACCATCCAGTTTGTTAGCCTTTGGGTGATGCTGTCGGAGACAAGAGCAATATCTAATACTTCTTGTCGGTTTTTTGTTATGAAAGTGGCTCATTGCCAATATTGCAAATTAAGAGGTTAGTACTTAAAATATAGTCTAAAAGTGACTCACCTCTATCATTGATGTCGGTACTGCCCCATACCGTATGATGTGCGTTAGCGTCGCATCCGATTATGAGGCCAGTTTTTTGCCTTCCCGCTTCCAGTACCACCCTTTCTAGGTTATCACCAGGGAGAGGGCCCACTTGGTCGTGGCCAAGGTAAGCCGATGCCAGCCAGTAAGAGTCTTTGGCAGTCTCTAATCTGGCAACGGTTAGGTCGGGGTCACTGAGGTTGGGAAGTAGAAATACATTAAGGCTACGTTTCACTAATATACAAGTTCTAATCTTACCTTTGTCTCTTGTATAGAGCGGAACGTATGAGGGTGTCCTAAGTCCACGAACCACGCCTTCTGCAATCGATGGTCCTGGATTAGAATTATGTCTTCTGCGCTTTTGGAAAGACGCAGAATGAGTGCGGCCGAAGGCTTTTTTGAGTGGTGGAGATTAATCTGGAGAAACCGTATCATTGCTACAGTCTTCCAGAGTCGCCTCCACCACGGTGTTGTTGAGGTCCTCCGATTCTGAAGATGTGCCCAAGAGCTCATCTTCTATCTCTGATCGTGTAGAACCTCTAATTGCTTCGTCATCGGTTTCCATTTCCGACAATGTGTCAGAAGAGGAAACCGACGGCTTGGTAGTCACCTCGGACAGATTGGAGTCGTCGCTATCCAATTCTGGAAAGGATATCGACGCTCCAAGATCCAAGGTTGTGATATCGGGTGTTAAAGGAGGAGGAGGTTGCTTATCAGCATCCAGCTCATCCTTTTTGTACACCCTTAAGTGAATTGACTCGAATCCGAACCGAATCATGCCTTTCGTCTGCGCCAGAGGATTAAGGGATTCCTTATTGATCACAATTAACGCGCAGCTATAAGAACCCCTTAGTTCCTCCAGTTTCGCGACTTTCCAGTCATGAGTCGGAAGAGTCGGGTTGCTGAGCCGGATGATTTCCAGGATACTTTCTGGAGAGGAGGGTTCGGCTGGAATCCAGGTACGAGTTCGAGGTCTACTAGGAATGTCTTCCTTAGATACGACCTCGAGTTTTGCACCTGGCCAAACCTCTCCTAAACCATCGATGGCCTTAGTGAAGAGATCGAGAGATCTCTGGTTGGAGCAAGCGATGAGCTTGACATGGCCTTGGTGCCAGCCAGCGTCGCTTGTGATAGGAGGTGGTCCTGGGTTCTCCCGCATGATGGCCAAGAAGTTGCTCGAGAGCTTCAACTTGACCAATTGCCACCGTTCCGGTGTAATGGAACCGTCGGTATCGCTTCTGTCGATCACCGCGATCACCAATGCGTCCTTTAGGACTTCATTATAAGACCTCAGAGATCTGCTGTTGGATGGCCCAGGGGTTGTGGAACTTTATGTTTTGGGCCTCTTGGAAACCGTTGACAGTATTGTGCTCTGGCCTCATTTTTGATGAAATGAGGACCGATTATGCCACCGGCGTACAATCCGCGTCACACGGTACATTTTTCTGGATGCAATGACAGCTAATGCACATATTGAGGATTGTCCTAGCTCCAAATACGTCAATGATGCTTACTTACGTAGTGGTTTAACCAGAAATGATCCCCACCACTGAACAAAATTTTTCGTTAAAAACTACGGTTGTAGTTGTTTTAAAGCCACCAGTTGTTTTAAAGGCCAATTACTATAAAGCCCAAATTCAATAAATAGTCACTCCAAATATCTACTCAGAATTTTCCAGGTAGTGGACGAACCAAGGCGAAATTGCTGCGCACCACGACGAATCGATAAATTAGGGTCCACTTTAACACAAGCTTCCACAGCCGCGATATTTTCTTGCGAACGCAATGTCTTCATCATTTTTAGTGTGTGGGTATCCAATAGCGTGATTTGGGTGCGAAATATTTCAATAATTCGATAAATAGCACGTTCAGGAGGCCACAGTACATTTCTCGAAGTTCCGCGACAAGAGTCTCGATTTTGGGAAAAAATGTCAACGATGGTAACTATACTAAAACTAGAAGCTTGGAATTTAGTCAGACTTTCGTCGGACATTTAAAAAAAAAAGAGCACACTTTAAGCTGATTTTTGCTTTCGTTCTGAACTTAGCCCATTTATGCGGCTTCTTTTTCAATACTTGCAAAAGCATACTAAAAAATTTACTGCACGTACTTGCACAGATTTTTAAAAAATCTTCCTCAGGTGTTGGCTTGAGACTTAAGTGCAATTTTCTGAAGTAAGGTGTCAAAAAATGCATCATCATTCTGCACATGCACTAGGTTAGACGTGGATCTGAATAGCCAAATGTGCAGCCCTCTCCCGCTGCTTTAAGTAGTTCGACAGGTAGGCTATCTGGCCTGGCAGCCCACTTATAATTATGAAACGTTCACATATGTTACATGTCTGATGCTTAATACTGTTTGCGTTTGACACCCTCAGACAACAAATTCGCATCCCCATATTAAATGATAGAACTGTTCACACGTGCTTTCATCAGCTCAACACAATCTATTGCACATACTTTAGACATGGTAGTGATATCCAGCCAAAGATTTTTGTACTGTTTTCGCCTTCTTCAGTCGTCAGAAATAAGGCCATCTAGAATCGAGCTTCCTACATCTCGATATCTTGACTAGACACGCAAGAATCGTCGGGCGACGTCGATTTTGAATATGTCGATGGAACTCAAAAAGGCTTACAGCCTGTAACGTGGCTGTTTCCTCCGCGGCAATGTCCGTTTCATACATTACAGGACTCACCTATCTAAATGAGACATAATCAGGTGGTTAGAAAAGTCCCGAGACTGACGTATATATAGATGGCGACTCTAATAACATATCCATATGATTTTTAGTTAGTACCAACCTTCAAACAATACGTGTCAAGTTTAAGTGACGCAGCTTTTGATGATCTCAAAACCATGGAAAAAACGAGTTGGTACATTGATCAAACAATGTTATTTGATGGAAAAACATGTTCAAGAATGGCTTGAAAATTATTTTAAAGAACCTGATCCGTGGAAAGCAACAATTTGTTGCTGGTTTGCTGAGTTCAAATGAGACGGTACAGACGCAAAGCATAAAAAAAAATCCACAAAATCATTTTTAACAACCGTAAAGCGAAAGTTAGTGAGATAGTTGATATCCTAAAGATATCAATATACCGTGTACATCACACATATATTTTGCAGGAGTGTTTTGGCATGAAAAAGCTCTCTTTGTAGTGGGTACCGCGATTTGTCACAGCTAATTAAAAACAACAACGTGTTGATGATTCAGAGCGCTGTTTGGAACGGTTTAAGCGAAATAAAAAGAATTTTTTCATACGGTATGTGAGAGTGGATGGAGCATTCGAATCCTGTTACTTCGAATGGGGAGGTGATCAGCGAAACTAAAGTGTATTAGACAAAGCGTTCTATAAGAAAGGCATATGGCGATGGAATGAATGTATCACTCTAGAAAGAGACTGTGTTGGTGATAAAAAATGTTGCCAAAAAATTGTGTTTTCAGATGCTAGTCTCGGGTCTTTTCAAACCACCTGAAACAAATAATTTTTTTTAACGTTTTTTTTTATCTTATACGGACTCCAATATTTGAACTTAGCTGCTTCAACACACTCTATTATGAAAACATAAAACAATACTGAACTGCATCCCATCTATGTAACTCAGGTTGTTAAGTCTCTATCTATGAATATTTTCAATATGAATAGACATACGAGTATTTTCAATATACATAATTATATACTTCAGTCATTCAAACTTATACGTCTGCTTAAGTTCTAAGTATAATTTCCCACCTGAGTTGCCTCAGTTCCTGGTAGAGAACTCATTCGCGTTCTTAGTTCCCTCCTCATTCATCCAGGGTACTGAATATAATTGCATGAAAAGGGTCCCAAAATGAACTAACACTCCGCTCAGCTGCCATGGTTTACACCGCATTTACACTACTTAGAGATTCACAGTCATACGTAAATCAGACCAACCAGGTAATAACGAAACGAGTACTGACTGGCAAACTTTGTAATTAAAATCGTAAATAATTGGCAACTTACCGTTAACTTAAGTAATTACATATATTACGCTGTTACACCTGGCAAAAGTTGTATTTCACCCTAAGGCGACTGAAGGAGGTTCTCGGTGATTTTCCGACTATGAAGGAGAGGACAATTTGCACGACTTACGAGTATATGCAAACATACTTGAGCTGAGCTATGTACTCGTGCTAAACAGCGTTCAAAGTTAAGAGAGCAAGAAAAGTTCAAATCCTTAGCTTCTCACTTCATTCGGATTAAATGTACCCTTAGCTCATGGAAAGTTTTACACTTTGAATGAAATAAGTAGTCAATGCATCCACTTCACAGTACGAGGCTCCCTAGAGAAAACGGAGTATTTTTGGAACCGATTTCAGGTCATGATGCAAGTCAACACCAATCTATCAAGTGCAATCGAGTGGAAACTAAAAACAAATTACGTGACAGTAACATACGGCTGAGGAACGTTTGTGATTTCTGTGATTCAAATTTACTGAACACGACTTCGCATTATTTTTAATTTCAATCAATGTCTGCTCTACACGCAGGTTCCTTCAGTGTTTAACCCATCCGATTTGAATCACTGCTTTACTTTAGAGATCTTGTTCCACTTATCCTGATTAAGCCCTTGAGGTATTTAAATATCATGCCACCTATAAACTTTTATTTTCACTACGGCTTGAAGCATCGTCGTACATATGTTACATACATATGTATCTTGTCTACCATTTACCCAACTCAGATGCGTACGTACTTGTAGTATACCTTATAGAGTACCTAACATCATGAGAAGACGTATCGAAGCAAATTAACTTTCATGTTTCGTTTATTTAATTAGCTGTGAGTCTACGGATATGAAGTTTTTGAATACCCGTCCCACTGCTAGACAATTATCATATCTTTATTGGGTATCTAAATGAATGTAAACTTTTAGAACTTGTGAGCTATTTGTTAATATTCGTATAAGCCATGACCTTCGGCATGTGTTATTTAATATAGTTGACGTCTCAGCAAATTCGAAGAAACTTTTCTATGAAATCAGTTTACGGATCGGTAAGGTTCACTCTTCCGCTAGTTTGCAATTGGTGCGGTTGTTTTCGGCACTTTTCGAAAAAATGTTCCAGAGATTTTTTAAACTCATTTTTGTTTCTGCCGGAATAGTTCATTCAAGACAGTCTGTCAAAACAAGTCCATTGTTCCTTTTGCATATTTCTTGGAATGAGATTTCAAAGTCTCATAGAAAAATGAGCAATCACTTCAAAATTAAAGTAATCTCTATAGAATCTGCACTCACCACATCAGCGCCAACTATAGGTAATACCTGTAGCCTGGTGAAAACTTAAGTCGGACAGAGGGCAGACAATGTCATCCGCAATGTGAAAGTGGACCTCACAGCAAACATACGAGTAGATGGTGTTGCGTAGTACCTCGTTAAGATACCAGTCAGCACATCTGAATGAGGGCGGTGATGCCGTAAGGTTAGTTTTCGTTTAGCTGTCTACAAAAAGCTAAACAGTCAATGGAAGCTCGGTCGAAACATGCACAATCAGTCTTAAAAGGGGTTCAGGATTTGAAAAGATTTTCTCTGAGCCTGACGCAGAAATTTCATGGGCGATTTTGCACGATACCGCTCTAAGATGGGTCTTAAACAGGATTCAATTAATTGAACCTTCTGAATGTGTTAAGTGTTGAAGATGTAAAATAAAACAATCCTTTATAAAGGCTAATGCATTTTATTTGAATTCGTAATTTGACATTTTTCATTTTTACATTACATTGACATTTAATAAAAGTTGTTGTTGTTGGGGGCGTTGTTACCATCAGGGTGAGTGTGTTGATGGACAATTCTGAACAGACTGCATTGTGAGAAAAGCCTTGCATTCTCGAACTAAGTTGAAAGTGTGTTGAGAAAGTTGAAAGGTCATCAGGATTGTCTATGTCTAAGCCTGTTGGTAAGACTTAACGTCTAAATTTGTGTAGTTCCATAAAAAAACTGCTTCATATTCTCGCTGCAACTGGATGCGATTTGTACCAAAAACTTGCGGTTATAAATGCTCTTCTTTAGTCCTAATAGCGGGCACCCGCCAGATATGTCTTATCAGCTTGTTCGCCTAACATCAGCTAAAGATCTACACACTCATCCCAGCGAAGTGCTGTAATCTTTTAAGAAAGATGTGAGAGTTAGCCCTTATAAAGGGTTAGTTTAGTTTTAGTTTTAAAGCATTTTATTTTCTTAATCATTAACTCTTACTTACTAACAAAAAATGCTTAAATGCTAGCTTAAAATTACTTAACAATCTTATACTAACTTACTGGCCCCACACAGGCACTCTAAGCTACTCTAAATTCTTATAACTATGTCTTTCGACTTTATTTACATTTGCTTTACTATATTTATTTTCTGTAATTAAGGCTAAGAAAGGGTGTCTAAGAAAGAATGGATAAGCCTGAACTGCTTAAACTTTACAAAAAATAAACATTTTGCAAATTGCATGCTAAGAATTAAAGGTAAAATGTTTTTTTTTTCAAAAATGGAGCAACAGCTACTTATAATATTTACTGCATATCAAATGAAATAGTCTATGAAGAATATTTTAACGTAAAAAAACTGATAGATTTAATTTTGTTGATACCGTAGTGTAGTCATGAGAAAAAATTGACTTTTTTTTAAAAAATTAAGTAACTTATTTACTAATTGGGATAGATCTTTTTTTGTATTTTATTTTGATCGCCGGATAGCCCACCTATGAGGTATTTCAGGCTTATCAATTCTTTCCTGGACACCCTGTATATCACGTTTAATGACTGCTTGACTAGTGAGTGTAAAAGGAGAACTAGTACCTAATGATTTCCTCTGATAGTCTCGCAATTTCGGTTACATAAGTCCGTTATTTTAGAATGACAGTTCTACTGAAATGAACCACATTTTTTGGACAAACTCGATAGGCGACAATTGATGAACCTAAACAACAAAAATAGGAAGGAGTTGGGAGGACAAACTCTTGGATTCCAGACAGGAAGCAATATTTTGTCCAACTGAAGCGCCCAGCTCCAGTAGTATTCCATGTGTAAAAGGTATTTCAATAAAAATATCAGGATGGATTCGGATAACACACAAAATGTCCAAAATCCATCTTATGTAAGAAAAACGTACACCCAGTGCCCTAATGAAGATACAGTAAGGCTCTCATTACTCTGAGCAAAAAATGAAGTATCAGAACGTAGTTGATGAGTACATCAAGTCTGAGAAACTATTAAAACGAAACACAAAAGGTCTAAAATGAGACATTGCAGTCTTCAGTAAACAGTAGATTCGCACATCTCTCCTCCTGGAACTCCTCAATTGAGAACCTTAACCGAGATCGTGGGGAATCATCTCTAGGTTGCTATAGTTGTGAGAACTCCTTTACGACCGATCTTTCTTGGAAAACCTAGAACAACACTAAGATCAACCTGTGGGAGAAAATAGTCGATCGTATCATGTGGAGCCCTGACCGCTCAATGCCCAGTTTCGACTCTGATGAAATCTTAAGATGTTACCCGTAAATCTAATCTTGTATCGTCAAAGTATAAAGACTCATGGGAAGTTCTTAGGCTTAAGACTATCACGGCTGGATACCCATGAACAAAACTAAGGACAGAAAGTTTACTCAGTGCCTCAGACTTTTGAATCCTGACATCCCTATATCTGATTGGGCTGTAATCAAAGCTGGTAACACCAGAAAAAATAATACGGACCATAATGTAGGGTTGGGGTTTATCAAACTTAAGATTTTCCAGTCGACTGGTTCATAAGATAACCCAGATAAGATTGACATTGGCAGGTATCGTGATTTACTATACAAATAGACAAGTACTAGACATAGCATTCACCTACATGTCTCTTTGCCAACCATCGGTCCCAGAAAAAATTCATCTTTTAGTGTTGCCGATAAACGCGGAGAAGAAACCAACAATCAAGGAGAATACATTTATAACTTTCTTACAACTGATGAGCTCGAAATCGCGCTCAGAGCTAATGCTATTAAAGCCAAAATACTTAAAATTCGGACCCTGCGATTTGTTGATCGTCATCGAGAAAGCCAACATGACCGGAGATTGAAAACGTTTCAGATCGAATAGCAATTCGCGATCACCCGACAAAGTCAAACTTAATATCAAGATCTTCTTATATCCGGTCAAGATTTTACACATAAGAATATTCCCCCTTATTTGTACAATAGTAAAATTAGGCGGGTATCATTGTGCAAACTATCGCTTATACTCAAATCCCGCAAGATACAGTTTCGCTGCCGGTAAACCAGTCGGATTCATACTTCGCAGATATTCCGGATGGAACTGTAGTGCTGTTCGTTTACAATCAGCTGTCTAGTCTAGAGATTATGCTGGTTAGGTTAGGTTAAAACAGGGGTGTGTTGGATATGCCATCACACAAACACTAGGCACCAAAACGGGTCCATTGCGATCCCTGTTTAACCAGCAAAAACCTAAAGAATCTCCCTGGTGAAACATCCGTCTTGCAAGCTCATCCGCTTGTTCATTTCCCTTTACACCGTAGTGGCCTGGTACCCCGCACAGTCTCACCTGGTTCTGACTGCATAATGCCCCTGACTGTATCAGAATTGATGTTGGTCGATTCCATTTCCTTGAGTGCGGGCTGACTATCGAAGTATTGTATGATAGATGGCGACATCTCTTTCGGATACCGATCTCGTCTGCATTAGCTCAGCCGCCGTAGGGACAGCCTGAACCTCCGATTGGAAGACACTGCTTGCGTCCGGTAGTCTTATAGACACTCTTAGAGAGTCTTCTGAGAAGGTACCAGAACCTATTCCGTTCACTGTTTTTGAGCCATCTGTGAAAATTGCAATTTCATTAGACCTGATTATTACATTTTTTCCCAGTTCTCCCTCTCCGGATATATTATATTACACGGGATATCGAAGTGGACCAAGAAAGAAATTTCATCAGTCAGAATTGGATTGCCTGGCAGTAGCTACGTGCCATGCATGAAACCACTGCCCTTGAAGTAACCCAGATTAGTGAGTCGTATCGCACTGTTACCAGCAACTTTTTTGATCGTAAATCAAGCGGTGTTAGGTGCAGAAAGGTATTCAATGCTGCCATAGGGGTGGTACGGAGCGCACCTGTAATGGCTATGGAAGCCGTTTTTTGAAACGTCGCTAATTTTTCGTAAACCGTTCTTTTGCAGATAAAAAGAACATTATATGCCTTTCGGATTCGTTCCTCTGCGTTAAGATTCCAATTCAGTTTCTTGTCCAGAATTATACTCAGGCACTTCGCGCTGTCCGAGAGGGACAATTCCACTCCGTTGAGTTTTGGTAGTCTGAAATGCGGTATCTTTTACTTTCTGGTAAAAAGAACCAGTCCCGTTTTGGAAGGGTTGGTATTGAGACAATAGCTTTTTGCCCAAGTGCTGATCGTCTCCATAATCTCGCTTAAAATATTTAATTATTATCCCTGCACTATTATGGCTACTTCATCTGCGTATGTCGTGGCACTTATACCTATTGTACTAAGCTTTTTAAGGATGTCATTGATAACTAGCACACTTAGGAGTGGCGATATGACTCAGTTCAGTTCAGTTTTAATGCATTTTATTATCTTAACACTAACTCTTACATTCTAACAAAAAATGCTTAAATGCTAGCTTACAATTACTTAACAATCTTATGCTAACTTACTGGCCACACACAGGCACTCTAAGCTAATCTAAATTCTTATATCTATGTCTTTCGACTTCATTTACATTTTATTTATAAATGTTTATTTTGTGTACTTAGGGCTAAGAAAAAATTGATAACAAAAAACTTAGCCTATGGATGCAATTTTTTATTTTTTATAAAAACTTAATATCTAACTTAAAAATAAACCTTAGCCTACCTAACCTAAATGCACAATACACACATACACACACATAGACATTATACACAATTATATACATATATTAGTATATACCTTTGTATATACTAACATATGTATATATTACTTAAATGCTAACCTAAACCTATGTAAGCTGGCCATCGCTATTAACAAAGCAAATATATTGGTCAGCTCTGCCTCATTAGTGAGGCTGGCCCGAAATTGACGGAAACGACGACAAAACATCTTCTCCATCATTCAACCACCAAAAATGCTGGTGCTGCCGAACGACATCCCTCTTATCGCGATTCCCCACCGCCCTACTGAACCTGAGGCGATCCACACTGCCGTGTGCGACGTCTCTGTTGTAGTTGAGTCGCCTGTCCCCAGCTGTCCGAGCGACATGGAAGATTAACGGCACCGCTGATCTATCCTGGAGCAACCCTATCTGATCAAGGTAGAGGAATGCTTCCGGTGGAACGAATGCTCTCGTGGTAAAGGTAATTGGGGTAGTAAGCCCCAGATATCAGGTTATTCGTCGAGGTCATTGCTCTTGCAATGTGCCTTCGAGTCAGCTTAATTACGAAGTTGTCCACTCGTATTAGGTTCGCCCTGTTGTAAAGGACCTCATTAGGATAAAATTTCTTGTACTCCGACTCTGGTTCTGTACAAGCGAAGACAAGCCCTAAGGCAAGCCCTCTCAAACACCCGAATCTTTTCCATTAAGCTTGCTCGTACATTGAACCACACGGGACAACCAAATACCAGCATGGGCCTGATAAGGGCCATGTAGCAGATTACCTTTACCCTCGCATCGAGTTGACTGCTATAAAACAGTCTCTTTGTAAGGGCAAAAGCACCTCTAGCTCTGGCCAGAGCAGCATCTACATTTTTGCCAAAATACAGAAACTGATCTAGCCAGATTCCAAGGTATCTGACTACATTTCGACAGGCAAGAGGCTGTCCGTGTTGTCCAATAATCGAGAACTTTCTCCAATTTTTTCTGGTATCCCTAGAGGCTCTAGACAACGGCGTCCTAAAGAGAATGGTTTCCGACTTCTGAAAGTTGATTTTCAACTTCCAGTCATCGCAAAATCGTCTTATCTTATCGAAGTCACTCTGCAAGAGAGTATTAATGACCTCGATTTTTGGACCTGTTCTGTACGCTATCAAATCGTCTGCGTACGCAATAGTATGGGAAAGCGAACCTATCAAGTCGCTTGTAAAAATGTTGAATAGGAATGTTTTCTTCTCCGAAATAGTTTATTTATTTGCGGAAGCATATTCGGGTTGCTGGTGTTTACAGCCCGAACCTTGTTGTTCCAATACAAACTTACAGAAATTCTGTAATTTTCTTTTATCAGCGTTTGAATATTTTTAATCGACGACTTCAGTGTCCTAATCTCCGGGTCTCGTCGGTCAGTTAACTGTCTGTACAAGTTTTTAAGTCTTGTCAGAAGTCTACTTTTCTGTCGGTGCAGTGCGTCAATAGTAGGATTGCGGAACAGGTCTTCGTTAGTCGTACGTCGATACCGCGGTATTGTAGTGTCCATAGTTTGTTTAATTGTCTCGTCCATTTGTTTTAGGTAATTGTCGATCTCCTCATTTGACAAATTCCTATTGGACGGTGGGTGGAGCGTGTTCGAGGAGAGCGCTCTAGTCAAGGTTGCGGAGGAGCGTGTCCATAAAGCGTGTCATACTGTAGTTGTAAGTATATCTTTGGACAAACTCCTCCAATTCCGCAATTTCGTTGGGAACCGTAATTTCGGTGCTAAAACCGCAATGGTCGCTGTCATACACGAATGTGCGCAGACAGTTTAATGTTTGTAAATTCGTACCTGTCAGTCGTATACGTTCGTCGTACAGCAGTAGATCCAAATAAAACCCGCCTCTGGGAAACAACGGGTTATCCGTCGCTTTAAGACCGAGTCTGTACATGACATCGTGCTGACCCCACCAATCGAGTAGTAGGTTCCCTCTAGTATTTGGCAAATTATTTCCCCAATCTCTGTGTCTAGCGTTGAAATCCCCGCCGATTATAAAATAATTCTCCCCCGATTCCAGCCTCAGAAGTCGAAAAAGCGTGTCGAGCTCTGTAATGAATAGGGTGGATTGTGAAGCCTCAGGTGCATAAACAGAGGCCAAGTACAGCCGCTTTCCACTGCGGAGCGGAATGTAAATGACAACTGCCTCCAACACCTGGAACCTGCGCAACACTCCCTTGTACACTCTGTGAAATTTTATACCTTCTTTAATGAAGATCGCGACACCACCTCCACGTTTGGATCTGGGCCGGTTTCTTCTTCTAAAAATATAATTATTGTACTCCAGTTTGTGATCATCGGTTAGCTTGGTTTCGCTAGCGAAAAGCACATCAGGAGATTGGTCTTGTAGCAATTTAAATATCGCGGCTCTTCGTTCGATCCTAATCAGTGAATTAACATTCACCGCAAGGACCTTCAAAGTTTGCTCCACCATATGCGTACCCATTACGGCATGTGTTGCGTTAGGCCCGGCAGCAACGCGTAAATCTAGTCCACCCGCTTGGCCTATTCTTGAACCTGCTTTTGCAGCTGAGCCATCTGCCCTTGGATTGCGAGCAAGATGGCTAGCATGTTGGGTGCAGCTTCCGTTGTTCTCGGCATCGGCGCCGGAGAAGCAACAGTCGCTTGCTGTACCGTAGCCCCCCTACATGACGCCATTTGGGCGTAGGAAATTTGGGGCGTGACGGCTGGTGTTTGAAACCTCACAGGTGAACGTTTGACCTCCACCTTCTGCTGCCGCGCCAATTTTGCTTTTTTAATGTCGGTGAACTTAGGACAACCCCGATAGTTTGCGGCGTGTCCCACGTTTCCACATAACACGCACGAGAGCTGCGTCCTATCGGATGCTCCGTCCCTACCCAGAGCACACTCCTCGGAACTGTGGTTCTTTGCGCACTTCACGCATCGAGGCTGCATTTGGCAGTTCGACGCGGCGTGCCCGAACCTCTGGCAGCGAACGCATTGTATAACGCCGTCGCTCCTTTTTAATTTTTCCCAGTGAATCACCTGGTAGTCTAGGACATTGATTCTCCTTAGACTATCCAGACGACTTTCGGGACTGAGCTGCACCAGGAAGAACGGCAGACTCCGTTTCTCCCGCCTGGCTCTAGCTGTGGTAAATGGCTTTACCCCCACAAACTTGAGTCCTTCGCACTCCTTCTCTTTGAGCAGTGCAAGGACCTCCTCAGGATCAGAAGACGGTTCCAATCCCTTCAGCAGCATCGATTGCCGCTTTTCACACTTCGGTGTAAATGAGTAGTGCTCCGTCGTCGTTTCCTTTAGGAGCTCTTTCACTTTCGCGTAGCCCTCCACTGTATTACAGTGGATGACATGGCGATCGTTCCCCAATCTCTTGATATTAAAATTATTGCCAATGACCAACTTACACAGGTCCTTGGTTTCATTTACCTCTAATTTATAGGTGTTGATAGGAGGCACCTTCTCCTTCTTCTTCTTCTGCTGCTGCTGTTGTTGTTGTTGCTGCTGCTGCTGTTGTTGCTGCTGCTGTTGTTGTTGTTGCTGCTGCTGTTTTTTCAGCTGCCGTGTTTTCATTTGTTGTTGTTTCTGCGGCTGCTGTTGTTTCTGCTGCTGCTGGTTTTGTTGTTGCTGCAGTTGTTGTTCTTGCTCGTGTTTTTTTTGTTGTTGGGCGCTTTCTGCCTCTAATTTCTCCCTCTGCCTGCGTGCATTTTGTTTTTTCTTAACAGCAAGCATTTTTTCTTGCAGCTTTGCTATGCTGCTGCTAATTTCTTTTAACATTTCATCCTCATCTTCCGATTCGGATGCCGCTAGAGAAGCAAAGTTGTTATTGCCCCCCGAATAATGTTCATCATCTTCTGACAGAACGGCATTTACTCTTTTTTTTGTTACATTAGGAGGGGATTTCAGACTCCTCCTCCTTTTATTGGCTTTCGCCACGGCACCGGCAACACTATTGTTGCCTTGCGTATCTCCCGTTATAGGAAGAGCGGAACGCTCTCCACCATCCATCGCGTTCTTTCCTGAACGGTTTTTTTTTTTTGATAATACGAGTAGTATTAATTTACACAATTTGTGACAAATAAAAACAAAAAAAAAAGTTTCAAGTTTGGCTTGGGATCGAACTCGCGTCCCACGATTTAATCACCGACGACGCTACCCGCTTGGCTGTCGAGTCAACTAGCAAATTCTTGATCAATTGTCTATATGACAACAAAAACTGACTTGGTTTCTTTTTCACTGTGAAAAGCCGAGACACGTGTTTTCTCTATGGAGATCTGCGAACCACTGTGGTGATATGTCTCCCCCTTGAGGGGTTCCGCTGATTACAAACATTCTAACTGAGCTTTGCCCAATGGAACAGTTCATTTTAATACTTGCAAGCTGCAACAGAATTTGTAATGCCATGTTCAATATTAGCGTTGACTTTAGCGCTTTTAATGGAGGTGCACTCTACGTTATTGAAGGCTGCCATCGCAAATTCACCGAAGTATAGACTCTTCTCTATTTTCCCCCACCACCTCGTGCAGGCGGTTTCTGCAGATTTGCCTTTCATATATGCCAGCTGCGACTTAAACAAAAAGCTATCACAGCATCTGTTCCTAATATGAATATCTAATAATCGCTCTAGGGTTTTACGCATAAATGATGACAGACATATTGGTCTGAAATCGATTGCTGTTAGGTGTATGCCCCTACTTGCCAGCTTTTAGTATAAAAACTCCTTAACTTCCCTCCAAGCTATTGGTATGTACCCTATTCTAAGACATAGTATAAGAATACAAAATTTTTCTGTACCATAATCGGTAGAATACCATCCGGACCTGGAGATCAATATGAGAGATTTTTCATACAGCCTCGAAAGTCTCCTTTCGCCCACCCTTTCTTACAACCGGCATAACTTGTCGAAAATTGCCTCCGAATATAAAGAGTTGACCCGCAAAAGGCAAATTATTTGAAAATATATCACATAGGGTGTGGCCAATGAGCGTCAATACATCGACGTCTCATCCCAAATAAAAAAATCCATGCCCTCTATTTCCTTCTTCATTTTCAAGGTCCAGCGCATAGTACAATTGCTGCTCAAATCATTGATCGGCAACGCAAACATTTTGTGTGCCATGTTGATATCGGGCAACAAAACCGAGGCTATTCCCATTCAAGCGATAGTTTCAACTCTTTTCCGTTGATATTTGTAGTAGTGAATCAGACATTTGTACAGAAATGTTTTACCGGTTCCCTCCATCCGTGAGTGAAGAACATATTATTGTTATCGTTCCTTTGTGTTATATCATACAAAATTTATCGTTGATTTACATTCGTAATACTACAACGCGTAATACTGATTGAACAATTTTTCATTTTCTGTGTAAACGGTTTAAACAATCTCGTGTGGCTGTGATACAGCCGATGACGGTTCTGGTAAGCCCCATTTTTCCAGTGTGAGCCCTTCTTTTTCGATAATAATTTTGATGGTCGACGTGACGTGGACACTCGCTGCCTTTCTGTGAAAGCTTATGTTCAAATTTTTCCCTCAGCATACATACATACACGTATCAAGTTCTTCGTTCATTATCAAGTATGCAAAGAAGCGAATAATTTGGCAAGCATCATGACGTCGACGGCTTCCTTCATCATTTCACACACTGAATCGCCTGATTTTTCACATCGTGCTACTTCTGCCTTCAGATGCTCGTAACTCTGAGCGCCTTTAACTTGCATTAACAATAATTTCAGATCATAACGCTTAATATCATGTGGCGGGACCATATTCATCCGAGCTACCGTGTTCTTTCTCTTTTGACACGTTTTAATTTTATTTTGACAGAAGAATGCGAGGAGTTACGAGCGTCTTTCATCTTAAGCAACTAAATTCTCGCTTGACGTAAGAACTGGTAAGAGCTCGACATTGTGACTACCCCGTGAGTCGGTAATGCTCAAATATACCATGCAGTTTCCATAGCACTCACGTAACGCGTATCCAACTACGTCTGCATTTCGTCCAATTCCCGATCCTGTTTGTTGTTCATCGCAATTCTTGCGTGATCATGGCACATTACAGACGCGCAATATTCGACGTTTATCTGATAGCCGAACCTTTGCAAAAGCTTGGCATGGTAAAGAACGATCATAGAATTGTCAATGCTCATAATTTCGTCACCTTTCGCGACCTTGGCGCGATTATTACGTCTATAATACGACGGAAACCCGGGCTTCGTCATATCAGTGGCATCGTTGAATGCCTTCAGAGACTTCTCTGAATAAATCTGCTCCTCGCTGCTCCAGCAAATTGATTAGTCGGTATGAGGCCCGTGCGACACGTGGTAATCACTTTAATTGGGGTTTGGGTTGGTCTCACGGTCTGGAGTTTCAGGCGAATAGGATTTCTCCAAGATTTCTCCAGACGACCCATATGCAGCAAACCACGTTTTTGAAATCCGAAAGTAAATACTTGGACTAAAACTGCACCGAATACTCGAGGAATGTATTGTGCAAAACATTGCTTCAATTGTAGGCGTATTTTAGCCTAATTTGAATTCGCTGTCATTGTAATGAACAAATCTGGGTGCCCTTTCACTCCTGCGATTGCTATTGCATTGTGATAGAGCGATTGCATGAAGCGCGGACACTCCTCATAAGTCGATGCAAAATTACAGCATGCCTTGAACTTGATCGCAACGCAAGCTCTTCAAGTTTTAAATGCGCCGACCAACTATAAGAAACTATAAGAAAACATTGAACTACTCTGTAGATGCCAATTTATAGCTGTAATGTTGTGTGCCAGTCATGCTGTTTTCTATATCTTTTCGTTTGTAATTAAAAGTCCAGACGGTTTCACCCGTGGGAAAGAGCAAAGAGAACAACATAGGTTCAACGTGGGGCGATCCATAATGAATAAAACTTGTGGTATACGGGTGATTTTTTGGAAATTCTCAGAAATCAACTTGCTATGTAATACTTCTATCTTTCGAGACAATGATCGCTGCAAGTTCGTCGCACTTTGGCTTGTTGTAAATGCGTGGATGATCCGTCGGATTGCGATAAAAACACAAGTATAAGTATGTATGGTGGCAGTTATTTTTTTAAATTTGGGCCAGAGTTCAATATTGCGTAACGTATGTATTTTGCATTTCCGGTTGTTTCATCGTAAATGTAAATATGATCAAAAATCAGCTTTTCGTTCTTGACCTGCTTGTTGGCTTGTCAAAACTATAAACTCCATTTGGAATATTTCATGACTGAGTACTGAAGGAAGTAAGGGGAACAGGTTACTAAACACTCGAATGTACTGCCGAAATTCTTTATATCCGATCAACAATATTTTTAAAGAATAAGAGTAATTGTCAGTAGGAGGCACGCCAATTTTTCCTCCTCGACAACAGGAATTCACGATAGTCAGGAAAATCGTTGATTTCAGTTTTTTTCACACTACTCATGTTAACAATTGCGTTGCTTCTCTCCTCTACATTTTTAGCATAATCTTGACGAAAACGTTTGCCATCTTTTTCTGCTTTAAATGTTGGTTGCACACCGACTTACTACAACTTGATCATAGTTCTCGAGTTTTCCGTTGCTTCTGTCGCATGTAACAGCTTCGCGCAACCGGAAGTCGTCCTGTTTTGTTTCGATTTACTTCGGTAGAAGGATCTGACACAGGTTTTCAGCCACGTACATCTTCTTCGATGTATTATACTAGGTGGGCCATAACATATGACCCTATTAGAAACTGCCACAGATTTTACTAAAGGTGTCGAATGTCGATTTGTGCGAATAAACAATAAACCGCTATCCGCGGAATAATGGTAACGATGTTTTTAGTGAACCATTCGCCAGTGATTTTGGCGCATCGTGCATTTCGTGCCTGTTTCCCTGGCCGCTCGGCTCCTTCTGTTCGTTCAATGTAGTGAACAAACCATTGGAGACTGGGACAACACGAGAACACAAAATAAATTGTTCATTCCCTAATTGGATGAATTGGGACTGGAGGACATGGGGTTAAAGCAGGACGGAGCAACGGCTCATACTGTACGAGCCACAACCGATATTTTAGAGCAGGAGTTTCCGGTCGTCTGATATCGCATTTTGGTGATTTGCACTAGACCACAAGATCACTTGATTTGACCGCCCTAGACTTTTTCCTATAGGATTATTTAAAGTTACGGCTTTATGTGAACAAGCCGCAAACTCTGGCAGTTCTCAAGGAGAACATCCGTCAACATTTCAAAACATGATGAAAAAAAAAACTTGAATGACCATATAAACTTTTGAAAAAACGAATACATTTCTTGTTATTCTATTCTAAAGAAAGCTACATATTTGCTGGTAGGTTAGGTTAGGTAAGAGTGGCTGTTGGGAAAAAACCCATCGACTTAGACTGAATGGCCCATTGTGATGCCACGTGGATCTAAGATCCTCATACTCTTGGAACCAATTTGACCTTATGACGAAGCGAAGCAGACTGCTAACGTCTATACTGTTTAGATCGCTTAAGATACTGTAAAAGAAGGCTCTTAAATGGAGTTTTATTTTTTAAAAGAGAACTGGATATGAACAAAAGGTGTAAGATTGTCTCCTCCTCCTCCTCGTCCATGCAGCTTCTGAAAAACTAATTTGTAAAAACACCAAGCCTTCTTGCATGCTGTTAGTGTATGTCAGTGTCCAGTGAGAACATTTAGCTCTGATAGAGCTGATATGTTTGCTGTTTTGAAAGATCAAACTATTAGAGCGACTTAGAACCAATTTTGACAATTTGTTTTGGTCGATGGACATGTTTACTTAACAGTCCACATAAGATTTGTTCTTCTGTTAGTAAGCAGCTTTAGTAAAAGTTTGTAATTAGCGATGCTTATACCGATAATACCTTTTTCAGATAGGATAGGTATACTGTTCCACTCTTGGCAAGTTGGTCACCCTACATAGGTGAGAACTGCTTGGCCATCTCCATGAGACATGATCGGTAGTCTAGGACGGTCTTAGAATTTAGCGAGAATGAGTACTGAGATCTGATAACGGCATGACTATTCAAAAAGATGCGGATATTCTTTGGAGTTATCATGTCTTTCTTCACCCAGGACAGGACTTCTTTAATTGCCAAAATTCCTGCCTTAAAAATGCAACAGTGACAGATTCCAAGAACTTAAAACGTGGCTCAGGCGCAACGAATGAAAAACAATTTCTGTTGTGAGATGTAATATTTCTGACTGAATTTTTGTTTGAAGGATCTACCACCCTTCTTTCACCGACATTCATTCCATGCACATCTTATATTCGTTTCCCGGTATACAATTGACCACGCACAGGGTAAGAATTTGATGCACCGCATGCCCAAAATATGTTTATGCCATATTTTTCAGGCTCTGAAGGCATAAACTGAGTAAATCGGGTGCAAGAACAATTTCTGAACAGTAATATATTCGCCGGGCTTATAGCTTTAGCTCAAATTAGCATTTAGTATGGTCCAAATATTGCGTATTGCAGCGGCTTTATTAGTTTTGGTGCGGCTGGAACGAGTAATTTTATAGTCAAACCGGATAAAACGCGATAGAAATCCAAATATGTCATATGACATTGTAACATATAGCGGATCAGGGAAAGGTTTCCATAATTCCAATAAATTCTATGTTTTGATTTGTAAAAGACACAACAAGTTAAGATTCCAACAATTGCGTCCAACTGTTCCTCCGAAAATGGGGTATTTTCTCCTTTGAGCGGCAATTGGGGTCCGAATATCGTTGTTCTAAGACTTTGTTGTATTTTTCAATAATATGTTTTCCTTTTCTATTAGTTTCACCCATAATTATATCACACATTTCAGTTGATACAATGCTTTTGAAAACGTCCTGTGGTGTGCATATGTTGTAGATGTCAGAAGCACCTTGTCTTTATCTTAAGATATTTTGGCCAACCGTTTGCGATTCTGGAAACTAGGTTGATATTCCAGCGGGTACCTTCTTTACTAAGAAGTTCATCTGACGGCATTGTTTCTTGACTATCTTCTGAGTACTAAATTCCTCAATTTCAAACCAATCTGTTTCTGTATCAGAGGCTTCTTCTACTCTACTTCTTCGGCTGCTAATATGTTTTCTTCATTACCTATCAGATAAAACAAACGTGCCTTCATCAATTTCGATTTCGTTTTACATTTCACGAACTTCAGAAGAATGAAATCTTTGATGACACACTCATCCCATAGAGGAACAACTGAATCTTGGATTTGAATCCATGACGCACTAAATGCGTCACTTTTTGCAGACAAAAAACAACTAATGCGGTAACACAATTAAATAAAGGCAATGTCAATCAAAGTTCAAAAGCCAAATGTCCAGGGAGTTACCTAATATTCTCCCTATTCAACAGTTCAACCCACTCGATCAATATTGGAGCGTTACAAAATCTCAACTGGGGATGACATTTGCTTACAATTTAAAAAGGGGAACCCAACATTTGTTTAGCGAAACCACCGCACCAGAGTTTTTAATACGCGCTATGATTTAACATAGTAGAATTTTCCGTTTCCGTACAATTTGTATGGTACAGCGTCACTCATTTAATACTCTTTTTAAATCGGATCGAAAACCGAGTGATAGCGAAAACTCTCGTAATCTCAATCGAAATTACGAGTAGATGTTTTCGCACACATTTTTCAGTTTTTGAAATCTCTCAGCAAAACTACAGAGTTTTTGAAGAAAAGCCCTCAAAACCTACTCACGATTGTGTTTTCGAAACAGACACACAGCTCACAGAGTAGTTGTCAAAAGAAAATTCAAAGTGGAATGAATACTGATTGTTATTCTTGGTAAATTCAGTAAGAAAAAAACTCGAATTAAAAATCCTTGTCTACACAAAAATTTCATAGCTGACACAACAGTCAAACAAAGCCTAGTCGATTCAGTGTGAACGCTTTTTTGTCACTCGGATGACGGTTAATGCGAATTCCTAAACAGATGTCTTTGGTATTGTTGATTAATTAGGGGACACCGTGTATATTTACATAAACACAAATGCGGTACACCAATTCAAGTTATTAACCAAATTTTATTTATATGTAGATATTAATAAATACGAGGTGGGGCAAAAGTAATATCATAATGTGAATGTGCCATAATTTTTGCAAATAGCTTCGAGTGTCATTGTGCTTTGACATTTATGTTACAGACAGATAGAGAATTAGTTAATGTCAAGTAGTATAGAGATACATACCTGAAGAACGTGGAATTATTGTAACTGCATATTTGATCAATTTCCGGTCAATTTAAACATTTAGCTGAGCGTCTCGTAGAGATGTGGCAAGAAGTGTCTGGACCCGTATTTCTCGTTCGACCGAGAATATCACTGCTGCGGCCAAGAATGCCCGAGTGAGTCCACAAACATCGACGAGACAACGATGCACACAATTTGGGATCAGCAGACGTTTGTTGCGTCGAATTTAGTGAAAGGTTTGAAGATGTTCATTTAAAAAGTTTAAAGTGACATAATTCTGTCGACTAAATATTATCAATTTTACACCTTCAGACAAACTTTTCGTGAAAACAGAGCCCAACTCTTTTCTAACAAAATAACAGCTAATTCACATTATGGTATTACTTTTACCCCACCTTGTATATAATGTTAAGACAAAAAAAGAATTTTAATTACAAGAAAAATCGAATCGAAAGAAACGGAATTTTTTAACATTTTGAGTTTTACATCTGCCAGTGGTGTGGCGATCAGTGTTGTCACAGAACTCCCCCTTTAGAAACAGCTTCAATTATACCTTGCTGGAATTACAACGCTGCTGCCCGATCTTGTAGTTTTCGATGCTATTGTTAATGTCTCATGTCAATTCCTTTGGGTCTTCTGTAATAAATTCCGATTGGGGATCGTCCAACGAAATGTTTTTGGTGAATCCTTAGATGTTGAGTTTGTAAAATTTGTCATTTCTACTTAAAATCTTGAAAGGTCTACCGTATGTTGCCCTTAAAGAAGTTTTGACCTTGTCACATCGCACAAACGCATGACTACCACTTTTTACAGTTGACCCTAGTCCTAAGAGAACTATCGGCAGATGGTTGCAGCAGTTATCGTTTTCGTAGCACTTAATTGATATCTTAAGCGTCCTGTGGCATTTTTCAATCATCCCGTTGACCTGTGGGTGATAGGGAATTGTTTTCATGGGTATTATGTCTTTAAAAATGTTCGATTCGAACTGCCTTAAACCTTAAATCGCTTGAAATTCGTTTGGATATGGTATTCCATAACGAGAAACTCAATTGTTGAGAAACTCTCTCGCACCTATCTCAGCTGTTATGTCTGGCAGCGGTATTGCTTCAACTAATTTCGAGAAGAGATGGGTCATGGTCAGACAATATCGATTTCCTCTGGATAGAGATAGAGGTCCGACAATGTCAATGTTGATATGTTCAAAATGTTGCCTTGGGTCCTCGTAAAACCCACACTCGGTTTTATTGTGTAGTTGGACTTTGGATTTTTTTCAGGGAGTGCATGTCTGCACAAATTCGGTGAGGGCTCGTGCCGTAGTGAGCCAAACAAAACTTTTGATATTAAGAGCTGTCTTAAGATTATTACCTTGAACCAAGTACTCTTGCAGCTCAGAATCCTTAACTTCCCCTTATGCCATTTCTTCATAATTAAAATCTGTGGATATCTGTTGAATCCAAGATAACCAATCCGCTGCGGTGTTATTTTTTCCCTATGGTATGCTGGATGTCTGTGCTGAACTGACCAATTAAGTCTAGCTAACGTTGCTGCAGCTGCGATGCCTTTTCTGGGTTCTGTTGAAAGGGCACCGTTAAGATAATGAAATGTCTTCCTTCGACAAGATACGACTGTTTAAAATATTTAGTGTCTCGGTAAATCACAGTCAGCTCGCGGTCATATGTGCTGTAGTCTATCTGTGCTTTTGTCGGTTTCTATGAGTACTAGAACCCTAGTGGCTGTAGTGCATTGTCTACCACTTTATGTGACACGTACTGAAAAGTACTTTGGATACTTTGTCCCAGTGGATTGGTGTTTGGCCGGTTCTCCACGATAAGTTTTTGCGGGTTCATTTGATTGGCTGTAGCATGTGAAATGAATGTTCGGTAGAAATTTATGATTCCCAAGAATTTTTTCAACTCCTTTGTGGCTTTTGCTTTTTCGAAATTTTGGATTACTTCGACTTTATCACTATTACGACTATAGTGTTAAAACCTTTCTCGTTTACTCGATTTTTTTTTATAATTAGAACGTGTACCCTTAAAATGTTTGTACACAGCGTGGGCGATGTCATAAAAAGTTGATTTCGCTTTGACCGAAGACACGTTTCGCTGATGCTCTGCTTCGTTTACAGATGGTACTAAGATGTCATCGATACAAGGGAAACAGCAGTCAGTTTCATTGAAAAGTTTGGACAGCAGTCTTAAGCCAATATCCCGTGAAAATGTATTCTATCAGTTCAAATGGTATAGCTGACTGTTACACTGGAATTTGGTGGTAAGCTTTCCGAAGATCGATGGTAGAGAAACATATTTTCCGTGCACATCGCTTTGAAAATCGTGAAGAAATGGTATGGGGTAACGATCAGGTAGAGTGTTGGCGTTAAGTGATCGATAATTACCGCAGAAACGTCATTCCCGTGAGTATTTTTCACAATATGCAATGCACTCTTTGATGGTCGTTAGATACCGCTTTCTATAAGAAAACGGAATTCGGGCGAGCATAATTTGGAGGAGTGGAAATAGCTATATTGCATCTAAATTAGTTGCAAAAGTATCATTCTTTTTAAAAGTATGAATTGGCGCTCTACCTGACTTATATATTATGTCCCTTACTGTTTTTAACCACGTGCTATTATCTACGACTCTTCCCTTGCGAACATCGATTAGGAGCTCAAATTGTTTGAGTAAATCGATACATATGATGGAAGATTTTACTTGAGCAACAATAAAATTCCAAGGGGATGGTCTGCGTAGTCCCAGGTCAAGTGTAAGATGCCGAATAACAAAAGTTTTTCACTTACTTCCCTTAGCAGCATAGAGTTTTGATGTACGTGAATTGATTGATTGATTGACACATGGCTCCGGTGGTACATATGACGGATACATCGGAAACCGAGTCAATTATAAACTTTTTGCTCGAGTTCTTATCATTTATAAAAAGACGAGAAATTTGTAAGCCAGCACCGTCCGATGTGTCTATTCCATCGCACGATTGGCTTATTAGTTTTTTGACTATGATTCGGTTTAGAATGAACAAAGCTGGTGACACTTACTGCCTGCTCAGGCAAATTTTCTGTGAAACCAACATTAAGTATCATTGTTCTTGTTGCTGCTTTGACGTGCTGGTGTCTATGATTGTCGCGTTCTAAGTATGTTGAACAACATGGGGCAGAACTCGTGGTCATGTCCGTCTGTTGGTTGTCGGTAACCTCCAAAATTTTGTCTGCGTTGACGTCAGAACAACCGCTCGGACTTGGGTTGGGAGCCGATTTAGGAATTCGTCAGTTAAATGAGTACCACAGTGGTGCTGCATTTCGTTCAACAATTTCAACGGCTTTTTATCTCCAAGTTCTATTTCTGCGAGCAAACGTCTAATTTTCTATTATTCCGATGTTACAAATCTTTCCAAAACCACTTTCTTGGAATTTTCATATTTCGACGACTCTTGTGGGCAAGGACCGAATCCGTTCTTAAAGTAGAAGGTGCGTTAGGACGATTATTCTATTGTAGTCATTGTAATGCTGGGGCCCGTACTCTCTGCATCGTAACTTCGCAGGGGGAAATGATTATGTTATCTAGATCATCTAAGAGCTAGTCTTCCATCGTCATTGCCTCCATTGATTTGTTATTAGGGGAAATGTGTACTGGATTGGAATGCACTGATGGAGTAGCCTAGATTGAGTTTGATGCGTTAGGCATGGTATCCTACTTTTTTACCACCAAAAGGGGGATTTTTGCTATGAAGACTAAGCTAGAACTGAATATAGGGGCTGCAAGCTTTCTGGATAAACTTCTCTTCTCACTGCCAATTCCTAGCAAGTGTCTTTTTTCGTAATTATTTCTTTGACATCTATCTAGGATTATACAGTTTGGACTATTACTGGTGAATATAGGACATGATTTGAATGCAGATATGAATGCTGTCATACTTTTAAGTGACCTTTTAATGCAGTAACTGCATGTGACATCGGTGGAAATTCCATAAGCGCTGGCCGCAATTAATTAACTCTCATTTAGCACGTCAGGAAAATTATTAATGAAAATAATAAATCAAAGGCTGTTTAAAGCTTAATCCTATTTATAATACATGCTAAGGGTAGTTCAGGAGTAAAATTCTACTTGACACCAAACGGAGCTGCTTAACTAAACACAAACTTGCCTCGACCAAACAAGCGCTTTACGGACAGTCACCAGCCATCCCTCTCACCCTACACTGCCGGCATCCTACCGCTATCGGCTGTTAATCCCCTAAATACTGAATGGTTAGGAAGAAATTAATTTTAAATTTATCACCCCGTGATCAGAGAACTAATTGTATGAATAATTCATAAGGTGGATGCAGATACGCGCTACATATGTTGCAACGAGTTAGGGTATCGTACTGTTCAGCAGACCGATAGGTTAGGCTGTTTGTAATTCTGCAATTCGGCAGCGATGTCCAGTAATTAAATATTAAATTAATACATCTACCACCATCAAGCTAAATAGGTTGACGTACATGTAAGTGCTGTGTCTGCAGGTACATTCTGCACCACACTAAATACTGCATTTGCTGACATTTGGCAGCCATTTCAATTTAATATTCGGTGTTCTTTTGTGGCCATAGGGCCGGACTCTGTGTTGACAATGCTTAGATTGCAATTTCCGTATGCTAGGTTGAGTCGACCCCGCAGCAGTAGCCGATTAGGATTCTGCTATTTTGGTCAATAATTAACTGAAGAACAGTATGCAGCATGTTTTGTTTTGAATCATAATCGCCAACTAGCACCATACTTGACATTAAATAGAAAATTTTAATGTTGGTGAAAAAAAAAAATTCCAAAAACTATGTACGTGTATGTGGGTTAATTTG
Organism: Volucella bombylans; assembly: GCA_949129095.1. Lineage (NCBI taxonomy): Eukaryota > Metazoa > Arthropoda > Insecta > Diptera > Syrphidae > Volucella > Volucella bombylans. The sequence continues at coordinate 87,218,636 of OX422143.1, forward strand.
TGCCGCGGCAATACGAGTATATGTTTAAAAATAGATGATTAAGAACTTGGTTTGCACTTATATCTTAATTATATTGCTCGAGGTGACGCCACTTTTCCAGATACAGATCTTTAAGTGAAGTTTTATTGACATTATTGACATTGCTTTTACCAACAAAACTAAGTTGATGTATTGTATATGCTTTTAATGCACAATGTTTTTAAAACTCTTTCTTTATTTACAGTAGAAGCGCAGTTAACCCGATGATAATAAGCTTTTATCGGAAAGACTGCTCCAATTTAGTACCCCTGGTACATTAACAGGTGTTAGTACTCAGCTAGGTCTTACCTGTGCTTTAAATATCTTGAATTATTTCAGCAAGATGTATCGCTTTCTCTTCCTGAGATTAATGCTAACTGCATACACATATCTGGGGAACAGCTCCAGAAAATATCATTAAAAGGAAGTCTTTGCCATAACAAAGACATTACAATTTGTACCACATAGTAACTCAGGCATAATGAGGCAGCAAAGTTGGAAAAGTAGGAAAGGAATTTAGTAGAATCTGTTGAGTGTGATAAAACTATTTCTATACATTCAAATGCACGTGCATACAGTGACTCCGGTAAAGCCGATCATCCTCTGAGAAATCAGATTCCCCAGGTTGGGAGCTGTCCCATGAGTTGAATTTTCCGATCATACAAAACTCTATATATTGTAAAGCAATAAACAACGACCTCAGCAAACAAAACTACCGCCAACAACTTTCGGCTATGCATATCCCACATGGGATGCGGGGCTTTACAAGTCAAAATAAAATTGCGACATTGGTGATTAGCATTGAGAGCAGAAGCAGCCTATTTGGATATTTCAAAGGCTTCTATGACCTCTGCTCGGTTTCGGAACACCTTTTGGCGACAAAATGACTCCAGACTGCGGAAAAGGTGATAAACCGTTGAAGAAATATCAGGAGAGTACGGTGGATGGTGTAGCAGCTTTTGCACCGTTTCGTGTGAAGTATGGGGTCTAGCATTGTCATGCAACAGGATCGGACCATGCCTCTTTGCCAACGCAGGCTGCTTTTCAGCCAATTTCATATGCATTATGTCAATTTCCTCACAATATTTGACTGCATTTATCGTTTCCCCTGGTTGAAAAAACGAAAAGTGGATTGGTCCTTTCGATGTCCACCAGATTGTCACCATAACCTTTTCTGGGTGAAGACCAAGTTTGGGGTGTGCTTTGGGTTTTCGTCTGCATCCAACCACTACCAAGATCTTTTACGGTTGTCATACAAAATCCACTTTTCATCACATGTGATTATACGGTGCAAAAACGATGTATTTCGGTGTCTTAGACTCAGTGATGCAGAGGTTTCTAAACGGAGTAGTTTTTGGGCCTCGTTCAGTTCATGGAGTACCCACTTTTCGACTTTTTTCACTTTTCCTATTTGAGCTAGGTGTCGACTTATTGTCATGGAGGATACTCCCATGTTGTGTGTAATGCCCTACACCGTTTTTGTTGGGTCTGTATCCACCGTTTCTCGTTTTCTCGGTTTCCCACGCGGTTCGTTTCCAAGGCTTAGATCTCCCGAACTTACCAAATCAACGCCGAATGGTGCGTTCGTTCACCGCTATATTCTCAAATGCGTCACTTATGTTTTTGGATGCCAGAGATGCATTATGTCTCAGTTTGAACTCGTAAAGGAGAAGAGTACGAATTTGAACCGTCGACAGCATGATATAAAACTTATAATAAAATAACTGTACTTGCAACGGACCCTAAAAGTCTCATACATCAAACACACGTACCACTTTACCTTATAAAAAAAAATCACTGTGTTGTACAGATGTTCACTCGACAGCTTCTAATTGAGGATTAAGTTAAAAATCGGACATTTCATGTGGTACAACCTAATACTTGTCGTCCGAAGAAGTTTTCGTCCAGGAGGCTTGAAGTTCAGGCATCTGTGCAAAAGCCCGATTACAATTCGTATCAAGGCTAAATTTGCCAACATAAACCTTATATGGAATTATAGCCCCGCAAAGAAAAAGGACGACTTTGTCAAGGATTACTCCACCAGACTTATGAGCTATATCCAAAGCATGACGTTGAAACTGCCATTAACGATATTTAAATCAAACGAAGGCATCTTTGGTGGAACAGTTGGAAAACATAGCCTAAAGGACATCAGCTCCAAAAACGGACTTTGACTAATCTTTTTTAAATCGAAGCGAGGTTAGCGCACCTCAACATCAATAAAAGGGATGTAACAGTCACTTGATCAAAAAACCGTTAACCTGATCGATCATGTTCTGATCAGCGTAATATCCAGCTCTAGTATTCTGGACCGGAATTAATATTAATTCTTGTATTATAGTAGAATGCCGAAGAAGTATTATGAATAATTTTGACGTTGAAGAGCTAGAACCACAACAGACTGTGGGAGACTTTTCTGATCTAGAATATCAAAACCTTTCGAAAAGTCCTATTTTACCATCATCAAGTTCAGAATATAAGTGGCTACATTGTTAGCAATCCATTAAGGATGACGCAGATGGATGAGAGTTGCTCTCGAAGTCCTTGAGAAAAGGAGAGTGGAAGAACATCGGTTCCTCAGAAAGCCAAAGACAAAAGTAGAAAATCGCTCGATCGAAGACGGGCAGGGGCCTTTTGGTGAAATGATGTTCGGAAGTTTTTTCCAAAAATTAAAACCATTTGCAAAGGACACAAATATCAAATAGAAGTAATAGTGGAATCATAGTAGGTTCTGAAAATTAAGGACAATTATTCAGCAGATTATTTAACGGAGGGGATTATTAACATTCCTCTTAAAAAAATGGACTCCCACCATCATTTGCCGGAATACTTTAGATGTTAGACCCTGCCTAATTGTAGAGGAATCAATCTCTTTGACATCGCTTACAAAATTTTACTGTCGTAAAATAAGATCACCTAAAACCCTGTTTGAACAACCTAATAAATCGTTATCAGTTCAATTTTAAGCCCGCTAAGCCCACAATTGACCAGACATTTCAGACACCTTTCAATATCTTAAAAAAGCCCAGAAACTTCAACATGTTTATGGTCGCCACTGACAGCAAAGACGAGCTATGCAAAACCATGATAAGTTTTGGATCCCACCGACGCGTTTCGACAAACTTGAAATAATTGTGCGAAGCCCACATCCCCATACCAGAGCCAAAATATTTCAAAAGTCTGTACAACTGTGTCATTGACACCTGTCATTGAAGCGTTTGCGGCCATTGAAGCAGAAGTAATTTTTTTTTTAACAGAATATCGAAGAGAAAAAATGCATAAGAAAAAATCTAATTAAAAATCCTTGCCTACACAAAAATTTCACAGCTGATACAACCGTCAAACAAAATATAGTTGGTATTCGATGTAAACGCTTCAATGAGGTTTTTCATAAGCCTTTTACCGAAAACTCGGTTTTCGGCGCGGTGTGAAAAGGCACCACCTAGAAATCAAGCTAACCGGTGTTTCTTTGGATAAGAAAGCAATTGAGAAATGAGTCCCCCTCATGAATAATGAAGAAACCACTGTACAAATCCCTTATCATCCCAGTCCTTTACTTTACCTAAAGCGGACGAAAACGCTATTGCATGCTTCGAGGTTCTTCGAATACTTTTCGGCCCTATCAGCATAAGTGGAATTTGGAGGAAAATACATATGTAACTACAAACTGCATAAGCTATACACCGACAATAATCCGATTAGATAAAATCTATAAGAGAATGAATTCTATAAGACAGCTGAGTCCTAGAATGTCTTCGAATCCATTCCGCAGATATAACGCGGTAAAGTGCGTTAAAGGAAGATTATCCGAAAGAGAGGAAACGCTTTTTATTGAAGTGGAAAGAAGAAGGGTTACTTCCACTGGAAATCCATTTCTAAAGAGGATTTTCTGGTGCAGCACGTCGTTTTTTTTTCATATCGTTCGATTTCTGACATATTTTTTTTAATATAGTTTTGATCGTTGAGATGCAAGGAAGTGTGAAGAATAATAAAAAAGGTATCTTTCAGGCCAACTGCTCAAATTTAAAAAATAAAAATGCTCCGATTCAAGTGTTTCACTTGTCAAAAAGTCTTTCAACACCATGAAAATGTGAACACGACGTTCATGCTGAGGATTTTCATACCTTCGACAATGTGAACACGCACAAAGAAAGACTTTGCCAACTTCTTGTACGCAACTGGATACTATTAGCGCTAGATCACATTAAATAAAGAGAGAGCTTTTGTTTAAGCCTCAGGTCCACCCGAGCAGTGGTGCCGCCTGAATTAAAATTAAAATGCGCGTATTGAACAGGTTTTGGTTCACTTAGATTGATTCAATTTGAGTGTGGGGAACATATGATCCTCGAATACAAACTCGACCGATCACTACTTCGGCTGTTGTATGAGTATGTAAATTGTTGGAATCGAAGGATGGTCATTAAGACGAAAGAGAAGGTATCTTTGGTCAGGGAAATAGTTGTACATGCATATCCTTTGGCCTTTGACCACATGACGTATAATGTGGTAGACAACAATGATGTAAGTGACCTCTAGCCGTCTTTAAGTGACAAATATGGGCTTTTGCCTTACATTGCAAAGGCTAGGATTTTTATTGAATATGAAATCATAAAATAACTCGCCAGCTTTATGAAAATCTCTGCTCCACCAAAAATTGTGAGAATTCATTGCTATATGAGCTCCGTATAGTGAGTTTACTTTTGAGTGGAACTCTGTGCTAAATCCGAAGAGACAGTCCTCGTTGTGTTGCAGCATGTTGAAAATAAAACAACGAATTGGCATCACTGCAACATCATTTAATCAGTCATTAAGTAAAACGTCAAATTAGTAAAAATTCTTCTTCATGTGGTTTTTCTAGCTATCAGTTCATTTACTATAACTCTTTCCTTAATACTTCATTGTATTGTAACGAAAATTGCCTATTGACCGAAACTACCGCCGAGTTTCAATCGGATAAAAAGAAGACAAAAATAAAAAAAAAGAAACTCCAAAAAAATCTGGTTCCCGAGAGGTAAACTTTTGTTTTTATTCTTTTCTTTTTTTATAATTAAACCTTTTTTTTTTCCTATGGCCTTAGTCTTCCGACCTCAACTGCTCGCTTTGGACTTCCTGGTTCTGCCGAAAATTCTCCCTTTTATCTCGATTTTTACGTTGCCCGCGGTTCTTTTTCTCTGTTAGGAAGTTGCAAAGTCTAAGATTCCACCGCTTGTTCGCCAACCGTTTTTGATTGGAGTAATCCTAGGTCACAGGAAACGGCAAATATTTTCTTCGTTGACTTTTCATCATTTGCTCCCCTTTCTGCGGTAGTCATCTCCTTTCTTCATGTTACTCTTATGGCTTACTACTTAATCATTTGTCCTCTTCGTGCGGCTGAATGCTCAGCCATGTTCGGCAAACCTGTTCAACCTGTCAAACGAAACCCACAACAAACAACGTGATGCAGGTAGGTATTTCGTCGTGAAATAAAATGTTTTTTTTATTTTTCTGCAGTTTTCTTTTTTCTTTAGTTTCGTAACAGTATCTTAAAATTAGTCTTAATAAATTGTTAATCAGTCTAAAGTTTGGTTTTCCTTCGGTTATTTCGACATTGGTGCCGAAACCCGGGACCTTTAACATTGCGAACTAATTTTAAAAGCGAACAATGGAGTTGCAATGCCGTGGCGTTTTTCGGGGTCAAGTATCGCGATTGACCAAATCAGCGACTGAATACCTTGCGATTAAGGAATCACAGATTAATGAGGAGAATCAGGAGAACTATCCTGTGATAGATGAGGAGATTACAGTTTTCTTGCAGCGGATCTCGGCAGCGCGCGAAAACTTAACCAAAGCGAATTTAGAGGTACGTAATACACAGAGGCTTAAGACAGAGGATTTAGAAAAGGAGCTGGAGCTATGTTTGGAATACGAAGACAAGGCTTTAAGCACTCTCGCTCGGCTAAATTACCGCTTGGCGAAGCTCCGAGAAAGTCGTGGAGAAAGTCCAACAGAAACACCAAGACCGCATGCTGAACCACCGACGCATAACCTCAAATTGCACAAACTCGAACTAAGAAAATTCAATGGGGATTACAAGGATTGGATCTGGATTTGGGAACAGTTTCGAACGGCTGTGCATGAAAATCCAGCTTTAAATGACTCGGATAAATTCAATTATTTATTAACTGCAGTAACTGGAAAGGCCAAGGAGACTGTTTCTGGTTTTACGCCTACGCAGAATTGTTATGGCGACATGAGAGGCTTATTGATAGAAACATGCAGAATTTAACGTTAGTTAGAAATCGATGTAAATGGATTGAGACATTTGTATAACATAGTTACATCTACAACGCGGTCACTGACTGCGCTTCTCTATATTATGTAATCTTAAAAACCATTGTACTTAAATCTCTTCCTACATACCTCAGAATCGACTTTCACCGAACTTTCACCAACAGCGATGGGACTCACGAATCCGGAGTAGAATGTGAAGAAACGGCATCATCATCGAACGATACGTTTATTGGGGATACGAGTAAGTCAGTTAAACAGCTCTTTAAATTTTTGAAAAGCGAAATTGAATCGTTAGATCGATCTAATGTGGGATCGCGGCATGCTGAAATATCTAAAATTGCACAAACGCATATAGCAGCAGGATTGTTGACGGTAGAGCAGGATGAAAATTGCTTATTTTGCCATACCTCAAGTCATTCCACCATAATGTGTAACAGCAATCACACCGTTGAGCAAAGGAAACAGATGTTGAAAAGAACTGGAAGATGTTTTAGATGCACATACAAGGGACACTGCTCCAGAAATTACAAGACAAGGAACGTCACTTGTTCTCGTTGTAGCGGACATCATGCTAGTTCTACGTGCGAACGAGACAACAAGCCAATCGCGCAAAAATTTGTCCGCTTTCACACGTCGCAAGTGTGTAATGCGCATGTTCTGGTTATTTTCTTTTGAACAGTCATTCAGTGATGCGTGCAACTCTACATGAAGACTTTCCCCTTCTTTGGGTTTGCATGTTATTTGACAGTTCTCTTTCACTTCATCTTTGGCGCTCAGTATTTCATAATTGAAAATGAACCCCCTTGTTAATTCTTTGGTCCATTTCAGTTCATCCGCCATACTGAAATGTTGTACTCGTAACACAGCGAAAGAAGTAATGAAGCAAATGCGAAAAAGGAAGAAGAAGGAGAAAAAGAAATGTCAAAAACTTGCAATGAAATTGCTACCCACATGCAGTGGGAATTTGGTTAATTGGGTATTTTTTATTTCATTATCTCTCTCTCTTGCACTCATTTGAATCTTTCGAAACTTCCGACGTGTAAAAGCGGACTTTGCTTCAAAAAATGTTCCGAAAACTAAGAGCGAAAGGGCAGGCACAACAGTCAGCGCGTGTGCAGTAAACTCTCCCACTCAGGTTTATTTACAAACCGCCCGTGCATTTGTCACTAATCCAGACAATTCAACAAAACTGTTTGTACGATTTCTGATGGAACTTGTCGATTGTCGGAGTACAACAAATTAAAATTTCTACATTTGGTGGCAGAAAATCTCCGAAATTGTGTAATTTAGTGCGGCTGACGTTACTAAGTCAATATGGCAGAAGAAGTGTGTCTCTAATTGCACTAGAAGTCAGTGAAATCTGCGATGACGTTTTGCTTGAACCAAGTGTAGCTGACATTGATGGTGTTGACTTGGAATTTTCCAATTTTAACAAACAGAAGTTTACTCAGGAAGCAGGTATCAGTTTATTAGTGGGCTCTGATTATTATTGGAATATCGTTACAGGCGAAAGGGAACACCTTTCTCAAAATATGGCAGCTGTTAACACATTGTTTGGTTGGACTTTGCTGCGACCATCTATACACAGCTCTACTCAAACCTCGATTTGTCTGTCAACAGTAATTTTACACACCTCCAGTGAAGAAACGTTCAATCAACCTAACCTCTGTGACCTGGAGACGATTGGTATTATCAACGAAGACGAACAAAGTAACGACCAGCAAGCATTGTTAGAAGGATACGTCGTTAGAATAAATGATCATTACCGAAGTTGTTATGGAGACAAAATAATCTTCACCTGGACAGCTACAAGGAAGGAGCTCAATCGCGATTTGGTAATTTAATTCGCAAGCTTCTGCGTCGTCCCATAGATTTGTTTGATTACGAGAAAGCAATGAATGAGTTGATTGCAAATGGAATCATCGAGAGAGTCAACGAATTTGATGTTCCACCCAGAAGAATTTACTATCTTCCCCATCGAGCAGTATATCGAGACGACAAAAATACCTCAAAAATTAGTATAGTGTTTGACGCGTCGGCACATTCAGGTAATAATCCACCTCTAAATTCACTTCTTTCGCCAGGGCCAAACATGCTGCCCAACGTGTTGAGCATTTTGCTTAATTTTCGTGCTGAAAGGATTGGGGTAGTTGTAGACATTCAGAAGGCTTTTCTGCAAATTCACCTTGATAAAGAAGATCGTGATGTTCACCGTTTCTTTTGGTTCAATGACAAGATACAAGATGTTAACAGCTTGCCGAGCTGGGCAGAATTCCGAATGATAAGGGTGACTTTCGGAGTAACATGTAGTCCCTTTCTTTTGAACATGACCATTCGAAAGCATTTGAGCGAAGAGCGTTGCCGATTTCCTAATACTTGTAGCATGCTGGAACAATCGTTCTACGTGGATGACTTGATTTGCAGTGTCTCAGACGAATCAACTGCTATCCAGCTTTATGAAGAGTCCGTAGACATAATGCAGCGTGCTAACATGCATTTGCATAAATGGAACTCCAATGTACTAGCTGTGCGGAACAAATTTTCTAAATTAAATCCATCAATAAATATGCAAAAGGTGTTGGGCCTAAAATGGTTTTTGAATTCGGATGAGTTAGCGGTTGGAGTTGAGTCACTAAGCCTGAATGAGTTGCCACAAATGGGTACAAAGAGAAAATTACTGGGACTTATCTCAAAGATCTACGACCCGTTAGGTATATGCGGACCCTTTGTCGTCAAACTCAAAATTGCATTTCAGGAAACTTGGAAACAAAATTTGATGTGGGATGACACTTTAACTTCGACTTTGCAGACAATCTGGTTGGAAACTATTGCAGAGGTACACTATCTGGAGGATATCACCATACCCAGATGGATCTTTCAAGGCCACCCTTTAAAACAGGACCTGCATATTTTTGTTGACGCAAGCACGAAAGCATACGGAGTTGTAGCTTATATTCGATATTTTCACTCTGTTGGACAAGCGATGATAAGTTATTTCTGCTCTAGAAATAGAATAGCCCCATTAAAGGTGACAAGACGCCAGAGCTTACATTACCTAAGCTAGAACTAATGCTGCTTTAATTGGTATACGACTTTATATTTACATAAAGAGAAATTTTAAGATGGCTTTTGAAAGAGAAATTTTAAGATGGCTTTTGAGTCGGTCAATTTATGGTCGGATTCACAAATAGCGCTTCAGTGGGTTAGTGGAGATTGTCACAGATGGAAACCCTATGTTGCGAATATGGTGCGTGAAATCAAACAGTGCTCTGGGGAAGTTGTATGGAGGTTTTGTTCGGGAAAATTGAATCCTGCAGATCTGTTGACAAGAGGTACTCGTATCTCACTAAAAACTTTATCTGAATTGAAAATTTGGCTTCAAGGTCCTTATTGACTGCGAGATTTTTGTGAAAACGACCACTTATTTCCGAAACAGGTAAATGATTTTGATGTATATATAACTAAAAGTTTTCTTATTACTTCTGGGGAAGAGAATCTCACGATTTTGAAATCGGAACGAGAACCATTATTGCCACTGGAGAAACATAGCAATCTTAAAAGGATCTTGAGAGTGACTGGATACTGCATTCGATTTGTTAGCGCGCTCAAATCGAAATCACTTCAGCGAATTGTTTTAAGATTTGACAGCGTAGTACCGAACGTAAATGGGATAAAAACTGCTGAAAATTATTGGATAAAATATAATTCCGATAAGCACATCTTCACCTATATTATACCTAAACCCTTTGGTGGATGAAAGTGGAATTTTACGTGTTGGTTCCCATCTTAACGCTTTGAAAACTCATTCAGAGGTTTCTTATGATGAAATGTTCCCCATTATATAGCCGAAAGGATGCTGTTTTATAAATCTCATCGTGTATGATTTGCACCATCAGCGATTTCATGCAGGAGTAAACACACTTCTAGCTCTACTGCGTAAGCGATATTGGATTCCAGGAGCGAGGCAACTTGTAAAACGTGTACTAAGAACATGTACAATTTGCAAACGGTTTAGAGGTAACACAGCGAATCAACCTACAGGAGGATTACCAATTGAGCGGATCTATGGGTCAAGACCATTCGAAAACACCGGACTTGATTTTGCTGGTCCTTTGATTGTTAAGCAACAAGAAGGTAAGGTGTAAAAAGTTTTACATATTACTTTTCACTTGTTCCACAGTTCGTGCCATCCATCTTGAGCTTACATCTAGTCTCTCTGCCGAAAGTTGTCTGCTGGGTATCAGGAGGTTTATCGCACGCCGAGGAGTTCCAGCTAGTTTTACGAGTATGTCGGACAATGCACAATCCTTTAAGCGTTGTTCATCGGAACTCTCAGGTCTTGGAGGTATTCTCGTATCGAATGAACTGAAGAATTTTTTGGCAGAACGCAGAGTTTCATGGCGGTTCATAGTAGAATGAGCTCCCTGGTGGGGAGGGTTCTGGGAACGATTAGTTCGTTCGGTAAAGGATGCGCTGAAGGCAGCAGTAGGACGAGCTACGCTAAGCGAAGAGCAACTTAACACATTTCTTACTGAAGTGGAAGACGTTGTAAATTCCCGTCCGGTGACGTATATAAGGGAAGACCCAAATGATTTATCGCCACTCACCCCGGCACATTTTTTGAAGGGAGAATTTATTACAATAGACTTGGATAAATTAAACTCGGTTTCAACAAACGATCTTCGATTAAGATGGAATAATAGACTGCGAGCGACAAAACAGTTCTGGAAAAAGTGTAGGACAGAATATTTGAACCAGTTAAGGTCGGAGCATTATTCTAACCAAGGCTCATCCTATAATTTGGCAGAAGGTGACATAGTTCTCGTTTACGATCACCTTCTCCCGCGTTTATTGTGGAAGCTGGCTATGGTCAAAACTGTTTTCCCTGCAAGAGACGGCAGAGTAAGGGCTTGAGAGCTACGTCTGCCTGATGGAGGTACTCTTCGACGTCCCATACAGCTCCTGTACCCACTGGAAATTTCGGCCCGCGGAGGATGTTGAAAATAAAACAACGAATTGGCATCACTGCAACATCATTTCATCAGTCATTAAGTAAAACGTCAAATTAGTAAATTCTTCTTCACGTGGTTTTTCTAGCGCATTTACTATAACTCTTTCCTTAATACTTCATAGTATCCTAAAATTAGTCTTAATAAATTGTTAATCAGTCTAAAGTTTGGTTTTCCTTCGTTTGAAATTGGAAGGGAGAATCATACCAAAGAGGCTCTTTCGCAGAATATGAGTTCTAAGCTTACCTTTTGTTTTTCAATAATGGTGACGATTACTTACACACTCTTAGCATCAGAGGATTCTGCTGTTATCTGGCCTATTGGTCTTATCCGAGTAAGAAACTCTCGCAGATTTAAAATGGCCATAAATGTGTTCAGATCTTTCTATCATTTTTCTTTTTTTCTACCGGAACAGAGCATTTAATTCGCAACATCTTTTTCGGAGCGGTAGAAATAAGACACGAAATTGGTCCATTGTACTCCAAGCAGCCCAGGTACTTACATCGCCCAACGCTGCTTGATTTCAGTGGTCTGGCGGAAACCGATACCTTGTGCGTGGCGTGGTCGTTGACACGGAATAGAGAAGTCAGATAAAAAACTAGTCCATTGTACTTCATACAAGTTTCTTTTAATTGAATCTTTCAGTCTTTTGAAGACAGGAGAGTAAGTGTTTCAGTGATAAAGTGCCTACAGTACCAGCACCAACCACTTTAATGCTGAGATGCGTGATTAGCCCAGATATTCACAGAAATAGTGTCCGCGGTGCCGTAATCGCCTTCACAGCAAACCCACGATACTGTATGACTTATGCACATTTAAGTGTTTAGCAATTGTGCGCAGTGCATTATCATGGCGCCAGTAAATAGCCTGCGGTCTTTCCTACTGAAAGGATGTCGGGAAGCATGCATTTGGTCTGCCAACAATGGAGAGTCATGCCATCTACAGTTCATATGAACCCCAACTGTCAATTTAAATCTTGACAGAGGACTCTCCACAGTAGAGTTAGTTGCCATCAGGATTGCGTATACCTCCGTTTAGAAGAAGTTTTCTGAAAATCTAATTTTGTCATCATCCAGAAATATACCAGCGCCGCATCCTATATCGGTTTTTAAGCCTTCCGAAAAGCCCCGACTACATTCCTTTCCTGGCTCAGATTCTGGCCGAAACCAGTCTTGGGCAAACGGAAAGTCGATTTTGTATTTGTTCTACAGCAATTACGACCACCCCACCTGGATGAAGTGATGAGAGCCATATCATGTTTTTTTTTTGTTTTTAACACTGAAGTGGATATATGCATATTATAAAAAAAGATGTTTAAGCTCAGTGGTTATTTCGTTACGTGGGTGGAGATACCACGACGAACTGTACGGTCTGTACAACGAAATTGACTTTGCCAGAAGAGTGAAGGTCCAACGAGTGAAGTGGCTTGGTCATGTAATGTGGATGAATACCAATTCCCTCCATGCTCTTCAATATGAAGAAAGTAAGACTTTAGATCTGAAGCTCTTGGCGAGCTTATAGTCCTCTTTTTAGATTTCCAATATACAGTGAGGATAGTTCACCAGAGTCAGTACCAAGCTAGCAATGATACAGCTGATCAATACCTTTTTTTGGCATAAATAGGTATACGACAACAGTCCAATGCGACTTGAAGTCATCAAATGAAGCATCAGCATATTTAATGTCCTCAGCTGTCTCCACAACCGATGAGATATACACTTTACGGTTTGTTGCGTTAGGATACCTGGGAAGTGAACCTAAAGCATGAGACGGAGAGTCTCCACCTTGGACTCAGTATAGGTGGCATTAGATTTTCTGAGTGATTCCAGCCTTGAACGCTTTGACCAGCTTAGTCGTTTCACCGACAGTTTAAATTTTTTCGCAAAAGTCTTTATACTCGTAAGAGGCATAAAATAATCTGAAATCTGAATAAACTTCTTATACTCTTTTTGGTTTGATCTATAAAGACGCCAGTCTTCCTCCAAATTAGTGTTTAGTGACCTATTTATAAGTTTACGGGGTTTCGTACCAGTATCTGAATGTGCTATTAGTGTGACGAGCACTTGATTCAGCTCGACTGGTCCCACTTCCTTATTCCGCCTGTCAGGCATAGTTCTGCCTTCTTCATAGTAGCATCGGCAGCTTAATATTTTCATGATACCGCTGGGTGCACCATTGACTAGTAGAGAAGGCGTCGTCGTGTCACACCTTTTTGTATTTAGCTTCGTATTAAGAATGCGACTCTCCGTCAGCTCGATGCCTTACATCCGATGGCGGATGTGATGAAGCGACTGTGCCCGTCCAGCTCTGACATAATATGCAAATCGAATGCCATTCTATATCTATATATCAAGATATCAATTTAAATTTGAATTCATTTATCAAACTCTACCAAACCGAATGCCCAATTTCTTTACAATTTGAAAAATCAAATTGACTTGGATTCACAAGTAAACCTAACACTTAACACTTTCAAAAGAAACCCTACCTGCACTAGGTGCTAAAGTAATTCGGAAACACCAGTCTTCAATTCAAAGGCATTAAACATTCAATTCTTGGATTTTTCAAAACCACTTTTCGTTCCATTTTTCTATCAGCATCAACTTTTCGTGACCTGCTGAAGTTGGTAAACCTCCGCAGGCAGCTTGTATATATCTGTACCGCACGATATTCGAGTTTCCTAAAAACGACAGCGATGACGACGACGATGACGATGAAACGATTCCAATTTTCGCGACAGCGTTTTAAATAGAAAACCGATTTGCATAAACTGAGAGCGGATTCATTTGAATGTTACACAGGAGGAGGGATTCTTTTTCCCCCAAAATATCCCTCCAGGTAGGATGGGACCCAACTCCGGCTAGAATACTGGTGTCGATTTTCAAAAAAAAAAAAAAACAATGAAGTTTCCCTTTTCCCATTATTTATTCATGCACAGGGAACTATTGAATCGGATCCAGGATAAAAAAAATATTCGGCACAATATTATGCGTTGCAAGGCATTCGACTTTTTTTTTTGTTTTTGGTGTGAAAATGCTAAAGGGATGTTTTTTAATGAGCTCGTTGGCATCCCCGAAAGTGAAACTTTAAATACGTCTACAGTTTGGGAAGCTTCATTCGGTAAGGCATCTATTAAAGTATGCTAAACCACTTACTCACCCGTTCACACGTTCACTCACTTACAAACTCACAAATGAAGTTCATGCTCTGCCAGATGTATTAAGCTAATTGAATTTGATGCTGGTATACCGAGTATCTATCACCTTTTACCCACCTCTTACTGAATCTAGTTCGACACCAATGCTGATAAAGCTCCAAGGATATGCAAAAGATCTACACCCCAAGTATTCGAAATCAGTAATTTTCGTAAGTAACAAGTTTCACACACGTTCGCTTCAATTGACATGGGTGGTTGTCTTGGTTCTTGTACAGGGGTCGCAAGGTAAGGGTCGACTGAATTGGGTTGGAGTCCTTAAACGTTTATCATTTCGACGTTTGGAAGATTCAATTGTGTGGATACACGCATACACTTTAATTCATCTAGAAGAGTTGTAAAATTTAATGGAACTTCTTTGCTCGTATCATTTTTGGTATTCCCCAATTTTTCCCCCTTTCCACCGGCCCTTGTAATTGAGTGGATTGGGTGATGGGAGAACGTCTATTTAATGAGAAATGGTGACAAATTTAAGGTTTGGCCGGGAAAAGCCAAGCTGAAACCTTTTACAGTGATTAAATTGGATAGCGGTAAAAGCTATGGATGGAAGATAGCTACCAAAAATTAATTGTAGAATATATAAAGGTACAAGATTGTAATTGCAGATGCTGCTACGATTCGCACACATGGTGGGTTCAGGTGGTGACATAAAGAAAATATGCTGGAGTTAACTCAGGTCGTATTAAGTTTAACAAATTTAATTTGGGAGTGACGAAGTGATGTCTGATTATGGAAGTCGGTTGGCATATGTTTACCTATATTACATACATATCTGTAGAATTTAATTGGGGTGAGAATTATTACCTAACTGAGGGAAGGCTGTTCTTAATTTCTTGCAGTTCTTAATTACCTCATTAGTTGGTTGTGTACAAGATTTAATGCAAAAATTAAAAAAAAAAAATTAAATAATATGCTACGGGCCTTAAAATGTTTATGTTTAAACTTACTTAAATGTCAAAGTGCGTAATACAAATTAATTAAGTAAAAAATGGCGTGAAAATCCAGTGTAGATCTGGTCGTTCTTCTAAAAAAATGTTGAAGGACTGACGACACACTTAGACTACTCATATCACATATTCATTGTGGAAAGGAGTGAATTGCTCTCTACTCACAAGCCAATTTTGGGTGCGGATTAAGATCAAACGCCTAGAGCGTTTACGATATATTTAGCTTTGTTGTTATGTATGTTGAGCTACTTGTCTGTCTTAAGTTTACTCTCTCGATGTGATCTAACCTAAACATGAGTTTGCATCCAGTAATTGGAATGCCTTTTTCTGTTTAATGTTAATGTTTGGCGAGATTATAGGCCTTTCAATTCATTGCAATGACATTTTGTCCCAAGAGCCAACAAAAGTGAATACTAATCTCCCCGACTTCTCTCTGAGAGATGTTAATGCAGTCTAGGAATACTTCTAGATTTAAAAGAATTTCAAGAATTGAATTGTAGCTTAGCTGTTCGAAAAGATACGGATATTCTTAGCGCTGAAAATATTTTTTTGAGCCAAGATAACACATCCTTTATCGCTATCATTTCCGCTAAGAACGCGCTACAGTGATGAAAAGGACGTGAGAAGTGACTAAGATTTAGCCTACCTGGAGAATACCTCCACCTACTCCGTCATTAATCTGTAATCCGTCTTTGTAGAAGTGGATTCATTCATCCTCCAAGAACGGAGGGGGTGGCCGTGATGTCGGAGTGTCAAGGTTCGAATCCTCCCATTGACAAGTTTTTCAAGTTTCTCTTTTGTGTAATTGGAACTCAGACAGAAAAATTCTGCGTGTGAAGGCATAACACTGACACATAGATTTGGCTGTTGTAGAGTTTCAAGCACAAAAAAACAGTGTGAATTATAACCTTCGAATCACTCTGAGATTAGAAAAACTCTCCGTCCTATTCGGACTCCCACCCCCTGGAGAGCGAATATCGAAACCAAACACACCTGAGTTTCAAACCACTACAAAAAACCAATTTTCCTTTCTCCTCCTTCTACCTTTCCGCCCGCGCACTGGCAACAGTAAAAGGGTATCAACCCCTTAGGCACGCGTAAATTATATAAAAAAAAAACGCGTCATTCTCCTAGAATGATGGCTTCGTAACTTTGAGGTTTATTCTTAAGTTATAACCGGGGTATGATATAATCCACGTTTCTTGGAAGAGTTTTGAATTTATTCAGGATAGAAACATGATCAGCTGGTGCACTGAGAATTTCTAGTGCTGCAGATAGAATTAGTGCTCCGGTAATACACACACTCGTACATGCATATCGTGGATTTGAACTGGCTTTTCATGATTGACCGCTTTATCCAAGGCAGTTCACTAGAGAACCACCTTAAGTATCGACCTTACAACCAGTGACCTATAGTCAGTGAGATAAAGGGATAAGCTGGTTTTGTGGTCCTTAATGCCCAATTCATATCGATCTGTCCATCTTATTAGATTCCTGTGGGGGTAAAAGCAAAGCATTTTGTGTTAAAAACAATCCATCATTTTCCATTTTCCATTTGGCGGAACTAAAAAGTCAATTAGCCACTGAAATCCAAACAAGGTGGGATAGGACACCACCTTGTAGTATCCCTCTACTGACAGATCTTTTGGTATCGATGGTGCATAAAAGACTATGCAGCACCATTTTTCTGGAATTGCATTTGCAATGAGAGAATTGAGCCGCAGAAAAAAGTTGGGCGTGAATATTTGAAGGGCGACGGGAAACAACGAACAGGATCCATTTTGGATCAGAATTACGAGTAAGATAGTGGTCCCAAGCGTGGTTCGGTTTGGATAAGAAAGATCACCGTATGGAAGAAATTAAAAGAAAAAAATATGAAGTGCCGGCAAATAACTATCAGAGTCCGCTCGCTGAGGGCTGGAAACGATCAGGGTCCACCAACCTTCTTTCTTGGTATGTCATACATTGGATTGGTGCCGATCTAATCAGTGTTCTCTATATTTCGTGAAGTAAAGCTGTATCGTGGTTTCAGTTCGTTTGTCTTTAGTTCCATCAGTAATGTCGAGTTCAGTGATACTGGTTCATCTCAGGGAAGTTGTAGAGTGAAAAAGAAGAAAAAAACTGGCAAAATTAGTACAGCTACAGCTGTTTTCAGACCATTACTTTGAACGAAAGACAAGGAATGATTTCGCATTTTAATCAGTTGCGAAACTACAATGCTCAGGACAATACAGGTTTTGTCACTGTTTTACCTGTTGTTTTATGGCGAAATCCGAATTGGTGACGTGGAATAACGCCAAGCGCAATAAAGCCGTATTCCAAAATTCGGGTTTATTTCGATTTGTAAAACTGAAGTAAGGCCGAATATTAGCGATCGGTTTTATTTCAGTTTGTGAAAGTTAAATTGCCACCATATCATGCTAAAAATGATTAAAATAAACGGTAACATGTCAAATCAACCAATTACAATTACAACTAAAATACACTTGCTAAGAAGTTATAAGCGCCTGCCTGACAGTTGTTGACATTCCCTTAGCGGAGTGACGAATAGCTTTTCGTTAGACCTTTGACTGTAATTTCAATATCTTGTTTGGCTATACACGAAAAGATACTTGTAGCTATAGTGATACTTTCAAAGCTAACATTGCGATTGCTACGGACAAAATGACTAACGGTACTGACGAAGAATCTCTGAAAACAACCCCGAAGGCACTAGAGCGCGCTAAGAAGACCCATTTACTGAAAATTTCTACGTATAGTATAGAAACTAATCACTAAAAACGCCGAAATGGAACTCAGCGATGGATTATCAAAAACATCTCCCGACTAGCAATATATTAACATCTGATGTTTATTATCGTCGCCAGCTCAACTTCATATCATTCAATGTGCATGTGTTGTCAAACTCAAATTCGGTTTTTCATAAGAACGACTAAAGTGTGGCCGTGAGGGTGCTGACTTTTTTTTCAAATATTTTAGATTCAAGCATAAGTCATCTAATAGTTTTTAAAATTATACTGTAATTCGTTTCCTCCATTATGGTGTAAAAGTGGAATTTCCTATTCGCGGACATTATTATATAGAATGTGACATGGACGTGAATCTTGTGAAAGCGACATCTTATACTGAAATACCTGGAGACTGCGGAGATATTCTGATGAACAGTCATATCATGTCATCACCATCATCATCATCATTAGAGCAGGATCTTTTTTCAGACATGGACTGAATATTTGTCACATTTTTACGTGGCACTGTCGTCAGGGCTCATCAGGAAAATTGTTAAAAATCGACCATGTTTTGTTTTACACAAAGCTACATATTTTAGTAATTATCTTACAGCCATGGTCGTTAATTCGCAAAGCCAGACACGTAAAAAAACATATCCCATTAAAGAAGCTGTATAATGGACCACGGCCTATTAATGCGGCTTAGTTGCACGATTTTCTTTACCTCACTCAGTTCTTGGTAAAGCCTGAAGCTTAGTTCTTCTACCAAAGGCTAGTTTATAGTAGCGGCTCAAATGAAGACAGTGATGTGGAATTTGTGGACGACGTTCCACTCATCCAATGAATAATAGTAGGCCAATGGGTCTTAAATGGCAATGATAGTTTTTCCAATTGTATGTTTCAGTAGCCGTCACACTTACCAATGACATTTAGCTGCCAAAATATTCAGTAAGGTTTGCTATTTCATCATGCATCGTTTTGCGCTTGTCGAAGGTGCGGAAATTATTAAAAAATATTATTGAAATTCCGGCTCAGTAGTAAATACGCTGCGTGAATTTTGTCGTGAGGTCGGTCGTCATCATGTCTTCAGTGTGTAGGCAATTAGTCGCACAGTGGAAAAGTTTGAGCGAGAGTACACTCTTTTGAATGTTAGGCCACCAACCAGATAGAGACTGGTGCGAAATGAAGAAAGCATAGCCGCACAAGTGACCAGTATCGTAGAAGACCCAGGAATATCGATTAGGCGCTGATCAGCTGAATTGGGCACCGCCAGGGAGTCAACCCGACTTATTTTGTGGTTGGGTTTGGGCGTACATCCGTATAAGATTGTGATGACGAAAGAATTGAAACCGGACGACCATAGGCACCACCGTGAATTCGCAAATTGGGCGCTGGAAATGTTGAATTTTGGACAAAAAATCATCTTCTCGGATGAGGCCCATTTTTGGTTTAGCGGCTATGTCAAAAAGCAAAATTTCCATTATTGGGGCGAATACAATCCACAAAGATTGACTGTTTGGTGCGATTTATGGCATGGCGGCATCATTGGACCTTATTTATTTTGAAATGAGGAAGGAGACACCATTACCGTCAATGGTCTAAGGCATAGAGCGATGCTAACCGACTTTCTGTGCTCATAGCTAGACAATATCGATATATTCGAGCTGTGGTTCCAACAAGACGTCGCCACATGCTATAAAAGTGACGCAACACTCGAAGTAGTGAGGGAGACATTTGGCGACTGGGTCGTCTCACGGTAAGCGTTCATTCATTGGCCGCCGCGATAATGCCACTTGACAAAACTCGATTATTTTTTCTGAGGCGTCAAGGACGTCAAGTCCTTATTCTGGGCTAAGCAGCCAACTACTTTGGATGAGCTCGAGGCCAACATTCGACACGCTATTGCCGGAATAACGCCGCACATATTGGGCCGAGTCATCAAAAATTGGACCGACGGCTTGAAGTACTGCCAACGAAGCCGAGTCGGCCATTTGAATGATGTTCTATTCCACACATAATGGCATGAAGGTAGCTTAAAAAAAAAGCCAGAATCAATTTTAAATCTCAAACCGTTGTTGTTTTATTTAAATTTTTTCCTATCCTTCTTATTTTGTAAGCCAGTAGTACTAAACTTAAGGGCTAATCATCCAGGCACGACCGAGCTCTTTCACAGAACTTGGTATTACGCTCAACCGTGTCAGTCCTTATTACGACGTTTATGAGTTGATCCTCTTAAGAGCGAGGTTGTTTTCTTCACAAGAAGGAAAAACGGACTGGCCTGTATCATCTAGTATCTAACGGTATCACAGTCCGTTTTTCCAACAAAGCTAAGTACTTCAGTGCCATAGACTAGGTTACTTAAAAGTGGCTGTTGGAAAGACCAACCCACTCAAGCCACTTGGATCTGTGATCTTCCTACTCTTGGAACCAATTTCAGCTTATGGCGAAGCGTAGGAGACTGCTAACGTCTATATCATCTAGATCACTTGAATCATTGAAGAATAAAGCTCATGCGCGGAGTTTCCTTCTTTGGGGGCACAACTGGGCATGCAGGATGATTGTCTCCTCCGCCTAGTTCATGCAGCTTTTGCAGAAATCATTTGTAAAGACGCAGAGCCTTCTTGCATGCTTGCCTATAGGACAGTGTCCTGTGATGACACTTATGATAGCATAGAGATGTTTCCTATTTAGAAAGATCAAACTCTTAAAGCGATTCAGATCCAGCTCTGACCAGATCTATTTGGTCGCCAGACATGTTGACCCAACAGTCCATCTAAGGTTTGTTCTTTTGTTCCTAAGTGAATGTTTAACTGCTCTGCCATCTCCATGAGATATGATCGGCTGTCAATGGTGGTTCCAGAATTTAGGGAGACTGAGTCCAGGTACTTGATGGCGACCTGACTATCCCAAAAGATCCGCATATCGCTTGCAGATATCTTCAGTCCTTCTTCAGCCAGTATACTACTTCTTTAAACGCCATAATTTCAATCTGGAACACACTACAGTTATTTGGAAGACAGAATGACCGTTATCGGTCCTAGATCCATATGGATAGAAGTGGACTGACTTGCCATCCATGACAGCATTTTCCTCCCAGAAGTTGATCTAACCTTGCAAAAGCCATGTTGATATTTGCTGAGATGTTGCATTACAGCAAAAATAAGTTTCATTAGAAAAAATCCATCGGAATTAATGATTAAATATATCTGATAAGGGAGTATAAAGAGTGAATTAGAACGACAAATGCAATGCATTTAGGGTCACTAGTCTGTTGGAAATCCGGTGCTTTTTCTTTTTGTGTTAATAAACTCCCAAATTGATTTTGGAATTATATACAAGATTACTTTCGACGGAATGAAAAGAAAGTAAATTCCTTTTTAGGACGAGAAAAAGAGGATAATCATCATTAGAGCAGGATCTCTTAAACTTTTTATGTGCAGAACTCTTAGCATTCCTTAATTTCAGTAGTCTTTTGTTATACCAAGCAGGGTGAGAATTTACTTATTTGATTATCATAGGTAAAAGTCTTTGAGTACATAATTGAAAATAACTTCCAACCTATAGTATAGAATATTTTTGATATATTTTTGCTCAGAAATTCATATTATTGACATAGCCACTCCTACGAGGAAGATTATTGGATTATTGTAATAATAGGATTGAATACAGATATTTATAGCTCTATCATGAGCAGAGTTCATAAATAAAGGACAACATGTTATAACAGATATATTTAAATTGTCAGAGGTTAACATAAGTCTAATAATGTGTTAAGTGAATTAGGCCCATCATTTATTTGATTTAAATTCATAGCCAGTAATGAATTAAAAGAATTTCCATATTACAAGATAGTGTATTTGACATTAATTCTAAGTCATTAGTTTGTGACCAAATTATGCGACCACAGTTGAAATTACGTAGTGTTCGAACTGAGTTCGCTACAATCAGGACTGCGTATATGTTACTGCCGGTTGGAAGACAGGTGCAAGTTTTCTTAACACGACGTAAAATCTAACATTGTTGTTCTCCTAAAAGATACCAGTGCCGCACTCTAGACCGGTTCAAGATTCATCCGTGAAGACTTGATTTCATTCTTTTCTCACTCAGATCCTGGCCGAAGCCAATTCATGGCATAAGGAAAATATATTTCGATTTTTTTCAGCAACAGAAGTTCTGGTATCATTACATCAGGCGGCATGTCCAGAGTCAAATGAAAGTCGTCAAGGTCATCAGAACTCCAGTGCTCCAATTCATTGTAAAGCGAAGATAGCTTTAAGAGAGTAGTCCATAATATGAATATTAAGGAGAGTGATATTTATCAGTACATCTAGAGCAGAGCTCGGCGTATTATAGAAAACAACCTTGTAGGTAAGACAGAACGTTCTCTGGAGTTTGATAAAAGCAGCAGTGACGCTATTTTCGTGAAAACTTGTTCCGCAAGACAACCGATGTATTGGTCTTATCATAGCACTATGGATCCAAAGAATCCTCCTCAGTTGCAATTCCATGTTTTAGCTAAGGTTCATTTACACTGTCAGAAGGCCCGTCAGTCAGCATTCCCACTGAAGATCCTGTTCACCAGCATTTCTTTATCCAGAAGACCAAGATATCTAGACCCTGTTGTCTGGCCGAGATACACAAACCGTCATTATTTGCGGTGCCGAGATTGTCCTCAATGGCGATGAAAATTCAAAGCATGCACTACTTCTTGACGCGTGCGCTTTCAATTCCGCCCAACGGATTTTGCAGTGCAATCTCGCGTGCAGACCTAAGATGACTTTGCAAATCTTTTCCGATTTTATGTTTAAAGGCTGAGTGAATATTCTCCGCTGAGTTGAGAGGATCTGGTTTATTCTTTTGTAGAATAACTGGATATAAGGCATCGGTGCTAGGCGACATGAAGCAATCAAAGGCAGCAATAGTGTATTTAAGTCGACACAATCGATGACAGATATCAGCTACAGCGGGTTGTATTACTCCGCTCAATTGCAGCTTTAGTGATATGAGCTAGTCAGCCTAGAGTTGTAAAAGAATGCAATCATTCAGGATTGCACTCTTTGAGAGGCATTCAAAGAATGCAATTTTATGATTGCAATCATTGACTTCATTTAAGACTTCAAAAAAAAAGAATGCAATCACCGTTCATTTAGCATCAAAAGATTGCATTCTTTTTTATACCATTCATTTATGATTTCATTCATTATTTTACATTCATTAGCACTTATTTGCATTGAGTTGAGAAGTAAAGGCTCTTAACGTGAAGTAAAGGGCAAAAAAAGTTGGTACATAACTGTAAGCTCAACGTGGCTTATCAATTGGTAATAAATGTACAGTATTTGTAAGACAATCAGTATTTAAACATAATATTTTATCTGTAATAAGTTTAGCATCGTCGGACGAAATGGTTTGGTTTCTGATTTGCTTAAGCGTATTTTAGTAGAAAAATGAGGTATATCAATTATTATTGTGTAGTGTACGATGAAAAGATTAAGTTATTCAACATCTAACAACAACTTTATTTTTTCTGGAGGATTTTTTAAAATTATTAAGCCGGTCAGTTCTTATAAATTATTTTCTGTGTTATGTGGCTTAGTGGTTGGTTAAAATAATCGAAGAGCATTGCAAAATTATGCGGACAATTTTTCTGAATTTGTAATAACATAGCCAACAACACGTTCCTCATCATTCTGCTCTAGCCATTAAAAAATCTTTTTTCTGTTAAGCTTAACGAAACGGAATTTCAAAAAAAAGGAATGGAATATTAGTTGAATGCTGTACCTGCAAGTCCAAACTGCAGGGATCGCTACAAATAACTTCTAACTTTAATTTGGAGAGTACAAAATCGCAAAATCTAACGCGTACAAAAATAAAGACTCTGTACAGGACCAATTTTATGTCCTTGTTGTAAAATTTCTGGCAAACAATATACTCCCTATTAGATTTGTTGAAGAAATGAGCAGGCCAATGGCTTTAAAGGTTATAGACACCGGTTATGTCGCCATGAAAAATTAGAGGTATTATTGCGAAAAACAAGAATTTTTGCACAACAGCCGATGTGTGGTCCACAAAGCACCGCAGTTTCTTCGGCTATACTATACATGTCACTGGTTTGATGATAATTTTCAACGAAAATCTGTGACATTGTCTTGCAAACGCCTTTATGGATCACATACATATGACAAAATAAATCACATGATTCAGGAAATTCATGCTGAGTTTGGCCTAAATTGTGGAAACATAGTCGCAACAGTTACTGACAATGGTGCGAACTTTGTAAAAACTTTTAAAGAGTTCGGATCGAAAGCAATACCACCTGCTACAGTGTAGACTCAATCATAGAGCTACCAGACAGCTCAGATGAAGAAGAGCTGGGGTCAGTACAATTCTAAAGCTTTGAATCTAAAATACTTACTTACAAATTATTTATATTTCTTTATTCTAAAAGGTGATGCAAAAATGTTCCAATCTTTGAAGTTAATAGGCCAAAGACATCGGAACAGATTATATCTGTTTTGGGAGCATAGCTCAAATATCCAGTTACTCGGTGGAACTCCTTGTTCGACTCTATAACGGATATTATAAAACAAAAAAGTAAGCTCGGTGAGTTTTGTAAAAAATTAGAGGTATAAATTAGGTATATTCAGCTCCTATCTCCAATTGCAGAGGCCATTGACTTTTTGCAGCTCCAAAATGTCATGTTATATGGATATTTGCTCCCGACGTTGCCAACGATTAGATCGAAATTTCGAAAAATTCATCTACATAACTCAGTGAAAACTTTTGACTCTGGAGTTGTCTTTGAGTTGGAAAAGGCCTGAGTAATCGGTTTCAGCGTTATGTCAACTTCACTAGGGAAGCCCATGATGCCATTGTTGCCTCGGTCCTTTGCCCAGCAGTAAAATTAAAATGGGTATCTGCACTTAACCCACGTTTTAATGATGAACAAATTGCGGAAATAAGTGCGATTGCAAGAAAGGCGATTCAGTTTCAATACGAAACTGAAAACAACTTAAATCAAAGTGACTTGCAAAACGAATCTTCGGATGTTTCATTTTTTTTTTTAACAACTTATTTGCTTCTTTTGAAACAAAATTTTAGAAATATATATATGAGTGGTATTTACATCTTTAGAAGAACAAACGCCTTCAAACTTAACATCTGCTAACTCTACAATGGAGAGCTCAGCAGAGAACGAATATTTTGCCTATCTGGCAAATCCATCCACGTCGATGGAAATGCTAAATAGATACCCAACTGTAAAATCAACCTTTTTAAGATATAAGGTAGAGAAGGTAGAAGACTTCATCCGCGGCTGTGGAGCGCTTATTTTCATTCGCTGGGTTGATAAATCTTCCCCTCCGCGGAGTACTTGCAGATGGCAATTTTGAGAAGTTGGTATTGCTGAAAGCCAATCAGTTAGAGGGAATGTAAATATTGAAATATATTGTAAGGGCAAACGTTTTGTTTTCGAAAATACGTCTCAGTAAATACAAATTTACTTTCTACTTACAGCGATTTTGGGGCGATTTGCTCCTTTTTATTGTTTTGTATATACCATACCATCTTGATCAAAACGTTCCCGGGATAACCACTGTGTGGCGCTCCCATTGTTCCGATTTGAGTTCTGTTTTTGTTAAGTTGGTACATTTGTTGTTGATATTCCCTCTCAATCTTAGCGTCATAGCTTGACATTTTCAAAAGTTACGTAGCCAAGAGTACATCTATCTCTGTGTGTGTTTACAATTTTTGAAATGGATTTAAATTTGCAACAATTTTCATTTTTTCGTAAAAAAAAAAACGGATTTAATGGTGCGCGAACGTTGGAAATGTTGGAAAAGTGTTTCGGCAACGATTCTCTAAAGAAAATGGTCGTTTACCAGTGGCACGAGCGGTTCAAAAGTGGTCGTGAGTCAATCGAAGATGATAAACGCAGTGGCATACCATCAACATCGAAAACCGACGAAAACATTGATGGAGTAAAGGAAACGTTGGTCAGTCTGCATTCCGCAAATTAACCATCAGAGAGAATCAGTCCAAGACATTTTGGTTAATGATTTGGGTTTCCGTCGCAAAGTTGGTGCCAAAAGACCTCAATTTCATGCAAAAAAGAGACGGTGTTGACGTCGCAAAAGAGATGATTTGCGATGCTGAATCCGATCCCACATTCATCAAAAGGATCATTACTATAGACGAAACGTAGGTTTATGAGTACGACATGCAATCCAGACATCAGGCAAGTGAATGGCGTTCACCAAATGAGCCGAGACCAAAAAAACCACGTCATTTTCAGTCAAAAAAGAAGGCAATGCTCACGGTTTTCATAGATTACAGCCGTGTAGTGGATCATGAATTTTTGCCAGAAGGCCAGACAGTAAACAAAGAGTATTATTTGGGCGTTATGAGACGTTTGCGTGAAGCAATTCGCCTTAAGAGACCAGAATTGTGGGCAGAAAACTCTTGGATTTTGCACCATGATACTACTGGTATGCAGATAAACATGCTAAAGAATATAAATATATGTTAAAAAATTCGAAAAAATTGAAAAGAATACAAATGAATGCAAAATAATGAATGAATTCATAAATGATTGCATTCAATTGAATGGTAAAAAAAATGAATGCAATCTTTCGATGAGAAATGAATGGTGATTGCATTCTTTTTTTTTTTAAGTCTTAAATGAAGTCAATGATTGAAATCATAAAACTGCATTCATAAAAGAATGCAATCCAAAATGATTGCATTCTTTTATAACTCTGCTAGTCACAAGCTGGTCCTGATCAGATCATCTGTGAAATGAGTCTCAAGCATAATGCAGATACTCTCTGCTTTCGACTCATCGAACTTTTGAGTGTTTCCAGTCTAGCTAATTTACTAAATTTAGGCACTTTGAATAGTTAGCCTGCTATTTTGAGTTTTTCGATTCGTCTTTATAACAGACACTCTCCGAAATCCGAACTTGCTTCTTATGTTGTTTTTGCTAAAGTAAACATTCCGATCTTTTGTTATTGTTTAGAAGGTTTTGGATTTCCCCACGTAGTCGCTGCAAATCTGAATCCCATTGATCGGACGATCTGCAGGAAGGATATCCCTCCTAGTGTCGATATCACCAAAGTATCAGCTGTCACTGAACTTGGATCTACATATTAAGGAGTCTTGTTGCCTAAGGGCTAAATCGTGTAATTGCTTATCAACATACAGTTGACACATTATCTGATTCTGTGGCTTTTCGAACTTTTTTCATTTCAACTACTTAGGCCATATAGAGTCACAGGGCCCAATTTCTTCTAGACTACGCAATCTCATCCTTGATTCTATTAAGTTAAACTATAAGTTCATTTTTTTTATAGCATGTTCAACATAAATAATAATCTAGATAGCAACAACCCAATCACTTCAACCATTAAAAGCAGTCATGATAGTATTTTCCATCTGAGCTTAAGTAAGGGCAAACCATTTTTCATTGTTCATCAAAATATCCGTAATGTGAAGCGAAATTTTGATCTTCTTGTTTGCAATCTGGAAGCCTTTGAATTTTTGCCAGATTTAATATTTATATCTGAGATATGGATTTTTTCTTGTGAAACTGAAGACTATTTTATTCCCGGTTATACGTTTTATGCAAACACAAATGAACTGTAAGCAGCTGGTGGTGTAGGAGTTTTTGTTCGTGATAAGTATATAGGCGAAGACTTTAAAGTGATACGCCATAGTTTGGCTAACGCAGATTTAATTAAAATATGCTTTCGTCTCTGCTGTATATATTTTGGATTTGTTTGTGTATACAGATTACAAGCCACATCTCCCCAATCTTTTCTAGACGATTTTTTAACGATTAATTAATGAAAAAGGTTCGAATATGGTCATTCTGGTTCATTTCAACATTGACATTCTTACTACTAACAGTGCGTCTGATTGCCTTCTTAATCTGACTGCTGAGCATGGTTTCTCCTCCTATATCAATAAAATAACAAGGCCAAATTTTGATAAGCAATTGTTTCGGTGTAAATTTTGACTTACAAATAACTGACGATTGTATGACGGGTATTTTGTTTAAAGCTCTAAGCGCATTACAACGCTCTGCTAACTTCTCTTCTCAGACGGTAACGAATGTAAGCTACGACTTACTTAACTTTCAACTTCGTTTTGAAAATTGGCAAGAAGTCTATGCCAAGGACTAGAACGCTATCTAAAGCTTACGAATTATTTTGGAACATTCTTCAAAACTGTATCAGTTCTTCTACACAAACTTTTGTCAAACATAGACCTCGATTAAAGCCATGGGTAAACGCTTCTCTCCTGAAAATAATTAAATTAAAAAACAAATTGCGTAAACTGTGTATTATACGCCAACTTAATTCTAATCTGAGAAAATGGGTTCAGAAAATGAGCCAACCCTAAGAAGGAATGGAGAGTTGTTAACAGTATAATCAACACCAATACTTCATGTAATTCCAAAAATATTGTGCTATGTAGTGGAGGTGCTGAAATAGTGGAACATAGTTCGGTCTATGTCCTCTCAATCTAACTGTAACACAATTTGCAACCCCTGTGTTTGGTCTCAGTTTGTGGAAAGAACGCCTGTAATGAATAGCTTCATTTTTGAAGAAATTAGAAATTTTTCGAGTCATTTACTCACTCAAAAACTCCAGGTCGTGTGGAATCGATGGCATTTGTAATGTCTTACTGAAGAATATTGCGCCTAACTTAGTGGACATATTAGCATATCTGTTTAATAGGAGTATTTTCAGTGGAGTTTTTCCTGACTACCTCAAATCTGCCGATATATTACCACTCCTTAAAAAGGGTAGTCGTAAAGATAAAACCAAACAAAGGGTAAGAATAGGAGACTTCCTTAGTGATTATGAGGTAATCAACGTAGGTGTACTACAAGGGTCTGTATTGGGCCCTATTTTGTTTCTTATATTTATTAACTCCCTCTTTTCTCCTTGTCATCGCTTATGATTCAACGAGCCCTTTTAATTTAAAAGCAGATATAAATAATGATATCCATTTGCTAAGGGTATGGTTTGCTGCTCACAGGCTACTGACAAGTAGCAAAACCAAACTAATATTTTACAGCTTGAGTTCGCTTGTGCCAGCAGAAATTGATATCAAATTCCATTCCTGCGATTGTCCGCGCTTTACCTTTGTTACTTGTGCTTGTACCACTGAACTGTCCGAACCAACTTACCATGCAAATTCCTGTTTTCAGGTTGAAGTTGTTAGGAACTTCAAGTATCTTGGCACAACAATTGACCAAAACATGAGTTGGGCTGAGCATATAGACTTGAAACGATACTTTCGTTCTTGTATTCGGTGTTTTTATCGTCTTCAAAAGTTTTGTTCAAATAGGTTTCTAAAAACTGTTTATCATGGAATTTTCCACTCAAAACTGCAATATGGAATTAGTTTTTGGGGAGGTGCTTACACTACCAATCTAAAGCCGCTTCTCGTTTTGCAGAAATGTGCTTTACGTAGGATTTGTAATGCCTAGCTAATTCCATGATATTGTTTAGGTCCTTGAAAATACTGCCATTAAGGCACTTGTTTTATTTTAAAGTCTCTAAGATCTTTTTTTTTTTTTTTTATAATTTACGCGCGCCTAAGGGGTTAGATACCCTTTTACTGTTGCCATGGCGCGGGCGGAAAGATAGAAGGAGGAGAAAGGAAAATTGTTTGAAACTCAGGTGTGTTTGGTTTCTATATTTGCTCTCCAGGGGTGGGAGTCCGAATATAATGGAGAGTTTTTCTTCACTCAGAGTGATTCGAGATATAATTCCCAGTATTTTTTTTCATTGCATGAAACTCTTATAACAGCCAAATCTACGTGTCAGTGTTATGCCTTCACACGCAGAATTTTTTTGTCTGAGTTCGAATTACACAATGAAAAACAGGATTCGAACCTGGACCCTCCGAGTGAGAAGCGTTTGCTACTACCACTACACCACGTCCACCCCGTATATGAGAGGTCATATTGTTCAAGTCCCAGCTTACCGCACAACGCACTTTAGAAACTCCTACCCAGTTGTATCTTATAAACGTTTTAACCGTCTTCCAGCCGACATAAGAATCATGACGACTTCTCGTACATTTTCAAATGAAATCAAAGCATGGCTTCTTGGTTTCGATCATAATGAGATTGAAGTTTTGCTCACTTACCTTGTGTAATTGATTATTTTACTCTGCCTGTTTTTTATTTTCATTTTTCTTTTTTCATTTATAACTTCTGAATTTTTAAACATTGCTAACTTTTACTTTATCTTCAAATAAAACAGTGTCACCCCACAATAATTAAAATTATTAAAGTATTTCTTCTTAAAGTGGCATTTAACCCTATTTATTGCTATAATTAGCAAAATACAAATTTCGCTTGATAATTTCTTAAATACCTTTATTTGCTTTACGTTCTGTAACTAAACTTAAGGAAAACTTTATAATTGTTAAGAAAATATGAATTAGCAAAAAAAAAAAAGTTAAACGCATTAAATCTATCAGGTAAATTAAAGTACGAGTATATAAACAGAAAACTATAAAAGACGGTGAATATTCGTTTCTTTTCCTTTACCCCAATTAACGTCGCTTTCAATACGAGGAAATTTTTAAAGTTGTCACTAGATATTTAACTCTCTCTATTATACTCTGTACGTATGTACACGTCTAGTGAAACATTATCGATTAGAGAACAAATTTCGTTGTGGGGGAGGACTATGCCCTTAACATCACTTTCTACTTTGTTTTTCTCACATCCATCCACCTACACAAATGTAAATTTATTTAATTTACTTTTTTCATCACCCTAAAGTTCTCAACTCCATTAATAGATACTTGTACAATACGCATCATGAGTTATGCTCGAAATGGCCTTGAAAATGAAAAATGTTTTTCGCCCACTTTTCATCGGTTGTGTAATTTTTAATTTTATTTTCAACTTGAAATACCCCGTCCAATCTTGTAGACAGATGTCCTTAATACCTTCCTTAAATTGGGTTGACCATGAGCAGAATGTTGTTGTTTTACTGCTGGTAAATGTGTTGACATAAACAAGTCAACTCATAAGCACTTACGATACATCCAACTTGTATGAGTACCTGCCAGCATCATCATGAATAAAATGAAGGACCTTCTGTATCGTAAAGAGACCTTTTAACGTTATCACCGTTGCTGAAAATAAAATTCCGCAAATTTCACTTTAAATAAGCAGCTCAACGAGTATTGGGT
Source organism: Volucella bombylans (assembly GCA_949129095.1). NCBI lineage: Eukaryota > Metazoa > Arthropoda > Insecta > Diptera > Syrphidae > Volucella > Volucella bombylans. The sequence goes on from OX422143.1 coordinate 87,250,041, forward strand.
GGGTAAGAAATGGGCAAAAGCCAGCCCAAAATGTGGCCATTCTTGAAGCTCATTGCTGAGATCGCAATTTTATTACACGAGTATTACCCACAACTCAGGTTTTGAGCTTTTCCTTTCTTGTATTTTCTTTTTGTTTTATTTTGTTTGTATTTCAACGAGAGGAAATGTGAAATTTAAAGGTATACCTTTTGTTTCTATCATATTATTCCTTTTCGGATGTTTCCTAGGAAGAAGATACTACTGGGAAAATCGTTTGATGTCGTAGCAAAACCCATCAGCTTTTTTCACAGAATACTGATTCTGTAAAATGTTGAAAATGTATTCGCTTATACAAGTAAGAGGATATTGATGAATTCACTTATAGATTTTACGGATAAAAGTATTTATTACGAAAAATAGGGTGAATATGAGTAGCAGACAAAATTGTTGCTCGGGTCACAAAAAGGGACCTCTAACTGATACCTGCAACCTTGTCTACCTATTTGAAGTAAGACCGCCCTTCGCCCGTAAAAATTGCCACAAAACAATGTACTGTACATCGTAAATTGCAGGCAAGTTCGATGCTTCACAGATCAGAACTTATGCCACAAGCACAAGATAGGGCAACTTCAGCAACTTCACATCCCCAATATGAATACAACACGACGGAATTAATTTGCTATTTACCACCACCTACACAATCTATAGTTTGAAGACTGTCGAAGATTGATTTGGAGCTCTGACTGTAGTGGATGACTTGCGCTTGGAGAAAAATCCCTTCAGTGTGGATTCTGGGGTTCATTAACCCCCAATGTCTCAGTTATCTTCGCCAATTTTTCAAATCTAATCTTAAAGAAATCACGTGACAACGCAGAAGTCGAAATCCTTCCCATCCCATCAAATGCCTCGGTTATGTCTCTTAGTGAGCCGTGAGAGCTCTCCATTGTCATCCTACACAGGCAGACGATGCGAAAACTTGATATGACTCTATATAGCTCGTCCCCATAAATACTGTCAAATGGACCATAAAAGACAATAAACAGGTGGTGGGTACCGATTTGAAATTACTGAGCAGAAGATAAAATTGTGAACGTGATGTTAAGGAGACTGATTCCCCTATAGTTGGTGGAGGTTAGAGGGCATTCCTTTTTGATAATTGGGCAAAACAATTGTTAGATTCCATTCAATTGACATATTTTCATCCGACTACATTTTACAGATGTTTTGGGGTATGCACCTGAGCAAATCAATCAATCAATCAATCATTGATTTGGATAATTCGACAGGTAATTCATCTGCTACTGCTATCCAGACCTCTCCTTGGTCCGGTTGTCGTTGATGACCGCTGTACACGTATAATGTTACATTCTACCTTAAAGGGAATATGTGCCGTTTGTCGTCTTCGACAGTGACTGTGTCTCTTCTATTGGGTTATCTCTGCATGTTTGTGTTTGATGATTGTGTCTTGACAAGTCCTTTTTGACTTTTTGATAGAACTCCCGAATAACATTTCTGCATACCCACATCTTCATGTCTTCGACCGATCGCTATATATGAGTATAGTTCGGAAGCAACTATCACCCTTCCTTTCAGTGTCGCCTTGTACGGCTTTCTATTCATCGTCATTTCAGATGCGAAGTCTCTAATTGCTTGTTAACAATGTCGCCACTTTGATGAATGCAATTCTGATTGCGTCAGGTTTTTGAAAAACTCGATTAGAAAAGGCTCTAGCTGTCCCTTTTGATTGTAGCAATTTGACTTAAAATTCAATCATAAAAATTCTTCGGTGTCCCGCCGTCCGGAATACAGCAAGTGGTCTGAGTAAATGTTGGTTCTTGAAAACTTTCGGAGATCTGTACTAATACTAGAGCTGTGTCTTGCGTCAATTTGGTTGACGCTGTTTTGATCAGGGCGATCAGTCCTGTTCCTTTGTAAAAGTCGAGTTCTAAGAAACGTCTGCCAGTTATGATGAAATTTCGCCCCCGCCGTGAAGACGTAGGATGATGAACGACAAGAGACTTTCGACCACCGTAAAGGTCAGAAACTATCTCTCCGAGGTATTTGATCTCAAAAAAGAACATATGCAAAGTGATGCACTCTCATGAAATTTTTTCAACCCCATACTTGAGAAAATTGTGGGAAATTCATAAATCAACATTAGGGGTACAACTATTATACTTGCATACTATGATTACAGTGACGTCACTGTCAGAACTCAGCGTTCTCAAACATCGGAACATAAGTGTGCAAATGTGTTTTGTTGTGAGTGAAGATAAAACTAAGTTTATGGCTTGAAACAGGAAGGGACACACAACATCGACGTGTGTGACAAGACAATAGACAGCTATAACTCTGAGGTAGCCAGGGACATTGTATATCTTGGCTCCGATCTTACATCTGATAATGACATCTCATCAGAAATCAAAGGAGTAGTTACTTTTAGCAATCTATGTTTAATTGTCCTAAGAAGATAAATGAGGATCCCAATCATCCCAGTCCCATTTTATGGAGTAGAAGCATGAACGTTAGCGAAGGTGTGTGAAGATATTCTCGGCCAATTCTTGGTATCATTTTTGTTCCCATTGGATTTGACGGAGTTTGTAACGAACACGAACTCTACGAGCTTTACAGTGCCATTAAACTGATTAGAAACGTGCTTATTAGTCGCCTTAGACGGACAGGACATGTAGAGCGAATAAACACCAACGCACCAGCCCGAAGAGTTTTCAGTTCTAACGCGGAAGGACGATGCAGTGCAAGACTATCGTATGTAAGGTGGTGCATGCAAATCAAAGGGGATCTCAACTAACTTGGAGTGCTCAACTGGGAGCAGTTAGTGTTGTGTATTGACGAACACTTCATTAAACCACTAATTTGCACAGGACATCCTCCAGTCAAAAACACCTCAGGGTTGTTTGGTCGTATTTTCCACTATGATTTTAATAATAAATAATAAAAGAGAAATTATAAGTATCACCGATATATGTACACTGAAGGTTACATGTTTAGCTGGTTAATTATTGGATGATCTGGTATGCCAGAGTTATTTAAATATCTTTGTTTTAACTTATGCAATCTATCAAAAATCAGATCAACATTCTTCTAAAAATGCAAGTTATGACATTATTTGCAACTGTTTTTTGTGACACATTGCACAATTATCAAACACTTGGCAACGATAGAGAAAAATTGGTTGAAATATCACTCTATACAATATTATCTTGTTCCCAGAACTTAATTCGGATCATCTATTTATGAAGGCCTAAAGCATTTTAGTTGCAATTTGAAACTTTTAGTTAGTTTTTGCAAAGTGTTTCTTAGAAGTAAGCCGTTGATTTAGATGAATTCCTAGGTATTATGACATTTGACTGCCAAATTACGGTGTCTCCCCTAACTTCAAGTGGATTACTGGGCAAAAAGGAAGCTTTTCTCTTTCTAGTGCAAAAGATGGCTTGTACTCGTATTTTACTAGTTTTAACTTTGATTTTTCATTTGTTGTAGTAGTTAAGTAATATTTCGATGGCATTCTGCAGATACGTCTCAATTGTGAGACCAAATTCATGCGACGAGAATAAACCTGTATCATCAGCAAAAATTGCTAATTCACAGGAAGGGAGCTTGGGAAAGTCGGGCGTGAATAAATTGTATAAAATTGGACCCAAAACTGAGCTTTGTGGAACACCAGCTGTAAAATACTTAAATTTCGACGATGTTTATTAATGTATGCATCTGTCAAACTGTAGTTCGTTTGTATTTAACTGGTTTCCATTTAAGCAGCTATTTTGGTAATGAAACTATATTTGCTAGGTAATCACTCTACAATCGCGACTGTCGTAATCACCGTCCGGATGGCGGACTTTAGGCTAGGCAATAGGAAGTTGAGTAAACGACCACAATTGTGATGCTACAACCAAATCGTCGGTGTCATATTTAAGCACACACTGACATGGACACATTTGTAGAACTTGCACCCGGTTATTGCATGTGAAGAACGAATTTGAAACGACTATGGGAGTAAAACAAGGGTGCATTATAAGTGCGCTACTATTTATCATGTTTGTGGTATCGAAATTGGTTGGAAAAAGATTCCAGGCCTTAGGTACACAGTTGACATGGTCTTCCTGGCAGTTTCCGTGGAAGGACATCAACTAATGATAAACAAACTCGACGCGTACTGTAGAACTTGGAATCTCTTTGTTAATCTTGAAAAATCAAACATGATGATTTTTAGAAGTCGTGGCTGCAGGTATTCGAGGAATGAAAAGTGGACCTATCAGAGAGAAGGCATCGAAATCGTTCGTGAATACAAATATCTGGGCATTTTGATCTCAGCGAATTCAAATATGAACAAACACCTTGCGTTCAAATTATCCGAAGCTAAACGTGCAATTATTTTGCGCAATTGCTAAGTCAATTCTTCTATATGGAGCTGTGTGGGGGTATTGTTCTGTTGAAGAAGTCGAAAAATTTCTATGTTTTTTCATCAAACGAATTTTCCATCTATCTTCCAACACACTTAATTATATGCTCCACTTGGAGACTGAATATTACCTGTTTTCCTGGATGCCTTAAAAATGAATTTTGATTATGTCTTAAAAGTTTTGGCGATGGACCGAAATAGCTTACCAAAAATTGTATTAGATCACATCCGTTCAACTAAAGTAAGCTTCGTAACAGAGTGGAAAGGATTAGCCTTTAACTGCGGATTAAATTTAAATATAATAACACATGAGCAATATAGATCCCTAAGGGCGAAACTTTATACCTTACTAGAAAAAACTGGAAACGTGACTAACGATAAACTTGCAACCGATGCCCAGCAGTCAATCTACAGGACTTACTACAGCTGTTTGATCGGAGTACAAAAAATGTTATCCTAACGAGGTCCTTTACAATAGGGCGAACCTGATACGAGTGGACAACTTCGTAATTAAGCTGACTCGAAGGCACATTGCAAGAGCAATTACCTCTACGAATAACCTGATATCTGGGGCTTACTACCCCAATTACCTTTACCACGAGAGTGTGCGCTCTGACGGCTTCGTTCCGCCGGAATCATTCCTCTATCTTGATCAGATAAGGTTGATTCAGGATAGATCAGTGGTCCCGTTAATCTTCCATGTCGCTCGGACAGCTGGGGACAGGCGACTCAACTACAACAGAGACGTCACACACGGCAGTGTGGATCGTATCAGGTTCAGTAGGGCGGTGGGGAATCGCGATAAAGGTATACACTAATATATGTATATTATTGTGCATAATGTTATTATTATTATTATTACTATACAAACTAACAAAAATAATCTTAAATTACTAAGTTAGTATGAACAGTTTTAGAGAGCACAAGCTGCATAGGCTATCGGCTCGTGCATAATGTTAGATATTAAGTTTTTATAAAAAATAAAAAGTTATGTCCATATGCTAAGCTTTTTGCTATCAAATTGTTTTTTATTAGCCTTAAGCATAGAAAATAAGTATTCCTAAATAAAATGTAAATAGAGTCGAAAGACATAGACATACGAATTTAGAGTAGCTTAAAGTGCCTCTGTGGGGCCAGTAAGTTAGTATAAGATTGTTAAGTAATTTTAAGCTAGCATTTAAGCATTTTTTGTTATTATGTAAGAGTTAATGAATAAGTAAATAAAATGCATTTAAAACTGAAACTGAACTACAGCTGTTTGAGATATAGCTTCCAGGGCAGAATCTATTTCTTAAATTTAGTTTCAACCGAGATGATAACTACTATTTTCAAAATAAGAGGAGAATTAATCAACCTAACCTAATATACCTCATCGACAGATCTCCCAATTCTGTGTGATATTTATAATCTTAAGGAGGGAGAAGATGTGTTCCACTTTCTAGCTATATGTCTGGTGCTAAAGGAATTCCGCGAAAGATACTTCTCCGCAAACGTATTGGAGCTAGACCAAATGATCAGGATCCTGAATTCAGAATATGGCCGGGACGCGTTGTATAATTATACCATTAATGCACTATGTTATGATGTACATGAAAAAAACGTCTATTTGATAAAGAAACTTAACAAAATTTTGATAAGGTACGACGGGAATCCAAAAGACCAGATTTTATGAACAAGACCATCATGCCACACAGAATCAAAAGCTTTTGCAATGTCCAGGAGTACTGGGTTAGATTGACTTTGTGGTCTTTTATCTTTAAAATATTTTTCAATTCTATGTACTTGATGAATATCACTATTATGGCTTCTAAACCCGAATTGCTCAATGTGAAATAATTTCTTGTCCTCTATTTCTGTGATAGGTTTCAAAATCCATTCCAGAATTTTGCTGAGTCGGCTCAGAGGACTTATTGGTCGGTAGCTATTACTGTTATCTGATGCAGTCTTCCAGCGATCAGGAAAATATTGGAGTTTTAGTCAGAAATTAACTATATACGAGTATGTTATGAACTACTTCTGCAATGTTGGTAAGTTTTTCAAGTATGGATTTTTGATCCATCTAAGCCTTCCGTTTTCGTTACTTGCAAGATTTTTTTATTGTTTCTTCTATCTTGTGTTGAGAAACATATTCAGCTCTTGGCGTCATAGACTCTTCATGTTTAAGCCTTGCATTTGAATAACTCAGCAATGAGTAGCTGCATCGTTTAAGTTTTGAGAAACTTCGAATACGTCAGAAATACGGAGACTTGCAATTTGTCGATTTTTATTTTTTATAACTCTGACAATATTCCAAAAAGTTTTCACATTTTTATCTAATGCATTTAATGTTTTATTTCACTCTCTATGACGATGATATTGGACTTCATTTTCTATAATTTTATTGAAATATTGCATAAGAGTACGATGGATGGGTTGGCCAGTGTGTTCCATGCGAATTCATTATGCGGATGTAATTATGAATATAGTTCGGAATTTACATAAGTGCATTATTGTTTTGCTTTGCAACTCTGGCTATGCTTGACTCAACCTATACTATCGTCAATTGTATTCCCTAGATTATCAGAAACACTATAAAGTTTCACATTTAACTCTGACTTGAAACGACTCCAATTGGGTTTTCTAAAATCAAAAACAAGCACAACTGCTCTCAGGAGAGTATAATTTCATAACAAACCAGATTATGATCTGAGCAAAGCTTTGGACACGTAAGTACATTTGCTTGATTTTTTATAAATAAATCTAACACAGATGCACTAATGTGAAATATAGGAAAACCTACATGAAATGGAAAAAAATCTGATAAATTTGAAAAAATGTTTCCCTAGACATTCGCTCTGTTGTATCCCCAGGTCACCACCAAATATGCAATCCTCATTTCTCCAAAAAAGCTTTCCTTCTCTTAAAGCTATTTTTCTTAATAAGGATGAATTTGTACGAAGAAAATATACACAATAAACACTGATCTTGTTTTGATTGCTTAATTTCATCTCTACTCAAACATTTTCTATGAGACTCGTACGAATGACCGGTAAGATTTTATGCTGAATTGATCTCTTAATCATGATTTGCAACTCCTCCACCCCTTTGAGCAGTTTTATCTAAGCGATAACACTGGTACATACAGTTAGAGAGCTTTTTTTATTCGTTTTTAACCAAATTTCGGTGATCAACGCAACGTCATTTTGGTTGCTATTTAAAGAGTTTAGGAATTTTATGTTGGCATTCCAAATGATTTCGAAGCAACATTAAAACTAAGCCAATTTATGTTCCCGCTCGAAAGGTACGTTCTCCGCTTCAGGGAAGATCCGCCGTCTAGAAAGTTGAGGAGTTATAACAAAAATGTCACATAGTGCGTGGGGTACACCGGTAGTGCCTATTATGAAGAAAGATGGGTCCATGAGGTTATGTGCCTATTATAAAATTACCCAAAAACAAATTACAGAGGAGACTAGCAGAAATCCGGAATTAATGGAAGTGTAGAACAGTGGGAAGTAAAATAACATAAAGACTAGCAATTTTCTTTAATTAATGGCACTAGGAACAACAGAGTGGTGATTCTTCGAACTTTGAAAAAAATAGTACTGCCTAAGTTACACACTGCTCACGTTGGAATCTTGAAGATGAAGGCATTGGTCCCGTATTGACTGCGACATCGAAGATATAGCACGAAAATGTTTAGCTTGCAGAAATGTTCAAAACCAATCAGCGAAAGGGGTCCAACATCTATGGGAATATACATCTACTGCATGGAAAAGAGTACATGTTGATTTTGATGGACTATTTTTGAAAAATATTTGAATGAACAATATTGTAACGAAAATTGCCTATTGACCGAAACTACCGCCGAGTTTCAATCGGATACAAAGAGGACAAAAATAAAAAAAGAAGCTTCAAAAAATTCTGGTTCTCGAGAGGTAAATTTTTGTTTTTGTTTTTTTATTTATTTAAAATTAAATGTTTTGTGTTTTTGTTTTGCTACGGCCGTAGGTTTTCGACGTCAACTCCTCACTTTTGACCTCGCTTCTTCTTCCAAAGATTTTTACCTTTTATCTTCTAGATTTTTACGTTGCCCACGGTTTTTTTTTCTCTGTTAGAAAGACTTACGTTTTCTTATCTCCGTTGCAAATTGCAACGTCTAAGATTCCAGCGCTCATTCGCCAACCGTTTGTGATTGGACAAATCCTACGCCACAGGAAAGGGCAAATATTTTCTTCGTTAACTTTTACTCAGAAAGGGGAGTCTTTCTGCAGTAGCCATCTCCTTTCTTCCTCTTACTCTTATAGCTTACTTCTTGATCATTTGTCTTCTTTGTGCGTCTGAATGCTCTGGGATGTTCGGCAAACGGAACAAACCTCTTCAACCTGCCAAAAAATCCCATAACAAACAAAGTGAAACAGGTAAGTAATTCTTCGTAAAATAAAATCTTTATTATTTTTCTGCTGTAATCTAGCGGGATATTCGTATAAGAGGACATATAGGAGAATCCGGAGGATAAAGTTCAACTAAGGAACTACAAGGTGGAGCAAAAGTTGTCACCCAATGTTCTTTGGCTGTAATTTTGTTTTATGAATGAAAAATTTTGGTACAGCTTCTGGATTATGTTTATTTGATGTCCAAATTTTTTTTTCCATTAAGTTGAGAAAATGATATCGGCTAAGTGGCCGCCACTAGAATTGATGACCATTCGGGCAGATTGTGGTATTTTCCATCACTCTTGCCAGAACTTCCGGTGATAGGTCCTTGCACTCTTGTCAGATATTCTCCTTAAGCTCCTTTTATGCCGAATAAGATTAAATGAGGATATCTCCGTTGACTCCGTCAGACTCAGTATAATGCGAATAAGTGGTGGTAACTTCAACAACTTCCCTGGGCTTAAGACCGGTAATGGCAGATTTTTCCAGCAAAAATGTTATTATACCTCATGCCTGCAAAGAAAGCTGGATTACTATTTCAAGTATGTTTTTGAAGAATTTATTGTTGAACACAAAATTCTAAACTTTTTAAGTGGTAAATTAATTATTTTCATCTTCAAAAAATGGTTACGTTACGAGCATAAGATAAACTTTTCAGGGCAAACTTTCTTAGAAAATCGCAGAAATAATTCATGTTCTGATTTTGATTGGAAAGAGTTTTAGCCCTCTCAGATTATCTTAACAACTTCAGAAGGACATTCTTAAAAAAAAATTATTGCGACTAGAGGAATATAAAGTTGTTAGTTTGTTACTTTGATTTTGTAAAGATTTACTACAAAGTCAATAAGCTTATTCAACTTAAATTACATTTTCTTTTCAAGCTGCTCTTAAGGTCGTTGAAATAAAATAATTGCAACAAAGGGAAAAAAAATTCGAGAGTTTTTGTGGATTCGTAAAACAAACAAAAAGGACTGGTATTGAACACCTTTCGCCTTCGATCGTCGACTTCAAAGGGTAATGGCTTTTTTTGAGTTAACATTTGTGGTGAAAAGTATTTTTATTTAGCTTTAGAACATTCACATTAGACGTAATTGGGTATACGTTAGATGTGGAAAACACATTCTGCGATAATAGGTATTATTTGGGATAGATGAGATTTTGGTCTTCAAGCAATTTAAGTCTTCTCTTTTGTGTGAAAGTTATCTTTAAATTGTGTACTTTAAATTGTTTGACGTCCCCGCAGATGTTGATATTTACTTCGAATTTGTTTTCGTTGTTTGCTTGCTTTGGGCTGAAGAGTTTTAAATATACTTTAAGTTACTTGCATGCGGCTCACTTAGGTGCCAAACCAGTTGTAATTCCAATTGTGACACCACTGTGAGAGTTTATGATGGCGATGCCTTAGTTATTTCTTAAACCAAAGATATGTCTTGGTTAATTTGGGAATAGAATAGGGTTCATTTGGATCTCTGAAGTGGTAATTGACTAAAGATTTTATTCTGATGTATGCCAAGACAGAGCCATCGGAAAATCGCCATAGATTCCTCATTTTCTTCGTCCCTGGAGTTCCCGCAATCGTTATGAATGTCCTGCAATGACACAGTGTAACAGGATAATATTTCTGAGTTTAGAGATATCTCTTCTTCTGAGCCTTACCAGCTCTTTCCATCGTTCGGTATCGCCGACCGGCCATATTAGTCTAAAAGTCCCACACTTGTCTTGTTGTACATATGAGCCGTTGTCAAGCTTCCAGGTGATCTGACTCTAGAAAATCCATCAGCGAAAGGCGAAAATGCCCTAAAACTCAACAGAGTGTGGTTTTGTTCTACTTGGCACAGATGCACAGTCTCTTTAACCACTCTTATGCCTCTCGAAGTTAGGATCTGACTATCTATGTTCATATACTGTAATGTATGCATTGGATTCAGGTGAACGCAGAGTGCAGCCGAATTTGGCTCTGTGCAGATGGAAATAGACTTACTGACTGAGGTCAATTTCAATTAATTACAGTTCAGTAGATTGGAGCAGGCCCCGGTGCAGCGCGAGTAAACCTTTTTCCATAACTGAGCACTTCTTAGTCTGAGGGCAGAGTTTATTGAAATCTATATGCTGAAAATGTTTGTAGCAAAGTATGGAGAGCCAACGTTGGATAGGTTCTTTCTGGGTCAGTTTCGCTTTTGGTGACTGAAACAGCATATATGGATTGATTGATTCCGATAAACGAGAGCGAAAATAAATGAGGTAACAGCGTTCTTCTAAGTAGGATTTAATTCAAAAGATCAGCTCCGGCTGGGAGCAAAAGGAGACTAGACAGACATTTGTTTTATATGAATAAAGCGAAAGAATCTTTTGAAATCAGAGATGCCGAACGACTAGCGGAATCTGCAATCTAAGAAGTTCGATGGGATACATCCGACAAAAAGCAGATGAAAAACATCAGATATCTACTAAGGCGACTGCTAAAAAGAAGAAGACAATTCGAGGGAGAGTTAGGCAACAAGTCTTAATTTTTCACCTTTCACCGACGCGAACGCCTTATAAACCACATCATCAAAGCTAAATTCGGTAATAAAAGTATATGCAAATTATGCCCGCACAAAAGGTAAGGATTACACCATCAAACCTTTTAGACGGAAAATATCCCCAGCTATGGCATCGGAACTGTGCTAAGAGATTTCAGTGTAAGGCTGGGGCAACGCACTGAGTGACTGACGTGTCGCTAAGCAACGCAAAAAAATTAAAACACATGAAATTGTATGGGGGTGGCCACGCAATCGCTAAGCGACAGAGCGACGTCGCTCTACAATCAAATCAATTTTTTACTACAATCAATTTTTTACTTCATCGCTGAGCGAAATATGGAGAAAATAAGTGCGGAACATTTTTTTTCCAGCCACAAATCAAAAGATGGTACTGACATACGACAGTATTGCCAAAATTGGTCTAGATATCTGCGAAGATTTTGATACAAGTGATGAGATTTACCATAATTGGCCCTTTCTACATTTATGGGGTGTACGCCAAATCTTCGTTTTCTCGATCTAATAATTGCTCTATAAATATGAACGCTACTTTCAAGTAAATGACTACAACGAACTGCACTTGACAATGGCATTTTCGCAACTAATTTGCTCAGCGATGACGCTTAGTAAATAGCCACCCGTCGCTCAGACCCGTCGCTCGCTCTCTCGTCGCTCAATCGCTCAGTCGCTTATCGCTCACTGCGTGGCTGCAGAATAAGGCTGAGTAAGTAAGTGAGTCATCGGAAAACATAGCCTGCATAACACCACGTCCGACAACGTTTCAGGATTTTAAAACTTATAAGAAGTCACCATACCGTTTCACATCAAAACATCCATAAAAGGACTTGGCTATCCCCTGATTAATCAACCGCCAACCGACGTTCGATCGACAACATGTATAACTCCAGCATTCCGTATGGTAAAGCTTTCCGGGGGGTTAAAACCGACTCGGTCTATTACCTTGTTGCAGCCAAGGCACAAATGCAGTTATCACAACACAACGCAGTCAAGAAAGTCCGCCTAAGCTCGAAATTGTAAGAAACTGCTAGAATCCTTGCTGATCGCGTTTCCCTCAAGCCCTTTCAAAACTCGAGATTACAAAGGAAATCTGCATCGAAAGACGAAAAAGAAAGAAAAAGAGTATGGGAAGCGCGCGATCGAGGAAATGACGTTCCAAAGTTTTATTAGATAATATAATGAACATGCCAGAGCAACAAAGTGACAGTCGAAGACTGCAAAGATGAACATGGACATTTGTAGTAGAGTCGCAGTCGGTGTTGAGAATATGGAAAGACTACTTCTGCAGACTGCGTCAATTATAGAAGAATAAGTTTTTTTGTGTGGTATCATGTGAGCGTCTGAAGCCTTTCTTAAACAATCTAAAAATACGATTCCAGGCCATGAAAGTCCTCCATCGATTAAATATATTTACACTACGGTAGATCTTTGTAAGGATCCAAGAATTTCCGATCAATACTCACCATCTCTTAGTTGACGTTAAAACCGCATAGGACAGCGTGCGTAAAGATGAGATATATAACGCCAAGTCACATAGTCACAACATATCAAGCCGTCAGCAAAGCTGTAAGAGTATCGAGGTGCAAGCGGCCAAAATGGGTTTGACGGTAAAAAGAGGCAACAAAAAACGACATGCTATCATTAAAAAATAATGCACATTACCGACGGCACCATTGGCAATTCTAATTACGAGCAGCTACGACATCAACGCAGAAATGAGACGCATTGCTCTTGCCAATCACTGCTTTTTTGAGCTCAGGAGGCAATTGGGTGACTCAGTCCTCTCTCGAAGACCAAACTGGCTCTACCATATACAAGACCCATATCAGCGAGGTTTTGCTCTAAGTTACGGAAGCTTTAACCTTTTCAAAGGCATATTTTCGATGCCATTTGTCTTGACTGGGAAATGGAAGAGGAGATTCAAGAACGAAATGTAGAGCGACATTTGTATAGTCAGTCATCCACGCACCCAACATCTGAGATGGCTGGGCCATGTTGTGCAAACACCACAGCTCCGGGCAAAAGGCACACCTGTACACCTTAAGGTGGAGCACGCATGTGAAAAATGGCCTCAACTAGCATGGAGTGCGGCACTGGAGCCAGCTGGTGAAAGATCATGATAGCTCGAGATACTTTGTTGGTTAACGCCTAGGTTCACCTCGATCTGTAGCGCCATCTAACTAAGTAAGTAAATCAGAAACGGATCTAATGTCTTCGTACCATAACTTATTTCTCTTCTTGTAGTTCTTTGTATTACAAAGAAGGTAATGACGAAGAATTCATATGTCGTTTGTAAGGGACGGCTTATATAAAACGTGAAACATTACATCGAGTATAAAACTAGAGCCAGCACTGTTGAGAAGATTGTTGGGTCAGGTCTAGTTGTTTACCTATGTTGTCAGGAATAGCATTTATTTAAAAAAAAGCTGGAAATGTACAATAGACAGTAAAGAAAACTTCCCTTCTAAAACAGCTCACACGAGATGAGGGAGATTAAAATCGCCAAGAATTTTGAAGTCGCTAATATTTAACATATATTCGTATAAAAGCGATTCAACGAGATTAGTGGCTGGCTTGTAGTCGCGTATTGTTTGAGTGGGGTGAATATGACGACAGAGGATATATAGTCTGCGTTCGCGGACAATAAATTTAAAAATTTACGAATCTGTTATATCAGATATCAGATTACTTTTGATCAGAGCAATGCTAAGCTTTTGAGAACCATGGTAGATAGAAGTTGTTTTTGCACGTAGTCCGCTAACATTTTGGTAATAAAGTGACAGGATTGTGCGTTGTTGAAAAGTGAGTTTGGAACGATTGGAACGATGGTAGTTTTGAAAACTAGAACGCTTCTTCTGCAGGTGTAAAATACACTTATGTAGAAGAAACCTGAAAAGCATATGAGGAGATAATAAAATTGTCACGAAAATTTGTCGCTGGTTTTTAGATTCAGAAGGGTAGTCCTTCTTGTTGAATTGTAACTATAATGTTAGTTTTATATACATATTTACGGTAGATGCGTTAGCTCTTAAAAGCATTTCTATTCCCGGTCATGAAGAAGAAGAACTACCCATTACTTGTTATTGCAAATACTGTTGGGGGAAGTCTGTTTCCTCATCTTGATATAGATTGAATTAAGATTTTGAATCTTTTATTTCCAATGCTGATTTTGCCACATGATCGGCTTTATGTATCTTCTCGAGTAAAAATTCTAAATCGTCTAGGTGTGTGGAGGATTCATCTGTCACAGAAGGCTGGTGTTGCTTCTTGGGGTCTTGAGTTCCGGATTGCTGAGCCGGATCTTGACGAAAATCAAACCCGAATTTTGAAAATAGGAAGTTTGTTGTTCGCGGCAACTGGTAACCATCCCAACTTTGATCATCTGGTTGTTGCATATGAGGATCCTTGGTGTGCTCTGGTGTTATATGAAATCTTCAAGTGTTTGTCGCTGTTTTGTTTTGGAGGTATCAATTGCCTATATGGGTATTGTTCCATCTCTGTCGTGAAAGCTGGAGGGCTTGAATTTGTCATTAGTGTTGTGGTTAACCATTTGGGGTTTTCATGAGTTTGACTGTTATTGTATTGTTGATGCTGAAATTGATGGCTGATATTGAGAGACTCGACGTTTATCATAAACTTCATTGAGAACGTGTTGTTGGTATTGTAGCTGTCCACCAGGATGGGGCTGAACCTGGTAGTGCTCTGCTTGGTAAATATTCTGTGCCCAAAACTGGGGTTTGATTTGAAACTCTTCGATCGAGTCTGGATCCTGAATGTTGTATGGCTCTGTAAAGATCGAACCTGATTTCAGAGCTTGGTGTCAAACACTAAGGGTTGTCCGATCTATCATAAGGCTGAGGGAAAATTTGCATTGAATATGTGTATTCATTTAGATATTGATGTTAGTCTGCTTTCTGATCTGTAATCAAATTTGTCAATATCTGTTGCTCCCCCTGTTGTGAATAGCTTTGAGTCCACTGTTGTTAGTCTTGCTGGGCTAAATTCCTCTCCAATAAAAAATGAATCAGAAGTAGCTTTCTGAATTTTGTATTGCTGAGAATTTTCCTGCTTCCGAGCTTGAAGACCATTTTCAGGCAACTTGACTGGATTTTGTTCTGATTCGAATGAAAAAATCCGATATACGACCACATCTTGAAATTGACGTTATTGTTCTGAAGAATCCGGCTTGGCTAGAATCATATATTTTTTCTAAATTGCTGCTGCCTTGGGGTACCTTAATATTCTCATTTAGACCGTTTTTGATTTGTTTTGGGTCGCAAACAAAGTGCATCTTTTATTGGTCTATTTTGAAACCATACTATGACAATTCTTTCCGAAAGGTGAATAGCCCTAGAAATGTTGGTCGGTACATTCTTTTTTGGATAGAAGTTCTTGTCATACTCTTGCTCTAGAGTTATAATTTGGCGTACTCCAGGTTGAGTGCTTCTATTGAGAGCTTTGGGTTTTCTCTTTGGTTTTTGTGGAGTATACCTAGTATAAGCGGTGTCCGGAGTGATGATCGCCTCAATATGATCAGAGAAGCTCATTATATAGTACTTGGTAAATGTCTTGTACAAATGAAAGTTAAAACAAATTTTTGCTTTTAGCTAAAAGGTTTGGATTGATTTCAAATTTGACACAAAATACTTGGAAATTAAAAGTAAGTAATTTTATTGCGCGAACACGGAACAAAACATCACTTAAATGCTAGAAAATATGTGCAATAGTGAAAATGGGATGAATTTTTGTGATGATGACATTTCGAATAACTCAAATTTTACACCAGAATGTGATTCTACGAATAAATGCGAAGAAGAAGATTAAAATTTCTGAGGAAACATGGAAAATCTTGACGTATTTAATAATAGCTAAGAAGAGATGTGTAATGAATTAAGTTTCATACAACCTGAATTGACTGTTGTTATTCAGCTTTCAAATAGCAAAAAAGGAAAGTACATCATATGAAACAAAATGGCATTTAGGCTTCTTTTTTCAATGATAAAAACTTGCCATTAGAAATTCGACAATCAGAGACCCCAATACAGTATTTCATGTACATAGTCCCAAACGAACATGAAAACGAACAATAGCAAAAATATTTCCATATCACATCCAGAGAAATATAGAATCCATAAAATAAAGTCTGTTGTTGAAAAATAAGATAAGTCGTCAATGAAAGTTCCATTCGAGCAATGTTTGTTGATGGAAAAATTTGAAGCGGTACAACCCTAACAAACCCTAATAAAACTAGATTACAGGTATGAAGTAGTGTTGCAGGATTTGCATATAAAGTTGAGCCTGAATCGGGCAAAGAAAATTTTGTCAATCCAGGAGAATCAGATCTCGGAGTCTCATCTAATGTTGTTATGCGTTAGCGAGATTTGTCTCAAGATACCAAAATGACCGTCTGTACTTTAACAAGTATTCGTAGTCAAATCCATTATTATAATATTTAGCCAAGGAATTAAAAGTATACCCAATTCAAATTCCTAAGTCGACAGTTAAAAAAATGTAACAAAATGTAGATATATCTACACTGACCAGCCTTACATCGATGGAGAATTGAGAAGAGAGAAACCGACACATGTATGGCGTTGACTCGATTGACAGCATTATAGGAAGGTAGAAAATTATGCCGAGAAGTAAAAGATGGCAAGTGAGAATGTTTTACCACCTACTTGCCTTGACTGTAGCGATCGCTTGGTTTTAATATTAAGCGCTAAACCTATGGACACCAAGAAACGTAAGAGTGCTTTAGAGGATAACACAAAGGCGCCACTCAACGCTTTGCCCCAAAATCTGTTCGGCAAAATCAAATATCGTCTGAAAAATGTGGCGCTGGACTCTGCTACAATAAAACAAATAATTTTAAAGCATTCATTTGGAATAAAAAGGTTGCCTATGACACAATCCATTTTTATAAATAAAATATAAATAAACAAAGTAAGTGCAATTTTTATTCATCAGGTTATTGTGTATAGCACCAACAAGAAACTGAAAATTTATATTTATTTGAATTTGTATACATTGCTCGTTATTATTGCTGTATTGAGTATGCCAGTTTGTGTGTACTTGAGTAAAAATTCAGTAAATAACAGTGAAACGTATAATGGGACACTATAACACAGGAATCTCTATTCTGTATAACAAATGCCGCTACGTTACTAGAAATGCCTATCATGCGATAATTTAATCAGATTTTTACTTGAATCCAGACCACTTAGGGCACGATAATCTAGAACTTTTCAATGAAGTAACAAAATGCTGACATTTATAGTACCAACCTGTTGCTTTGTATACTCTCTTATAGATTATAAAGATAAACTTTCAGTGCACGTAAGGATAAAGTTGAAGCCATTCACAAAGCCAAATGCAACAAACGGATAGCAGCATGGTGTGTTATGTAATTTATTTAAATCAACTCCATGGCCTCAATATATCACATTCTACAACACATCATCCCTTAAATATGCGGAAAAGTTCTTTTCGTGCTTGTATCTGAGATTTAACATAGTTACGTAGCAACCCACGAGTACTTTGCGGTTTATTATTGCCTTTATTTTGTTGAAGGGAATCCACTTAACTAGGTGTCGTTGAACCATACATGCGGATAAGTCTTCTTTGGTTTCATAGCAAACAATCTTATGAGTACCTAAGCTTTCGCTCATACGCGTAAAAAATGTGTTTATTTTCAAAGAATCCCTATAAAGTGGTAACCTTCTTATGGCAGTCAAGTCTGTGGTTTGAACAAACAAGTTCGCATGGTACTTGAGTTTATAGGCGGAAAAGTTCAACGTCATGCGTTGAAAAGTGTTCCTATCCACTATTCGCATTCTTGCTTTAGCTTTGAAGTTGCAGTTCATTGGCCTGTCGTCTAGTAGTTTCATTCTGTGCGTGATTCTGTGTAGTAAAAACGGAAGCTCATTTTCTAATGGACGTCAGTTATAAAGTGGAAGGTTTTCTTTGCATTAAATATAAACAGAGAGTATATAAAGATATATTTAACGAAACCACCGTTATCTGTTGAAGAACTATAGACGCAACTATTTATGAGCTATATTTCTACAGGCTCGAATAAGATATTGTATGTACTTTGCCGAAGTAGGACGAATAGCTGAACTATATGAAGTTATCTATATTAAAAGAAAACGGCCGAAGTCACAGAAGAACTAAATTCATGTATGACTATGTACGAGTACATTACAATATGGAAACGAACGTTTCGACTTACAATGGGAACTAAAAGTATAGAAACTGATTTTTAATATTGAGAAACACATTTTAACATTCACAGTTTTATCTACATTAAAAATCAAGTTTTTTTTCTGATTTCAATAAGTAAAAACAACATTTCAAAAATTTAAATTCTAAAGAAAATAAAATTATTGCTTTAGGGATACACTGCCAATATTCTTAGGAAAAAATTTAGCTTTAGGCAGAGGTTTTATGAAAATTTTTTATGAACTGATTTTCAGTTCATACATATTTTAACTCAAACGCGTTTTCCAAAAATTATATTCCATTTCGATATGTTTACTTCCCACTCGAATTAGATTTATAGCACTCTGTTTATCGATATAAAGATGGGGATAAGGACACCCAGTAGTAAGTAAATTCGTCAGAAGAAGCTTCAGCCACAATAGTTCCTTGACAGCCAACACTCTTACCATATATTCCTGTTGCATAGTAGAGAGTGCTACACACGATTGTCGCTGCGAAACCCAAGATAGCAGTGCTCCAGTAAGCAAAACTACGCAGCCACTAGTCGACCGTTGAGTATTTCAATCCCTACCGCAATCTGCGTCACTGAACTAACTAAATTTCAGGTTTGAATTAGGTGAAAAGATAAAACTATAATTACCATAATTGTCCCTTTTCTAGACAACTACTTGCAATACCAAGTGTAAGATATATAAGGCTGCCAACAGTCTCAGGAAACTTAATATCTTCCAGTGAGTTCTCATGAGCCTCAGTTTTTAGTGTTGAAGCATATGTTCAGTTGCGACTGAATGAGCATCAGTCATGTTGAATTTTGCCACAATATTTTCAGCATAACTAGACTGAGAGATTGAGATCGATTCGTTCACCTCTCCGTTGATTTCCGAGCCTGAGAAACAACGTACCTCATATATATCGTTGTGTTTACAAGTGGGAGTTTCAAACGCAAGAATCCGATCTGCCTTCCAGTACCTAGATGTCGTCCGTTGAAGTTTCCGTCTGCGTCCACCATTATTATACTTGACGTCTTGACATCTACCACTTGCTTTTGGATTTTCTTAGCGGACTCTTCGTTTTAACCCCACTCATCGTATTTCAGCTGATATATATATTTTAATTAGTTTGTCTTACTATTTATAATACTTTAATAAAATTGTGAGTTACCTAAACCCACATTCGTATTATATATATTATATGTATTTTTATTTCGAATGAGTTCTGCAAATACTGAATAAGCTTTTTTGTAACTATCTTTAAAACACCCGCAATTAAGCCGTCACCAACCTATATTGCCATGCACAGATTTTCTCGAAAAAACACACAAGGGTCTGCATTTGTCGATCTGAAACTAAACGAGTAAAGAAATTTTGATGACTTCTCGTTCCGAAACCTTGAAGCTTGTTTCAGCCCGTACAAGCTTCTTCTCAGCCTACATACTCTGCCACTGTCATCCTCAAAGCCTTTTGATTGGTGCGTATACTATTCCTCTTTAACATAAACGTAACTTTTTCGGGAGTTTTCTTCGACTCCTTCCAAATGCAAATCCGACTCAGGTCTGACACGAATATCACACGAATCCATTTAGGGATCACATAAAACTTTACACAATATCGTTATAATAAACTACTTTCAGCCCTTTCAAGTTTAGGATTAGGTTATCATGTGTAACAAACTTACATTTTCCCAAAAAATGACAAAGTCATTTTCACCTGGACAAGTGTACATAATATCAGTGCTATAGGAAAAGCGTTTCATAGCATGAAACTGTATATGGCTTACTGGCAGTCTAACGTTTTGTGCTTCTGCTAAGGCAATATTCAGTTTTCGTGCGAGTTCCGTAAACACTGCCTTCTGCTTTCGTGGAGATTTTTGCAATGCTTTGTGGACGGCTTAAGCCAATATCTGTTTTGTTTTGTACGGAGATGCTGTGTGTGCTGCAAATGAAGAATTTTTGTCAATGCTCGAATTTTCAGCCCGCTTCTTAGCCACTTCAACATTCTTTTTGTCTCTGTTTTTTTTTAGCTTCTATAATTTGATTTGGGGTTTCGTTTCGTTTCTTTTTTCCTGTTATTAGCGGAATAATTTGAATCCTCGATCTTCCTCTTTTCACGGAGCTTGTGCAAGAGGGCTGCAATGGCTGATGGTCGTTTATCAGACGTGATGTTCCAAATACATATAAGTTCCTTAACTTTTGCCAAAAATAACTTTATTTTAAAGACATGAAAAAGAACTGCGCCACATGCATACATTTAACAATTCAGAACTACATAGCTATGACCGAAGGCAAAAACCGAATTAAACGACTTTTAATATAATGAGGGGCGTAAAGATTGCAAATAATTGTATTTTGGAAAAAAAATCTATGTATTAATAAACATAAGAAGTACCAAATAAAAGTCACATACAGAACTTCATTATACAATGAACATCCGTTTGTATTAAATAGGCGAGTTATTAGCAATAATCTACGCTATAATTCACTTATTAAGTACAAGCAACTTATTGTCCATCTCATAACATCGCTGCAGTAATTGTGTGAAATTAACGTTGTAATACGTCAGTATGAGTCTCATTTTTTTGTTCCAACTTTCGCGTCCGCAGGCATTCAGCCCCAGATAATAATGCTACATCATTCTGGTTCCATGGTTGGCACCTCGCATTCTGGGTTGTATTCTTCGCCAGGTTTTCGCCTTACAAAATTACCCCAGCGATATCGAACTGAAATTATCAAAATAATGGTATTTCTTTGAAAATTAAAAAAAAAGCTTCACATGAAAATTACATACGTACAACTGCATATTATTGTTTTCAATTACACAGCTTCGATACATCGCTTACATCAGGACTTGATTCATCTGACCACAAATCTTATTCCGTGAAGCGTTGTTATTTTTTTTTTCATTCTCTTTTTCTTCGTGTTGCAACCTCTAAGCCCAGCTACCCTAAGCCTTTTTCCCCGCTCTTCTGCTATGTTAGCAGCCGGATCAGATGACGTTTTTTTACAATTTTTCAAAGATGATCATATTAAGTGTTGTCGATTTGTTCTGTTGAAATCGTTGTAATTTTTTTTGTACGGCACAAAGCGAACATTTCACTAATTTTGCTGCTTCCCTTTCCTTGCCCATTTCAGAAAAAAATCCATTTTCATATATTTTGATAGACCAATCTCAGCTTTTTTTGGCATTTTAGGCATTTTAATAAACTTTAAAATCGCGATAAAATATGGCGTTGGCCTTTAATTTAGAAAACAATATTTTTATTCATTATTTTCAAGTTTTAATTAGCGGGTTGTTCAATTAAGAGCTATTCTCTTTTACAAGTACATATTCCAAGATAAACTGAGGGTAATAGAATTATAAAGTTAAAAATAAAAATATAATATGTAAGATGGATCCTTAAAATAATTCCAAGACTTTTCACCATTCCAGAGAAAAAAATCTTCTCTCTAGATAAGTAAACATCAGAGTATTATTAAGGAGAAGACCATTCGAGTCTGTCCAGAGATTTATTGCCTTTAAGTCCTTATTCAATTTACTGACACAATTCCAGATTTGTAAGGGCGAAGTCGACAAATAGATTTGGACATCATCCGCATGTTGGCATATGTATATCATTAATGTACAAAACGAAGAGCAGAGGTCCAAGGATTGAGCCCTGTGGAATGTCTTTACAAAATCCCTGCATGGTTTACATCTCCGTTTAAGGAAACTTGCTTAAATCTTTCGCTGAGGTAAATCTGAATCAGTTCAACGGCTCTCATCTCGAATCCAAACCTAGTATAAAGTTTCCGAAAAAATATTGCTGTGTTTCACAGAATCAAAAGCTTTTGGAAAATCCAAAAGACAAAGCAGGGTTGATTTAGTCTTATCAAAACTCAAACGGATGTAGTCAACTATTTTTATGAGTGCAGTGGTGCAGCTAAGTCTTGCTCTATATTCAGACTAATGTGGACTTATTAAATTTTGGGTATCATACTTGCATTTCTAAAACATTTGATAAGCCAGCCAGAATTCTAATTGGATGAAAGTCGGAGAGCTGCAACGATTTTGTCAAAAGGAATAATCGTGTTTGGTACAGCTGTAGCAAAGTAATTATTTACCAAATGTGGCTCGGTGTCTAGTCTAAACGAAAACGACTTCTTACTGACAATGGCGAGGTCACATTAAGTTTGGTACTACCTATAGTAATACTGTTTGGTGGTTTTTCCCAACTTGACAGAACTAGTTCTATTTAACTACGTTGGTTAGTTTTCCATTTATGAATAGCTTTGTCATGACGTCGCATTAGGTTTCCTACATTTGACGTAAACCAAGGTCAGCCAAGATTTTTATTGACTATTTCTTGGAGTGGAATATATTTTTAGTAACCATTGATTTAAATAAAGCCACTTTAATATAAACATCTGAAATATTATAGCACAACTCCGATGGGTAAGTAATGGAGTCGCTGTGTAAAGCATCCAGGTCTATATCTTTAAAATTTCTGAAACGCTTCTTTTTTGGAGAATGTTTAGTATTCCTATGAACATCGTAAGTTACAAAGATTAAAACGTGAGGAGAATTAGAGCAAGCAACAGAGATTTGACCATGAAATATGGTAGTACTAAACTTTCATTTGGTGTAAAAAGTAATACAAAATTGAAATGTGTAGGCATATTCAGGCCAGAGTTGACAGAAATTGCTCTTATCATTATCTATTGCCCCTGATCGAAGACCAGGTTGATGCATTGAGTAAGGCTAGATTTTTTACTACTCTGGACTTCCAATCCATGTATCCGAAGGGGGTATGAAATATACGGCCTTTGTCACCCCTTCCGGACAGTGGGAGTTCTTACTTGTACCATTTGGACTCACTCAGTCTCAGGAGCAGCCCAAAAACTTGCCTTTGCTTGATTGCATAAAACAACTCTCGTTAAAAACTCTCCTGAACCTCAACGTCCAAGAAGCCGAGAAGGAACTGCACACGGACGGGTACAAATGGGGTTACGGGACAATTTTGCTTCAGAAGGCAAATGATGGGAAATTCCACCTCGTGATTCCAGCAAGAAATCACGTCCGGCGGAAGAAAGATATTGTAGTTATGCACTCGAAGTTCTCGCCATTGTAAAAGCGCTAAAGAAGCTGAGGGTCTATCTATTGGGGTTGAGGTTCAGTTAGTTACCCTTTTACTGTTGCCAGGGCGCGGGCGGAAAGGTAGAAGGAAGAGAAAGAAAATTGTTTTTTTTGGTGTGTTTGGTTTCGATATTCGCTCTCCAGGGGTGGGAGTCCGAATAGGTCGGAGAGTTTTTCTTCACTCAGAGTGAATCGAGGTATAATTCACAGTATTTTTTTCTGTGCTTGAAACTCTACAACAGCCAAATCTACGTGTCAGTATTATGCCTTCACACGCAGAATTTTTCTGTCTGAGTTCCAATTACACTAATGAAAATCTGACTTGCCATGGGCAGGATTCGAACCTGGACCCTCAGAGTGAGAAGCGTACCACTACACCACGGCCACCCCTGATTACGATTATGTGCTGCAGCATCGCCTGGGACCTAGCATGAAACAAGTAGACGCCCTACGAGGACTACTTCATCGAGCACGACGTCCTCTATAAAGATGATGCAAAAGGTAACAAACTCCTGTATATACCAAGTTGTGTAGCAAAAGAGATAATCAAGTCAACACATGAAGAGGGTCATTTCGGGACCAGAAAGCTTGAGCAGCTCCTGTGTAGAGAATATTTCATCCGAAAATTACGAACGAAAGCTGAGCAGATTAGAATGAATTGCATCCGATGTATTTTAGCGAACAAATCAGGAGGGGTATCTTCATCCAATCCCTAAGAACGAATTACCACTCGACACCTACCACCATCCTGGGCCAGTGTCGCCAACCAACAAAAAATACAGTTACATATTCTGCGTAGTGGATGCATTCTCAAAATTTGTATGGATTTATCCATTCTGAAGTAACGAGAGATAGTCTTCGAAGACGAAAGGGATAAAGCCAGGGAGGAGTCTCGTGAAAGTATCAGCAAAATCCAAAAAGAGTACAGTGCAATCTACAACATGAAAGGAAAAGACGCGACTAATTACCGAATAGACGACTTAGTAGCAATAAAATGCACACAGTTCAAAACAACCAATTAAGCTACGAGGGGCGTTCAACATATTCTCGGTATAGGGGTGAATCTGTGGTTGTATATATAAATTGACTTATTTATCAAGTAATACTATTATTTTAGTGCATTCATGTAAAATTTCCTATAAATGTGATTATTAATTCGCGTTTTATCTCTAGTTAAACAGAATCATAATGGCAACTGAGACGATGATGGTGAAAATTGAGCATCGCGCTGTAATTAAATTTCTCACTAAGCAAGGAAAAAGTCAAAAAACTATTCATGAAGAGATGGTGGCTGTTTACCAGGGTTCCGCACCTTCATTATCAACTGTGCAAAAGTGGTCAAGTGAGTTCAAGAGAGGCAGAGAGAGCATTGAAGACGACCCCCGCTCCGGCGCCCCGGCTACTGCTTGTACGGGAGAAAGCATCAAAGAGTCGAAAAACTTGTTCTTGAGGATGCCCGAATAAAGGTGAAAATGATGGCAGAGATCACCAAGCTTTCAATTGGTACCATTCACACCATTCTTCATGACCATCCTAACCTTTCAAAGGTCAGTGCAAGGTGGGTGCCACGAATGCTCACAGCGCCTCAGAAAAAAGTGAGAATCGCATGCTGTAGAAAGCTTTTGGAGATGTGTAGTGAGAACGCGGACGGTGTTATGGATCGAATTGTTACTGGGGACGAAACATGGGTCCACCACTATGACCCTGAAAGCAAACAAGAGTCCATGCAGTGGCATAAAAAAGGAACAGACCCCCCGAAGAAGTTCAAAGTCACTCCGTCTGTCGGGAAGCTCATGGCCACAGTTTTTTGGGACTCAAAGGGAATCTTGCTCATTGAGTACAAAAAAAAGGTGAAACCATCAACGCCACATCCTACGCTTCCACTTTGCATAATTTGCGGGAGGAAATTAAAAAGAAAAGACGGGGTAAACTCGCAGCGGGTGTGTTGCTTTTTCATGACAACGCTCCTGTTCACACGGCGCGAGTTTCCAAGGCTGCTGCGCGAGATTGTGGTTTCGAAGAAATCCAACACCCACCCTATAGTCCAAACCTTGCCCCTAGTGATTATTTCCTGTTTTCGGATTGGAAAAAATGTCTTCGTGGAAAAAGATTTTCGGATGATGAAGAACTCAAGTCGGCAATAAATGGGTATTTTGCAGAGAAAGAGGAAATTTATTTTTTTGAGGGTTTAAAAAAGCTTTTCTCAATACGTAACAAATGCATTGATGTTAGGGGAGATTATATTGAAAAATAAAAACAATTTAAATTGAATTCGCATTTTCCTTCATATCGATACCGAGAATATATTGAACGCCCCTCGTACATCCTAAATACCTTGACCCATATAAAATTACCAAAATATACCCCAACGAAAG
This sequence comes from Volucella bombylans, assembly GCA_949129095.1. NCBI lineage: Eukaryota > Metazoa > Arthropoda > Insecta > Diptera > Syrphidae > Volucella > Volucella bombylans. The sequence continues at coordinate 87,276,096 of OX422143.1, forward strand.
ATATGAAGTGCGCAAGGTCGGCGGGCAAGAACAACCGGACAACCACAACCAGTGCTGATCATATGAGGCTGCGGAAAACAACGGAAGGTGACTTCTCTAAGAGCGATGACAATGAACGGTTCAATGATACCGAAAACTACCAAGATGAAGAAACGTCGCCCGAGAACTCCACCAACCAAAATGATAGAACCTGCTAAGACGAAAGACCAGATGTGACCATAAAACCAAAACCGGCTAAGACGAAGAAAAAAATCTGAAGTATGGTCATACACACATGGAATCGGTTAATTTTAGAAGGCGTGGCTAGATAAGACGGTGAAAACAGAGCTCTATTGGCATAAGATGATAAAACCTTTAAGACGACAGAAGCATAAAGACGACCCAACCAGCTAGTAAGAGAAAATGATGAAACAAAAAGAAGATGAAACTTAAAAAACACGATCCGACTCACCATAATACAAAATAATGAATCTAATAATAAGACGGGTAAACCAACCAGCAATTTCAGACGACGATGACCGCGGTCGACGGAAGAATAGAGGACGGCCGAAGTTGTAGAATCATCCTTAAGGAGTACTAAAACCTGTACTGATGACAGATGACAGCTGTCAGAGAGAGATTTATTTTTCCGGCGCCTTTTTTTTCCGATCGGCTGCCGCAAGGGACAAGAAATCCCATTCTAAACTTAATCTAATTTAATCTTGAATACAATTAACTGTTTAACTTAATTTTATTATTTTGAGTGTATTTTTACTCAAATTATTTGAACTTTAAAATAAACCAATTATTGAATTAATAGACGATCCTTTATATACGATTTCTCGGTTGTGCAAGATAATGAGAAAGCCTACAAGAGTTGCTCATTAAAATAGAGCTATCCTTCAGTGATCTCTATGATGAACTAAACAGCAAAGTCAATGCCAGTAGACGTATCGAATACTGCAATACGACTTAGGAGGAAAAAATTGCTCTAAGGACCAAAAATGTTAAATCTCTTTTCTGGCTGACTGAAAAGGGCAATGTGAAAATTTGAGATTTTATTAACGATTTCATAGTGAAAAAAAAATACATTTAAAACTACTATTAGTACTAATAGAGCAGAGATTAGCATGCTAAAAAAAAGCTGGGATAAAATATTCTTTGTAATCTTGTGAAGCAAGGACTGTTTGTCATGAAAGACCCACTTGGTAGCCCCCACTGAATTAACCATGCAGAAGCGATACATTTAAGTGCATCTGTATCCCAAGTCATTGACAGTAATTGGTGTCAACTCATGATAGACTTGCACTCTGTTCAAAATCGTTTGATTTGTGTTAATTAATGTTAAATGCATCAGCAAATAAATACTTCTCAGACATTATCCACCGTCCATATGTACCTAAGTTTAAGCTGGATGAACTGCTTTTTGTTGTTTATTTACATTGTTTAAGCCACTTCACGCTACTCGTAACTCTATTTGCCAAATGTGGCTAACGGCAAACCCTAAATCTTTGAATTTGTTCATATTTCTGCATGACCACTTTTTCCGACTAAGTGCCAGAAGTTGGGTTTATGCGTTCCGAAAGCATGCAGTGCAAATATTTGTTCTTGGCACCACTGATTTGTAACTCCTTATCTTCTAGCGCCTTTAACCAATTACTAACAATTGCCAAAAGAACTTCCACAAAGTTGGTTATAATAGCGCTCCCATCGACAAAAGAAAAAAAGTTATTCTAGATTCGTCGAAGTGTTACTTCAATAGAAAATCTCGCACGACATCGAAATGTGAAACGCGTTTGTACATTGCTTTGGTGTATTCAACTTTCGCTTTGAATTATCCGGTTCTTCTCGTTGTGCACTTTTATTTTTTTTTATGTCGTCATACGAGTACATATTTATATCTCTGATACTATTTGTACTTTTAATTAGCCATCTATGTGTATAAGATCTCCGGGATTGATTTTCGAAATCGCAGAAAACTATAAGTAAATCTTTCGGGGTATCACCAAATTTCAATTATAATTCTTTGAATTTTGCAGCCCTTCCACAAACCCAGTGACATTAAATAATAATGTCTAGAACTCTTCCGCATATTTTTTTAGTGTGCGACAATCGTTTCACAGATTTGCCTCTATATAGGAACAAGAAAGCTCATCCTCCACTTGTAAGGCACTCGCATGCTTCTCATCGTTTTATTAAACACATTTTGGATTTTGCACAAAGTTGTGTAAATAACGTCTCCAGATCATGGTTTTTACTTCTTTGTTACCTTAGATTTCTGTAAAATCAAGTTGCTGACGGCCGAGGGAATGGTACGGTATGGGAATTCTCCGTTAAGTAACGCGATGAAGTACTCTTTCCTTCTACGATATTTCGAATTTCTGTAACAATTTTTCTAGCGACAGTCAATTTAACAGGTGACAACTGATTTGTGCTTAATTCGGTTTGTTACTTCATGATGAGTAGACTTGCGTCGGAACAATGCTTCGAAAATCGCGGTTCAGTTCAGGAAGGTTGTGAGCTATTTTACTGTAGACGTAATCAGTTTATTAAAAAGAAAATTGGATAAGCACATAATTTTGCATAATGGAGCAAGGCTCAGAAGAAGGTTTATCAGATCTCTCTGATAGGGCTCTCAGTTAGGGCTTCCATTGACAGCTGAGTTTTATAGGAGCATAATTGCAGATGTCATGACTTTCGGGGTTGCCAGCAAACAAAACGAATTCTCCGGATGTCCGTAAGAGGTAAGCGGATTTTGATCTGTCCCAGTGATACAACATTCACGCGTGGTGCGAATGTGAGGATGACATTGTAGGGAACTAGTTTTGTAAATGTCCGGCCTACGCTCGCATCAGGTTTCAGGTACTTGGCACTGCCGTTATGGGTACTGTTATCGTAGGCAATTTATCACTGAAGCGCTTACTCATATTTTATTCGAAATTTCAGTAAAATAACATACAAAGAGTATAATGGACTAGATTTTTGTCTGAGTGCTCTATTCCAAAAAAAAAAAAAAACGTATATTAAAATATACTGGCAATTCCTCATTACAATCTACAACAGCTATTTATGTAATCTTCTATATATATAAACCTATATTTTGTACAACTATTTGAGTCTTGTAATAAACCTCATTGAATTCAGACTCGTTAGATTTTAGACTTAGAATTCTCAACAAAGTTTATGAGCCCAGACAAGCCCAGTAGCAATAAATTTAAACAAATTTAATAGAAATGGCCTCTTCTTTATATCAAATTTCAAAACTAGATGAACAAAATTACGAGTTATGGAAATTGCAAATTAAAAGCGTGCTGATTCATAGTGAATTATTGTCATACGTAAGTGGAGCTGCAGAAAAGCCCCAACACGGGAGTACTGATGCTTGGAGAAACAAAGATCAGAAGGCATTGGCCACCATCCTATGGTGCGTTAAGCTCAACTCAACTATATAAAAAATTGCAAAAAATCAAGTGAGGCGTCGATTATTCTGCAAATGTCTCACCAGCCATAAAGACCAGCGAGAAAAGTTAGCCTCTTGAAACAATCCTACAGTGTATTTTACCAAAGAATAATCTCGTGCTACCCCATATTACAATATTAATTTTTCATCGATCGTCGAAATATTAAAAGAGATATGTATTGAGCTTTAAGATGAACTTTTGTCAATAATTTTACTCTCTATCCTCCCCAAAATGTATAAAAAGTTCGTTCTTGTGACAGAAGCCCGAGATAATTTACCTACGTGTGAGAACCTAAAGATAAAGCTTCTCGTAGAAGGACAGAGAAGAAATGGAGCTGAATCAAGTAATTTAGTACCAGATTAGGCATCGTAGGTATGAAGCAGAAAACAAAGACAATCCCCGCAGCAAAGTCAGCAACAACTACAACGTGGGAGAACCGAACAACACATTTTTAGAGGAACCTGTTTTAATTGCAATCGTCGTGGACACTTGGCAGCTAATTGCAGAGATAAGCACAAAAACAGCATGCGTTGGAGGACTCACGAGCCGATCGTGGATTTTTGACAGTGGACAAGCCATCTATGTCGTCCTGCAGATAAGAGCGCTTAAGAATGCAGATATAATCTCTTGTTAGCTCTATTATAAGTCCTCTCATCGTTGGCAGTGCATACTGCTCGCGCAGTCAGTCGATAAGCAACCTCGTAGTTGCACAGATCTTTGCTCATTGTATATAAGTATTTGTTAACTGGGATAAATAAAAATAACTGAAGTATTTTAGTGTTTAGTAATTCCTAAAGTCATTACACCATCTACGAGTATGCTGTGATAGAAATATGTATCTCAGTTTTCGTTAACACGTTGTGTTATGCATTCGTATGGATTGTATTACATTTTAAGAAAGATAATATTTTATAACGAATGCTGTACATTTTGTGTACGCTTACATTTCCATTCCTTATCGCCTCGTTTGTTTAACCCTTTAGTGCATAAAGCTAACGAAACAATGTATCCTTTTGTGTTTACTCGTATTTATAGTAAAATACTTTTAGTCTAAGTGAAAAAACATGATTCTAAAACATTTTGTTTTTTATGGTAAAGATATAGGGTGTCTGTTTAAATGGACTGTATGCAAAGAAGTCATTATTTTGTAATGAAATTTAAAAAACAGTCTTTTGGGTTGAGACTTTTTTCGCACTTTTTACAAATAAATTAGATTTTTTTGCCACACTTAACGCATCATCTATCTGTAGGGCAATACTCAATGAAGGGATCCCATCTGTCAAAGCGAACATCATCGGTAGAAATAGAAGTTCTCGACCCTCTCGATGAAAATGTGCCATACGACTGTAGAAGAGTGGTTGAGGTGTGTCGATGAAAATCTAAAAGAGCTCTTGACTGACGATCGGTTGGTCTTACTTTCTTCATGAGAAGCCAAGCATTTACTACAGAAACATCCACTAGATATGCAAAAATTGGCCACCACCATTCCTTATGCCTAACACTCGTTCTGTACACAGCAACAAGCTGATCCTAACAACATTTAGTTAATAAATTGTTGTCTTTGCCTTTCCGCGTATCCACCGTGTACAGTGTCCGATTTCAACGCCGCCAAAGTTAGTTCCCATTGTTAAAACGTTGTTTTTTTTTCCATCGCACCAATGTTATTTGACCATTGTTGGTAAATAAAAATTGTAAGATCCTCTGTCCTTCTTTTTCATCTGCTCTTTCGGTAACAATGTGCATTTACCAGCTCAAACTGCAACAATTTTACTTAGGTAATTTAATTGTCAAAAACATATTTTATGTATAGGTACGAATTTTATAAACGTTTATCTCAACAAAAAAAAAGATAACTTACATTTAATCCTTAGAGGTAAATCTACTGAATGCAAAAGTTCAATTACCTTCGTACCACCAAGATCCAGTTCTTTACATGGCTGTTTACCATCCACAGTCTGGCCCATATATATAGCAAATTGTATCATGAATGTATACATGATTAAGACTAAGAGCCCAATTCTTAAATCCGAATATCTGCTTAGTGTAGTGTTTGCGTAATACATAGGGTATCATACTCTCATCGATAGAGAGACACTCATCCAATAAATCATTTAGAAAACCGATCAAAGGTCACAATTTGGTTAAACGATCGGTTTTTACTTTTTTGTTGTCATTCAAGTGAAAGTTATTCGAAATACACTCAAATCTATTCAGATGCAATAAATCAGACAATGATTTGGGTACAGCTTTTTTGACGGATCAATACATCCTTTTATTAGAATATTTTGCGTAGCCAGATATCAGAAGCGCACACAAAAAAACAAGTAATTCATTCATAGTACATCTAACGGCTTATTTCTTGTGCAGCATATAAGTTAGTCCATGCCAGTATTAATTCTAAAAGATTGTCATGAAAGAAAAGCTTAAAGAAATCGACGGTCGACTGACATATTTGAGCTTCGTAGCTTGTTGGAACTGGATCAAATTTTGTTTCAACATAATATTCCGGTTGTGATTTCACCCAGTGGCTGATATCTGATTTCTTTGAAACTTTATGATTTCCACAATCAGTCTTAAGTTGTTTTGAAAGAGGTTCATCATCACTTTCATCAAAACTTGAAGACCATGTCGCCGAACAGTTTGAATTTCCCCAAAAGTTCTGAGCATTACTGGTCCCAAATGGTTAACATTACTTTCATGCTCATCATCGCTGTTATCAGAATCCTTATCAGTCTCGCAGCCACCGATGGGAGGGACAGCATAGAGATATATTTCAGAAAACTCCTCCCCAGCCACCAATTCTTCAAAAATTTTCTAAACAGTTAGCCTTTGAAATACACAAAATTGTACTTTCTGTGGAGATAGCTTTGCTGCATGCTGATTGAATCAGGACTGCCAGAGACAATTTGGGCGGAGGCAGTTAATACTGCTGTATATTTGAGAAATCCCTCGCCAAGCAGTACACTACCGGGAGTTACACCATTCCAAGTTTGGTCAGGTTTTAAGCCATCTATCTCACATTCGGTTGTGAGGCATTCATGTTAAACAAGCGGCCAGGAGACTCAAAATTCAATTCCAAGGACATCGAATGCATAATGCTTTGCTATGCAACTGGATCCAAAGCGTGTCGCTTATACGATCGTAGAACTGGTAAGGCAAGCGAGGATGTGAAGTTTGCTGAAACACAGAGCTTTGAATCAGTAAATAAAGATGTTGATTACTTCCAAAAGTGAAGTCGAGGCAACACAAATCAAAACAGAAACGTATGCTGAAGGTGTTTCGGATGATACTTTGGAATCTGAATATTTCGATGTTGCTGCTGCGCGTGCTGTTGAGCCTAGTTCTGGAATGAAAGATGCTAACCCAAATAATGATCGTAATGAAGAGGAAAAGGAGGAGAAAGGAGAAGAACATGAAGAGGAAAACAACAGATACGCAATTAAATCAATATGGGTTTTCAGCAGTAAACGAAATTAAATATGGGAAATTGAGCTTTTTAAGGCTAGGCTTATTGCCAATAGTTGCTCACAAAAACATGGCATCGATTTTAATGAAACTTTTTCTCCGGTGGCAAGATATTCAAGCTTAGGTTTAGTTATTGCCTTGAATTTAACTTTGACTTTGACTTTGTTATAACACCAACTTGAGGTCACTACAGCGTATCTGTATGGAAAATTAAATGTGTCAACCAAAAGCTGCTTTTGTTAACAAGGCTCAAAGTTTGTAAGCTTCAAAAAGTGTTATACGGGGTCAAAAAGTCAGGAAGAAAGTGGCATTTGAAGTTTGATCGTGTTTTAAAAAACATAGGTTTTGTACCTTGTGTCAACGACGGCCCTATATATGTTAGTATTATTGTCATCGTTGTCAATGTTGACGATATATTATTCGCATGTAAAGAGGAACATCTTACGGAGGCAATTAAAAAGCAAACAGGGTGTCAGCTCGACATCGTGGGTAAGGTACCATTGAATCATTTTCTTGGCATCGAGATTGACAAAGATGGTTCAAGGGGGGCAGTAAAACTTGGCCAACAGCAGCTTATAAAGGATGTTTTGCAAGATTTCAACATGACTGGTTGCAGGATCCTGGCACGCAAATGTGATGGCTGCAAAAACTGTTCGAAGGTGGATAAAACACTATACCAATCTTTAATCGGGTCACTAAATTTTATAAGTATAACTACTCGGCCCGACATTTCGCATTCGGTTATAAAACTATCTCAACATATTATGAAATCCAGCGAAACATTTACTAATATACCTTCCTAATACAATTCATTGGCAGCTTATTTACTGGAAAACTGGGACGAATTTATTTGGCTATACTGACTCCGATTGGGACTGTAACTAAGATGATAGAAAATTATTTACGGATTATGTATTCTTTTTGGCTGTAAGTCCGGTATCCTGGGAATCTAAGAAGCAGCCGATAGCAGCACTTAATAGTACTGAGGCGGAATACATAGCGCTTTGTTCAGTATCGAAGGAGATCGTATTCCTGGGTAACCTTATCAATGAAATAGGATTTAGGACCTAAGTCATCAAACCAAAAATCTTATATGGCTTATAGCTTATTTGAGATTTTTGTGAAAGAAAGGAGCTCGTATTAGTATATAAACATACTGTTGAAATGGTCGCAGATATTTTGAAATTTAAAAATAATTAAGCATGTTAAATTTCTATATCATTTTCACATTTATTTGGATTAACAGCAAATACATTTACCATGAACACAAATACATTAAGCCCTTTAGCAATTAACTTTAACCTAAATACGTTTAACCTTTTATAAAATATGTTTAACCAAAACACAAATTTATTTCAACCCACCTGTAAATTTGTTTTTTTCTTTAACAGTTACCAAGTTATGATCAATGCTTTGGAGAGTTAACGTGAACCGTTGTAATTAGTCATTATCACGTCGAAGATTATATGCATTTGTGACTGTTTTTGCCGGCGTTTGCGCCAAAACCATTATTGGGCCAATCAGGGAAGGCGAAACAGTCGATGGAAATCGATATCGGTGGATGTTGGCTCATTATGTCTATCCACAAATGTGTGAGGTTTGGACGGTTACTAGTTTCAACCAAACGTGCGCCATGCCACACAGCAAATAAAATAATGCAGTTTATGCAACGAAAAGCCCCTGGACGTGTGTTTTCAAAAAAATGGCTACATTGACAGGCCATCCAGATCTCCATATGACCCCTCCGGACTTCTTTTTGTGGGGTTATATGAAAGAGCAAGCCTCAGACCATTGACGATCTCAAGGCAAACATTCGTGCTGAAATCATCGTTATACCGCCCGAGATGCTCGAAAAAGTGATGGAAAACGTAGCGAAAAGAGCACATTTAGCATTGGTCCATAAAGGCAGCCACTTGATTGATGTTGTTTTCAAAAACCAGTCCAAATAAATTATAAATGACCAAATTAAATAAAAATTTCTTATATGTATATGGAAATCTTTTGTTTTTTTTTTTTAAGTTATTCAATATTCGCATATCGACATAAGAGATGGCGAACCCCGAGCATATTTCATTTGATTGTAGCAGCAAAGAAGTTGAGTTTAGAGGTGAGTAAAACAGAAATGATTGATGCGGGCACAAAACTTATAGGCAAGTTATTAGCTGCTCTGAGTTGCAGTAGTAGTAACAAATGTGATTTTATTGTACAAAAAAGTATTTTCTTACAAAATTCACAAAGTACGGCATTGGCGTTTGCCGTCAGCAGGATAAGACGGATTTACAATTTGTTTCAGAGTATTATTCAAAATAAGTTTAATATTTCTGTTTACTTTACATATACAATGTGAATATTAGGTTAGGCTCCACCGGGCTTTTATTCTAAACGCGGCACGGGTGGATAGATAAACCTTCCCCAACAGGTCGTGCAGTGCTGCATTTTATGCTGTTGCATTGTACTCCATGTTCGCTCACATAATCTAGACCATTCACTTAAAAATTTGTAGTTTACGGTGATATGATGCTGGAAGGCGTTGGCTTAAAAGTGGCATTACTTTTAGAATGTACAGGAAGTGCTGTCTTAGTGTGTAAATATACATATAATGGTGGCAGTCTGGTTTCCAGGTGGTGCATATAGTGTGGTGTATTGTCCGAAGTATCTCAATAATCTTTCAAGTTCTTCATAACACATGATCGATCTCACTACGGCTTCATAAATGATATATTATTTTGTGCTCAACTACAATTTATTGCTCTTTTAATTTTTTTTACAGGTGTATTTTAAAAATCAGTCGTGGTGTTATAATGACTCCGAGATATTTGTACTCCATTCTCTAATTCTTCTCTTTGTCAGGTCCAGGTCCATTGGTATGGTTTCCAGCAGCAAGGTCAACAAAATATGTAAAGAACCCGATCTGCGAGTGGAAAATATTCACGTCGCAGTTTGGAGACAAAACAGCTTCTGTTTGTGCGTTATGAAGAAGGTATGACGATTTCTGGTGCTAGAGCTAATAATAATACTGCTGAAAGTATTAGAAAAGCATATAAAAAAGATGGAGAATTGTCCAAAATCATCGCGGTAGAAAAGAACCAACAAAAAAAAATAAATTAACGCAGGTAGTTTTAACCTGGCATAGAAGAACACGTATAAAGAGATCCGGGAATAAATGCCAAAAATATTAAGAGGAGTCTACAAACAGAAAAAGACTACGTGATTTCCTTATCGGCTATTAGAAATGGCCCCAGTAATCTTAAAATCACTCTCAAATTAGCTGCATTTGAAAGTGAACAAAAAAAATGCCTCACGTACTATACAATAAAGAAAAATATACGCCAAAGAGTTTACAGAAAGGGCTTCAAATAAAAAAGATAAGATGATATTCATCGGCAAATGCGAATTCAATTTATTGTATGTATATCTCAGAAGATCGCAAGAACGCTCAAGAAAAGGTACTCCGTGTCGAGTTATTGTTCTAGCCGTATGTGGAAGAAATGGTACTCTAATTGCAGCAATCAGGGACTAAGGAATAATGCAGTATAAGATTTTGACAAACTCCACTTGTAACTCTGAGAAGTTTTGTTTATTTCTCTAATTATGGATAACGCCAGAATCTATGAAACACAAGAAGTTCAAGACATGTTATCTACTACTAATTTTAGAATGGAATGTTTGCCTTCTTACTCTCCCATGCTTAACCCCATTGAAAAATCTATTTCTAAAATGAAGGTGCAAGCACCTCAAGTTTTAAGGGACGTCAGCAGTGGATATGGTTTTACTTATTTTAAAGGCAACAAATGGACGAAACATTTTACTTTAAATATTAACTTTATTTTAGGAGGTTTCTAAGAGTTTATACAATTCCATAAAAGGTTCAAATAGATTTTTGTTTTGATTAAATTGCTTTGCTTTTGGTTTATATATATTTGTTCTTCGGTTAAACATATTTGCTAAATGGTTTAACATATTAGCTCTTGGGTTATATTTAATTGCTAAAGGGTTAATTGCTGGGTTAAATAAATGTGCAAATGCATCCATATTTATCTCATCTTTACATCTTCAAATTTTCTTATTTACATGGAGCCAGCATTTTAAAACACGAAGCAGCTTTTCGAAATTGCTCAAATGTTCCATATACATATGTATGTTACCTTGCGCTCTTAGTTCTTCCTTTGGATTTATGGTATTTTGTCGAAGTTGCCTCTTTTCATATTTAAGCTGTGTTAGTTTATTTTCTCGACTAACGCCGGCTTTGGTTGGTTCTGTGTGATCTCCTTTCGAACTATTTCAAGCAAAAGTCAGTGTTTCACCCAACATCTCTTCGGAAATGTTACTCGCCGTTTAAAGTTATTCAGGGCTTTGCGTCCACCGCTGTGATATGTAATCAAGTACGGCTCTAGCTTAGTAAATAGAGCTTGAGTGTATTTTGACCATGTAATTTAAATAAGTGTAATACAATACATCTGCTCCCGCTGGGTCTGTGCTCCCGAAAGATTTTTCTCGCGATTTTAGCATTTAGTCTTTCTTTCATTCTCCCACCTGTCCGCTTAAATCTCCAGCTATGAATAGCATTTCTTACCTTGATGTGCTGTATAAATACTCGTCGAACACGCCAAAACATTTCTTTTTTCGATTATTCAATACCCAATTATGTGAACAGTACTCTAAGTTTCGTGTGAGTTATCAGTTTTGTTGATATTAGCCGGTCGCTTATTTTTGATATGCTTATGATTTCATCCAGGTGTTTAGTTGTCAAGATGATGGCAACTGCGCTTTTATCGTATTACCATTCCGAATAAGACATTTTATACACTTTCCCCTGCAAGTTCAAGTAGTTAGTCCTGTTTCCAACATTTTTCAGTTCAAACCTTTTTCCCGTCAATGTACCGAGATTCTTAGACAAGTTTAGATCTTTATTCTATCAATGTACTGTTTACTTACTTAGATAGAACTACAGTTCGCAGTGAATCTGCGGCTCAGCTATCAAGACTCTCCTGAGGTTAGCTACCACTTGCGTGCGCCACCTTAAATCGCTCATCATAGCCCAGCTATCTCAGGATTGAATCAGGTAGTAGAATCTATTTCTCCATTCCCCGTCAATACAAATGGGACCGAGAACCAAACACATTATCTTTCCCTCGAAACGGCCAAGTGTAGGTACTTCATTAGCTATCAAAAAGGTCCACGTCTCTGAGCGAAGAAACAAGACCGGGATGATAAGTGTCTTATATGAAGCCGGTTCTATGTTACGACAAACGGCTCTGTTACTAAAACAATGATACGCAAGTGTAATTCAGTATGCGTCGTTTTCTTATGACAATATGGCAACAACCTCATTTGATGTCACACCCATTTTGGCTGCTTTCGCCTCAATACCCTCGAAAGCTTCATTGATGGCTCGCTTTCAATCGATTTTGATTTCATAGAGTTCAGACGTTGACAATTGCAATCCTTTATGCATTGTTTATACTGACTCACCTTTCTCCGAATACCGAAAAATTAGTCTAGTAACGCGCATACCTAAACTTATTTCCACCTTTCCCATCTTTCAACATCAATTCAACCAAAATGATATTTGAACTGCGTATATTAAAAACAAAAAACTGACGTAACTTTTACCAATTACCTACGTACTCGTATTTCTTCCCATGTAGTTTCGTCCGCATATGCAGATTCTATTCGAGTTGAAGGCTTATAAATTTTTAAATGATGAACATATCCCCAAACATTCCTTATATTTTTGTACTTTTCTTCAACATCTCCAGACTTCATTAGAACCTCAACACCCACAGTTCTGATCCTGGCATGTTAATGAAGTCGATTTCTTTTCAGCTTACACATCCAGCGTCCTAGGCTTCATTGCAAGAGCCTGCTAGTTTTTTGATGTATTATATATTACTCGAATAATATAACATTATTGTGGTCAGCGGCTGTCTCAATCTTCGATTTCCCAAGTCGATCCTTGTAGCATACTTCTCAACCTGAGCGAAAATTTAATTGCCGATGTTGTTGTATGTTTTGAAAAACATACTCTTATGACCACGTTGTCGTTTAGCCTCGCCGCGAAGTTATGATAGTTCCATTGGATGAGGCCTAGTATTTTGAAAACCCATGTGAAGAGTAATCACATAAATTGGGTTGAATGGAATTCTAACTCGCCTTTTGTAGGAGCAAAGACATCAACCAAAATCTATCAGCAAGAACGTAGATTAAAATAAAGCCAGAATCAATTTTATATCTTACACCGTTGATGTCTTATTGGAATCGTTTTCCTATCGTTCTTATCTGGTCACCCTATACTTTAATTAATAAGACGCAGTGTCCTAAAATACAGGTTAAAAAAAAATGGAATCGTTAGTCAATCAAAACTCCATGTCATTGTACGAGTATTCTCGTTTACAACTGACATTTCGGTCACTCGCTTTTATCGAAAGTCCTTTGCTTCCACGTGGAGATTATTTCTCAATCAACGAACGTTCCATTATGAGCTTTCCAACCTTCTAAAACTTTTCAGTATTACAGATGGATTGGACTTTTCGGAGTTTCCAGAAAGAGAGTGACATTCAAAAAATTGTTTTCTTGGAAATGGATACCCCTCCACCGGAATATGCAGTTCTATTCCAAATTCACAACACTGCGCATGACGCAAAGCTCTTCCAATAAAAGTTTCCCTCTGGAATAAAGCCCACATCCAGACTTTCGGTCTCTCTTGTAATGTTATTCTATAAAACGTTTTCCAATACAATCTTCTAAAAGGGGCATTTTTCTTTAGGTCATTTCAAAAACATGCGTTTTGTACACCCTAGGGTAATGGTGTTCTAGTTTAACCCCAAAGCAAAAAGTGAATAACGTAAAGAGAAACGGAGGAATAAAGGAAAACAAAATCAACAATAAAGGGCGACTTGTTCAATGTTCATGTTCTATGTCATTATCGCCCTGTTTGTCGGGCGTGTTAGGAAACTACTAAACTTTAATAAGGTTCATGTGTATACACAAAGGCGGCTGCCTGAAATTTAAGGTTATATGAGGCAGACGGTTTTTTTTTGTTTTTGTTCAAGCATTTGTTTAAGGCACTCGATATTGCGCTCGATATAGAGTTAGTGATTTTCAAGTCTGTAGACATTCAAGGAAATGATTTTCGGAAAATAACAACAAGAAAGGGAAATGAAAAAATTGCAGCTGCACATGGTGTTTGACTTCGCATATAATATCCTTTGGTAATTAAAGCTGGAGTCCGATTATTTTTTGGCATCCCCGTACCAAATTATAGGTTTTAGGTATAGGTCAAGTTTTATGCAGACAAAAATGTCGACATTTAAGCTTCTGCCAATAGACTTCTACTCCTCCACGGTGTGCAGCCTAGGAGCCTAGATCCTTTGACTGAAGGTAGAGTTGTCAACCCCTGTTGTAGTCGGAAGAGGGAGGATAAGTAGTCGTATTAGAGCACCACTGCTTCATGATAACGGCAGCGAAAGAATCTCACAGTTCAACGGCGTCATTCGTCTAGTCTAGTCAGTTTTAATTACTTGATGCACAACTGAATTTAAAGCAACTTCGAGGTATACCGAGGCAAATTTTCAGAGAGCTCTATGTCCTGTCCCTGGATCCTAGATGCCGGAGCAGGAACCCTGAATTGGACAATGACGGCTCTCATAATCTCAGCGAGGCTACTGGTACTGGATCGCATAGTCGCAAACTTTGTCTATGGGTGTAAGCGAATGCCTCATTACAATTTGCATTAGAGAGCTCGTTAGCTCAACAAGCAGTCTTCTCAGAAAGATAAAACAATTAAAAAAAGAAATCAGGTACGAAAATTTTATCAGAAAATAAAATGAACATGGGCAACTATGTACTAGTAGAGTCGCAGTTGGAGATGAGAATATGAAAAACTACTTCCGCAGACTGTATAATGGTGATGATGAAAGGAATCCCATTGAACAGAATGAACCATTCACTGCTTATTCCCTCCCACTGACCAAGGTGAAGTTAAAAACTTCCTAGTAGGCTATTTAATCTCGGTGGAGATGACCTGGTTGGGAACATGCATTAGCTCATCTGTATATGATGTATATGATATGATCAGAGGAAAGCATATCCGGTGCGGCATCGTTTGTCCGACAGACAAAAAAGGAAACAATTTTACCTGTTTAGTTTTTATATCTCTGCCAAACTTGTCGGGTTGTGTAGGATGACTGTGGAATAGAATAGAAAAGAATTCTCGCCTGTGATGGTCAGGACATCTTTAGCAGATGGGCGCAACAGATCCTGCCCAAAAGTCTTTGAGTCTAGCCCCGAGGTTTGGCACAGCAAAGGACTTGAACCAACTTAGAGTGTAGCACTGAAGGCAGCTGGCTAGGGATCTCGCAAGCTTGAGAGGTTGAGGCCTAGGTTAGACCAGTAGTTTCACCTTAGTAGGGAAGCAAATACTTAGATAATATTTTCGCCCAATTCCATAGGCTGCGTCTTTACCATGGGCTAGTATGATAGCAAAAGGGGGATGAGCAATAGCTGGTCTTCTGTAAATGGACATCAGACCTGTGACTGATTTACAATGCATTTGACCAGCAACAATTTGAAAGCTTTCCATGACTTGTCCTGTCAGAAGTCAGAATATTCTGCAACTTCGGTTCCAGCTTGACTTGTTAGAGATCGGCATGTAGCAAATAATCATGATAGACCTCACCTTTCGCTAATAGGGAAGTTCATACCTACATACGACTTCAGATTTGGCAATGATCTGAATGGGGTTTCGTCAGGATGATGATTAATATACTATTTAATCTATTGTGTGATTACACCGCGTATTAGATCAGAAGTAATATTAAGGACAACGCAAAGACTGACTTATTTGTACAATTGGGCTAGCATCACGTCACAAGAATGAGGTACTTTTGACCACTTCAAGAGAAAGTGTACAGCTTTTCAATAGAGCTAACGTCACCAAGGAAGATTTTGAGAAGAAATTTTATAAGGAGCTCATCTACAAATTCAAAACTGAAGTTTCATAAAATGAACATTTTCTAAAAAAGTTTTTATGGATTTATAATGCGCAATAGTACTTATTTTACAGGAAAAGAATTACCTAAACAGTTGATTTTATAGCATGTTGTAAAATACTACCCCATTTTTGAGTTGCATTTGAAATTTCTAAGGGATTTCGACAGAGTATGGCATCAGGCTCTTTTGTTCAAAATGAGTATACGACTCTTTTCTTCAATGGATTAGAAAGTACCTTTGGGAGCGTTAAACTCAAGTTCCTTCATGTCTGATATTCACAAAATAAATGCTAGTGTGTCCCAGGGCTCCATTTTGTCTCCGAGACTCTCTTTAATTTTCATCGATGGCCTCTTGTCTGCCACTTCTAATCCAATATATTCATTTGCTGACGACAGTACTCTCTGCTTTTCGTATGTACCAAGACTCATGTCCCTGCTATACCTGCCTGTAGACCGGGAACGGCATCGTATTTTCAGCTCATTAAATTCGTATATTAACATCATAACTAACTGGGGAACTGTCAACAGAGTTGAATTTAATACGGAAATGTGTCAATGATATATTCAATGCCACAAAAAATGTTCCGAAATGTCCTGGTTTGGAGCGCTTCAAGAAAAACTTCACCACTTTGAAGAACAACGCCCACATCTATTTATGTGCCCCTTAGATCTCTCTGCACTTACTTGATAGAATTAAAAACCGTGCGATCAAACTCAAAGGTAGCAACAATATTATTTCATATTTAATTAACACCTTCGAACACCGACGAAGTGTCGCCAGTCTCACCTTGTAATATCGATATTTTCACCAACAGTACTCCATCGAAATTTATTGTAATAATCCCTTTCAGACCTTCAACCGTAACACCCGTCTTGCTCGGAATGCTAATCAGTACACCCTCGAGCCCTCTTTCGGACATACTCTAAAATATCGTGATTCGTTGCTAAGCAGAACAACTCGTGTATGTAATACGTCGCCGAGCTCTTTATACCCTAGTCATTATAACTTGATGACTATGGAATACTCATTGGAATACTCAACCATCAGTTTAGAATTGGATTGCCGACCTTGAAAATTTTCTATGAACCTGAAACTATTCAAAGGGCACCTCAATAAGGGCCACTCTAATTCCAATCTGACGCGTATACAGTGTATACAGTATACAGTGTGGTGCAAATACATTTTTTTTTAAATAAAATAAAATTAACAAAAACCAAATATTTTCGGTATGTTATGGCTTTATTAGAATAGCGAACATTCCCATTAGTGGTTGTCTCGGCTGGCTTCGCATCCTGTCGATCCAATTTTCCAAGGTCTTGTTGACTTCTTCTGACTCTATCTGACGAATGGATCGGACGATATTTCCTTTAAAGGCTTGCATCGTTTCTGGTTTGTCTGCATAACATCGATATTTAAGGGCACCGCTCAAGAAAATGTATAACAGCTACAAGGCGGCGAATTGACATCGCCAATGCCACTAATAACACGATTACCGAACTTTGCGCTTAAAATGTCAACATGGTGTGTCATCCTGCTGAAACCAAAGATCATCCAAGTTTATGTTTTCAATTTCAGCTCACAAAAATTTGGTAATCATGCCTCTGAAGGCGCACACTGTTGACCGAAATGGCGCTTCCAGCAGCATAAAATGGGCCAATGATTCCACCACTCCAAACGGTCACTCTCTGTAGGTGCATTGGCTTTTCGACAATCACATGCCGGTTTACCGATCCCCAGATGTGGCAATTTTGTTTGTTAACATACCCGTCGAGATGAAAATGCGCCTTCTCACAAAAAATTATTTTTCGGCCAAATTCGACGTCCAATTCGACCTACAGTAAGAGCCAAACTGAAAAGCGATATCGAAGCCGACGATCGTCTGCCTCCAATTGAAGAGTCAATTGCATTTTTTAAGGGAATAGTCCGAGATATTTGTGAAAAATTCTCATCAGGCTGGTACGCAAAATGTTGATTTGTTGGGATTTGATGGCGGGTCGATGTAGTTGTTCCTGGATGTTCCAATGGAAGCCAGTCTTACGAAACTTGCGTAGATCAGACGCGGTGGGTGCTTCATTTCGGCAGAAACCTATTTTAAATAAATGCATTGTTTGGCAACACAGCACTCACTTTTGAATTAAGTTTGTAATATTTCCAACATTGCTCAAGCCTAAAGCGATTCATTTCATTCTGCGGAGGTACAACACTGACTTACAGTCAAGATTTTGAGTATTTGGACTACCCGTTACATTCATACTGACGGACCAATTTGCGCACCAACATATACTTGTATTCCGGAAATATTTGGAAAACTTTGAGCCAATCCCATAAATAGTTGTCCTAATGTGGGCTAATTTTAGTCTTTATGCTTAGCTTCAGTTAATGGACTATGATCAAATATATAAATTGCAGAAATAATATAAACAGATGCCTAAACGTTAGGTACTATAAAATATCCAGAACTAGTTCGTCATTTTCCATTAAGCTTGCAACAGAGATTTGCTCAACTGAATCCTTTCAAGTTTTAAGTGGCACAATGTATTCAGTTTCATATTGTTAACGATGGAGCAAGAATTTTGAGAATACATAGTAATTTGTACTACCCTCTTGCATGCCACCCTCTCATACATCTCTGAGAAGCTTTAAAATCTTGTGACTCTGACATGATTGACAGGTTTTAAATATCCGTTCTCTGCAGTCCTCCAATCGATATTTCTGCAAATACGATAGAACTACGAAAACAATAAATTTTAAATACGAGTAATTCAAACAGGTTTGCTTTCCTTGGTTAAAGGATTTAAAAGTTCTATCGTAAGTGTTTGATTGAAAACTTATATTTAAGAGTTGAATTTTTAATTTTCCACTGCGCTGATTTAAATACAATATAATCGTATGGGCGAGGAGGAAAGTTATACAGTATCCAGATTGCTAGATAGTGAGAATAAATTGAAGATTAAATTCCAGGAGGAGATGATATTCAAACATATACACGAGTATATAATCGTAAGTTAGAGGTATTTAGCTGGTAGGAAAAAAAGCAGGTCTTCAGCATTGTTCTAAGAAATTTGTTTGCATCTTTCGGGGGAAAATCGTGCTTCACTAACTCAGACGTTTTGATGAATTTATGCACAACAACCGTGCTTCTGCAAATAACTGGGAAAGTACGCAGGTGGAATATAGAAGAAACTGCACGAGCGCAATTTGAAAACATTGTCTTCTTGCTTTACTCATAAAGTATTATACATATATGTTAAACCACTTTGTATGTACTAAGTCCTTACAAATCAATATTTTTCAATACTTTTTAGCTTTTTCTTTTTTCCGTAAATCCTATCCAACTGTCCTAGTTCATGTAACATATGATACAACTCAGTGGACTTTGTTGCATTGTTTTGTTGCATTGCCATGAATGACTGAGACAGAAATTCACACAAGTCATCCTAGGCAAAGCGATCCGAAAGCGATACATGGAGATCCGGGCCAAGGCGATAGCATGATCAGCATTTTCTGACCCGTAAAAAAAGTGTTTACAATATCAAGGGAAATTCAAAGATATAGTAGATTGAACTATGGACACACTTATGCTCAGGACTACCTAGGGCCAAAATGAGGAGAAATTCCTAATGAAGACAGAAGTGATATTGCGCCATAGGCAGACTGCAGAACCGAGATGTCTACGAGGCAACTTTTGACGTTGATATTGATATTTACCATTGAAAATGAGTTTATTATTTTTTAAAATACTCTCCATGAAGATCAATATACTTCTGCATATCTTTGAACCAATTTTAGAAGCACTTTTTCCACTCCGAACGAGTTGACTCGAAACCATGTATTTTAGACGCATGAACCACTTCTTCAGGCGTCGAAAAACGTTGACCTCGCAATTTAGATGTGTGTGAATAAAAATAATTCATTGTGTGCCAAGTCAATGCAGTACAGTGGATGGCCCATCAATTTGAAGTTTTGAGTGCTCAAAAGCCGATCTGTGAGAGCTCGCATTGCCGTGGTGGAGCAAACAAATGATGGGTATGAATTGTCTGCCCAACGTTGCTCTACTGACACGGTGTCGACATGTCCGGTTTTTCCGAAGAAACAGGCAACCATATGCACTTTGCATCATGCCCAGCTATTGTCTTCTCTTTCCTTCGTTTCCTTCACAAAAAGAAGGAATCTAACTGGTTTGATCCATCAAATGCTTATGGACATCACCATCTGTTTTTGCAACGAATATTTAAGTGTCAGCCTGGATAACGAGACCCTTTAGACTAAACACATTGTGTTGAAAGCCTTCAAGGTGCTGTCGGATTTCTCGGAGTGTAAAGCAGCTTTTGGAAAGACCCTTCCCACCGGGGAGAAACCTTTGGATCCACACTGTGATAATTCCAACTATATCCCAAGCGTCGGTTGTCTAATGGAACCACTTCTACGTAATTGTGGCACTGTTACTTTAACCATATCCTAAAGAACGGTCTCAATTGCATGGGGTTTATCATAGTTCGCGTGTATATCCTCTATAAGGACTTATGAATCTCCATCCACTTAATATTCATATTATGGGATGAACACTAAAAGCCATGTACCATTTAAAAATAAATTATTTTTGGTAAAACACATACTAAAGTTTCGATACCATTCCTCGCCAACTATATGGTATTTTGACTGTAGTCCTATGGATATACCATCTGCTGCTATGACACCAGAACTCCTGTTGCTTCTAAAGTACAATTTTCTGTGCAGGAAGCTAATCAAGCCGGGTCTTCGAGGATGCCTCCAAGACCGATCTATGATGCTTCACTGGTACTTTCCTAGAGAACGACAACGTAAAATTTTTCTCATCGGTAAGAAAATTTGCGCCTGTTTTTCAAGCGGAGGTAAACGCTATATCGACAGCAAGGAACTATTGAATCATACATTGGCGTAGTAGGGGTCGAAGTATCTAAATCTGTAGTATCTAGATTTGGTATATAGACGGAAGGCTGAATTCACTCAGTCTAGATTGAGTGGACAATGAACTTACAAGACAAAGCTTTGAGGAGGGAATCCGAATCTGCGTTAGAACTTCTAGCGTCCACGATTAGGGCTTCCATTGATAGTTGGATTTCGTGTCAAAATAATTACAAGTAGCATAACTCTCCAAGATGCGACTTTCCAAAGTCTGTCTTTCCCTTTGTCTCCCAATAGGAGCGGCCTTGGGACCGCTTACTGGTAACCGGGTACTACGGGCCTTAAAAATGTTAAGTGAAAATTGAACAACAAATTGCGATGTTTGCTGTGATAGTATAGCACTATTTGTGTGAGTTTCTTTTTTTTTTTTATAATTTACGCGCGCCTAAGGGGTTGATACCCTTTTACTGTTGCCAGGGCGCGGGCGGAAAGATAGAAGGAGGAGAAAGGAAAATTGTTTTTGTAGTGGTTTGAAACTCAGGTGTGTTTGGTTTCTATGTTTGCTCTCCAGGGGTGGGAGTCCGAATAGGACGGAGAGATTTTCTTCACTCAGAGTGATTCGAGATATAATTCCCAGTATTTTTTTCATTGCTTGAAACTCTTATAACAGCCTGGTCTGGTCTAGGAGGTGGCTGACTCTACTAGTAGACTAGTTCTTTGTCTGAATTGTCAGAGGAAGATTATCTGAACATTTTGAGGAAGAATATCCAGAAAGCAAAACGCTATAAATCCAAAAATCCATGTCAGCATTAAGTAAGGTAATCAGAAAGCGGCCCAGGGAAGGAAAGCTTCTGCTAATCTATTGCAGAATCAAATCAGGCCTGGAAATTGTGAAAAATACTCTCAAAAGTACCTGTCGTCAGTCGTTCGCAAATCTCAAGTGAGAATAGACGTGTGTCGGCTGTTCTTTAAGTAAAATAAAAATAAAAATAAAAATAGTGATTCCTTTCAAAGCAAGTTAGTTACAACTTCGTTATTTGACTCGGTAGCCCGGCAGTTAGCGGCGTCTGGCATCGAATCGTGGGACACGGGTTCGAATCCCGGGTCAAACTTGGAACTTTTTCTTTTTCTTTTCAAAGTGTAATATATACATATATATAATAATGTTAAAACAAAACCAACAAATAATAAGGAAAGAAAGCACGTGACGGATTCCGCTCTTCCCATAGCGGGAGGTGCAAAAGGCAACATTACTGTTGTCGGTGCGGTGGCGAAAGCCATAAAAAGGAGGAAGAGGGTGAAAACCCCTCCTAATTTAGCGGAAAAGAAGATCAGTGCCGTTTTAGCACAACAAAGCAAAACACAAGCAGATGTACATCTCTGATGAAGTCCATTACAAGGGGGGCAACAACAACTTTGCTTCAATAGCGGCATGAGTCAGAAGATGAAGATGAAGAGATAAAAGAAATTAATAGCAACATATAAATGCTGAACGAAAAAGTGCTTGCTATTAAGCAAAGACAAACTGCTCGCAGGCAGAGGGTGCAACTGGAAGTAGAGAGCTCCCAACTTCAAAAGCAACAATTGCAGCAACAACAAAACCAGCAGTAGCCGAAACAACAACCGCAGCAAAAGCAACAGCAGCAACTGCTGCAAGAACAACAACAGTTGACAGCACAGCAGCTGAAAAAACAGCAGCAGCAGCAACAACAACAGAAGCAGCAGCAGCAGAAGAAGAAGAAGGAGAAGGTGCCTCCGATCAACACCTATAAACTAGAGGCAAATGCAACCAAGGACCTGTGTAAGTTGGTCATTGGTAATAATTTTAACATAAAGAGATTGGGGAACGATCGCCATGCCATCCACTGTAATACAGTGGTGGGCTACGCGAAAGTGAAAGAGCTCCTAAAAGAAACGACGACGGAGCACTACTCATACACACCGAAGTGTGAAAAGCGGCAATCGATGCTGCTGAAGGGGTTGGAACCATCTTCTGATCCTGAGGAGATCCTGGCACTGCTCAAAGAGAAGGAGTGCGAAGGACTCAAGTTTGTGGGGGTAAAGCCATTTACCACAGCTAGAGCCAGGCGGGAGAAATGGATTCTGCCGTTCTTCCTGGTGCAGCTCAGTCCCGAAAGCCTTCTGGATAGTCTAAGGAGTATCAATGTCCTAGACTACCAGGTGGTTCACTGGGAAAAATTAAAAAGGAGCGACGGCGTTATACAATGCGTTCGCTGCCAGAGGTTCGGGCACGCCGCGTCGAACTTCCAAATGCAGCCTCGATGCGTGAAGTGCGCTAAGAACCACAGTTCCGAAGAGTGTGCTCTGGGTGTTGACGGAGCATCCGATAGGTCGCAGCCCTCGTGCGTGTTATGTGGAAACGTCGGACACATCGCAAACTATCGGGGTTGTCCTAAGTTCGCTGACATTAAGAAAGAAAAACTGGCTCGGCAGCAGAAGGTGGGGGTTAAACGTTCATCTGTTAGGTTTCAAACACCACCCGTCACGTCCCAAATTTCCTACGCCCAAATGGCGTCAGGTAGAGGGGCTACGGTACAGCAAGCGACTGTTGCTTCGTCGGCGTAAATGCCGAGAACAACGGAAGCTGCACCTAACATGCTAGCCATCTTGCTCGCAATCCAAGGGCAGATGGCGCAGCTGCAAAAGCAGGTTCAAGAACAGGCCAAGCGGGTGGACCAGATCTACGCTCTGCTTCCGGGCCTAACGCAACACATGTCGTAATGGGTACGCGCATGGTGGAGCAAACTTTGAAGGTCCTTGCGGTGAATGTTAATTCACTGATTAGGATCGAACGAAGAGCCGCGATGTTTAAATCGCTACAAGACCAAACTCCGGATGTGCTTTTCGCTAGCGAAACCAAGCTAACCAATAAGCACAAACTGGAGTACAATAATTATTTTGTTAGAAGAAGAAACCGGCCCAGATCCAAACGTGGAGGCGGTGTCGCGATCTTCATTAAAGAAGGTATGCAATTTCATAGATTGTACAAGGGAGTGTTGCTCAGGTTTCGGGTGTTGGAGGCAGTCGTCGTTTACATCCCGCTTCGCAGTGGAAAGCGGTTGTACTGGGCCTCTGTTTATGCACCTGAGGCTTCACAATCCACCCTATTCATTACAGAGCTCGACACGCTTTTTCGACTTCTGAGGTTGGAATCGGGGGAGAATTATTTTATAATCGGAGGGGATTTCAACGCTAGACACAGAGATTGGGGAAATAATTTGCAAAATACTAGAGGGAACCTACTACTCGATTGGCGGGGTCAGCACGATGTCATGTACAGACTCGGTCTTAAAGCGACGGATAACCCGTCGTTTCCCAGAGGCGGGTCTTACTTGGATCTACTGCTGTACGACGAACGTATATGACTGAGAGGTATGAATTTACAAACACTAAACTGTCTGCGCACATTCGTGTATGACAGCGACCATTGCGGTTTTAGCACCGAAATTACGGCTCCCAACGAAATTGCGGAATTGGAGGAGTTTGTCCAAAGATATTCTTACAACTACAGTAAGACTCGATGGACACGCTTCTCCGCAACCTTGAAAAGAGCGCTCTCCTCGAACACGCTCCACCCACCGTCCAATAGGAATTTGTCAAACGAGGAGATCGACAAGTACCTAAAACAAATGGACGAGACAATTAAACAAACTATGGACACTACAATACCGCGGTATCGACGTACGACTAACGAAGACCTGTTCCGCAATCCTACTATTGACGCACTGCACCGACAGAAAAGTAAACTTCTGACAAGACTTAAAAACTTGTACAGACAGTTAACTGACCGACGAGATCCGGAGATTAGGACACTGAAGTCGCCGATTAAAAATG
This sequence comes from Volucella bombylans, assembly GCA_949129095.1. Classification (NCBI taxonomy): domain Eukaryota; kingdom Metazoa; phylum Arthropoda; class Insecta; order Diptera; family Syrphidae; genus Volucella; species Volucella bombylans. The sequence goes on from OX422143.1 coordinate 87,300,731, forward strand.
TGCAAACGTTAATAAAAGAGAATTACAGAATTGCTGTAAGTTCATATTGGAACGACAAGGTTCGGGCTGTAAACACCAGCAACCCGAATATGTTTCCGCAAATAAATAAACTATTTCGGAGAAAAAATCAAAACGACCTTCAGTGTCTTAAAACAGCCCAGACAACAGACAACGAACGGTTACTGACAATAGCAGGTATTGATCCAAATGAGGCCGCTGATGATGACGACTTCTTTGTGATCGAGAATCCACAGGAGAAGGTCGAGGCCATTGGGCGACTTTCCAGGAAGTATACAAGGCCAGTGATACCATTGGCCCTAATTATGACCTGGACAATCGCGTCTTGGTGCACAACTGCTATATTCGAAATGAAATAGAGAATTGGCGATCCGAAGGCTCTGGTTTCACCCGGTTAAGCGACGAAAATATGGCAAATAATGCCATTACCAGAGAGGGTGACCTACCCCCATCCATTTTCGGAGTTTCGGGAAGAACTCCGTGAGATCTTTGACACAATCAGGGCTAAGAAATCAGTGGGGACCGATGGTATTCCGAACATCGTGCTTCGACATTTTCCTCTAGAAGTGGTGGACATTTACACCACCCTGTTAAATAATGCAATGAATAATGCACATTATCCAGCGCATTGGAAAACGGCGGTGGTTCAACCTATCCCCAAAAAGTGAAAGAATATATCCAACCCGGCGAATCTCCGGTCGATAAGTCTCCTTCCGAATATCAGTAAGGTTTTTGAAAAAGTAATCAATAGAGCTCTGAATAGGTGGGTTGAGGACAAACATATACTCGTAGTTCCGGATAATCAATTCGGTTTTAAGGCGGGACATGAAAAGACAATGTACTGGTGCCTGCCCTGTTGACTTGGAGAAGGCGTTCGACACCGTATGGTTAGAGGGTCTTTTCTATAAGCTGACTGGACTGGGGATCAGTAAACCACTCTTGTACATTCTTTATAATATGCTACACAACAGACAGTTCATCGTGAAGAATGGTGATGTGACTTCTGTTGGAATATTTCAAATTAAAAATGGTCTTCAGCAAGGCGCGGTCAATTCGCCGATCCTATTTAACATTTATACAAGCGATTTGATAAGTTCACTTCCCCATACTATTGCGTACACGGACGATTTGGTAGCGTACAGAATAGGTCCAAAAATCGAGGTTATTAATACTCTCTTGCAGCGTGACTTCGATACGATAAGACTATTTTGCGATGACTGGAAGAAGATGTCCGTCAATTACGGACCAGCCTCACTAATGAGGCAGAGCTGACCAATCTATTTGCTCAGTAAATAGCGATGGCCAGCTTACATAGGTTTAGGTTAGCATTTAAGAAATATATACATATACTAGTATACAAAGGTATATACTAATGTATGTATATTATTGTGCATAATGGTTTGGTGTCTGTATGTATGTATTGTGTATATAGGTTAAGTAGTCTAAGGTTTATTTTAAGTTAGATATTAAGTTTTTATAAAAAATTACATCCATAGCTAAGTTTTTTGTTAACAATTTTTTCTTAGCCCTAAGTATATAAAGTAAACATTTCCAAATAAAATTTAAATGAAGTCGAAAGACTGTATGTAAGAGTTAATGAATAAAATGCATTGAAAACTGAAACTGAGTACCTGTCGTTCCAAGTTTCATTAAATTTCATTAGAGACGACTTAACAGTCTGGAACTTCTTAGGGGAAAATCACTTTCATGGATCTAATCGTACCATACTAAGGAGCTGAAGTATATAGTCCCAAATAGAGGTTAACAGTTTCTCTCTCACAAAAATAGATATACGAAGCTAATCTTATCAAATCTCCAGGTCCTGATAGTACTCTGCGAATTCTTCTGCAAAAAGCAACGGAAAATTAATTACAGAAAACAATGGAAATATTATGCCAACAGCTTACATGGAAGTTAAGTTAATTGTTATAATTGAAACTTGCACGCAGGGGCAAAAATCAATAAAAGACTTCAGGTCAATTAGCCCGAGATCAAATATGCTCAAATCTCTGGAACGGATAATAGAGGCTTACATCATAAGCAATTGTAGCAATGACTTTTTGAGTAATTAGTGTTGTAAGGTATGAGGATGATGCATTTGTCATAAATTAATCATATAATAATTAAACTGTGCAAGTCAAATCACCTAGGTAGCTTTGGATAATAGTAGGGAATGAGCGAGCAGATGACATATTGCATTCCCCAATAGATGAACTGATGCTTTCAGGCAATACGAAATATCTTGTAATAATTCTATTCATTAGAAATCTTATGTAAGGGAAAGAATTACGAATGCCGAATGCGTATAACGCTTTTTTTATTTGCAAGACATCAATAGGAAAGGATTAAAACTTGAAATCAGCGGTGATGAAAAAGATGGAACGTGTAGCACTCCTATCGCTTTTCTGTTTGACTTACAGGTCAAATAACTACATAGCCGGCTTACAATTTTGGACTATTCTAAAGATCCAAGCATTGGAAAAATCACAGCTTTACTTAAGAGTGATCTAACAATCTTTGAAGAAGCTCCTCTTTTGGTCTACTTCAACATTCTGCATGACAAAATACAAAAACATGCAAGGACAAGGCTAGACTAAATTACTATCTACACAGATGAATATAAAGGTTCTTCATCTAAACCTCTCCATCGATTTTACGAGCGCAACCAATATATTCCAATAGGTAATTCTATAATACAAAGCGGTTCGTAGGGGGGGCAGAGCTTATGCTAATAGCATTGATGGTCAATAGCCAGGCTCAAGGCGATGGAATTTATTAACATCAATTTTGATATAGCCAGGAGAATTTTTTCATGGGAAAATTGAAAAACAAATTTTCTTCTCAGACTTTCCTTTCAGAGTTAAAATAAAAACGCTTAGAGGCGAAAGTAATAATTATTCTAATTGCTGTTTCCTAAAATGTTTCCTTCCTATTTACACTTGTAAGTACATGTTCTATATCTTATCCTATGAATGGTCTTACTGTTTGATAATTCTATAAATGGTGTTTGCCTGATAAGGAATACAAAGGTTATTTTATCTCTTGTTTACTTAGGATGGTTTCTTGCACAATGACAACGGTTTCGTCGAGGTTGTCATCTGTTACGTAAGGTATGAGGGGAGAAAATAACTTTGATATAAGAGTATACTGATGAGAATTCATAGCCAGATGGGTGTTACGGTTAAAAGTTTGAAGAGGCGGACTGCTATGGACTGCTATGGCGGACAATTTCTATGGAGCACTGGGTTTGGAAAGGTAATTTCTAATTCAACGGAGAAGAGAGTCATCGATCCCAAAAGCACGCATTTTCGACAAAAGAGCCTGATGCCAAACTCTGTCAAATACCTTACAAATATCAAGTGCAACTATCTTGCTTTCGCCATATTGATGTACGGTCATTGAGAAGTTTTCGTGTTTTGAGATATTCCATGAGCTGACGGTTAATCAGCGTTTCCATGATGTTGAACAGAAGGGACGTAAGTGTAATGGGTCTGTAGGAGGAGAGAGAAGAAAATTCGCCTTTTTTAGGAACTTGCTGGAGAAATGCTCTTTTCCATCTGCTCGGAAAGAGTCCTAAAGAGTAGGGATTATTGAAAAAGCTTACGCAGTGGTTTTGCCAGCGTAGTAGAACACTTCTTCAAAAGAATGGAAGATATACCATCTGAACCAGTGGATTTCGCGAACTTTTTCCTTAAGAACTTTTGGTACGAAACGAATGCTATAGTGGACTGTTCCATTGAAGATTCGACGCACTCAAGTGTAGGTGGAGATAAAGCATAATCTGGAAAAGTTGAAGTGGCCGCAAAGTATGCAGCAAACAGATTGGCCTTGTCCAAAAAGCAGTTAGCTGGAATGTCATTAGAAATGAGCGTTGGCATAGAGGATGTGGCCGAATTTTCAATATTTTTGACGAACGACCAAAAATTGTTACCACAGTGTACAATTTTAGCCTCAGTCTTTGGTCATATTGAAATTTCACACGCCTAAGAAAGGCGTTGAAGTCATTCCTCGCTCGTTTAAACTTTTTTCGGTTTTCCTCTGTCGGATTGGCCTTGAAGGACCGAAAAAACATTTCTCTAACCCTAACAGTATCTTTACAGCTCGAGTCGTACCATGCCTTTTCTTTTGGTTTCATTTTCTTCATCCGATGAGGGATAAAGGATCTCATTCCAAAGAGAATAGTGTCTGTGATTAAAGAAGCTCTTAAGTCCGTTCCAATTGGCTATCTCGTATTGACATACGGTTCTTTTAGGAACTTATTCTCTAGCTGTGTGGTTAGTGTACGATGAATTAGCTGATATGATTCAGTGATCCGATTAGCATTGAGGGGATACCACATTGAGTTTCTATTTGTTAGGGTGAGAAGTTACAAACAAATCCAAGGTGTTGGCGCTATGACTAGCAACATCTGGTATTCGTGTAGACTCATTTGCAAGCTCTGTTAAGTTAGTTCCCTCAGAGAAGGTCTCAACACACCGTCCTTCGGGTGTTGCCTGTCCAGAATGTCGAAGCCAACCAGAATTGTGTATATTGAAATCACTCGTAGCAACTATCTCAGTATGAGGGTACAGGAATACAATTCTTTGTATGGAGTCAGACAGCCCATCCGTCGAATTGCTGTCCAGTTTGTGGCTTCTGTAAATAAGTAAATAGTGTAAAATTTGCTTACGGGGATACAATTTAAACCACATGAAATTGAATTCAGGATTTGGGCAGGGACTACATTGTGGTGCATTTTGGTAAACTATAAAAGTCTCCGCTAATTGACGACAATTTTTATCATGACCAAATGAATAATCAAATGCTCTTTTCCATCTGCTCGGAAAGAGTCCTAAAGAGTAGGGATTATTGAAAAAGCTTACGCAGTGGTTTTGCCAGCGTAGAAGAACACTTCTTCAAAAGAATGGAAGATATACCATCTGAACCAGTGGATTTCGCGAACTTTTTCGTTAAGAACTTTTGGTACGAAACGAATGCTATAGTGGACTGTTCCATTGAAGATTCGACGCACTCAAGTGTAGGTGGAGATAAAGCATAATCTGGAAAAGTTGAAGTGGCCGCAAAGTATGCAGCAAACAGATTGGCCTTGTCCAAAAAGCAGTTAGCTGGAATGTCATTAGAAATGAGCGTTGGCATAGAGGATGTGGCCGAATTTTCAATATTTTTGACGAACGACCAAAAATTGTTACCACAGTGTACAATTTTAGCCTCAGTCTTTGGTCATATTGAAATTTCACACGCCTAAGAAAGGCGTTGAAGTCATTCCTGGCTCGTTTAAACTTTTTTCGGTTTTCCTCTGTCGGATTGGCCTTGAAGGACCGAAAAAACATTTCTCTAACCCTAACAGTATCTTTACAGCTCGAGTCGTACCATGCCTTTTCTTTTGGTTTCATTTTCTTCATCCGATGAGGGATAAAGGATCTCATTCCAAAGAGAATAGTGTCTGTGATTAAAGAAGCTCTTAAGTCCGTTCCAATTGGCTATCTCGTATTGACATACGGTTCTTTTAGGAACTTATTCTCTAGCTGTGTGGTTAGTGTACGATGAATTAGCTGATATGATTCAGTGATCCGATTAGCATTGAGGGGATACCACATTGAGTTTCTATTTGTTAGGGTGAGAAGTTACAAACAAATCCAAGGTGTTGGCGCTATGACTAGCAACATCTGGTATTCGTGTAGACTCATTTGCAAGCTCTGTTAAGTTAGTTCCCTCAGAGAAGGTCTCAACACACCGTCCTTCGGGTGTTGCCTGTCCAGAATGTCGAAGCCAACCAGAATTGTGTATATTGAAATCACTCGTAGCAACTATCTCAGTATGAGGGTACAGGAATACAATTCTTTGTATGGAGTCAGACAGCCCATCCGTCGAATTGCTGTCCAGTTTGTGGCTTCTGTAAATAAGTAAATAGTGTAAAATTTGCTTACGGGGATACAATTTAAACCACATGAAATTGAATTCAGGATTTGGGCAGGGACTACATTGTGGTGCATTTTGGTAAACTATAAAAGTCTCCGCTAATTGACGACAATTTTTATCATGACCAAATGAATAATCAAATGCTCTTTTCCATCTGCTCGGAAAGAGTCCTAAAGAGTAGGGATTATTGAAAAAGCTTACGCAGTGGTTTTGCCAGCGTAGAAGAACACTTCTTCAAAAGAATGGAAGATATACCATCTGAACCAGTGGATTTCGCGAACTTTTTCGTTAAGAACTTTTGGTACGAAACGAATGCTATAGTGGACTGTTCCATTGAAGATTCGACGCACTCAAGTGTAGGTGGAGATAAAGCATAATCTGGAAAAGTTGAAGTGGCCGCAAAGTATGCAGCAAACAGATTGGCCTTGTCCAAAAAGCAGTTAGCTGGAATGTCATTAGAAATGAGCGTTGGCATAGAGGATGTGGCCGAATTTTCAATATTTTTGACGAACGACCAAAAATTGTTACCACAGTGTACAATTTTAGCCTCAGTCTTTGGTCATATTGAAATTTCACACGCCTAAGAAAGGCGTTGAAGTCATTCCTGGCTCGTTTAAACTTTTTTCGGTTTTCCTCTGTCGGATTGGCCTTGAAGGACCGAAAAAACATTTCTCTAACCCTAACAGTATCTTTACAGCTCGAGTCGTACCATGCCTTTTCTTTTGGTTTCATTTTCTTCATCCGATGAGGGATAAAGGATCTCATTCCAAAGAGAATAGTGTCTGTGATTAAAGAAGCTCTTAAGTCCGTTCCAATTGGCTATCTCGTATTGACATACGGTTCTTTTAGGAACTTATTCTCTAGCTGTGTGGTTAGTGTACGATGAATTAGCTGATATGATTCAGTGATCCGATTAGCATTGAGGGGATACCACATTGAGTTTCTATTTGTTAGGGTGAGAAGTTACAAACAAATCCAAGGTGTTGGCGCTATGACTAGCAACATCTGGTATTCGTGTAGACTCATTTGCAAGCTGTGTTAAGTTAGTTCCCTCAGAGAAGGTCTCAACACACCGTCCTTCGGGTGTTGCCTGTCCAGAATGTCGAAGCCAACCAGAATTGTGTATATTGAAATCACTCGTAGCAACTATCTCAGTATGAGGGTACAGGAATACAATTCTTTGTATGGAGTCAGACAGCCCATCCGTCGAATTGCTGTCCAGTTTGTGGCTTCTGTAAATAAGTAAATAGTGTAAAATTTGCTTACGGGGATACAATTTAAACCACATGAAATTGAATTCAGGATTTGGGCAGGGACTACATTGTGGTGCATTTTGGTAAACTATAAAAGTCTCCGCTAATTGACGACAATTTTTATCATGACCAAATGAATAATCAACCATGCTTCCAACTCATGGTCGCTGCTTTATATACGTATATATGTATAGCGTATACAACAATTTTTCTCTTCCAATTCTTCCGTTCGCTCGTTTTCAATACATTTACAAAATTAAATACAGAAAAAGGAATTCGAATTTTATTTCATATTGTTCCACCAAGTCGTCCTTGGTCAAGTGTGCATAAAACGTAAACTGCAACAGCAACTTCCACTCACTTGCCAACCACCTTAAAGGTCATTCAAGAGTGAAGGCGCCGGTAGTCAGATGTTGCCACATATAGCTTTGAGAATGACTGCATTCAGGTGGACCTGCTGAGTGAATCAAAATGGCATTTTATTAGCAGCCTGACCAGAAGTGAGTGATTCAGTGGTTTTCAAGGTGATCAGTTCCATTTCTCGCTCAAAGTTGTATACGACCGCGGTGAGAAAATAATAACGGCACTATTTTGTAGCCAGGTAGCTTCAGATCAGCTTATTTTATTAGTCAGGTCTACAGAAGGGTTCACCCATCACGGTTGACTCATAGGTTGTTGTTGTGGGCTTACACAAGGTTGGAAAATATTTGGGTGGGAAACACTAGGTTGAGAAACACCAGTTTCAGAATCACTAGATTCTGGCAGGACGAAAATAGGGGAGAAATGGATTTATTGGGGTTAGACATGATCTCTAACAATGCAAATTTTCTTTAAATATAGAACTTGAATATTTATAAATATATTAATTTTTAAAGATATGTAATTTTTTTCATTTTCTTTAGCTATGCAATACAAAAAAAATACAAACAAGTTATACATATATTATTTTTATTCTAATAAGGCACTCCTCCTTCCAAGAGATTCGATTTTCAGATGTGTTTCTCTTTTTGAGAGACTTTAGTTTAAATATGCATTGATTTAAGCAGTTAGTTAAATATATTTAATATGATAAAAAAATAATTAATTTGGAAATTAACTTATGTAGAAACTATATTTCTCTTTTTCAAATAATTTGAAAGATTATAGACCATGTAAGTTTTGTTTTTCTTTTTTTTTATAATAAAATATAATTTAAAATTACATAAATAATTAAAGTAAGGTCGGCAAATATGGCTCGCGTGGGTAATATGGCCCACCATAATATTTCCTCAATACACAAGCGCACGTATTTAAAAACACATCCATTACAAGCACGTTTAAACCGGTTTCGGCTCATTCAATCGTGGTTGGCCTGTCGCTGCGGACGTAAAAAATATTGAGTGTAACTGTTTTTTAAGTTTTGTTAAGTGTGAGTTTTGTTAAGTGTTTTCACTGTGGATATTTGTAAATTAGATAGTGTCTTTCTAAGATTGAATAGTGTTGAATATATTCTTATTTTCAGTGATTTAGAGTTTTAACAAAAGTATATGAAGTGTGTTTAAATTGAAAATTAGTAATAAAAATACAGTGTTTGTAATATGGCCTACCCCATGTTTAACACGTGACCTTCGTTTAAAATTATAGTTTTGTTTTTATTTTCTTTTGTAGGAAACATGGGTTCAAATTCTAGCAAGTGTACAAAACAACGACAAACTTGGGCCAAGGTTGATATGATGAAAGCAATCACCGCCGTAAACTTCAAAGAGATGGACTTTTTGAAGGCAGCAAAAATGTTCAATGTCCCGAGAACCACACTTTGGAGGAAGTGGTAAGTGCCAAACTAGGCAGGAAAATCATTTTTCCTCCTGAACTCGAGCAGTCTCTAGTAGACTATTGCATGCAAATGGAAGGAAACTATTTGGTCTAACCAGGAATGACATAAGATCGTTAGCATTCCAGCTAGCTATAAGGAACCAAATTCCCAATCCATTTTCTGTTATAAAGGACTAGCTACTTTTATTTCTAAAACGACACCCAGCCAAAATACCAAAGGTATTGGCTTTGAAAGGTCGAAAAAAGGTGGGAGCATTAACATCTGCTGAAAGGGGACGTCGATTTTGTGCATGAGTGCAGAAGGGTCATTTGTGCCTCCTATGTTAATTTTTCTGTTAAAGAGAGATAATCCACACCTCATGGAAGGTTCACCGCCGGGATCAATATATGCTAATTATCCATCAGGATGGGTGCAGACAAATTGGTTCGAACACTTTTTATCAATGAAACCAACGGCATCTTCACCACTACTACTTATAATGTAATGGACGGGCATTCAAGCCACACCAGGAATATAGAACTTATAGACCCGGCTCGAAGAAATAATGTTCATATTCTATCTATACCTCCGCATTCAAGTCACGAAATTCAACCCTTAGATAAGACTTTCATGGGACCTCTCAAAAAATATTTGACTGAAGAAATTAGACGCAGGACCATAAACAACGAAAGCTCTAACACAGTATGATATAATTAAGCTACTCGGTCGAGCCTTTTTAAAAGCTCAAACTGCAGAAATTGCTCTGATGGTGTTAAATATGGCCCACCCTAGGCCATGATATATATTAATATATTAGGAATCCTCACAGAGAACTTCGATTGCACCATACCTGAACTTTGGTTTGACAAAGACTTCCATGTAAGCTTCCTCTCTAGGACCTTCTGGAAGAAAGATGTTTTTATGGAGGACAAGTTAATCCACTTTTACACAGAGGGATCTAAAACCGATAGCGGGATTAGTGGGGTTGTTTTCTCAGATAAGCTAAATCTAAGCCTCTCCTACCATCTTCCAGATCACTGTAGCGTGTTCTGGGCGGAAATTTTGGCAATTAAAAAAGCTCTGTGTTGGCTGAGAAAAATATGATATCTGCAAAGGATATCCGCATATTTTCGGATAGTCAGGCCGCTATCAAGTCCCTGGACTCAATCTCATTAAATTCTAAAACCGCCCTTGAATGACGGTTGAGATGGCAGAGCAGTTCAACCTTCACCTCCTTTGAGTGCCGGGCCACAGAGATATTAGAAGGAATTATAGGGCCGACGAACTTGACAAAATTGGAACCACTGTACCTATTCTACCGGAAAAGGGTAGCATAGGTATACCTATCACTACGTGCAAATCAATATTACAGCTGGATGCTAATTAAAGAACAGACGTTAGGTGGAATGTTGGACCAACATGTCTAACGACCAAACAGATCTGGCCAAAACTAGATCTAAACCGCTCTAAGAATCTGATCCTTCTAAATAGAAAACATCTCAGTGCCATCATAGGTGTCATCACTGGAATCTGCTTTATAAGCAAGAATTCAAGAAATCTTGGCACTTAAAATGATCTTAAATGTTCGAAAGAATATAGACGTTAACAGTCTCCTACGCTGCATCACAAGCTCAAACTGGTTACATGAGTAAGAGGATCATAGATCCAGGTGGCATCGCAATAGACCTAAGTTTGGTCTTTCCAACAGCCACTTTTACCTACCTACCTACCTTGGTTGCTCGAATTCGTGGAAGCGTGTCTCGGGTACGTACATCGTAACCGATGCAATCAGGCGTATTGATTTGAAGTACATGTGCTGGGAACATTTACAGACTACCATCCCTAGTACGTATTTTCATTTGTAATGCAGTTAATGACCTTCCATTCCTTTTGCAAATCTACTTAAGACATTCTTAATTGGTTAAAAAAGTAATTATTATTTTTTTTATTTAATCGCTTAAGTCTATTACCTAAATTGGAACTTTGCCATGTACATATATTGCATTTTTTTAGGCTTTAACTTATTTCTGATTTTTTTGAGCAGAGCCCTGCCTATTAATAGCCTTATACCTGATTTCCGCTGAGTAGCAATGTAGTTGCAAAAGTCCATGCAATCTTCTAAAATTTGTAATATTAAATCATTAGCCTTAACGTCTTAACTTATTCATAAACCTCGTCGTAGTATTCAGTACACAGCTCATAATCAAGTTGTTTGAAATTAATTTTAGTCACTTCAGGCAGTAAACTATATATCCTTTTTTTTCTTAGTTACAAAGTCATTAAACAAGATACCAGTCATACACTGATCTGTAACTAGCAGATGGAAATCATACAAATCGCGCACAAATCCTCCAACTCCATCTGCAGAATACGAATTATTGGTATTTGTTAGGATACAATTTATAACCCGAAATAGCATAATAATTGGCTCACAAAAATAAAGTCAAATTTCTGCTACGAAAATAATTTTTATTTTCAATTTACATAAATTACAATACATAAATCGTCAAATGACCCGATTATCACATCCACTCCATTATCTACGAGTATCTTTCTCAACAAAATTTGAGGATTCGTGAAACATACTCGTATGTTAAATACTTGTAGCTCTTATCGATGTTAATTTTATTAGCTGCCATGAACAAGTCTCTCGTATATGTGGTGAAACAATTGTTTATATACAATATATTTCTATTGCCATTGATAGTAAGCAGAGAAGTATTCAGGGTTTCCGTTGCATTTTTCTTGCTTGGTGGTATAGGATGCGAGATGAAGACATAAAATATTGTTATTCAATTGACCTTCACTATTGGTATTTCTTGTTTTCATTCGTTTTATGTGACCTAGAGTCGCCAGTATTACGGCATGTAAATATTGATTCCAACACATGAACTCTGAATGCGATATTACGAGTAGTTTTAAATTTCCACAGGTACAGGAAAAACCTTTCACTTAAAACAACACCCCATCGATTTAAAGTCCTTTCACACCTTAAAGTGCCTCCACTACAAGACTGCATTTTTTATATAAAGCCACATAAATAAATCAGCATCTCATTTTAAGTCCTGAAATTAATTCAACACCAAGGGTGAGCTCTATTTTTGAAAAAAACAAAAAAAAGAAAAACCACCCTTGGTTCAGCTCAATGCAAAACAATTCAGCTACACTCACTTCTGAAGAAAGAATTTTACAATTCAATCGAATGCAAACGAAAGGATGTGCTCTGCTTTTATACCTCCAACCATCAGATCTTTAACATCCTTAAGTTCGTATGCCAATTGCTCGTGAATTATTTATCAAATTTTCATAGCCCTGCCACAAACACACAAATCTTCATGCATTGGCAAATCCGCACACATTCAGATAGAAAACTGCGTTATATACTCGTACAATACTTGTTCTTCCTCTTCTTCTTCCTCTCAAGACAGAGTTGACACAAATTTTTGTGAAAATCCTCTACTGGGGAAATCCTTCTCGCGCACTCTTTCCACTCCATTTAGGTATGTGGTCCTCTATGAGCCCCATTCAATTGTCGCCTAGTGTCCTTGGACATCTTGCGTTTTGTTCTCTATTTGTGTTTTAATCTGCGTCATTTTGCACTCATAAATGCTAGAATGAGCTGCTTAGGCAGCTACCGTTATGCGGTAGCATTTTACCTGTATACCGTTACTATTGTACGGGAAGCACCCGTAGAATGAATAGCTAGAACGCACAAAACTTATTCACTACTATCACACAATTCACATACGTCCTGTTCTGCTGACTGACGACCGGTGAAGGGGCGAGTGAGAGAGATGATGTTCCTTTTCAAGTATCCTTGAGCATCAGTTGTGAATTGTGATTCAAGTACAATGATCAGCAAGGGGTCTGGTATGACAGAAGAACAAGGATTCCAGAGAACACACCACGGTCTGCTATGCTCTGTGATGAAAGAATTTAACTTTCAAGTAAAATGTGCTCGTAACGCAGGTTACCCCGCTGTGTGAGGACGGCCCTTTATACCGTCACGCGAATCCGAACTGGTGCGGCTTGGTTGCACAAATTCTCGATGAACTTCAGCTATCGTCAGTGTTGTTTACTGTTTACCTCAATCTTTCATTTTATTTTGCTTTTGTTACTCGTATTTTTTCCTCCGAATTTTCCTTCAAAGATAAAATTCCTAAACTCTGGGAATTTGCTGAAACTCTTGGCAACACTTGCCAGCGGTTAACTAGTTTTGAAGTGAAAATGTATATACAAGCTCTAGGGTGAAGTGGGGTGGTTCAAATCAGACGGAACAATTTGCTCTCCCATGTATTGTCTCTGTAAGTTCGGTCTTTGCTTGAAGGTGATGACTGTTGTGGTTTTGAGTAGCAGAAAATTAAACAAAAACATTTAAAGAATTCAGAAATCTCATAGGTAGTCTTTGCAATTTGTAGAACAAGTTGCTTTAAGGTTTGTAAACCATCAACTATTAGATTAAGTAGAGTCCTCGAAAGGTTTTAATTATCGAAATGAAGAGCCCTTCCACCAAAATTCTTAAATTTTCAACACTAGAGGGTTTTACGTTGTGAAACAGGGTGTTGACCTCGAAAATCCACTCGAATGATGTCATAAGTGGAGATAAGTAGCAATAGAATAATACTGGCCTATGCCATCATTGTGCTAACAATCCTATATGGAAGAGATAAACAAAAATGTGCCATCCAGCTAATAGCCTCAGATAATAACGGATTCACTGTTGATAGTCCTGGCAAACAATTAAAGGACAACAATCTTCGGGTCTGCACGAGGAATATTGGAACCCTTAACAGACCGTGTGTAGCAAAATAACTAACGGAGATTCTCCACTGCTACAAAGCATGACAGAAGTCCCAGCGTTCAAATAGGATGCGGATTCGACTTCGGAGGAAGACTTAAGTTACAAGTTTTGAGATTCAGGCATATGCATAAGCGAACGCTTGCCGACGACTCGCATAAAGGCTATGTTCACCGATATAAGAATTAGAAACACTCATGACCCGACAGAAGAGAACGATGAAGTTACCAAAGACCGTTTCAACGATTTCCTAGACAAAACCTACTATAACAATTCCATCCAATCGACCAAGATGAAGTTAGGACAGGAATTTCCAAGCTTATGTTTAACAAAGCTGCTGGATCCGAAGGCTATCAGTGTGCTTACACACTGGAGAATGCACGCGACTCCGTCAAGGTCATTACAAAAAAAAACTAGATTTGCAATTTCAGAAAAAAAGTCAACTGCAGAGAAGCCATGTTCCAAAGTTTATTCAGTTATTCGCATACACAGACGACATTGACAGAATGGAAGCAACAAAGCAAGCTGTCAATGGAGCGTTTACAATTATTGAAGCAGAGCTGGCAAAGATGGGTTTAGCTTTCAACGATTGGAAAATAAAGTGTATGCTGTCAAAAAGAGGGACACACTACATGGACACCTAGGACAAAACATGAAAATAGACAGCTATAACTTTGAGGTAATAAGGGACTTTATTTACATCATTTCCGCGATCAACTCTGACAACAACACCAGCGCGGAACCCAGTCCTGCTTTACGGCGCAGAAGCTTGGATATTAACGAAGGCGGATGAAAATTCTCTCGGACGCTTCGAGAGAAAAGTTCTTCGAATGGTTTTTTTTGGATCCGTTTGCATTAATTAAGAATGAAGGAGACATTTTAATGGAATGGCAGCGACGCAAACTCCATCAGAAAAGCTCGGATAATCCGGCTGGTGCACACAAGTGGAACTGCACCTCAGACAACTTTGTGTCCATAACTGGAGACATGTAATAAAACACCGCCCTAGCTACAGATGCATATTATCTGAAGCCCTGGTCCCCCGGACTGTAATGTCATTAAAGTGATTACGTGTTCATGAGTTAGCAATGAAAATTTTATTTAGGATTGATATATAATTGCGGTAGACACTGCGATATGAAATATTGTGCCAGAAAGTTAGTTCTTAAATCCCCCCCGTAATACCAGAGAGCTTGACTTGAAAATCAGGGATTTCACCATGGCTCTCAATCAGGCTTCGGCTGCTTTCTGCCCTCTTATTTAAACTAGAGGCAAGAAAATCCGCACTGGATAACATCAGCACTGGGACACTGGTAAAATATCTGCCGAGCTACAAAAGTCCTCAGATATTATCTTGTCTACGCTAGAGAATATCATAAGGAGCTGTTCAGAACTGATCCACAATGCGCTGTCGTGGAGAGAAGTCATTTGCAAAGCCGGAAAATGCTCTCATGTTGTCCCAAAGCACCTCAGACCCCTAACTCTATCATCTTTGCTTCTGAAAACTCTGGAACGACTGATTGATATCCATATACGAGCTAAAATTGATCCACGACTTTTGTTAACGACTCAACATGCCTATTGTAAAAGAAAGTCGGTGGACACGGCTCTGCATTCACTGACTAGCCACATCGAGCGACCTCTACAATATAAAGAGTACACAATGGTTGCTTTCCTGGACATAGAGGGTGCCTTTAACAACGGCAACACATCCGCAATCTCGACTGCTATCTATCAACTATCAACTCTGCAGGTAGACGACTCACTTGGGGAGTTGATCAGTCTTAGCTAAATAGCAGAATAATCAATTCCAAACTAGGTGGGTCTTCTGCTAAAAGATGTGTCAGCAGAGGAACGCCGAAAGGCGGTGTCCTTTCTCCCTCTCTGGAACTGGTTAATGAACTGCTGATATACCCGGAAGCGGGTGGAAGCAGGGTGATTGCCTATGTGGATGACGTTACTATAGTCGTCTCAGGTAAGCATCTTAACGAACTCCTTCAACTAAATCTTAACAGATTAACGCGCTGGGTAGATCGCTGTGGATTGGGAGTAAACCCTCATAAAACTGATCTTGTCCAGGAAATATAAAAAATAACGGTACCGGTTCAGTCTTCCCCAATACAGCAAAATGTCTGGGTCTCACTTTTGACAAGAAACTAAACTGGAAACCTAACATTGAAGAAAGACTCAAGAAAGCTACAGTAGCTTTATTCTCTTATAGGAAGCCGTTGGGAACAAATTAGGCCTTCAACTTTACATAACTCACTGGCTATACGTCTCGGTTATAAGACCGATACTCACCTACGGGGTAGGTGTCTGATGAATGGCCTTAGACAATGCAGTCAACTACAGTCAATTAAGCAGAGTCCAAAGAACAGCATGTCTGTACATACTCCCTCCACGGCACTGGATATTCTGTTTCCCTTGACAATAATTTATTTGGCCGCGCTAATATTATTAATATACCGGGAATCCTCACAGAGAACATCGATTACACTATACTCCAACATAAGTTTGACAAAGACTTTCATGTATGCATCCCCTCTAGATCCTCATGAATCTAAGATTGATAGCGGGGTTGGTGGAGGCGTTTTCTCAGATAACCTAAATCTTAGCCTCTTCAGTTTTCCAAATCCCTGTATCATGTTCCAGGCGGAAATGTTGGCGATTAAAGCAGCTCTGAAAAAAAAGGAAATATCTGCAAGGGATATCCGCAACTTTTCGGATAGTCAATTTTAGCTGGATGCTAACACAACAACAAACCTTTGATGGACTTTCGGATTAATCTGTCTAGCGACTAAGTAGACTGGCCAAAGCTGGATCTGAATCGTTCTTAGAGTCTGATCTTTCTAAATAGCAAACATCTCAGCGCCATCATAGGTGTCATATCACTGGATACTGCCTTATGAACAAGAAGGCAAGAAGACTTGAAATCTTTACAAATGATTTCTGCTAAAGCGGAGGAGGAGGAAGAAACAATCCTTCACCCACCCTGTACATGTCCAGCTCTCTTCCAAAACTCCTAAGTGGAGTTTCCTTCTGTAATGACTGAAGCGATCTAGAGAACATAAATGTAATCAGTCTCCTACACATCACCATTAGCTCAAATTGGTTCCAAGAGTAGGAGGATAACAGATCCACGTGGCATCACAATGGGACTATAGGCCCGTGGTCTTTCCAATAGCCACTCTTACCTGACTGACATAACCTAACCTAGTTCAGATGAGCCTCCAGTTTCTTAATAAACTCCGAATGATGCAGGTGAAGACTTCTGCAGTTACTAGCCACATTCAGTTTCTTGACTATTGGGATTTACGTAAATGATATCGATGTACTCGTAGTATCAAGTTAAAAAGCTAATAATTTGATTTTTTTTACATTCAATGTGCTATTGGCATAGACTCACTTTGTACTCCCAACTTCTGATCATTGAATATATTGTTGCATTCGGAATGCTGCGGGAAGGCTGACATACAGGTCAGCGGAACCTTTTCTAGTGAGTTTATTGGAATTTCCATTTTTTGCAACAGCCTTGTGCTCTAGTACCCACCAGTACCTACTTTTATATAAGTCCTGTATAGTATTGAAGCAGTGTACTACCGAATTGGAGTTAGAAGTTTTCAGTACTGCTTGGCTGTCCATTATTATATGGATGGGGTGCCAATCATTCCTGTTCCAATGATAATACTGGAACATTCGTGGATAGCATGGTACACGGTTTGAAAGACGTTTATCGCTTCACAAATAAAATAGCAAGGCCAATGGATGATTATAATCATTATAATCGTTATAATCATAATAATCATGCAACTATATTGGAAGGACAATCGAGTGGACCTATTCTTAGTCTCACTGTTTTCAGTCTCAACAAGCTCATACTTGACAGCGGTGATGTCCCATCTCGGAAACCGTGTCCTTGTAGCGTCGCAGGACAAAATTATTCCTCTAGAGAATTTAAAAAGCAAATCATATGCCATTTTTAAAACTCTTCAGCTGTGTACAAAAACAATTCTTTTGGTGCATACACTTTTTCTCCATCTCACGCAAGACTCACGACGTTGTGTTGGAATTTATTTATTTTCTTCATAGTTACCAATAACCTGTACTACTGGCATGCACCAACCTCGGTCCATGATTCTTGTGCATCCGGTAAACAAACATGCTGCAGTCTACGAGCCCGCCCCATGGAATTTTCTCAATGTTTCAGCTCTTCGCATCTTATACTGCACACGTAGTACAAATGAGCAGATTTCCATGCAGTCGTATGATCTAAGAGGCCCTTTGGATTTGACACATTTGTACTATCTTTCTTCAGTAAGACTCTTTCTTCAGTTAAACACCGAATGTTTCGCGTTCACCTCTTCATTTGGACATTCCGGACATACCGGCGAAGCCTTGTACCCAAATCTATGGAGATATTTTCGATTGTCGCCTCATTGTCCATGAGGAGCTGTTCTATCTGGCTATGCCACTTCCGATGTTTCAATCTTTCTAAGACATTGGAAACATGAAAATTTTTCGAATGCAGCTAATAATACAGACTGCCCAGAGCATATACACTAATGAAAGCTTTGTTATTAATTTGTTGCCACTAGTGAACCCAACCGTACCGGAGCAGTATATCGGACGACCGAACTGACCACTCCGGATAGCGGTATCCTGCGGGTATATGTACCATCGACGATGTTTGGAAAGTGCTACCTGTATCAGCGATGTCTTCTTCGAGCATCAATCCGATGTATTTATTTCAGAGACTTCTGGTTTGGATCCCGACTCGGAAGTATTGCGGCTGGTTATTAACACAGCCTTAGACTTAGTTCCAGACGGGCAGACTCTAACCCATCCCTGAGCTTCGCAACAGCCTCATCCGTGGTGGACTCTACTCGTAACTCGTAACATAGATATACTTGGATGGTGACCGCGGCAATATCGTCAGCGAATCTGATCACTCTTACAACTCCACTGTACTTTATATTCTATAGGAAAGGTTTACGCGGAAACGCTGTAGTATTCGGCACTATCGCTAATATGATATTTAAGCCCCCTGTTTCCTCTTTTTGAATGTACGATCAGTGCGCCGAGTTAAGGGTATTTCGCTTTTCCCGCAGTATGGCTTCATCTACTCTTTCTATCATACTACTGCTTTTATGGCATCAATGATATATTCATGTCATATTCATATCATTTTCATCGCCACCTCATGCAACCTGCCATATATGATGAATTCAAGGATCTTCCGATGAAGGCTCTTGCTGGTAAATTTCGGGTAGCAGCACTAAACGTTCATTGCTACGAACGCGTTCGGAGTCGTATTCACAGCTGCCTTGACTGCTAAATTCGGGATAGCAATCGGTACAGACACTTTGTTGTTTTCTGCCTTCTTGCATTCTTCGAATAGTTCACCCTGATATAACGGTGGGATATGTTCACATCTTAACAACGGACTACCCCTAACCTAGTGCTGAGTTAAAACATGAGGCATACAAGTTTTTTTTGGTTTTTATAGTGGCGCGCGCTCAAGGGGTTAAGGTACCCATATGTACATATGTAGGTCTTCCATTTTTGGTATTTGGCATATGGGACATGTATATGTATCATACAATGTTAGTTACACTATAGTTATGAACCGATTCATGATTGAGCATTATATAATTACAGAGAAAATCGGGCAAGATTTTGCTTTAGGCTTGATTTGAAGAATCGTAATCGGAAATAATATCAAATAATACCACAAGTAATGCAGCTCAAAGAAACAGAGCGATCAAAACCCTGCTCTAGAAATTGGTTAAATAATCCTTTTTCCTGGAAAAGTAAACGCTAAATTCAAAGTTAGTTCATTGTATTGTATTTCTTTGGACAACGAATGACGGTATAATTACAAAAAGGATTCAAAGTACTCGTATAATCTCATTCTCACACCAATCGGATTTCATTTCAGTCCTTGGAAATACTTTAAATATCTTAGTACACATGAGATGTATTAAGGTTGGTTGACACAAATTCTTTGAAATCTGGATACTTCTGGATTTTTCAACTTTTCTCAGTGATGGAACCTACTGGCACATTTACACCAGTCGATTCTCTTCCATTGTCATGGCAACATTCTCCACTTTTGTTTATTCGAATTCAAATACGCAACGTTAAATATCATGGACACCATCAAGCACCACCATGTGCCCTACCGTAGTGTTGGCTCGTAGTATATTTTTCTCGAGAAGGATTAAATATGCGGAAAAATTTACTTATCCCTACCTATTTCACTCTATATTCTACTAGAAAGAACACTGGGAGGTGACGAAAGGTGCTTGCTTGCTGTCGGGAGAGATACTACAGCTTAGTTAGGATTCAAGTATCAACCAGCAGGGAGTAGCGTCGTAGAATCACAGGAAATGCCACAACAAGAGTTCGGTTGGTGTTAAAATAATTCAACTAAAGAAAAGCTTTTGCCACCCAGGGCAGGAAGGATGGAAAGAAAGACCTGCTGATAGAATGAGAAATGCTATCGGATTGTCTGACAAGTTTGAAAACTTGGTGAGCTGTTGTTGTTCTTTAAAATGATTTGATATTGAAAGTGTTAATTTTGATGAGATGGGTCTTCTTGATAGGACACGTGGAGTAATTTTAAACGAGAATGTAAAGAATTCTATTGGAATTTAGTAAACAAATTGCATTTCTGAAATTTCCACAAAATGTTTAAGCGTTTTCTTTCCACTTGAAAAACAAGTGAAGAAACAAGACTTTGCCATACAATGTCTGGATTGCAGGATAAGTTCACTATTAGCAAAGCGAATCCTACACAAAATAATTAGCAACAAGGTAAATTATGTACTTAAGCTGTTGCTGCAGTTCGGGGTGGACCTGGCCTCAACCAACAAGCGACTGGAGCTCGATCTTTAGCTAGCTGCCCCCGGTTTCGCAAGGTAAGTTGGCTGAGGTCCATTTCAATTGCGTGCTCCAGCTGAATCAGGGTCTCCCTCTTCGGTGCCCTTCCTCGGAGGCGGATTCGAAGACTTTTCGGACCGAGCCATTAGTGTCCATGATCCAGCCATTTCAGTAGTTGGACCCTCACTCTTCTGGCTAAGTCGACGTCACTGTACAGCCCCTACAGTTCGTTGTTATATCTCCTCTTCCGCATACCGTCTATGCAGACGGGACAGAAAATCACCCACAGAATTTTCCTCTCAAAGTTACTAAGAGCGTTCTCATCCCTTTTTGATAAACTCCCCTGCACGATAGATCAGGACTGGGATTATTGAGGTCTTATATAGGGTCACTTTTGCTATTCGAGAGAAGACTTTGCTATTCCATTGCCTTCCTGGCCCAAAGAAGCAGCGATTAGCAAGAGTTATTCTTCAAGAGTTATGTGACATGGCATGAAATCACCTGTGGACCTGTTGCTACGAAAACCGTACTGCCGGTCATTGAGAAGTTTCTGTATTTCGCTGAGAGGCTTGATATTTTCATACAATACGTTGGATGCGATCTTATATGCGACATTAATCAGGCCTACACATCGATAGTTTTACAAGAGATACGATTGCCTTCTTGAAAATGGTGTATTAAAACTAATATACCAGCCATCGCGCATGCTTTCATTTACTAATACCTCGCTGATGATTTGGCGCATGTACCCTACCACAACGTTACCACCATGTGTGCAAAAGTCCATCGGAGCCAGCGCTTTATTGTTCTACAATTTTTGAAAGCTTAGCCAACCTCTTCTATACATAGAGAGGTGATTGTTTTTTAATTGTCTAGAAGCGGGTTCTTTACTTGCCCTATCACTCTCTATCTCTGTTGCTCATTTAATAGCTCCTGTAACTGCTGCTTTAAAACATCTGCTATTCTTCGCTCTTCGGTAATTAGGTTTCCTAGTGTCAGGCGTAGGTTCTTTCCTTTTACTCAGGATCGTATTTCCCTTCTTTTTTCTTCCCTCGTGCATTTATCATCAAAACAAAGGCTCGTTTTTGGTGGTAGTTCGTAGACTACGGTATTCTCGGCTACTTCTTTGTGCCGTGATACTAGTTACAAAGAGCTTTGCCGTTTGTGGATGGTGAATGTAAAGCGAAGAGTTTTTCGCTCTGGCGTCCTCAGTAGACTTTTTTTTTTGTTTTTTTTTTATTCATTATTCTCTATCACAATCATATTAGTAATTCCAGATATAAACGTAAGCTAGCAATAATATAAAGAATAGTTAGTGGCATTCGATATTATAAAAGAATAGTGATAATGCCACTTCAAATAGTTATTTATGTAGTGGGGTGGACATATTAAAAAAGAAAACTAAAATTCAAACCAAAGAGACCAAAAAAAGAAAAATTACTATAGGATGCAAAAACAAGCGAATGCATACATAGAAAAATAAAGGATTTGAACAATTTACATAAATACTACACAATATAGCGAACCAAAATTTCAATTTCATCATGATCGAAATCAAGAAGCCACAGTTTTACTTTGTTTAAGAAGGCGAATAAAGATCTAATGGATCGTATTTCTGCAGGGAGACTGTTAAACAATTTACATGATAAAACACTGTACGAGTTCCTGAAGTTAGTGGTACGAAAGGCAGGGATACGAATTATAGAAAGTAGATTCCTACGCAAGCTATAAACGTCAGAGATTGGACTCTGCATGTAGCCGCATCTCATATAGAAAATTTTTAGCACCCTATAATAATACAAGTGCCTCACTGGTAGCATTCCCATTAGCCTAAAAAGTTCAAAAGAATGGACTCTACGAGTGCACTTGCAGATTTTCCTAATGGCACACTTTTGCAGGATGTTCAACTGCTGCATTTTATTTAAGTAGGTACCCCCCCAACAGCTTATGCCATAATTGCAGCTTTGAGTGGAAAATCGCAAAATAAATGGTTTTTAAAATATCACTGGAGCAAAACTTGTTGAGGCGATAGAAGCATCGAATGGTAGAAAGGAGATATTGCTTTAAGATTGAAATGTGTTCGGACCAATTCAAATTTCGATCAATTGTCACTCCAAGATATTTAAAGTGATTTACAGTTTCAATTTTAAAGCAATTGGTATGACAAGAGACATTAACATCAAAAATTTTTTCAACATTTAGAGCAGAGGACGTCGACAATATATACCTCCGGCAGTTAGGGGCGTGAAATATGACATCTATGTCGGGACATTCCTGTGGACTTAGGCTAAAAAACATGAGCTTTGTCTTGTTGCTAACTATGAGTTTATGTTCAGCGAACCAGGTTCTCAATAAATGCGCATCGTGGTTGATATCAGCAATTAGGTTCAGAGGGTTGACAGAGCTATATGCGATTCCCAGATCATCAGCATAAGCTTTAACTTTTCCATTAAAAGGCAGTGCAAATATGGAATTGATGTAAATCAGAAACAAGATAGGTCCAAGGACGGGCCCTTGAGGAACTCCAAGATGAAGAGTCTTAGGGAGACTAATACTCGTCCCAACTTTAACCTGTTGGATCCTGTCTTTGAGATACGACGCAAACCAATTATGCATAAATCCGCGAAATCCTGCATTATCTAATTTATACAAAAGGATGCAGTAATCAACCATATCAAACGCTTTAGTTATATCAACAAAGAACCCAGCGCAAGATTTTTTGTCATCCAAACCTTTCTGTATAAAGGAGCAAAAGTCCAAAAGAGCATCCTCAATGGAAAGGCCAGTCCTAAACCCAAACTGCATTGGACTAAAGAAATAGGTTTTACCTAAATATTCCAAAACCCTGTTCTTGACCGCCTTTTCAAAAATTTTAGAAATCGAAGACAGAAGTGAAATCGGCCTGTAATTATTTTTCTCTTTTCTATCCCCTTTTTTAAAAAGTGGTATCACAAGGGCACGTTTAAGTTTTTCGGGGAAAACTCCGGACACAACACTCAGATTAAAGAGATGTGCTAAAATGTCAGCGATGTAGAAGGCAATATTTTTCAGCACAGTGTTAGAAACATCATCACTACCACAAGAATATGATTTTCTTAAGGAATTAATAATTTTTAGGATCTCAAGGCCAGTAATTGGTGCATTTCTACACAAATGGATATCAGCAGTACTATTGCAACAGCTACAATGGACAGTGGAATTTCCGGGAAAATGGTTATCTCCAATTGAAACAAAGTGATCATTGAACTCATTCGCTACTGCTAGGGGATCAATGATATTACCATCACTGCTATTAAGTTCTACAGAAATATGCTGGTCTTTAACACTGCGATTCATAATGCTGTTTACAGCTTTCCACTCTTGTTTCAGGTTTCCTCGGGATTTTCTCATAAGGTTGAGGTAGTAATTATCGCGGCAAATCCGAATTTCCATGTTTGTTGATTTACAAATACGTTTATATATATTTTTTAACCTAAAATTCATAGGATGTCTATAGCATTTTCGACGGAGTTTGTTTTTATATTTTATTTTATTAAGAAGAGAGTTGTTCACCCAGGGCTTAAGCCTTATTTCTGAATGTTTTCGCAAAGTGACAGAACTTGAAGAACTTATGTAGTTTTTTAAGGTTTTCAGAAATAAATCATAAGCCCTGGAAGCATTCTCTTCAGCGTAGACCTCAACCGAGTTCTCAAAAAGCAACAAATTATTCAGTTCCAAAAAATTTATTTTTTAAACTATGGGTATGGTCGAATTTTTAACGTGGTTCTGATGTTTTAAACCATTAAACAGAAGCCCAGTCATGGAGTGATCAGAAATTCGTAAATCAATGTTAATACCAGTACAAAAATTTGGTGAGATTTTCTCAAAACGACCAAGAACATGATCAATACAAGTTCCTCCGATTGGTCTAGTTACCTCATTTACGAAAGAGGCTAACCCATGCTCAGCAATAAGAGCCAGATAAGAATCAGTGGCAGGACTTGAAGTTAGTAAATTCAAGTTGAAGTCCCCTAGAATGATAAGATTGGGCGCTTTCAGGTTGCACAAAAAAAACATGTTATAAAACACGTTAAGAGATTGACTGTTAAATCTATACAGACAAACAAAAGTAAAAAGTGCATCGCATATCCTACAAGAAACTTTAATACCATCAAAACTCGAAAAACTGTAGTATTTCACCTCATGATCGGCATACAAGTTTCGCACAAAAGCACCTACGCCACCTGCAGAATACGAATCATTAGTATTAGCCACAAAATTATAACCAGGAATCGTGTAATCGTTGGTTTCACAAGAATAAATCCAAATTTTAGACACAACAATTATTGCAGGCAAATATTGAAAAGCTTCAAGATTGCTGACCAGTAAATCAAAATATTGTTCGCAAACTTCTAATATTTTGATGTATAATATATACAGATTTGTCATCAATTGAATTGTGTATGTTGTTAATGGTAAGTAAGGTTGTTGTTCATAAGATCAAATCTCTCTTTTAAATTATGTATCATTTGAAATTAATTCGATATTGCAGCTAAATCTTCGAATGATCTTATAACCACAGCCTCACCATTTTCAACTTTTCGCAATAAGATTTTAGAGTTGCTAAACCATAAATACGAGTATTTAAAATTTTTTTCAATTTTAACTTTTTTCGCTGCCAAGAACAAATCTCGAGTATATGTATTTTGTGAAGCAGTCGTTGATGTAGATCCTACTATCGCTGTCAGTGGCAAATAATGAAGAGTTCAACTTCTTTCTCGCATTTTGTTTACTTTTCATAATTTTTCTCTTAATTTCAGCCGAAGAGAGATGGACACATACAATGTCACTGTACATTTGCTTCGAGTTGTTTACATTCTTCTGTTTTAAACGTTTGACGAACACTTTTCTAATTTCCTCAGAAGAGACAGAGACATTCAATGCATCAACGAAAATTTTTTGTACACATAGCTCGGCATTTTCGTTATTCACTTCAGGAACACCAACAATTTCAATGATGTTCTCCATTTGCGTCTGTTCCCTCCAGTTAAGTGTACTCTCAAGGTTATTTACCTTTAATCTGAGCATTTCATTTTCTTCTTTAAGTTGAAGCACCGGACTCTCGCTACACCAGTCGTGCTCGGACTTGAACGCATTTTTAGTATCGTTTTTAGTTTTATTTCAGTGGATATTCGGGCTCTGAATTAGACTGCAACAAGGATGTGATTAAATTGCCCTCGAATGTTTGTGCCTTTAGATGCCGGTTCGACAAATTACGTGCTGCTACAAAATTGATTAGCCGGAAATCGTTATCTGTTGTCGTGTCATAGGGACTGTGCTTATCAACGGCATAGCCAATTTCGCATGGCGAATCCGCATTCTTTCAAATGCAGTCGTTTCTCACACCCGTGATAAATGTCGTAATTTTTTCATTTTTGCTTATCTAATATCTGCCTTGTAATGTGTAAGAACAGAATCAAGTTTTTGAGCAGCCCGTGGACATTCCGCGTCATTATCATAAATGGGGTCTCTGTTGTTATTCGAGGCCTGCCTCAATCGGGTAACTAAATCTTGTGTTACGTGGTAAGGATGCATCCCAACCAATTCCATTATGGAAACCCATTTGCCAAGCGGCCGGTTACGACCATACTGTAACCCACTTCGGGGATGTAAGCGCTACTTTCGTCTCATTAAGGGATTACAAAATTAGTCTGATCTTTAGACTATCACATTTTCATCAAAGAATGCCACACGTAGATTATACTGATGAAATTAAGGAATCAGAAAACTGATGGTGTTGATGGTGGTGAACCCGTGTGGTACTGAAAATAAGCTCTCCACTAACTATAATATGTTTCCAACCTGTGCCATTTTGTAATACAGGCGTGCTATTAATAAAATGACACTATATGCCAAAATGTCATCGAAAATATCGTCAAAAAGACCAATGAGTACCATCACCGTGATATCGGTCATTTATCCATGTCTACACTCTTTATTAAAATAAAAACATCAGAATTTGTCAGATAAATATTGGGATTTTTTTTTCAAATTTCAAAATATGCGGTCTAAATGGAACACTTACTAGATAGAATTTCACACGGCTTTTTTACGGGCTCCGAAGGAGGAGAGAATGGAAGATTTGTTTTATAGGTAAACACTTTGAGTGGTTTGTCATTGTTTAGCTTTTTGCCCTAAGTAGAGTTACAGTCCGAGATGGACCTGGGCCTAAACAGTTCTCTCACAGAAAATCACTTACAGAACTGTACTCTCGAAGCAAATACAAGCATTTTCATCTGCCTATTTGGAGATTTCTTACAAAATATTGTAGGTAGGTATTACGTCTTCAACAAATATGGGCATATAAGCAAAGACATAATTATAAAAATGCCACTAAACATTTTCAGACCTTCACAGAGTAACGTAGATATCAACTTGTGCACGATATTAAACACAATAGGAAGCATTCTTTTAATCTGATGAGGCCCCGAACTGCATTGCCATCCACCCACGTTAAAGCCAACCGTCAATGGAAGCACTAACCGAGGATGCAGACAGTACTGACTCAAGTTCGGATCCCGAGAAACTCTCCTCTGAGTCGTATCCAGCAAAACGATGGACGGTCTTTTATACCGGATTTCATTGTGACCCTTTAATCTGTCCTTTCCTGGTTCGGTATCTAGCCGAAGTTATTCTTGGGTACAGGGAAAGACAGTAAAGATGCATTATCGGTATATGCCTGAGCGTTGACGTTAGGATTATTTCAAACATCAAACAGTGCATCGACCAAAATGCACCATAGTAGTGGAGACAATTCTGCCTACCAGATTTTTGGCAAAAGTCTAGTTACCTTTTCCAATTTTTTGTATAAATGCTACTCTTGTTGTTCGTTCGGGATTCGGTATGCATGACAGCGCCAGACTAGCAGCGAAGATATACTAGTACGTATACCAGCAGTGAGAGGCGACTTGAAGTCATCAGAGGCAGCAGCAAGCGAGTCTACTCAAAATATTTACTTAGGGCACCGTTCGGGTTCGTAACAGGCTTGCCGATCACGTCTATCAAGAGCATCCAGTTGGTTTTTCATGTATTGGATTTGACCGCATGCAATTCTGAATTCAAAATACCTATAGTCTAACTTACATGATATTAAGCTTGAAGTTGACTACTTGCTGTCTTATATTCGTAAACAGTTGATATATATACGACGATACTATGAGTTCCATAAGATTATTGGCCCTCGCATTGTGTTAGTTACTACCGCAAAAAGTATTCGGAGCATTAGCAATGCGACATATGATATAACGTCTCACCTTCCTGCAATTACTGTACTCAATGAATTTGGTTACTGCCTTTGGTAGTGGCGGGAGTACCGAATCCTGAATTTGTGAGATTCTCCTTTTGCTTCGTAGATTTTGTATGTTTGCAACAACTATATCTTGGTTGCACAATTGGAAAAATTTGGATGTTGAAAGTGAATTGGGCACATAAAGGTAAGTTCTCTCTAGTGGTGTGAAAATTCTTAAGCATCCGAAACTGCAGATGGATTTGTTCCGCATCTATTATTTGTATATGAATATTAAATTGCAGCTTTATGTTGTTCAAAACGGTTACATATTTCCTCTGAGTAAAAGCGATCATTATGCCTATGCTGTGGACATGTACACATATGAACATATGAAATAACTTTTCACGGCCTATAGTAAACGTGAAAAAGCGGAGAAACATACTCGAACATTGTTCTTTCGAATTGTATCAGTTCTTTCCTTGAAATTGAAAAATTAATCGTGTGCTTTAAATCCTATTTAAGGCTATCTTCTCTGCTATTTTTGTAACAGCCAGAAGAACGCACTCTTTCGTCAATTTCCAAAATCCATCAGAAAAAGGGCCATAATTTGACCATAATCCATTCTTCAATTCCATTTCCCGACGAACCACTAATTTCCCTATAAGCTACCTATGATGGGTCTTAAAAGCTACAGCCTTGTTTTTCTTGAGAGACATTATCTCATTGACAATCCCTGTATTACTAGTGTTCCGGTAAGAATTCGAAAATTGTCTGTTTGCAAGCCTCCATATCGCCATATCACCATCCCGAAGTGTTTTCTCAACCTCTTGAGCTCAGGCTGATGCAATATCAGCAAGGAATCGTCTAGTATATTCATGGGATGTTATTGCGGGCTACTTTCTCGGTTTGGTCATTAGTGATTGATTGATTTTTCTTATTTTTATTTTTTTTTGTTTTCGGACTGTGCAGCGAAAACAGTAATGCATCTACGCTTTTTACTGAACTTTGGAATATCACTTTCAATAATCGATCTTATCTATCTTACGATATGAGTCGCTTCAGTAGTGCTGATGTTGGAATTTGTCCGGAGCAGTGCATGCTCGAAAATAGATTGCTGAGTAAGACTGAGTACCTATTTCACCATTTTTCACTCAAGTAAATCTTTTATCACATGAACGTTCTTTCTATTCGAATGCTTCTGACAAAGTACGAGTACCATATCAGACTATAGGCAATTAAAATAGGCCACTGGACCGCTGCCAAATCACATTTATTCGTGTTGTCACTCAGTTCCATCATTTCACTATGTATGAAGAGATTTCTTGATGGCATCGTGGAAAACGGAAGAGTAGGGCTATTTGGTCAGCTGCAAAATATTTGGCTGCAGACCCTTTCCCATTAGTTCTCGTAAACCAACACTTATCGAAAAATATTACGTCTTGATATATTCATACGCGTGCATTATAGTAAAAGATCGTAGTAAGGTTGAAAGTTAACCGTCTGTGGACATAACGTTCCATGGTAAGGGTCATCGCCTCACATGTCTTCCGCACTATATACGTGAAAGATAGAAATACCACTTGGTATCTATCCTTATGACCTTTTATTCTATAATACATATACTCGTATACTAAAACTGAAGACAAAAAGGCTCTTTGCTACATAACTGCGTTTTTCCAGTTGCATGCTGGCGCGGCGTTTTATTCCTTTTTGCCATCCTCTATTTCCCTTCATGCACTTATTAAAACTAATTGTTATCACATATTACATTAGATTTCAGCCCGTTTCAGATGACATAGATTCCTCGATATTGAGATAGAAGCCCGTTCAGCACTTCATTATAAATCTTTGGCATGACTCATTTTGAATCCGCCCTTTTCACAAACTAATTCCATTAACTCAACTGATTCTTCAAAAACGACAAAAAGTACCAGCTCATTGGGATTTTAAAAGGCATTTCTGATGATTTAAGCGCTCCTAATAATTCGAAATCACATTAATCAACGATTCGTATCCAGCTTTAATCGTTAATCTCGAAGTGAAACAAGATAAAATTATTCCCCAAACAAGCAGCACAAACACAATAACGACAATAAACTTTTCAATTAGTCATACGGTTTATCGACAGGATAAGCTGCCGCCATCAGTGTTATAAAATTCAAGATGACATAGAAATTTTAACGACACCAGAACCTCACTCCTAGTCCTTGAAAACCATCAAACACGTTACTCTTACACAGCAGTAGCACTTGTTCCTTCCTTCAACATGCTATTGTTGTAATCCTCTTGTTAAGAGTGCTTTCTGAAATTTTCTTCACTACAGCCACCACCTACAACCGAAACTAATTTCCAAATCGTTGCTGGTATTTATTATTCATGGGAAATTACATTTTCTAAAAAAGCAAAAAACAACAACCCTGGTCTTAACCAAAATATGTATGTATGTACGTACAAAATGCGCAACAGTCTTATATTTTCAACAGGAAACCGCCACCAATTCCAGGTAGTTGAAATTCATTTCGTGAATACTCTCGTACGAATACCTTCCAAAACGTTGCGTAAACAATAATAAATAATGGAATTGTATCTCAGAGATATACATAAAGTGTTTTGAAAAGGAAACTTGGATCATTGGGAGTGGGAAGATGGGAAGGTGGCCGAGTTAAGCACGAGTATCTTAAATGAAATTGAGACTTTGTCTGTGTGTGAATGAAGACAGTAATAAAACTAACGCCTGCTTGTCGTTACCCATATCCGATGCGGAAATTGTAAGGATCCCGAACTCAAGACACCCTTTACCGTTACACCATTATCAACGTATGTACAATAGTTGAAAATCTCAGACTCGGAAACAAAATGAAACTTTTGCTGGAGAAAGTTTTCTACAGAGAGTTAGATCAGCGGAACCGGTGCAACACCCTAAGAATAGGGATGAAAAAGTTCATCAAAATGGAATTAACAGATTGCTATACATACCTCTGTGGGCTTAGTCTAGTGAAATCTGAGCAGAAAATTACCGCTAAAATCATTTAAGATACAAAAAAGTGGGACAATTATCGTTGCTACTACGCATTGGTGCGCTAATTAGATTGGTGCGCAGGCATTTGTAAACGAGTCTCTATTTCTTGTTTCTACTAACACTCTTTTTTTTTCATCTTTGATCCTAACTAGCATGAAACACGTCTGAAATTATCTGATATTTCGAATTCGAACACATAATTTCATGCCGAAAGTTCTTGGAATGCTTTAATACAGGGTGTAATACTTGTCAAGGATAATTTGGGAAATAATTCCTCAGTATATTCTAAGAAAAAAATCGTTCTACAGTAAGGGTCTATCTCCAATATTGATATCATTTATCATGGATTTAGGAAAAGGCTTACTTTGGTTTACCCTGACCCAATTTAACGGGAATTGCACTGTTGATACTAATTGTAGAAACTTCGTTTAGGATTTCGTTTTTAGAACAGGTACTAGTCTTTGTAACTGCGTTTAAATACAGTTGCTATCTTGTTTGAGTCCTCCAAGGTTACAGTTGTTAGAAACGCTATTTGAAATGTCAGCTTTAAAACAATTATTGCAACGTGAGTTTGAACTGCTGAAGGAATTGTGACGTTAAACATTTTAATTTTAACATTGAATAACACAAATTTGGTTTTATCGCTGATAACACTGTTCAATACATATTTTGTGACATGAAGATTTTTGGGCGTTTCAAATATATTTTTTAGTAAAAAACATTTTTATGTATATTTATATGTATAGTGTGCAACGCATGTTGGATAAGGAATAAATAGTACACCACTCTGCGTCATTTTACAAACATATCGTATTCACACCGGTTAATTTCTATCTGTTTGTTGTAATAAATACGCATCTTACTTAATAGTGTTTATTAGTAGGCATTCAACAGCGTACGGAGTTATTTTCTATCTTGAGCCGCGAAATGTCGTTACTATCGTGTTTGTGTTCTACATCTTCATGTTTTTTTATTACCGTGCATTAACAAGTAATAATACAATGCCTAGGAAGTGTGTGAATAATGTCAACAATGTTTGTTATGTGTGTGGGGAGTAACTTTTAAATCCCAAAAACGTAATTTCACACAACTTGTCCGAAAAGCTTACGAACTTTATTTGGAGTTAAAGTTGGAGATCAAAATAAATCATGGGCTCCTCACATCTCGTATGTTGTAAAACTTGCATAATATTGTTAACAAGTTTGTTGATAGGTACAAAACGTCATATGCGCCTTGCAATACCCATGGTGTGAAGAGTACTGAAAGACCATGCCAAAGATTATTACTTACACTAACTTACAGAGCATCAGCCCGAGGTCCAAGCATACCGTGCAGTATCCCAATTTACCATCAGCTTTGTGGTCTGTTGAACATAGTGAAGAATATCCTCTTCTAAGACCACCAGAATCGTCGAGCTTGTGCCAGCGGTTTATCTAATGATGATATGGAATTCGAATAGGAAATCGACAATGATCCAGACTTCCAAACAACAGAATGTTCAACAATGCAGCATATAATTTCAACCGCTGAACTGAATGATTTGGTTAGAGATTTAAAACTAGTGAAACCATAGTCAGAACTCCTAGCATCCAGGAGAATGGAATCTCCTGGAAGGTGACGTACATATAAGTGACTTCCGAAAACGTGGAAAAGGAATTGCACATTGTTTCGCTCAAGAAGGGACTTTGCATACTAAATGTAGATGTTGACAACTTATTTGATGCGTTAGGACATAAACATGAACCAAGTAATTAGCGCCTATTTATTAATTCCAGTAAACATAGCTTAAAAGCAGTTTTACTTCACAACGGCTATAAATTCCCATCTGTACTTATAGTCCCGCTGTTCATATGAAGGAATCATACGAAAATATGCGATACAACGCATTCAGTATAAAGACTATACATAAGTGGTCGGTCAATCTGTGGAGAATTAAAATTTATAGCGCTTCTTGTTAGTTTAATTTTAATTTAATGGGGGCTAACGCCCCCATTTATTTCACTTAATGCAAGCTTAAACTACCTTAAAAACTAACAAGAGTTAAGGGTTATGAAATAAGAGAATGGTGGACAAGATCAAATTTAAGACGAAAAGTGCTCAGGTTAAAATCAAAAAGGGGGAGGTTTGAGTTGACCTTACGGAGAATGAGGGAGATTGGTTCGTTAGAGCCATAAGAGTCGCAGTGGGTTCGGATATAGAAGAGACGAGGACAGCGTAAATTACGAGTGTTAGTGTTGAAGGAAATATAATTGTAAAGGGAAGCGCAGTCCACAGAACCGGAGAACAGTCGATGAATGAAGAGAATGTCAGCTACGACTCTGCGTTTTTTGAGGGTATTCAGGTTATGAAGTTTGAAGCGGTCGCGATAGGCAGGTAAGATAAATGGGTCACTCCAGGGTAGTCCACGAAGAACAAATCGAAGAAAACGACGTTGAATGTTCTCGATTCGGGATATATGAATTCGCTGAAAGGGGGACCATACTTGGCTGGCATATTCAAGGAGGGACCGGACAAGGGTAATGTAAAGTGACCTTGCCACATAACGGTTGCAAAATTCTTTAGATCAACGTTTGATAAAACCGAGCGATGAGTGGGCTTTAAGGATTATCTCATCAATATGCGAACGGAAGTTTAACTCTCTATCGTATAAAATTCCAAGGTCGCGAAGACATTGAACCTGGGGAACAGGTTGGTCATGCAGAAAATAAAGTCGAGAGGGGGATTGATTGAACTTAGACAAAGTCATAGATTGGCATTTGTAGACATTAAGCTCAAAGCAATGTTTTAGACACCAAGTAGAAAACCTATCGAGGTCTTCTTGAAGTCTTGGGGTGAAGAAATAGTTTTGGAGAACTTAGTGTCATCGGCGTAAATGGATACGGAGCAGTGTTTGATAATCTTCTCAAGGTCGTTTATAGTTAAGATGAAAAAGAGGGAACCTAGATGGCTGCCTTGTGGGACACCAGAAGTGGCTAAGAATGGGGTTGAGAAGGCTGACCTAAAGCGAACGCTATAGTAACGGTTCTCCAGATAAGAAGATATCCATTTTAACAATATGGGGTCAAAACCGAGGGAAGAAAATTTGAAAAGGATCAATTGATGTGAAATTTTATCGAAGGCCTTAGCGAAATCTGTAGCAATAAAGTCAATTTCGTTGCCATTTTCTAGGGCTAAAAGCGCAAAGGATATGAATTCAACTAAGTTTGTAATAGTTAATCTACTTTTTAGAAATCCGTGCTGACTGGGTGATATAAGTGACTTGCACTGAATGCTTAGAACTTCATACAGAAAACTTTCGAACATTTTAGGTATGTGAGAAAGCTTAGCAATTGGACGGTAGTTGGTTACTTCATTCTTTGATCCCTTTTTGTGAACCGGGGTTATGAAAGAGGTCTTCCAAACTTGGGGGAATTTCCCGTGTGTGGAGGAAAGTGGTTGCAAAAGATTGGAGGCGCACTTTTTGAGAAATATTGCTCGGAGCTCATCTAGACCGGATACAAATTTATCTTTGAGATTTTGTAACTTTTCTTTGATATGGGTGGGATCAAAAGGTTGAGAGAGAGAGGTGCCAATGGAGAAATTTGGAAGGTACTTGAAATAGATGGAGTCGGGTACGAAGAGGTTGTCTGCAAATGGCTGTTTAAAAAAGTTTGGAAAATAGTTGGCAATAATATGTGGGTCAATCGATGATATATTATCGAACGAGAGAGAGGGGGGATAACCGTCTGATTTTCTTTTGTAGTTGACGAATTGATAAAATGCCTTTGGATCGTTGATAATTGATAAGATAGGTCTGCGCTGTGTCGAGAAAGCGCTCATGGAGGCAGTTCTAGAGCTGTCACAGTTACAGGTAAGTTCCAAGATTATTAGAGTAGTCATAATAAGAATTGGTGCGAAGAAAAACTGCTCCTAATGTTTTTTTTTCTGTTTCGTAAAGAGCGAAGTCTTCTGTTGTACCACTGAGGGGAAATAAATGATGTTTTATGGTGTGAAAAGGAGACGTAGAGAGACATGGAATTGTTGGACTGCAGCTGGGATATACGAAACACTGCTGTTTTCTGTGTGAATGGGGGAGCCGTGCACGAAGTTGTCATTATATATAGAAAGAACAACGTCGAGCACTAACTGTAAATATATTACTAAAGAACTCCTGGTTGATCCTAAAAACGTATTTCTACCATGGCTTAATATCAATTTTGGCTTAATCAAAAATTTCGTTAAAGCTCTAGATCGGACCGGTAGAAAAATCTGAAAAAGAAATTTCCGAAAGTTAGTGAGTTACAAATTAAAGAGGGCCTATTTGTTAGACCACAAATACGGAAACTTTTGAAAACTAGTGAATTTGACAACATGCTAACTGATATTGAACTAAGAGCATGGAGAGCTTTTAAACCTGTTGTGACAGATTTTCTTTGAAATGTGAAAGCCGGAAATTACAGAGATCTTGCAACTGAATTGCTTAGTGTTTACAAGAAAATGGGTAGGCGACGAACATGGAGAAAGGTTCCACCAGGACCAGGCAATGGTAAAGCGATACCAAGGCAAATGGAGTCCTACTATGCTTGCTGATTACTGCTGGACATTACTCCGAGATGCCACAGGGATAAAATATCGTCGTAGAACATCCGCAAAAACATTTTGAAGTAAGTGTAACATGACTAACATACTGATATAGATTTAGACTCAGTATAGAACACATTACTTCATAGCAAAAAATCTATGGGTTATAGGGAAATCTGTTTTCTGGCGTAATTTTGTTTAATAAACAGTATATTTTATGCATGCCACACAAAAAAAAAAGTTTTGTTGAACAGTGTAATAAGCTTGTGCCTTACAAACCAATTCCTTATTCAATCGAGGTTTACATCTTAATAAACATTAAACAAACTTTTACTTGACTATGAACGAGTAGGATCATCGGCAAGCGCTGTGATTTTGCCTGGAAAACGTAGATCACATAGGGGATTCACGTATATTAGGAACAAAATAGGGTCAGAGCTGAACCGGGGGAAACACCGAGTTCAATGTTTTCGATAGAGCTGTAAATATGTCCGACCTTTACCATCTGCCTGCGATATTTTAAATATGACGCAAACCAATCGTATATATAAAACCTAAAATCCATATGGAAAAGTTTTTCTTATAGTGTAGAGTGATTCACCATAGCAAATGCCTTGGTGATTCACCAGTTAATTTTAATAGTGCGGTCTCAGAAGACTTTGTGCTCCAAAATCCGAATTGGCAATCACTTAGAAAATGCGTTTTATCTAGAAACTACAGTATTCTTTGTTTGTATTCCTCCTTCAAATATTTTTGAAAATACCGACAAAAAGAATACATATAGGATGATATTTCTTTAAAATAGTGGTATTGCAATTGCTGTTCATTCTTATACATGTGGATTTTGAAATCTTACTTACTTACTTATTTAAGGTGGCGCTACAGTCCGGGTGGACTTGGACCTCAAGCAACAAATATCTCTAGCCAGCTCGATCTTTAACCAGGTCCCTCTAGTATCTCGCACTAATTTGGTTAAGGCGTGCCACCTGAGTAGCGGTCTGCCACCTGAGTTTCGAAACGGAGCATTGGTTACCAACCGCTCTATATGACTCAGTCATCTCGTTGGGCTTCACTCTTATAGTTAAGTCAATGTCGCTGTACAGCCCGTAGAGTTCGTCGTTGTATCTCCCCCTCAGCCAAATAATTTTCCTCTCAAAGCATCTTGATCCATTTTTGATTAAGTCCATGCCTCTGCACCATGGAGTAGGACTGGGATTATTAAGGTTTTATATAGGGTCATTTTGTTATTCGAGAGAGGCTTTTACTAGTCAATTGTCTTCTTAGCCCAAAGAAGCAGCGATTGGAAAGAGGTATTCTACGTTTAATTCCAGGGCTGGTGTAGTTGTCTGAATTGACATAGAAGTCAGGCAGACAAAGTCCTTAACTACCTCAAAGTTATATCTGTCGAGAGCAACGTTCTGTCCGAGTGTTGGGTGTCCTTTCTGGTTGACATCATATACTTGGTCTTTCCGTTGACCGTTAAACCATCTTCATCGCTTCAGCGAATGCGCCACTGACATCACACTGCTTACTTCTGATTATGTCAACATCATCGCAGTATGCGAATAAATGGACGAACTTTTGAAAGATTGTGTCTCTTGTGCTGGCGTGTGAGTCTTGCACTCTTCATTCAAGAATGAGGTTAAAGAAATTGCATGACAGCGCATAGCCTTGTCTAAATCCTTTTTTAACATCACAGGTCTCGGTAATTTCTGTACTTGGATGCAGCAGCGTGCATTTTCATCATTATCTTGCCAAAACTAGACATTGCTCTGTCTAGCTCAACTCTATCGATTCTAAGGCCATCAACTGCCTTAAAATTCATGAATCGGTGGTGTGCATCAATTTGGAGAAAATGGGTTTTTTTCATGATCTGCCATTGTGCGAATATTTGGTCGATGGTGGATTTTGCTGGCCTGAAGCAACACTGATATGGACCAATCAGATTGTTGACGAACGACTTTAGGCGTTCACGCAATACGACAGATATTAAGAAGACAATGTTAAGAAGAGCCTCTGTAGTTAGCATAGTACAGAGGGCCTTCCATATTTCAGCGAATAAACCTATTCTGAGATTTTTCTTCATTGTGTCGCATCTTAAAAATATTAGCTAGTTTATCCGCGTTTCGATGTTACTCTTCTTTAATTTCTTTTTCCTGCTAATAGGTTATGCGATTAGCCCATTTAATTAATGCTAATGCTATGTTAGCATTAATTAGATGGTAATCTATCCTGTTTCTGAAATTCCTCGGCTTGGTTTCTTGAACGCATATTACAGCTATTACCCAGTTTATATGACAGCTCAATGTGCATTGAAGCAATGCGCATTGGTCCAATACGCTCACATAAAAACCACTTCAAATCGCATTGAAATATTTAACACGCATTGAAAATTTGTAACCACTTTGAAATATCATATAAAAACTTTCAAATCGCATTGAAACATATTACTCTCTCGCGCTCTCATCATTCTTTCATCATCGATCGGGCAGGTAATAAGTTGTGTACTTAAAATGCGGGATTGCAAATGAAATATTTGGAAAGACAAAGAAATAAGAACAATGTATCAGCGTTAGTGTCAAGTGTCAGTTCAATCAGCTGTTTGTTAAACTCTCTCAATATTCTCTCGCTCATTTTGGATTTGGTTTTGTATAATTTCATATAAACACCAGCATTTCTACGGGTATTGAACCAATGTAGATTGACTAAATGTACATTAAGCTGTCATGTAAACTGGGTATATCTTACGTGGCCGTAATAGGTTCTCGGGTTCGAAATTTTTGACAGTCATTGTGCCGACGTTCCGGTGGTTCTAACGGCATCAAAATTGTTTTTGTTATTTTTATTTAAAAAAAAAATTAAATATTTCTCCTTAGTGTTCGCTCAATTTCTTTTTTCTGGAACTAACTATTAGCGATATATGTATGTCTGAAGATTTATGGAGATACTATAAGCGCAGCTTCCTATCAAAATTTAGATTGGTTTCGGGTGTATGGATTCGACTTTTGACTTAACGAATAAGTTGGGCTTTGTTGCAAAATGGGCAATCGTGCCAACATTCTGCATAAAAATAATGGTACCAAACATTTTCATGAGACACAATAAGCTTTTAGACGCTAATTAATATGAATACACGAAAATCTGCAGCAAAACAAAATACCAAATATAACCCAAAGGAAAAGGAGAACATCCACAATAAACTGCTGCCTAACTTTTACACAACTTTTCTCATGTATTTCTAACCGAAAAATCACTTTTACAATGTTTCAGTAAGTTTGTTTAAAATTTTTCGGATTTATCAAGTTTGATCCTTAAAAATCTCATCCACAAATTTATTCAATGCGAGGAAAAGTTAAATTTTGATTATGTCCTCTGGTGCGCATAGCATATGCTTGACTATTGTTAAAGTTTCTTGTAACGGAATTGAATTGTCGCCTCGCATATGCTGAGGTTAATACAACTTGCCTTCCCTGCCTC
Source organism: Volucella bombylans (assembly GCA_949129095.1). Classification (NCBI taxonomy): domain Eukaryota; kingdom Metazoa; phylum Arthropoda; class Insecta; order Diptera; family Syrphidae; genus Volucella; species Volucella bombylans. The sequence continues at coordinate 87,339,716 of OX422143.1, forward strand.
ATCCGTACGTTTACGTACGAGTTGCAAGTTTAGGATAAGGGATAAACTTTCCATCATCATCAATTGCGCGATTCAGTGAGCTACGTACCATGTAATTTTTCGAAATCCTCGGCAACTGTGCAAAACTTCTCCATCAGTGTGGTGTCTAAAATCTATTTAAAATAATTTTTTCTGTTCTATTTTCAAAAACTACGAGTATGCGGGAGTTTTTAATTTTCATGGTCCGCACGCCATGAGAACGCGCATGTCAGTAAAATGAGAATGTCGCAGTTGGGAGGCGAATTGGATATTGAAAAATTCTAAAAGCAGGCAGAAGGAGGTGTGCGTTTGTCGGTATTGTCAGTTGAAATACTTTGAGTGATCCTCTCTGATTCGGTCTTGGTCTGGGTTTGGTTCTGGAACTGAATCTGGGTCTGCGTCTCGCTCCGGATTTCAAACAGAGATTCGGTTCAAAGGAATTTTCACATTTTGGATAATTGAAAAAGTTACTCGAATGCTGCAGAATAGCAGCATGTACAATTTCGATTTGTTGAGATGGATCTTTTGTTTGGAAAGGCCAAATACGAATAAGTTCGTCAAGTTTTTTTTCGTTGTAAGCAGGAGTTTTTATGCAGTCAAAAGTTGATGCTGTTAGACACTGCTACTGCCACTGAAATTGGTACTGCTTCTGGGATACTGGATACATATTAAGGAGAATGTTGTTTCTAACGCTTTTAAAATAAAGTGAAGCAGTTATGTAATGGGAATAAGTTTCAAATGGAATACATGGTCATATATTAAGGGATAATTTAATTATAAGACTTTGAAGTTTTTCCTAGTTATTTTAGTTTTTTTACGTAGAAGTTGTGATAATATGATGAATAAAATTGATATAGGTGGTTGGAGTACAGATAGTTACTGTTGCTGTTGAATAAGAGATCTTGCCTCGGCCATATAAAAGATTTAAATGGCGGCGGACTGCAAAATTTTACGTAAACTTGGTAGGAGTAAAAACAAACATTCAGAGGTAATGTTCAGACATACCGACTGATTTTGTTTGCTGGACGAAGTGTATTTTTTATGTTTCCGGCAACTAGTTACTTATTTTTGGAAATACCAATGAAACAGGGTTACTTACGTCAATGCTGATGCCGTTCGAAGAGGATACGTTAGGTACCACGTGGAGCATTGGGTCAGAGTTGAGAGGTAGTGGCTATGAGACCGTATCTATCTCCTGGGTGCCGTTTCCAGTAATGACGTCTTGAAGGATATTTAATTTCATGAGACTGAAACGGTTTTGATATAGAGATAGGACAATGTTCCAGGGAAGCCCGTCTTCCTCTGTTTACCGTTGAATACGTCCCATATTACGTACTTTTCCTATGTATCTGTATTAATACTGCGCCGCTTGTGCGGTTGACTGAATTGGCGGAAGTTGGAACCATTCTGGCAAACGTTTAACGGACAATGACATTCGAATCTACAAGTGGAATGTTCGGACCCTTAACAGACTACGAGGCTCTTGACTGCTATCACGCATCCTAGAACTGCGATAGGATGGGCTGTGCAAAAGGAGGATAAAAAACTGTGTTGTTTTCTATAAGGAATAGAAACTGCGGATTTGTCATAAGCGGCACACTTAGACAGGAAGGCTTGATCTTCCGACATGCGAGCGAGCGTCTTCTGATAATCCTAATTGTCTCCTACGATAGAATAAGAAGATACGACCAAAAAATATTTCTACGAGGTCCTCAACAAGATATATGAGCAATATCTTAAGTATTACATTCAAATCGTACTAGGCGATTATAACGTCAGGTTAGGAAAGGAGGACATTTTAGGTAGGACAGTTGGCAAGCATAGCTAAGACTACACCACATCTGGCAACGGACTTATGCTTATTGCCTTTGCGGTGGGACGAAATGCCACTATAGCAAGCACGGGGTTTCCTCATTTCAATATACAAAAGAGTACATGGTGATCTCCGGATCATGAAACGCTAAATCAAATTGATCACATCGCGATCGATGTAAGGCATGCCTGCAGTATTCTGGACGTCAAAACATTCGGGCAGCCTACATAGACTCGGATCACCACTTTGTTGCAGCCAAGATACGAATACGGATTTCCCAAGTCCTACCACAAAGAAGAACTACTGTGAGAAGATAAAATGTAGAAAAGCGGCAATCTCAAGTGTGCGCCAAAAATGTTGGCGGACGCGTATCTCGAGATCTCTCAACAACTCCTATACCGCTAGCATCAAATACCTAAGACCAATGGCAATGCTTCCAACGTGCCATCATAGCAACTGATATGCTGGGTTTCACCCGACCACCACTAAAAATCCCTGGTTTGATAAGGAAAACTAGCAAGCACATGCAGCTAAATAAGAAGTGCACAAAGTGGCGCTGCAGAGAAAGTGTAGAGCCGCTCGTAAGCTCTACGAGCAAAAGTAAAGGGAAGAACATCGGTTTCTCAAGAAGAAAAAAAATGGAAGGACGCGATTAAAGACATTGAGAGCTAGGTGCAAGCTATAACGAAGCTTGGACGAAGCTAAACGTCCCACCATCAAACAAAATAGACCTTTCGACTGTGACGATGATAGCCAAAATATACATCCAATTGAACAAGGGCCATGTCTAGTTTTGACATTCCCGCCAAACTCGTCCGTTTGTGCACAATAACAATGGAAAACTTTCGCTGCTTCGTCAAGATCGGTATCGACTTAACCGAGACCTTTTATGTCAAAAAATATTTACATAAGGTGACGCCCTGTCATGTGACCTCCTTAACATCATAAAGAAAGAATTGTACGGAACTCACAAGCCAACACCGGAGCCATAATCTTTAAAAAGCCTGTGCAACTATTTATGTACGCCGATGATGTTGATATAATTGATCGAACTCAGAGGGCTGTCATCGGCGTGTTCGCTGGTACTGAAACGGAAGCTGCCAAAATGGGTTTAGCGGCAAATGAGGCAAGTCCAAGTGTAAGCTGTCAACAAGAAGGGACACACAACATCGACGAATCACATCAAAATCACAGTCGACAGCGCTAACTTCGAGGTAGTAAAGGACTTTTTCTACCTTGGCTCTGCTATGAATTCTACCGACAACACCTCAGCAGAAATAAACCGAAGAATCACTCTTGAAAATCGCTGTTTCTTTGGACTAAGATGGCAATTGAGTAGTAAGACCCTATTCCGAACAACTACGGAGACTCTATATAACACCTTAATCATCCAGGTCCTAGTTTATGGCGTTGAAGCATGGACTCTATCGAAAGCGGATGAAAACATCCTCTGTCGTTTCGACAATAAAATTCTTCGTAAAATATACGGTTCCGTTAGCGCTGACGGAAGATAGTTAGGATATGTAGACCGCATGGACACCAATATTCCGGCCTGCAGAGTCGTTGAATCTAACATAGAATCACAACACAGTAGCGGAAAACGGAAAAAGTTTAGCAAATTTAGTTAGCAATGGCATGTGGATCGGTTGGTGATTTGTTTCCGAAATAGAGGGGGACAGGATAGCCAATGGATATTTTTTTTGGTATTGTCATATCTAGCGACGCTTTCGATTGATGACTTTGATTGTATCTTATGTCGATAATAGGGGACATAAGGAGAAATAGAATTAAATATACGAGTGTGTCTATAACAGATAGAGTGGTCATCAGATAAAGGAAAATTGGTAAATTCATAAAGAGACCTGGGTTGTAAGAAGAGAGAATTACAGAAGGAGTGGAGTGTTATGAAAACTGTAAGCGAAAGGAAAGGATGAAAATTATTATCAATATTTAAAAGATATTCTACTGCAAAATTAATGGCATCCGTTGAAAGAATGAAGACAACACTAACGTGGTATAGACTTGAGTTAGTTAGTCGATCTTTCTTTGTCGGATTGGCAATTGAAGGGATGAAAGAGAATCGAACATCAGATATAGTCCACATCGCCTGAGGCATATCAAAGTCGCTGAAGATAAGTATATCGTCAAGGGAGACGGGTATTTGAGCTTATCCGTCGATTTCTCCGATAGCAAGGTAGGATTCGATAGGATGAGCCAAAAGAATGTAGGAGCACATTGCAAACACGGACCTACAATGAAGGGTTATTTTCATTGAGACAAAGTCGAGTTTAGAAGAGTACGAAATATCAAGGAATAGGAAAGACTCTATTGTGGATGATTGTGAGAAGGTTTGCCATCGGATGTTTATAATGGCTTTTGCCATTGCGTCCCCCTCGAATTGTTCAATAATCTTGCATCAGCAACATCAAGTCAAGGAGCCAGTAACTATGATTGGATATATTCGTACTAGGTTTCACAAGGTGGCCACCAAAAAGAAATCCATGATTCAACGATAAAAAGCATCGGACGCTTACGGTCAAAGAGAAGGAATATCCCATCACAAATGTAACAATTCTATAGGAACCGACGGCCTAACAGTCGAGGTTTTCAACAATGGAGGAAACAACCTAGTCAAGGGCATGTAAGAGCTTATCACTAAAATTTAGTGAAAGGCACTTATGACCAATGAATGAAATCACAGCATCATTTGCTGGTGCTAAATCGATTTCCATCGACTTTGATGTTTCTTAGAGTCATGTTTGATCTTGGCATCCCTGCTAAACTTGTTCGGTTCTGTAGAATTTCGATGGAGAACTCTCGCATGATAGAGCAAATCACACAATCGGAAGAAATTTCTAAATATAAAAAGAGTCGCGCTAGCATGCCACTTCTGCAAAATACTGTAAGTATTGTGCACAACTATAAGCTCAATATGCAGATAAAATCGAAAAAATTTGTGAGTAGTGAGATAAGATCAGTAAAATACCAGATCAATTTCACTACGGGTCGAGCCAAACAAAATAAAAACAGAACGCTCAACATCGAGGTCTGCATGTACAATAACAAAGGACAACTTAAGGTTTAGGTAGTAACAAAATGTATCTACCAAGGATCAAGCGAAGAACAGCTCTTGCTCTTTATAGAGGCAATTGCCTTCAAGTAGCAAAGTCCTATCTCCAGCTACAAAGACAACGCTATAGAAGATCTTATTCGTGACTGTCTTGTTATACTGTACCGACGCATGGACACTTTCAAGCAAAGATGATAGCTTTCTTAGCTGCATTGAGCGTGAGATCTTTGTTCTCGTCTGTATTGATGGAGAGTGGATGAGAAGGCACTGGTCAGAAGGCTCTGCCTCTAGCAAATGATATGGCTAGGATATATAAAACGCTTTCTATCAGTACTCCAGCTAGCATGAATGGGCGGGATGCTAAAAGTGCATCGGTACATATTCGTAATATGGGAACACGATACCGTGTATCCTAACTATCACATAAAATTTAAGTGTAGTAAGAATCAGTCAAGGATAAATGTACGTATTTGTTGGGCTGCAGACTCACAGCTAAGTTTGATTTCCAAGCTTCTCTAACTGTTATCCATTTTATTGCTGGGATATCATCCATGACCAAATGTAATGAAGAGAACTTTCATAGTTCAAGCCACGCTGAATATGTTTTGTCATACACTTCTCATGGTCAAATCTCTGAAAATCCGCGGATACTTATTAAATTCATGACAGTAATACATGTCCTTTTACTTCCATCTTAGGGTGTTTGTTCAACTTCCCTGTAATATCACAGATCCTAGAGTCCAGTTGGCTCTTGCACCCATTTACTTTTTTGTTTAAAATCTGTCTCATGGCATTTAATAGAAAGTTTTCTGGCCTTTATAAAAGTAACCGTATTGTCATATTCCTAGGCAGTCGGCTTGTGGCTGCATAGGCAACAAAGTACATTAATAAAGAAGCAGCAGCTTCGAAGATGACACCTAAATCCAAAACAGTTGATCTCTAACCTATAAATTTAGAGGCCTTATGACCGCTGAAAGTCGCATTACCTATTTCTTTGGCAGATATCACTCTGTGATCATTATCACTATGATAGTCCGAAATGTCCTACTACAATATAAGCTGTCAGCAGCACCTCAGAAAACCTAAAATGGAGTATTTGGTCGTAAATTTAAGACTGCCAAAGGCTACGACCAGAAAGTGGTAAATTTCAAATCTGTGCAAGTCTAATTCTTTTTTTGTATATCTCGGCAGTGTTGTACACCAGCAATCTCCTTTATTTTGATTCCTGATTGTCCTTGAATTTTCCGAGCGTAATCTTTTTAGTCTTATCCACTCTTCCTTATAGTTATCTTATTTTTACAATATCCTTTTTTGTTGTTGGAAAATCCTTAATTCCAAGTTCAATTACTTTATTGGTCTCCATACTGCCGCAAAAGAATAGAAATGAAAAAGAAAATGTATTTCAAGTCACATATGAACCACAAATCACCGACATAAAAGGAAACCCTTTCATGATGTAATAAAACTGAAACAAAGGACGAAATCGAATTCAAACATAAAAGGTGATATTATCGGATGTGACCGACTATTTCTTTCATTTCATTCCCCAAACTTTGATCTGTATATTATTATCTTCGAAATAATAGCAAAAGTTACTAGCTAACATGGAAGGCGCGTAGAGATACTCGTATATTTACCGAAATAAGAAACTCCTTTCAATCCTTTTCGCCACATTATGTCTGTCCTATGTCTTAAACGCATAGGGTGAGAAAGTGTAGACTAAGAAAAAAAAACACAAATGTTTCATCTCATGAGAGTGTGGAGAAAATGAGAGAATCTTTAAACCTTAGACAAGGTACCTACAATTGAAAGTACCTTCCCTGAAATAGGTTCAACATGATGCTTCACTCGCTTGGCCTGAAATACTGTTTTCGTGACACATCATTCGACTTGTTTTAGAATTCAGAACAATCTCCTGCTTACTTTGATGTTTTTTAGTCATCAGGGTTCCATTCCAAGTTCTTTCGACAGTCTTTGGGCGGTTGGAAAGGATTTGTGCTCCTTTTTTGTCCCAGTATAGTCCCGGTTGTTTGGTTATTTTTGTCACATGATGGGTGGTGGTACTGAATATACCGAACGCGTGAACGACGATAAAGAAAAGTATACAAGTACATACGCATACATATATGTATGAGTACTGGTACATGTATCTACTGCGTTAGCATTGTGGGATTCGGTTCGTTTACTCTTGATAGTGTGGTTCGGCTTATCTAAGATGAATTCTTTGAACTAAATAATGAAGTCGGTGAGTATATCCCTTTGATGGAGTGTTCATTGGCTTTTTGTTCTTTTCAATTTCGCTGATATGTGTTTTCACAATTTTCAACTTTTCCAAGGAATGAACCGAAAATTGCGATTTCAATTGTGACCGGTTGGCTTGAATTGGGGATATCATTTGACTTTTCGGTTTCGGTTTATCCACTACAGAGTTAGTAATAGTAATGCGACTATATTCCTTTGATTTTGTTTGCTAGCTCATGATTCTGGGAAATATGCTCGTAGAAATCTCCTTACTTTCTCGATTTACTGCCCGTCAAGTTTGCGTTGAGCGGCGCTTGCCTTATGCTGAGTTATTGAAGTGCCTGTGGCCATTATTTGAGCCGTATTTAATTTAATACCTACTTCATTCGACGCAGACTCCAATTTGTTGCACCATGTGGTGCAGGTCCAACATTCTGTATGAGAACAGGTAAACGTCATCAGCATAGCCAAGTTTTTTATGATAGAATGTCATAGTCCATTCAAAATCCAACTTTCGTTCAGACAGAGGTGTCTGGATCATATCGCTGAAAGCATTCTATTTTTTTCTGCTGCAAACTTCAATACCTCTAACAACTTACCGTTGTATAAGTTATTTGCTGCCATCAAAGGTAATTTTTATCAAAGCGACTAGTTCTTTGGTATACCTGTCATGAGCAACACTCGATTCCAGTCTCATGCCTCGGTAACATTTTCCATTGACAGTAATGTTTCTTCCATTGTCGTCTTGGAAGACAAATTGGCCAATAATGCCACCACTCCAAGAACCACACCAGTCACACGCTCATGATGGATTGGCTGCTCTATGACGACATGTGTTTCCGATCCCCAAATTTGTAATTTTGCTTGTTTACGTAGCCGACGAGATGGAAATGCACCTCATCTAAAAAGATGATTTTTTGAGCAAAAGTGTCGTCAATTTTGAGCTTCTCTAAAGCCCAAACTGAGAAGAAAGAAGCTTTAATTCCTGAGTCAATTGGACCTTGTAAGCAAATAATCCGAGACCTTTATGCAGAATTCTCCTCTGGCTAGTCCGACTGATGTTTAGCTGCTGAGATCTTTGGCGCGTTGAGGCTCTCGGGTTTAGGCGCAAACTTTCACCAACAGCTGCTATATTGCCCATGGAGCGCATAGGACGAACACGAGAATATTTTCGGTTATCAATCAGCAAACCAGTCTCAGAAACTTTCATCACAAACTTCCGTACACCAGCTACAGTTAGTGCATTATTTTGACCGAAATTTCTTTTTAAAATTTGCACTGTGTCGGCAACACAGCACCCACTTTGGAAGAAACTTTACAAAATTTCCCAACGTTGAAGAAGTGTAAATGAATCCAATTCGTACCGCAGAAATACAATACTGAGTTTCTGTACATTTTTTGAGCGCATAAGAGCTATCAGTATCAAAAATAACATATGATTCTAACAGAAGTCAACAGATGGCACACCCTTTAGGTATAAGTATAGACACATTCAGTAGCATACTCTAATTGCCACATTCCATCAGGTTTCCCTTCTGACCAATTATTACTCTCTTTTAATCTATCTTCGAAGAAGGCTTCAGTTTCCTACGCTTTCCTAATTGGTGGCTGTAGGAAATGTTGAGTGCGACTTCCAGGTTCTTATCCCTGTCGCTATATCAGCGTTACTAGGGATGTAGGTGCGAATGTGGACGTTTGTTTCTTCGGTAGGCTCCCTTGAGATTGTCAGTGGAATCGTTATCAATTTGATTCCGTTTGTATTATATTTGAACAGTACCCCTTTAAGTCTAGAAAATGCAAGTCTCTGGTATGATCAAGCATCATCTGGTAAATCAAGCGCGTTAAAGAATTAAACAATAGTCCTATGCTGAATCTGAAGGACATATGATCAAACGATAACTTACCATACTATAAGCATCGAAAAGTGTCTTCGAACATCATGCAGCGTAACAAAGTTTCTTCAGAATGTTGGGCATGACACCAAAAGTGATTAATCTACATAACCTTTTAAATTGAATTTAACCCAAACGCCAAAATAAAAATAGCAGTGAAATGTATACCAAGCATTTATTATCGTATGGTTTACAAACCAAATAAACATAAAAGAATCAAAAAAATACAAAATAATAATTAGGTTAGACGGGAATGTACTCGATTGGGTACAGCGGCGTATTAGAGCTGGAATTGTTCAAAACAATATTTTTGTACACACAGTGTTTTTAGACACTTTTTGCATTGCCAGCAATATCCTGTAGAACTTGCTGTTACCCAGATCTTATACCCAAAACGTACGGGTTTACCTCGAATGAATTGCTTAGAAGGGTGAATGCTTTAACATCGATTCATCAATTGAAATATTGTTATGCATCACACCCCACTGAAGAAATTTATCCGTTTGCATATCAGCTAATGGCCGAACTTTGAACACTTTGTCTCTGGCACTACTTAAATCGTCGTTATTCATAAAATGAAGATTCTTTTTGATATCCTGAAATCTTTGTCTTATCATGGACAACAATATTTGTACTGGTGTAAGACCTTCGAGACTTTTTACCATTCTCTGTCTGTCTAGCACATCAGTGCTTTCTTCAGTTGTAGAAGAATATATTGGTGAATACTTACGCCATTTTGGCTGATTTGGCTGTTTTGGTTGTTGACGACGACTTCTCTTTACCTTTTCAGCCAATGGTTCATCATCGCTGATGCAATTATTGTAACTTTAAATAAAGTCCTCGTTTCACCTAAAAACCTCTGTATTACCAGGCACATCACGCAGCAAAGAGGTGGTAGCCATGTCTTCGTCGACACCTTTTTCTTCACCTGTCACGGCGCTAGGCTCTGGCCGTATAACCGCGAAGTCATAGTCGACTTCACGGTCACTATCTTCTAAAATTACATGAACTGCTTCCCCTAAGCCTTTGTAATAATTAGAAACGTTAAAAAGTTTCAAACTCATTATAAAAAAAAACCTGAAACAAAAATTGCAATCGTTATATGAGTTCGGCCGTTGTACACAACTAGCTACAGTACTGTTTCAATCACAATTTCTTTGCAAATATAAGACGCAAAAGAGTTGTAAACTTCAAAAAATATTCATAAAAAAAATATTATTCATATGCGAATAATTAAAACAAATAAAAATACTGTTCTTGCCTGAATGAACGGTTATGCTGCAAAGTTACTACCCCCACAGTGACAGATTTTATAAATATACGAGAATCCACTTAAACTGTTATTATTTCTTTGCGCTATGTACCTATCTAATATTAAAATGAGCGGAAAAAAATCACTGTATCTTTAAAAAAAATTGATAACTATCCTTAATTGTTTTCCTGTAAACAATATGAAACAGAGGCGCCAAATGAGTTATACACATTACTGCTGCTTTCGACCGATTCTTGAGTATGGTATTTTTTCCTGCTGAATCCCCGTTCTCTTGTAATCCATTTTCGATTTAGTCTTCCGTTTAGCAATACCCACCCGGGTGATGTAATATAAAGAGCGATACAAAAATCTTTTTAAATAACATAGCTTAAAGTATAAAATGTACTCGTATATTATTATTTAGTTAGTATAATGACTACTACTCGTATGTATTTATTGCAATTTTGTTTAAATTTAAAATCTTCCTCTATTATTTTTCTTCCGTAATCTAAAATTCAACAACTGTTCAATTGTTCAACTGTTACCAGAGCGTTCCGACTTATAAATTTCTCTGTGTGTTGGCGCCTCCGATTCATCGATAAATTTTTGCCTAAAACATGCTAGCATTCCAGGTCAGTTGAAATTCGTAACCAAATCTCTCTGCCAAATATAACCAACTTTTATACCAGAGACTACCGCTATTGTTAGCGCAGATAACACCATTTTTAGTCAATCTGTCGTCTCCATTTTTTTAGTATACCGATGATGTAGTTAATATTTAACTTAAGTGTTTGCAGGAATAGGAGCCAGCCCTGTTTCGATCATAGTTCGATGCAGTTATCGGCAGTTAACAAATTCTGGGCAGAAAAAATTTCAGAAACTTTTCTACCTTATCATAATAGACATGGCCCCACACTTGTGCTCCGTAAAAGAGTATGGATTTTGACACTGCTTTGAAACTTTGCACTGTTAGCCTATGTTAGATTTTCCATTAAATGGATGTTCATATTAAGGTTAGTCGATAGGATCAATCCGAAGTATTTAAATTTGCTTACTACTTTTATAGGCTCACCGTTAAAAATCCACTGTTCTGTCCTCGCAAGTCTGCACTCCAGCACTCTTAAAAATCATTATCATCGATTGGTTTACATTGAGTTGAAAATTTCATGATTCACAATACACGGATATTCGGTTTATTAACTTCTTGCATTCAACTCGAGAATCGAAAACGAAAATTTTGTTATATCTTTACGTTTTAAGGTGTCTTTGTAGTTTTTAAATAGTTTTTAACAAAATGTTTTTTTTTTTGTTGCGCCAAAATATGTGCAATCTTCATAGATACAAGTAGCTCGGGGTACCACACCCAACAAACTTCGACCACTCTCCACGCGGGACTGCCATTAGCTAAGCAATCTACGCTTATATGTTCTATATTTGCTGCATCAGCATGTTATCAGATCTGAGGTGGTGAAAACGAATGTCCTAAATCAACAAGCTAGTATTTGACAAGGAAAAGTACATAGCCTTAGACCATTTGGTTGCAGTTAAGCCAAATTCCAAACAGATACAAAGCATATGTTAATTAATTTTTTATATATGTTATATAACTGCCTGCATACGAGAGAGCAAGGTCATCTGCATAGCCAATTAAATGGCCCTTAAGGGTAGAATTGATGTATTGTAGATCAGAAAGAGTATTGGTCCAAGAACTGATCCCTGTGGAATACCAGATATTCGGGTATCTTTACTATTTGTTTTCTGTTGGTCAGGAGTAATTTAAACCAATAAATAATGTTTCCTCTATACTCGGCATGGGGAAGTTTTTCAAGCACTATTTCATGGTTCACCAAATCAAAGGCATTTGTCTTAAGTCAAGCTATATGTCAACTGACTTTAGGTTGTTATCTAGTGCACCATATATTCTATCCTCAAAAAAGCTATAATTGCTTCCTCTGTAAATTTGCCTTTAGCAAAGCCAAATTGTGATTTATTAAATAATTTTGTATTTTGCATTTGCTAAGAATACAATCATTCTACGTATTAATTCTCGTATTAACTATTAATTTTTGAAATATTTGGTTCACTAGAGTCTAACTTTTTAAAGAATTGATCGCGATAGGTGTTTTGAGAGCATCTGGAAATTTCTCATATGCAAACCTTTTACCTATAATAAAAACAAAAGGAATTAGAATTGCTTTTTAATAACTATAATACTTATACCATCACTTCTACATGATTATGTTGGCTTAAGAACGTTAGTGATGGAAGGAAGTTCAGCATTAGTCACTGGACAAGAAAAAAAAGAATATGAATTCGATTTATCGAGTAAGATCTTACATGAGTTTTCAGCAGCATGTTCAAACAACACATTGAATTTGTTGCACAATTCCCTATTAGTGTTAATAGTTATATTGATAAGTTTGAGGAGCTTCGGATTATCTTCTTTCTGAGGGTTTCCTAGGATATTATTGACTATGGGTTTGATATACTTTCTAAGAATTTACTGCTGTATTATTAAATTTTCTTAATTTTGCGACATATTGTATCCGAAATCCAAGGCTTTTTTTTAATTCTAATATTTTGTTTGTGTGTACTGGAAAAAATTTTGTTATAGCTCTATATTCTTCCCAAAAATCAAGGATCAATGACCAATTTAGTTATTCACTTTTAATCAAAACGTCTTTAAGAGCAAGATAAGTATTGTTAAGGTCTAAAAGAAAAAGATGAGTAATAAGCGTATTTCTGGACTTAAGACAGATGTGGTCAACGCACGAAGAGATATTCTCAGTAGTACTTGTAAGTATATTAACACACGACGGAAAACCATGACGAAAGCAAGAACATATATCCATCACTTGTCCTTGGAAGGTTGAGAATACCAATATTAATGTCCCTAATAAAACAGAAATCCCTGCAGTCAACCGATCACAATAGACCCCCGAGCTCTTTGAGAAAAATATCAAGTTAGTTTAGTTTCGTTTTAAATGCATTTTATTTTCTTAACACTAACTCTTACATTCTAACAAAAAATGCTTAAATGCTAGCTTACAATTACTTAACAATCTTATACTAACTTACTGGCCCCACACAGGCATTCTAAGCTACTCTGAATACTTATATCTATGTCTTTCGACTTCATTACATTTTATTTAGGAATACTTATTTTCTATACTTAAGGCTAAGAAAAAAATTTGTTTACAAAAACTTCGGATATGGACATTTTTTTGGTTTTTATAAAAACTTAGTATCTAACTTAAAATAAACCTTAGCCTACCTAACCTAAATGTACAATACACACATAAACACACATAGACATTATACACAATCATATACATATTTCAGTATACTCCTTTGTATACACTGATATATGTATATTTTTCTTAAATGCTAACCTAAACCTACGTAAGCTGGCCACCGCTATTCACAGAGCAAATAAATTGGTCAGCTCTGCCTCATTAGTGAGGCTGGTCCGTAATTGACGGAAACGACGACGAAACATCTTCCATCATTCAACCACCAGAAATGCTGGTGCTGCCGAACGACATCCCTCTTATTGCGATTCCCCACCGCCCTACTGAATCTGAGGCGATCCACACTGCCGTGTGTGACGTCTCTGTTGTAGTTGAATCGCCTGTCCCCAGCTATCCAAGCGACATGGAAGATTAACGGCACCGCTGATCTATCCTGGATCAACCCTATCTGATCAAGGTAGAGGAATGCTTCCGGTGGAACGAAGCCGTCAAAGCGCACACTCTCGTGGTAAAGGTAATTGAGGTAGTAAGCCCCAGATATCAGGTTATTCGTCGAGGTCATTGCTCTTGTAATGTGCCTTCGAGTCAGCTTAATTACGAAGTTGTCCACTCGTATTAGGTTCGCCCTGTTGTAAAGGACCTCATTACGATAAAATTTCTTGTACTCCGACTCTGGTGTTCTGTACAAGCGAAGGCAAGACCTCTCAAACACCCGAATCTTTTCCATTAAGCTTGCTCGTACATTGAACCACACGGGACAACCAAATACCAGCATGGGCCTGAGAAGGGCCATGTAGCAGATTACCTTTACCCTCGCATCGAGTTGGCTGCTATAAAACAGTCTCTTTGTGAGGGCAAAAGCGCCTTTAGCTCTGGCCAGAGAAGCATCTACATTTTTGCCAAAATACAGAAACTGATCTAGCCAGATTCCAAGGTATATGACGACATTTCGACAGGCAAGAGGCTGTCCGTGCTGTCCAATAATCGAGAACTTTCTCCAATTTTTTCTGGTATCCCTAGAGGCTCCAGACAACGGCGTCCTAAAGAGAATGGTTTCCGACTTCTGAAAGTTGATTTTCAACTTCCAGTCATCGCAAAATCGTCTTATCTTGTCGAAGTCACGCTGTAAGAGAGTACTAATAACCTCGATTTTTGGATCTGTTCTATACGCTATCAAATCGTCTGCATACGCAATAGTATGGGGAAGTGAGCCTATCAAATCGCTTGTATAAATGTTAAATAGGATCAGCGAATTGACCGCGCCTTGCTGAAGACCATTTTTAATTTGAAATATTCCAACAGAAGTCACATCATCATTCTTCACGATGAACTGTCGGTTGGTTAGCATATTATAAAGAATGTACAAGAGTGGTTTACTGATCCCCAGCCTAGCTAGCTTATAGAAAAGACCCTCTAACCATACGGTGTCGAAAGCCTTCTCCAAATCAACAAGGCAGGCACCAGTACATTGTTTTTTTCCTTTATTCCATTGGATATCGGATACCAGTTTAGACGCGGCATGTGAGATATCATGTCCCGCCTTAAAACTGAATTGATTATCCGGAACTATATGTTTGTCCTCAACCCACCTAGTCAGAGCTCTATTGATTACCTTTTCAAAAACCTTACTGATATTCGGGAGGAGACTTATCGACCGGAGATTCACCGGATTGGATATATTCTTTCCCTTTTTGGGGATAGGTTGAACCACCACCGTTTTCCAATGCGCTGGATAATGTGCATTATTCATTGCATTATTAAACAGGGTGGTGTAGATGTCCACCGCTTCTAGAGGAACATGTCGAAGCACGATGTTCGGAATACCATCGGTCCCCACTGATTTCTTAACTCTGATTGTGTCGAAGATCTCATGGAGTCCTTCCTTCGAAATGAACGGGGGTAGGCCACCCTCTCTGGCAATGACATTATTTGCCATATTTTCGTCGCTAAACAGGGTGAAACCAGAGCCGTTGGATCGCCAATTCTCTATTTCATTTTGAATGTAGCAGTTGTGCCCCAAGACGCGATTGTCCAGGTCATAATTAGGGCCAATGATATCAATGGCCTTGTATACTTCCTGGAAAGTCGCCCCTATGGTCTCAACCTTCTCCTGCGGATCCTCCATCACAAAGAAGACGTCATCGTCAGCGGCTTCATTTGGATCAATACCTGCTATTGTCAGAAACCGTTCGTTGTCTGTTGTCTGAGCTATTTTAAGACACTGAAGGTCGTTTTGATTTTTTCTCCGAAATAGTTTATTGATTTGCGGAAACATATTCGGGTTGCTGGTGTTTACAGCCCGAACCTTGTTGTTCCAATATAAACTTTCAGAAATTCGGTAATTCTCTTTTATTAACGTTTGCACATTTTTAATCGGCGACTTCAGTGTCCTAATCTCCGGGCCTTGTCTGTCAGTTAACTGTCTATACAAGTTTTTGAGTCTTGTCAGAAGTCTACTTTTCTGTCGGTGCAGTGCGTCAATAGTAGGATTGCGGAACAGGTCTTCGTTAGTCGTACGTCGCCACCGCGGTATTGTAGCGTCCATAGTTTGTTTAATTGTCTTGTCTCTCGCTCTTTTCAAGGTTGCGGAGAAGCGTGTCCATCGAGTCTTACTGTAGTTGTAAGAATATCTTTGGACAAACTCCTCCAATTCCGCAATTTCGTTGGGAACTGTAATTTCGGTGCTAAAACCGCAATGGTCGCTGTCATACACGAATGTGCGCAGACAGTTTAATGTTTGTAAATTCGTACCTGTCAGTAGATCCAAATAAGACCCGCCTCTGGGAAACGACGGGTTATCCGTCGCTTTAAGACCGAGTCTCTACATGACATCGTGCTGAACCCACCAATCGAGTAGTAGGTTCCCTCTAGTATTTGGCAAATTATTTCCCCAATCTCTGTGTCTAGCGTTGAAATCCCCGCCGATTATAAAATAATTCTCCCCCGATTCCAACCTCAGAAGTCGAAAAGGCGTGTTGCGCTCTGTAATGAATAGTGTGGATTGTGAAACCTCAGGTGTATAAACAGAGGCCAAGTACAACCGCTTTCCACTGCGGAGCGGTATGTAAACGACAACTGCCTCCAACACCCGGAACCTGCGCAACACTCCCTTGTACACTCTGTGAAATTTTATACCTTCTTTAATGAAGATCGCGACACCGCCTCCACGTTTGGATCTGGGCCGATTTCTTCTTCTAACAAAATAATTGTTGTACTCCAGTTGGTGCTTATCGGTTAGCTTGGTTTCGCTAGCGAAAAGCACATCAGGAGTTTGGTCTTGTAGCAATTTAAACATCGCGGCTCTTCGTTCGATCCTAATCAGTGAATTAACATTAACCGCAAGGACCTTCAAAGTTTTCTCCACCATGTGCGTACCCATTACGACATGTGTTGCGTTAGGCCCGGCAGCAGCGCGTAAATCTGGTCCACCCGCTTGGCCTGTTCTTGCACCTGTTTTTGCAGCTGAGCCATTTGCCCTTTAAGTATACAAAATAAATAGTTTTAAGAAAATGTAAATGAAGTCGAAAGACATAGTTATAAGAATTTAGAGTAGCTTAGAGTGCCTGTGTGGGGCCAGTAAGTTAGTGTAAGATTATTAAGTAATTGTAAGCTAGCATTTAAGCATTTTTTGTTAGAATGTAAGAGTTAGTGTTAAGAAAATAAAATGCATATAAAACTAACTAAACTGAGCCATTTGCCCTTGGATTGTGAGCAACATGGCCAGCATGTTAGGTGCAGCTTCCGTTGTTCTCGGCATTGGCGCTGGAAAAAGCAACAGTCGCTTGCTGTACCGAAGCCCCCCTACCTGAGGCCATTTGGGCGTAGGAAATTTGGGACGTGACGGCTGGTGTTTGAAACCTGATAGGTGAACGTTTGACCTCCACCTTCTGCTGCCGAGCCAGTTTTGCTTTCTTAATGTTAGCGAATTTAGGACAACCCCGATAGTTTGCGGTGTGTCCCACGTTTCCACATAACACGCACGAGAGCTGCGACCTATCGGATGCTCCGTCAATACCCAGAGCACACTCCTCGGAACTGTGGTTCTTAGCGCACTTCACGCACTTCACGCATCGAGGCTGCATTTGGCAGTTCGACGTGGCGTGCCCGAATCTCTGGCAGCAAACGCATTGTATAACGCCTTTTTAGTGTTTCCCAGTGAACCACCTGGTAGTCTAGAACATTGATACTCCTTAGACTATCCAGACGGCTTTCGGGACTGAGCTGCACCAGGAAGAATGGCAGACTCCGCTTCTCCCGCCTGGCTCTAGCTGTGGTAAATGGCTTTACACCCACAAACTTGAATCCTTCGCACTCCTTCTCTTTGAGCAGTGCCAGGATCTCCTCAGGATCAGAAGACGGTTCCAACCCCTTCAGCAGCATCGATTGCCGCTTTTCACACTTCGGTGTGTATGAGTAGTGCTCCGTCGTCGCTTCCTTTGGTAGCTCTTTCACTTTCGCGTAGCCCTCCACTGTATTACAGTGGATGGCATGGCGATCGTTCCCCAATCTCATAATTTTAAAATTATTACCAATGACCAACTTACACAGGTCCTTGGTTGCATTTATTCGTACCTCTAATTTATAGGTGTTGATAGGAGGTACCTTCTCCTTCTTCTTCTTCTTCTTCTTCTTTTGCTGCTGCTGCTGCTGCTGCTGCTGCTGTTGTTGTTGTTGTTGTTGTTGTTGTTGTTGTTGTTGTTGTTGTTGTTGTTGTTGTTGTTGCTGCTGCCGCTGTTGTGGCTGCTCTTTTTGTTGCTGCTGGTGTTTCTTAGTCTTTTGTTGTTGTAGCACTTGTGCTATTGTATTTGTCTGTTGTTTTTTCTGGGGCTGCTTTTGAGCAAGCTGCGACTGCTCTTGTTGTTGTGATTGCTCATGCTCTTCCTTCTGACCATTTGCTGTTCTTTAATGGCCTGCACCCTTTGCTGTAGCATTTTGATGCTGCTACTTATAGATTCGATTTCCTCCTCTTCATCGTCCGAATCGCTTACTGCCAATGCAGCGAAGTTGTTTCCTGCCCTCACTCCACCAAGCTTTACAGTGGACGTTGGGTGGGTGGGACAGTGTGCCAAGTTAGCTTCCTCTTTCTCTTTGGCTTCGGCGTTTGGCTCGAACCACTCGAAGCCTCACCTGATCTCTCAGCCGATCCCGCTATTTGCATAGCGGATCACTCTCCACAATCCATCACTTTTAAGCAAACACTGCCAACACTTTTTTATTAAAAATTGTCTTTTTAAATTAATTAAATAATAAAGACAAAAAATTGTCCGGGTCTTTGTCACCTCGGCTACCGAACACTTGTAGAAACCACTGCCTAAAAGTATACTTAGTATTTTTCCGCACTTTTAAAGCCGAAACAAAAAACACGTGCAATCTCTTTGGAGGTCTATGAACGAATGAGAAAAATATCAAACTTAAGCCGGTATACACACACGAAAAACAGAAATTTCTTTCTCACTTTCAGTTTTAGGGCAACGCAAACGGCACTCTTCATATCTGGTGGTAAACCATTTAATATCATCTTTAAATCCGTTTTTTACAAAAATCACTGAACCGCCCGTTTAAGTAGTTCACTAGGTTTATCTGGTTTGAGGATGGAAATTAAGGATTACCTGGCAAAAAAAGAGTATGATCCTGTTGTGTGCGTCGCATAAATCGAAACTGACACCAAAATAGTTTATTTAATGTCACATTTTTAAAAAAATAGAAGAACTAGATGTGTTCAGTTTTTTATATATTCTAGGATGAGTCCAGAAATTTATCAAAGATTATTACTTATAATTTTGAAACCACTTCTTAAAAAAACGTCCATACTACTGTAGTGATTTTACTGTAGGTTTGATTATTCAGCCATTTAATTAAATTTGATTTGGATACCTCTAGATGCATCCACGCAATCGCTAATTTGGTCTTTCAAGCTATCGAAGGAAATAGTCCGGTCTATTGTGTTGAAAACAGCAGAAATAATCTGGGAAGCCCTGTTCCCTACCTATGTGTGTCAGCCGAATATCGAGGACTACACGCAGATCGGCGCGGACCTTCGGAATGCATGGAATATGCCAAACTATGTTCCTATAAGCCAAAAGTGGAAGCCAATACTTTGACTATAAAAGTGTTTCAGCATAGTTTTCATGGCTGGGTTACATATGATGCGAAATACCAGTTCACACAGGTAGACCTTGGTGCATATGAGAGTCCAAGCGATGGAGGTAGAAAATATGGTTTAATATATTTTGTAGTTATTCTTATTGTACTCTTTACGTACACGTACGAAAATATTTTGTTGCGGATACAGCTTCTTCATTGGGACTACACCTGATACGACCACATCCAGGAGTGGTTTTTTTGACAAATGAGAAGGAAAATTTCAACAAAAGGCGGCTATGAGCTCGCCGTACAATTGAAAATAATTTTGGTATCCTTGATTCACATTGGCGTACATTGCTCAAAACGCTACATATTTATGTACCCAGAAAATGCAGAAAAAGTCATTCCGGCTTGTGTTGCATTACACAATTTCATAGTTCTTAATAAGAGAAATGTGCTATGCTTTTGTCCCAATAACTTTGTTGACTGAGATGACTCTCATGGTAATCATCACGATGGACTGTGTCGAAATGAAGTGCTAAACAACATTCCTCCAAATAATCAAATAATGTCCACATATATAGTGGACAATCATCAAAAATCTTAAATATCATCTGTGAATATTTAAAACAAAATTAAGACACATTCGAAATCATATTTTGAATATATGTGTAATGACTATTTTATTAAACTTATGAAGTGAGTTACATTAGAAAAAAATAGTGAGTTTCATTATGAACTTGGTCCCTCAATAATTTTCTTTTTTCCAAGACTCGCGCAAATACCTTTATTTTAGCCCTTTAATTTATCGTTCTCAGCCGTCAAAATGTCTTACATCATGAGAAGGACCGTTATTATTTGTTGGAACTGATGGTACTATAGGAAAGGCTTTTCTCTTAAGCGGGCGTGAAGATCGAAGCTGATGAAAAGTTTTCTGTATTCTGTATCGTATTCTGTAACAAAACGAGAACTTTCTCAAAATAGTATGTATATTTGCTTGCATGGATGCATGGAGTCTACAAAACCGCCTCACATGATCCGCTGCCGGAAGGTTTGTATTCTTTTCGGACACCGAACACTTCTTTTAGCTGAGTTCACTTAGTTTTACATTCAGAAGCTTTAATGAAAAATAACTATGATTAAATTTACAATAAGGTCACTATATAGTAGAGTACCATACGTTTACTTACAATTTTATTTAACTGTTCTCCTATGTCCTGCCACGCTTACTCCTTTTTGAAGCGGTTACAGCAGCTGCTGTACAATCGAAATTAATTTTGAAGGGCAACCGCAAGTCCTCCATCGTTGTCATTTTTATTTTTTTCGTTTACTTTTTCTTATCTAAAATGAAAATTAGAGTAAAATAATCTGTATACTTTCTAATAATAATGTTTGCTAAAGAAATAAACTTAGTTCTCTCAAGAAAAACCTCAGATTTTTGGAATTCCAAATTACAAACAGTTGTTTAGATGCTTAGCTGTCAAATTTTCGCACGAGATGCGATCCCGGTCGCACTTTACGTACGAAAGCAAGAGTAAACGAAACCTCGACGGAAATGAGCAATATGACATTATGGGTGCAGGATACAAATTAATTGAAAAATAGAAGAACTACCCTCAGAACCTACATATAAGCATGCGACAGGCAATTGGACAAGTGCAATGTCGACGAGCTTAAAAATTATGTTTTTTTGTTTTTATTTGATATGAAATAAATTGAAACATATAAAAATCACGTAAAAATTATGCGCTCATCGAATGTTTCCATCAGTAAGTTGATCGTAGCGCACACTATGTAGCACGTTGTGCCATCTTGATGAAATGACAGTAAAGTTATTTGTACTATAACATCTAGCATGTTTAAAGAAATCTGAACCAGCAGCGATTCAATCAACAAACACAACAAACAGATAAGTATTTTGAATGTAACGACGTTTCAATAATAGCACATGGAGTTTCTTCACTTCAAATGCGGAAATTGTATGTGTTGACCTGACATTCAACCAAAAATGACATTCAAGTGATGGACATAATTTTGTGGTATGAAAGCAGAATCAAGAGCAATCTCATTTCGGCCAATCAAAGAATGTACTCATACTATGATGAAGCGGCTAGTAAGCTAATTAACCAAGATCTTTCCGCAAAGTCTTCCATTATGTGGGTGGACATAGTTTCAATTGTTCTGTACGATGGCTTATCGATTCATACAGCTCTTCCTCAATACAATTCTCCAACAAAAGCAACAGGTTCTTCGATAAAACCGATAACTGGCTAATTGCATTACTTGCGCAGATGACAGATTATGTCGACCTTAAAATAAACGTGTGCTACGCTAAGTTTCGCCAGCTGAAACACGATTTAATACAAGTATATGAATTTGCACAATTTGCAATCCTTGTTCTCGCGTAACTCTATTCATGGTGAAATTAAATTAACGCCAGACCTTTCAGAAGGCGAAACTAGCGAAGAAGGGCATAAAAATGAACCAGACAGTCGGGCTGGATCACGTATCCTTCAAAGTACAATCAGAAAGAGGAGAGACGATTGTATGCCTTTCCCGTGCAAGGAGTAATTTCTTGTTCTACTGTATAAAAGCGACACGAAAGATTGCAACAATTACCGATCGGTGAAATTAATACCTTATGCAATGAAAATATTTAAAAGGGACAGTCGACAGCCCAATATTATTAAGTTGCATAACAGTTAATGCTATTTAACGGGATTAAGTCGACAAATGACATGATTCAAAGATTGGAGTAATGATGAAAAAAATCGCAAAGCTTCGAAAGATTTGCAACGATGGACATGCAAATGCTACGAATATCAGGGTATGTGATAAAATGCGATCTTATAAGAAGTCCGCGACTTAGCGATAGTCTTAACAACAAGTGAACTAACTTTACATAAGGCTGATTTTGCCTTATTCAACGAAGATTGTCAAAAAATCCGGACAAAAAAGCAGGGGCTGAGAAAGATAAATGGATCACTTGGTCTCACTTATGAGGTGATCTAAAATAGAGCGGCATGCAGATTGGTTCTAGGATTGTAAAGTTTAGCCAAGCCTAAAAGCGTCGCAGGAGCAGAAAGAACCAGAAAATCAGAGAAGTATGAACCAAAAAATGAAATAATACGCATTGCATATTTCGACGGCTAATAAAATAAGATAAATAAGAATGCCGCAGTACAGTGTTTCGCGGTGCGCCATGGTACGAGTACTATCCACTTCTAACTACCTTCCTTCACTCAGGATCAAAATATGCAGCACACTCGTATATCGTATGGATTCTCGCCCTGCTGGGTACAGGGCATATTAGTGGATGAAGAATCTTTCAATTAAAATGCCCGCATATTTAGTTGATCGATGCTTCTTTCTTTTTAGATTACAGAAATTTGACTTTGACCTTGCTTACTTTAAGAACAACTTATTTCTTATATACTCGTATTCTAGGAGTTATAGCAACGAGAGCGGGACGTGTTAAAGATAGTGGCTTAGGAGTATGCACTCTAACTGTCTGGTGCGCTACCAGCACCAGATTAAAGAAGTCGCCTGATAATGGTTGCTCCCATCGGATAGACTAGCTTTGTATTAAATTGCCACAGTATAACGGTCAAAGTCGACATATCATCTTGCTCAAAACTTCGAAACATCTTGGAAATTTGATGTCCTCTCCTCTCAGCTATTTAAATGCGTTCTCCGAAGCTACAGGGAAAGAGTAACACGGTGGCTGTTAGATATTAGTTATATTGTTATTGGGAAAACAATTGATTACGCAATGAATTATGAGTTGTTGCGATATTATGATGCAAAATCAACGAATTTTCTTCAAACAGAAAAACACACAGATGATTCTCCTTACTGACAATATTTCTTCCAGTAAGAAATTTATGATGCACAACACCATTGTAATCCATGAAATCAGTGAAAATCGCTTTATTGTTGACTTAAAATGAAGTGGTTTCTTCAGTCTTGGCTAATTTCGGGCACACCATTCACTCGGTTGATATCGGGTTTGCCTATCGTACTGATAAGCTCTCGTCTTATGAATGTTTGATCGAAATGTAATGTCCACATGGTGCTCTTTTTTCCAGGAAATTCAAGTCAAGCCAAATTGATTGCCTAAATGCCAAAATATTGGTCATCTCTGCTAACTCTCGGATGGGCGATTTGGAGTTTACCAAATTTATTTGATTTCATCGACGTGCTGCCAATTGTAAGTTCTTTAGACTTTTAGAGCATCTTTTTCTAAATTCTTTTTCAACCTTTCCAACATTTTCGTGCAAATAGTTTCATTTTTAACACAAACTCTAATGCAATTTCGGTGTTTAGTTTATGTATACATTTCAAACATTGCCGACAAGAAAAAATTCGATGTAAACACAACGGTATACCTTTCACAAATGTCATGCTATACCGCTTAAATTTGGTGGGAATGTCAAGGACAGTCAAGCACCAATATAAGAAAAAACCAATTCAAATCGGTTAAACAAGAGCGCCAAATATTGTGTATTTGAATGAATGGCCATTTGTTAGTTGTTACTAAGTTTGATGCAGCCTTGTACAGATTAGAGGACAATAACTCCATCTGGAGACAGCTAGAATTACTTGTTTATCCGTAGTATAAATGACGTGCATTTGGTGAGGAATACTAAACGCAGTAAAGTAAACAATTCACAAAAAAACACGAAGTTATATTCGCAGTATGCTGGTTTCTATATTTGAAATTTTGTATTTCTGTTTTCTGACAAAATGACATTAGCTGTCAAAATGAGACAAAAATCAAATGGAAAGAAAAGTGGAGTAACTCATATAAAATAAAAATAGTGAAAATGGGTAATTTGATATAAATGGTCAGAAATACTGAATTCTATTTAAAATTCAGTACATACATACATATGTAATGTAAGGGCTATCAAATATTGATGGCGCCAACTGAAAGCGAAAATGAAATGATCCACCAGATATTTGTCAGTGATACCCTTTGTTTCTGACGTCTCTGCACTAGAAGAAAAGGAACACGCCACAGTGGAAATCTTCATGGAGACTGTAAATTCATATAATAAAGACGATTTCAAGTTTCATTTTAGAATGAAGGAATACCAAGGAATACCTAAAAGGTAAGCATTTCGGCAAGACTTACATTTTCGGCGCATATTTACCTACCTACTATTTTTTATACAAAATCGCTGCTAAACAAAAATATTAAAATTCTAAATATCTTAAAAATATAATACTTAATTGTTTGCCCCAAATAAAAGTTGTTCGTGCTTTGTTTGGCAACATCTGCCAAAATCCGAAAAATTTCTATAAAAAGATCGATGCGTTGAATGCCTAAGTATATATATTCAGTACTTGTTTATTACTGTGACTGCGAATCATTTTATTTTCTTTTCTCTTTACCGTCTTATTCGCAGTATTACTCATCTGTACTCGTACATCACCCAAATAAAGGAGGAAGGACCATAATCGGAAGTATGTATAACATGCATGTACAACACATGTTTGTACGAGTATACATACTACATGTATGTATGTATACATGTACACACGGTTCATAAGTAACTCCATTTCCTTCCGGCAACAGGGAAATTTGTTTAGGGTTGCTAAGTCTTCCACTTGACTAACAGCAAATCGCGTTTGCAATTGGCCTGTTTCAAAAAGGCATAACTACACCAAATGTGCAAAACAAATTTCATGGGAAAAAAAATTCTTGGTGTTATCGGTGCCGTAGATTATACACATATAAATATAGATGTTCCAAAACCAATAATGAGTGCTACTACAAAAACAAGCATAAATTTACAATCGTATTGCAGGCCGCTGTAGACCCAGATAAAAATTTTTGTAAAATCAGCCGTGGTGAACCACGATCCTTGCGTGATTCCGGAGTTCGTCGGCAATCCAAATTACATAATAAAGAAAAACACATAGCAATTATACTTAGTTATTTCCCGAAAAAATATTTCTTTAGGGTGATTCAGCCTATCGGTTACAAATTGGTTAGTGCCACCACTTAAAGATAATGGAACCCTTACAAAGTAACAAAAATCGTTTAACTTCATATGATACTCGTAAATGCTGCAAACAGAATTGTATCATAGTTGAATATTTCTTTATATTGCTGAAAAGAAACTTTTTTAGATTGTATAAATTCATCGATTCAATTCATCAACAATAAAATGTGCTCTTAATGATAAACCTTGTTATTAGCGCATATGTTCTACGCAATACACATATCCATTGTAATGAACTAGGAGATAGCGTGCATCTCAGAGACGTACAGGCCGGTGTTTTGCCACTTAGTGAAACGCAAGTAGATTCCCACCCACCCTCTTAGATTAACCAGACTTGAAGCTACCTGGCTACGAAAGACTTCTCTGACTGCGGTCTCGGCATTTACGTGAGTAGTGATGTAACTTACCAAACTCTACCACAATCCAAATCCTGTTCCAATTCGGAATTAAATTTCATATAGTTAAAATTTCATCTCGGTAAGCAAATTATCCAGTACTACCTTATTTAGAGAAGCCCAAAGTTATCCGACTTTTTACGAGCCTAATGCGCAGCCTGACTCCAGTCAAAGAATTCTATCCATACTGAAATCGTTACTACGGGCGATTTTAATATAAACATTCTGGACAGACAACACCCGAAGGACTATGTGTTGAGGTCTTTCTTGGGGAAAATAGATTGACCCAGCTTGTAAATGAGCTCACGCGAATATGAGACATTGATCATCGTCCTGATAACACTCTTGACTTGCTTTTACTTCTCACCCTGATAAGTACAAGCTGGATGTAATATCTCCTCTAGGCTCTTCGGAGCACTGTGCCATATCAGCTGATATCTCGTACACCGACCACACAGTTAGAGAAAAGATTCTTAAAAGAACTGTATGAAAATACGAGAATGCCAGTTGGAGCGGACTTAGAAGCTTCTTAGAAACTGTAACCAATTATGTTTTCTCGATAACGACGTGGATGCTGCTACTGATATGATCTGGAATGCGATCCTTTATCTCTCATCGGATACAGAGTATCAAACCAAAAGAATAGGCATATGTGGTAGGACTCGAGCTGTTAAGAGGCTATCAGGGTTAGGGAAATGATTTTTCGGTCCTACAAAACCGAAGTGAGAGAGGAAAACCGATTAATGTTGAAACGAGCTATGGACGACGGCAGTGGCTTTCTCAAGCGTGTAAAATTTTACTACAATACGATCAAAACCTGAGACAAAAATGGTAGTAATATTAGAAATGTTGGCTCATCCTCTATCCCTACTCTTATTTATAATAACACTCAGCTATCAGCTCTTTGGATAAGGCCAATCTGCTTGCTGCATACACTGCGGCCAGCTCAACACTTCTATGCGAATCTTCTCGCTCCTCCTACAGACTCATTGCACCCTTCTTTCCAAGGTACCGTCATAAACCGTCAGCTCATGAAATATCTTGAAACACGAAAACTTCTCAATAACCGGTAGTACGGTTTTCGTAGCAACAGGTCCACTGGTGATTTCTTGGCATGTCTTACCGAAAAATGGAATTATAACGTACATCAGTCTGGCAAAAGCAAGATAGTTGCACTTGATATTTCTAAAGCATTTGACAGATGACAGATTAGGATCGATGACGGTGAACTAGGAACTGAACGTTCCAATTCAAGTTGCCTTGGATGGTTTCTAGTCTAATATTCACAAAATAAATGCTAGTGTGCCCCAGGGCTGCATTCTGGCTCCGACACTCTTTTAAAATTTCATCGACGATCTCTTGTCTGCTACTTCTAATCCAATATAATCCTTTCCTGACGAAAGTACTCTCTGTTTTTCATATTCGTTCCCAGATTCACGATCCTACTCTTCGGTTGTAGAACGGGAACTCCAGCGTATGTTAAGCTCAAAAAATTCTGATATTAAAAGCATGGGTGAATTTGTAAACGCATATCTTGCGCAAAATGTGCCAAACACGTTGTCCATAAACGAAAACAAAAAAAAAAACTGCAAAGCAAACAGTTCTTAATCGCAATTGAGCCAGTTTTTTTTGCGCAAAAGCAGGCGCATCTGCGCAGTTGTCAAAAAAATATTGCTCACTTTCATTTACCTTTTGTGTATGTTGTCTCGCGTAAAGAAAAAAAGAAATTTATTTTTGGGAAAAATGGATTTCACCGAAGAGAAGTAAGTAAAAAACAAATAAAGAATAGTTAGATATTATATATATAAACATTTTATACACTTTTTTCAGACTTTTAAACAACTGGACAGGACCTGAAACAAAACTGCTTATTACCGTGTGCCTAAAGTGTGAACAGAACTTTTGTTCGGGCAAACGGATAGAGACCAGCATTTGAACAAAGGTTTTGGACGACATACTAAAGACATCACCAGCGTTTCCATTTAAGAAGGATAAATTTCTACGAAAATTGAATAATCTTCTTCTCACGTACAAAAGGATAAAGCAAAGAAACTCCCAATCTGGTCGAGACGCAACACGATGGGAATATTTTGATCTGTTTCATGAATTTTATGGAACGAAGCATTTCATCGATCCGCCTAGAAATAATTTAGCGTCAACTTTGGAGGAATCTACATCCGGTGAATCTGAAATCGAAGAAAATTTGGAGTCAATCGCATCGTCATCGTCTCAGCTGCACTTAGTGAGACCCAAACGCTTCAAGTCTGCAAAAAATTAAGTGTTGGACTTTTTAAAAGAAGACGCTGAAGAAGCAAAAAAAAAACGCCATCAAGATCAAATGGAAATAGAGGCACAACGAATACAAGTAATGCTAGGTATAAAAGAGATATTGGATAAGATGATGTTTCGATGGCGGCTTCTGAATTTTGTAGTTTTTAAAACAATTTTGTACGAAACACCTCGACCTATACAAAACCGATCGGATAAATGTCTGTAGGAACAACTATATCTTCCATATCTTCATCAGTGAAGCACGGTTCAAACTGATTGCAGGTCGTCCGGTTTCAGATCTTTCCCAAAACGGCTCGAATTTAAATCGAAGTTTCTGCCAACCAAAGAAACCAAAACAGTTCGTCTATTTTTCGTTCCTTTATTTTTGATGGCATGGATCTGCATTCCCCATATTTTAGCTTACACCATTTTTTTTATTGTTTTATTTTTACCTCTTTTGTCTTTCTTCCTTGACAACTATTAAGAAGTGTATTTAAAATTAAGACGAAACATGGTTGAACCTCCATGCTGTTTGAAAACGTAAAACGAAAGAAAATAAAATTGCACAGTGAGCTATTCGTAAACTTCTTAAGTTTGCAAAGCAATCATATGCTTTTGACGTTTCAACTGCTTTTTTGCACATCCTTTGCAGTAGTATGCTTTGCAGATCTTGCGTTTACGAATTCGCTGCATAACTAATAGGGGAACTGCGAGTGGAATTTAATGCTTCCCATTCTATCCATGACAACTTATGTTGGAATAACCACATATTCGATGTAGCCAAAAATTATACGAAAGGTTTTGGTTTCCTCAAGCAATATAAGCAATAATCATAAGGTGCCATGTATTGTAGTTAGATCCTTTTTTTGTTATTATAGAAGGTGAAAATCTCGAAGACACTTAAGGGTTAGAAACCCAAAGTAGTGTGGAACTCTAACCGCACTAAAAATACCTTAATCATGGCCAATCAAAGGAAGATTTACAAATGATTTTATTTTCAGCATGCAAGTGGGTTTGAGAAGGTATTATATTTTAAATACGAGTTTTCAGATTATAAGTTCGTGAGGTTTAATTCTTCTTTGGTTATATTATTATTATGAGTTTTATTAATCCTTATGAATTTGTAGCTTCAAGCCGTCATAAAATAAATCTACTACAATATATTGTAGTAGGCAATTGCAGATGTAGATTACGTCGACCAGATTGGGAAAAAGGAAATGATATGGTGGAAATGAAACACCTATGTAAATTAGGCTAAGACGGGTATCTATATATATTGTTCCTTCCTTTTTGTACTGAGAATTCGAGGCGTCAAGACGTGGTGTGTGCCTGGTGTCAAGATACCTAATTATACGGTTATGTAAATACTTTTAACTTAACAAAAGTGTAATTTATAATACTATTAAATAAAGTGAAGTTTAATAAACATTGTCGTTGTATTTTAATCCAACAACAATAAATTTGTATGTTATGTTATGGGAAATCTGTAGTTATCTTAATTAGTAAGAAATATATATACATAAAAAATAAAATAATTAAATATGGTTAAATAATTTCATAGTTTTATGATAGGACGTACATAGGTAAATCTCCCCCAATGCAAACATTGTTTCCTTATTTTGAACTGTTCTTCCCCACGTATTATCTAATTGACAAATATCGACAGTACACCGCTTCAGTTGTCTGCTTGTTCTTCTTGCACCATTTCTAGCAATCCATTGTGTAGCTTTTAGAGTCCATTGGTTATCGTTCAATCTTGCTACATGCACGGACCAGTTCCATTTTTGTTGTCTAGCCTTAGTTATCATTTCTGCAAAATTCGACATATTTCTGACCTTTTCTGGATATATTTAAGATACTTCTTCCATTGCTCTTTGCGTTGTTGATAGTAGATCGTAGATCGTTACTTATCGTACCTATAGTAATTTCAAAGAGATATCTTCGCGAGTTTGTGTTCAGGTTTGCATCGAAAATATGTTTTATGCTTCCAAAATTGCTTCGAACTGCATCCTATGCGTCTATTTATTTCTCTGTTAATTATCCCAGGTAAATGTATTCATCCACATATTCGATAATTTTGTTGGTGCCGTGACATAGGACCAAATTCCAGCATTTGGCCTTGTATCTCTTTCACAAAGCAATATTAGGCCAATTATTTTGAGACATAAGACCAAATACGTTTCAATGCACTATTAAGATATAAGCGCCTGCCAGACATATTTCGCTTGACGCTAAAATTGAGATAAGAATAACACTGTTATGTGCGAAGCGTCTGCCTGACAGTTGTTAACATACCCTTACCGGAACGACGAAGTCGCGTGAGCGGCTAAACCCTGCGGAGAAAAGAGAGAAATCCTGTTAGCGAGCGAAGCGAGTCACCCACCTCAAACAGTGGAAAGTGACATAAAGCCAAATTGGTCTTATGTCGCTTGGCGTTATGTCACGGCACCCATTTGGTTATCTACAGTAATTTCCTTTTGTTCTCCTTTCCTCATTGGTTTTGTTTTTTCAGCATTTTTCAGGTTTTGATAAAGCCGAAGTTAAGCAACTTGTTTCCAAATATTTTATCATTTTCTCCATATCTTCTGTTGAAGTTGCAATTATCACGATATCATCCAAAAATCTTAACTTGTTGAGGTATACGCCATCTATTTTTAATCCCATTCTATTCCAATTCATTGTAAGGAATATACCTTCTAGTACTGCCGAAGCGAATGCTGGTAAAAGTAGATCTCCTTGTCTGACTCCTCGGTTTAGTTCAATTTGTCTTCCATTATTTTCTAAGGTAACTCTAGCAGTACTAAAGGGTTGTCCAATAGGGACTTGACAACTTTGAATTTAATTTGCGAACGCACTCTTTCACTAATCATCAAACTGTCACTGTCAATTTTTTTTTAGTAAACTCAACATTTTCATCATGGTAAAGAACACGAACAATTAACGTCTGCAAATTACAAAAATTTTCTACTGAAATTCGGAGTCGGTGACGGTCGTAATTCTCATCCTAGTAGGCAGGCAATAACAAGTTTGAAAAATTTGAGTCGTTATGTGATATTGCCGTGTCAGTGAGACAACGGGTTGGTCGAAGTGTCGAAAATATCGCTGCCGTTCGGGCGTCCGTAGCAAACGATCCAAATCAGTCAATTCCATGGCGTTCTCAAGAATTGGGCATCGCTCAGACCACATTATGGCGCATTTTGCGTAAGGATCTTGGTTTACACCCATACAAGATCAAGCTGACTCAAGAATTGAAGCCGATGGACCATTTGAAGCGACGTGCGTTCTCCGATTGGGTTCTGGAGATGTTGATGAACTTCATCGCAAAATCATCTTCAGTGACAAAGCTCATTTTTGGCTCAATGGGTTCGTCAATAAGCAAAATATGCGTTATTGGTCGGGTGAAAATCCACATGTGCTTCATGAATCACCACTTCATCCACAAAAAATAACTGTTTGGTGCGGTTTGCATGCCGGCGGCGTTATTGGGCCATATTTTTTCGTCGACGATAACGATCGTCACGTTACTGTGAATGGTCAGCGTTATCGCGCCATGATCACCGATTACTTTGGGCCCGAATTGGAAGATATGGACTTGGACGGCATGTGGTTTCAACAGGATGATGCCACAAGCCACAAGCCACACAGCACACGCTACAATCGATTTATTGAAGAGTAAGTATGGTGAGCGTGTTATCTCAAGAAATGGGCCAGTCGATTGGTCGTTTTGTTTTTGAAATATCTCAAATGGTTTGCGTTTTATTTAAAAAAAAGTTGTCAAGTCCTTATTGGAAAATCCTATATTTATATTGAACATCCATCGGGTTTTCAGCACTTTCCAGATCGTTATGTGGTCTACTGTATCGAACGCCTTCATGAAACCGATGAAAGCTAATCTTAAATCCTATTGATATTCATTGAATTTTTGTATTATCTGGTTGAGTGTTTGCAAGTGGTCTGTGGTGCTAATGCCTTGACGAAAGTTGGCTCGTCCAAAGTTTTTCGAATTCTTCGAAAAATGCATTTTGCAAATATCTTATATAAAATTGAGATCAGGCTTGTGGATCTCTAATTGTTTACATTTTATATCTCTCATAATAGTCGACTCCTTCCATTGTGTATGGATTTGCTCGGAATTTAAGATCCAGTTGAATATGTTGGTAAGACTTGGTATTGGTTAGGATTTGCCTATTTTGAGCAATTCAACTTTTATACCGTCATTTCCGAAACATTCTCCATTTGGTAGCTCTTTATAGATGCCTCGATTTCGGTTGGTAGAGACAGTTGTACTTCTTCGGCATCTTCCTCTAAAGTCGATTTTTACATTTCGCCGGGGTTGCTTAGAAATATAGAGGGTTTGGAAGTAATCGGTAGGTGTATCTTCTTTGATAACTTCATTATACATTCTTTACCATCAGAAAGTTCATCTTTATGTGTATTTTTTATTGATTTGGTTAGGTTAGGTTAGGATAAAAAAAGGTATGATAGATATGCCATCACACAGAGAACAGGTACCAAAACGGGCCCATCGCGATCAATCTAAAACCAGTTGAATTTCTCTTCAAATGGCTAAAACCTAAACAATTTCCCTGGTGAAACATCCAAATCTTTGTAAAAGCCAAGAAGGCTTTTGGAGTTCGTGCCGTCTATTTCCTCTAGGTTTTCCAAAAATGTATTTTCCTAAAATTTTTCTTAGACTACGCGATATAGCCTCACATTCACACAGTATGTGCGTTATGTCCTCAACAGCTTGCAGATTACCGCTTGCCGTATTTCCGCAGAAGACAGTCTCCTGTCAGGATTCCTATTATTGTCCTAAGCTTATCCCTGCCGTTAGAAAGCAACCAAAGAGATTTGGATATCCTGTGTTCTTCAAGACTTGACCAACTTAGGTTGCGAGTCTTTGTGATTTTTTCCTTGATAGTGCCCCTCACTATGCAAAGGGGTGGTTTGATGATGGCAACCTCACTATTGTCGAGTAGCCCTCCTTTTCTTGCAAGCCCGTCCGCTGGTGCATTTCCTTTAATACCGCAGTTTCCTGTCACCCAGCACTGTCTTACCCGGTTCTGACTGCATACTGCCTGGAGCACTATGCGACAACCTCTGACTGTGTCAGAGTTGACGCTGATTGATTTTATTGCCTTGAGTGCGGCCTGGCTATCGATGTAAATAGCGATATCTCTTTCGCCTACTGATCTCATATGTATTAGCTCAGCCGACCTGAGGACAGCCAGAACCTCTGATTGGAAGACACTGCTTGCGTCCGGTAGTCTTATAGACACTCTTAGTTCTGGGTCTTCTGAGAACATACCAGAACCTGTTCCTTTCACTGTTTTTGAGCCATCTGTGAAAATTGCAATTTCATTTGACCTGATTAACGCATTTTTTCCCAGTGCTCCCTCTCCGGATATATTATATTATACGGGATGTGGAAGTGGACCAAGAAAGAAATTTTATCAGTTAGAATTGGATTGCCTGGCAGTAGCTACGTGCCATGTCCGAAACCACTGCTCTTGAAGTAACCCAGATTAGTCAGTCGTATCGCACTGTTGCCAACAAGTTTTTTGCTCTGTAAATCAAGCAGTGTTAGAAGCAGAAAGGTGTCCAATGCTGCCATAATGGTGGAATTGATTTAGTTTCTTCGACAATATTCTTTACTATTCTATTATTGTATTCTTGAATATATTTTCTTGTTGCTTATTTACAACTGTTTGTTAGTTGGTTTAGCTCGGTTTTCTCAATAGTTGTAAGTTGTATTTTTTGACGTAGTAATTCTCTTTTTTTAATAAGATCCTTATCTTATGTAAGCTTATCTATTTTAATTGATAAATTTTTAGGGATATTTGTTTTAGCTGCGCTAAGAATACCAGACTCTATTTGATCGTATGTTTTTTTTGTAAGTTGGTCTCGTTAAGAATATACAATATACAATTTCTATTTTTATTCTAGATTATCTCGTATGTATTAACGGATACCCTCTTCATCTAGAACTTTCGGAATATCTTTTTTGGGTGTTAATTTGTAGTCTGTGGTCACTATCAAAGTCAAACTCGACGGAGACATTGGTAATAATCGACTTTTTACTGACGGTGATAAAATCGTTCTCGATTTTTGTTATTTCATTGGGTAATTTCCAGGTCCAATTTCGTATTATATTTCTTGAGAATAAACTATTTCATATACAGAGTTGATGTTTTCGTTTCTTTCACCGCAGCCATAGTTTCTCATCACACGTTCTTCGTTCTCTCATTTTATACCCAATTTTGCATTAAAGTCACCCATTATGCACATAAATTCTATTTTGTAGTCGTTGTGTGCTGTTTCTATGTCTTTATAAAATGTTTCTAATAATTCCTTTGATGCTGATTGTGTCGGTACACACACTTAAATAATCGAAAATGTAGAGTTGTTGGAGTGCTGCTACTCTATCGTTATACGAGTAGAACGTAATGTTTTCTATCTATCCGTCCTTTTATTTTCCCTTTGAATCCAAAGAGGTTTCCATTTCTTTTTTCTATAAGTTTTTCTCCGTGTAACGTGTCCAACTATAATATATCCCATTTTATTTTAACAAGTGCTTTTTCAAGTTAAATTTGACGCCCTTCTTCCTTCAAGGTACCCACGTTAAATGTACTGACTATTTTTTCTAGAGTTTGTTTATACTCGTATATAATAATTCCTTAATATACCAATATTATATCGTACATTTAAGACGTATTTTTTAATTACTTCCGCTACAAGATCAATTTATAGGTACAAATTACTATGCAAGTCATTATTTCTAATAGACCATGGGGCATTTACTATTCCCCGGAGGACTTTCTTTTGAAATCTTTGTATAATTTGTACATTGGTTTTGTTTTGTGCTCATACATTCGCATGATTGGATACCATACGTCCAAACAGGTTTTACATAGTATCTGTATATATAATAAAATTTTATTCTCAGTGGAGAATTTGGAATTATATCCTAACAACCAATAATGTTTTCTCTATCTAATATTCAGCTCTTCTACTTTCTTACTCCTTCCTTTTCAGTGTAGCATCTAGGCATATACCTAGTTACTTAGCTGTGTTAGAATAGAGAACAACTTGATTATTAATGGGTACAGGAACACTCGTTATATTTTTATATGTAAAATTGGTATGGGTTGACTTTGACTCATTAAGTTTAATTCTCCATCGCTGCGTTCAATCGTATGTCTCGTTAACTGGATTCGGTTGTTTTAGCTACGTATCCATCAGTTGATAGAAGAGCAGTGTCGTCTGAGAATGTTGCTACCTTCATACCATTCGCATGTGGTACATCACTAGTATACTCATATAACAAATAAAGCGTGGGTCCTAGAACACTTACCTGAGGAACTCCTGTTTCTATTTTTTTTTTAATTCAGAGTACGCTTAGCCTTAACATATTCTAAAGAAACTATTTGTTATATAAGATCTAAGTATCTCATAGTATTGCCTATGATCAGATGATTTTAACTGCGGGTCTTGCGCTTGAGGTCTCTTTAAATCGGCCTTTTCAAGTGAGTAGGATGTGGCTGTTAAGTTACGAAGATATTTAGGTAGAGATCGCATGTGAACGAGAGCGTCGTAACAATCCGTATTAAGGCCAAATTTGCCAACATTAACCTTATATGCGCGCATGCCCCTACAGAGGAGAAAGACGACTACACCAAAGATGGCTTCTACGAACTCTTGGACAAGACCGACAAGCAGTGCTTCAGCTTAGTTTTTTTTTTAGTTTTAAATGCATTTTATTTACTTAATCATTAACTCTTACATACTAACAAAAAATGCTTAAATGCTAGCTTAAAATTACTTAACAATCTTATACTAACTTACTGGCCCCACACAGGCGCTCTAAGCTACTCTAAATTCTTATAACTATGTATTTCGACTTCATTTACATTTTATTTAGGAATACTTATTTTCTATACTTAAGGCTAAGAACAGTGCTTCAGCTATGACATTAAAATTATCCTCGGCGATTTGGCTTATCTAGGAAGAGGGATCTCTGGTAATATTGTCGAAAGGTATAGTCTGCACGACACTACCTTCGATAACGGATTCAGCCTAATCGACTTTGCTGCAGGGCGAAACATTGTCGTAGCTAGTACGCAGTTCCCACGTCGCAATATTCACAAGGGAGTTGGAGAACTCCTGATCAATCAACCGTTAACCATATTGACCACACTGTGATCGACACACGACATTCCTCCAGTATTGTAGATGTCCGAACGTTCCAAGGGGCCAACATCGACTCGGACCATTATCTAGTTGTAGCCAAGGTACTGTTGCGGATATACTGATTATCGAAAAGACGAGCAAATACTGTGAAGAAGTTCGAAGTCGGACAGCTATAGTCAGCAGAGATCGCCAAATACTTTTCGATCGAATATCCCTTAACCTCTTAAGAGCTCTTCTGCTGCCAGCATCAAGTATCGAAGACCAGTGTCTTCCATCAAGGATGCCACCTCTGATGTGCCGCGTTTCACTCGGCCAGCACAACGACCTCTGGTTTGACGACTAGTGCCGGCACATGCAGCTAAGTAAGGTGCATACAAAGCGGCGCTACATAGAAGAGCTAGAACTACTCATGAACAGAAGAGGAGAGACGAACACCGGCTTCTCAGGAGGAAAAGAAAATGAAGGAGCATCACAAGCGTACGGTCGAGGAAATTGCGATACGCTCCTCCAGGAATGGGATTCGGAAGTATTATCAAAAAGTAAAAACCACATGCCACGGATACAAACCCCGAACAGAAGCCTGTAGAGACAAACAAGGAAACACCGTAGTAAAGTCGCAATCGATGTTGAGGATTTGGAAACAGCATTTTTCCATAACGGCGATGACGAATCAAATACCGCTGTCAGGCAGAATGAATCCTTCAACCTGGATGATGTAGATCAAAAATTCCGTCGACCCGAAGAGGATGAAGCGAAGATAGCCATATCTAAGCTTAAGTCCAACAAAGCTGGTGGAGCGGACGGCCCGATGAATAGGAGCTCAAAATTATTTGTCTCATCTTCAAGAAATGCGACCCTCTGAATTGCACCAACTACAGAGGCATCAGTCTTCTTAACATCACCTACAAGATCCTATCTGCCTTGGTCCATATTCGTGTGACTTCAGGCCAGGAAAGTTCACCACCGACCAGATATTCACACTACTGCAGAACTTGGAAAAAAACCCATGAGCTTCAATACTCATCGATTTTAACGCCGCGTATCTATAGAGACGAGGTATACAGAGCAATGTCTAGTTTTCGCATTCCTGCCAAAGTCATTCGTTTGCGCAGGATGATGATGGAGAATTCACGCTGCTCAATCCAGGTCAGCAAAGAACTCAGCGCATTCAAAAAAGGATTTAAACAAGTCGATTCGTGTGACACGATTTCTTTAACATCATTCTTGAAATAATAGTGCAACGCTCACGCGCTCACACACAAGAGGCGCAATCTTTCAAAAGTCCATGCAATTACTCGTATACTCCGATGATGTGAAGAAAGCAGATTGATGTCAGTGGCGCTTTCGCGTGTATTGACATGGAAGCGATGAAGATGGGTTTAACTGTCAATGAGGGCAAGACCAAGTATATGCTATTAACCCGATAAACATCCAACACCGACGTCTCCGATAGAACGTCACCCTCGACATATGACACCTTGAAGTAGTTAACTACTTTGGCTACCTAGGTTCTAATATTAATTCAGACAACGGCACCAGCGCTGAGATCAAACGAAGAATAACTCTTCTTCTAGCTGATTCTCCTAACTTTTTTGGGCTAGCAAGGCAACTGAATAATAAAGTCCTCTTTCGAATAATAAAAGTGACTCTTTATAAGACATTAATAATCCCAGTCCATTAAGGCGCAGAGGCACGGACTTTATCAAAAATGGATGAGGGTAGTCTTGGCTGCTTTGAAAAGAAAATTCTTCGGGTGATTTTTGGTCCCATCTACATAGACGGTGAGTGGAGGAGAATATACAACGACGAACTCTACTTGCTATACAGCTTAGCTTACACAGAAGAATGAGGATCCAATAACTGGGATGGCTCAGTAGAGGAAGAAGGGGAACTAAGCCAACTTAGCATGTGAAACTGGAGACAGCTAGCTAAAGATCGATCTGGCCAGAGACGATTTTTGGTTGGGGTTTAGGTCCACCCTGGACTGTAGAGTCACCTTAAGTAAGTAAGATTAAAGTTTAAGTTTGTAAGTAAAATTAAAGATTAAGTCTGTTATTTAGTGATAGAATGTTAGATTTTCTTGTTTTATAAAATAAAGTGGTTCGTGTGCTTGACTTTGAGAATTTTAGGGTTCGTTACAAGTACCGTTAGTTTTTTTCTAGGAATTATTTACCATGCTGTCGGCAGTTTAAATTCGAACCCTCTGCCTTTATGAATTTAAAATAGGACATAATGCGTCATTGGCAATGAAAAACATTAATTACGAATTTTTGGATGTAGCGCTAAATGAGCGCAATATACGTCGTTGGTTTGAAAAGTTCCGTTAGAGAGATTTTAGCCTCGAAAATGAACCAGGTTGGAAGGTGGAAACGTTAGTCGACGACGATGTTATAAAAGCATGTCGACTATAAGTCGACACCTTTTTCTCATAGGAAAGGTAAAGAAACTCGATAAGTGGGTATCCCATGAACTGAACGAATCCCAAAAACTACGGCGCCTGGAAATCTGCGCATCACTTACATTAAGAAACCAAACTGAACCGTTATTGCGCCGGATAGCCAACTGTACTGAAAAGCGGATACTGTATGATAATCGTAAAAGATCTGGGCATTGGTTGGATGCAAATGAAAAACCAAAACACACCCCCAAACCCGATCTTCACCCAAAAAAGGTTATGGTGACAATTTGGTGGACATCGAAAGGACCAATCCACTTTTCATTTCTTTAACCAGGAGAAACAATAAACGCTATCAAATTTTGTGAGGAAATCGACATATTGCATGCAAAGTTGGCTGAAAAGCAACCTGCATTGGTCAATAGGCACAGTCTGATCCTTTTGCATGACAATGCTAAACCCCATACCTCACTAGTAACGGTGCAAAAATGTTTCAGTTGGAATTTGAAATTCTTCCGCATCCACCATACTCTCCTGATATTTCCCCAATGGATTTCGCCAATGGATGTTCCGTTATCCAAGCGGCTTGTTGTGACCAGTGCAGATCTTAGGTTAATAAATCCTTCAAGTAATTGATGTACACTAGTTCATTGTTGGTAACCTTTAGGATTACAGGTGTATGATTCGATGACATATCATCCCCGCTTTCAACTTTTACTTATTTTCTATTGATTTCAATCAGTATAAAGAATTTAATAACATCTGGTATTTTCGCTGGGCGAGATGGCCAATTAGTAGGCAGGCAATCCAGTAGAGATAAAATCACAGTTAAACTTTCTTCCTGCTTTGTATATCTTCCTGCATTTTATCATTATTAGCCTTGAGCCCTAGCTGGTACGTTTTGCATTGAAATCATCTTTAATGATAAAGTATAATAGTTATATACAGCAGAAAATTTTTTGTTTAGTAACTTTGCTGAGAAATATGATCAGAAATATGATTAAGTACAACTTATAGCAAACCCAGCAGAAACCATAACTTCTAAAAGTTTTTGTATGCATACATATTTCTTTTTCCCACTTTCAAAAGCCTCTGTCCCCTCCTTGCTCCAATTTTCCTTTGATCTGAAATTAGAATATATGAACATATGCACAAGTATGTATTTGCTTTAAGTTGAAACTCAATTCGATGTTTACTTTATTTATATTTGCATTTTGTCTGTTTATAATCCAAATAATTTCCCGATATACTCTGTTTGACGTAAGAGTTTGTTGAAAATTACGTGACTTGGTAGAAGACTATAGCCAAAATTGATGGAAATTTACCAAATTAATGTTTAAAGGCTTTCAAAGCTTTCAATCGAAACTATTTCATTTAATTAATTAACAAAAACATTACTCTACAAAAATGTTGCATTAAGACAAAACGCAAGTGTTCCAACATTCAAATACAAATTTAATACTCGCAATTAAAGTTGAAATACTATCCACGGTTGGATTCCGCTGCAGATACTATTGGCAATGAGTTGTTGTTTTTGTATAACAAGCAAATCCAACTTTATTGCATTTCCTTAAAAAACACTCCTTTTACTTGCAGAGGTTGTTAACACCGTCTTAAGTGCAGCTCAAGAAGAAATCAATCGAAAAGTATTGTTTGATGTCATTTTGGTAAAAATATCTTCATGATATATCTGTCAAAAATGGTTTTCTTGATTAGTGCAATTTTGATGTTCTAGTAAAAGAGGGTCCTTAGCCTAACTTTTGAAGTGATTTTTCTTTAATTTAGTTCAAGAAACTTCAATATAATAATTAATACATAGTAGGTTAGATTTGGTAAGAGTGGGTGTTGGAAATACCAACCCACTTAGGCCTATTGGCCCATTGTGATGCCACGTGGATCTATGATCCTCCTTAATAATGGAATCAGTTTGAGCTTATAATAAAGCGTAGGAGACTATTAACGTCTATGTTTTCTAGATCGTTTAGGTCGTTGTAGAAGAAAGCTCCTAGATGATGCTTGCACGTAGCGATTGGTATACCTATACTACCCTTTTCCGGTAGACTAGGTAGAGTGGTTCCAATTTTGGCGAGTTCATCAGCTCTG
Organism: Volucella bombylans; assembly: GCA_949129095.1. Classification (NCBI taxonomy): domain Eukaryota; kingdom Metazoa; phylum Arthropoda; class Insecta; order Diptera; family Syrphidae; genus Volucella; species Volucella bombylans. Next base: position 87,380,702 of record OX422143.1, read on the forward strand.
CAGTTCCGTGGAATGTCTCTATGACCCGGCACCCAATGAAGGTAAATGTTGAACTGCTCTGCCATCTCCATAAGAGATGATCGGCATTCAAAGGCCGAGTCCAGGGACTTGATGGCGGCCGTAAATATGCAGAAATCCTTTGCAGATATCACGTTTTTCTTCAGCCAGGACAGAGCTTCTTTAATCGATAAAATTTCCGCCTGCAGTGGTTTGAAGACGGAAAGATAGGCTTAGATTTAGCTTATCTGAGAAAACACCGCCACCAACTCCGCTACCGGTTTTAGATCCATCTGTATAGAGGTGGATTGACTTGTCCTCCATGAAAGCATCTTAATCCCAGAATGATCTAGAGGGGAAGCTTACATGGACGCGCATCTATAAGAGTACCTTAGTTTAAAAATTTACATTACATCAATTTCAGAATGGCTGAACGAAAAAAAAAACATTTTTTTATATCATTTAGAAATACTGTTTTCATTCTCTGTCACCTAAGCGAGTAGCAGGAAAGTAAGGAATTCGAGGTATTTGAACAGCTCAAAGCTGGGGGTTCTGTGATTAGCTTTAGAAATAATACTTATTGCATATGTTGAGACGACTCGTGAATGAGTGTGTGATGGCGAGCGCTACATATAGAACAATTGCGTTGACTACTACATTTTGTTAGCACATGGTTATTACCAAGGCAATTAAAGCAAACCTTTAGCTTCTCCGCGACTGATTTTTTTTTCAACTGAACTCAACTGAAGGAATGGAGGGCATCGGCGAAGAAAGTGATTATCATTTTTACAGTACACGCAGATTGTTTTTGGTATTTGTTTCCTTTCCACTAATAAAGATCGAACCTCTCTCTTAACGGGAGTGTGAGTCTTGTTGTGTTCGTTTTTTGATGATAAACTATGTGAGTTCACAAGGGATGACGACGTAATAATCATCTGATAATGTTCTTCTAACACCCTACAAAGATTCTTAAATGTAAGAATTGTTTTTGACTTTCGATTTTCATGATTAAATTCCACACGAATATTGGCAAGTAATTTTTTCAGCATGTAATATACTAATAATTGATTTTCTTCGTCGATTGACTGATCGAGTTTTTGCATTGTTAAGGCAGGACCGACTTGTTTGGATAAAGCTCCGAAGTGCGACAGGGTCGTCCTTAAATACAATGGCTTGCTTGTCAAAAATCTACATATAACATAATAGTAAAAAATCAGTTTGTTGTTTTTATATATATCAGTTAGTGCTGCCAAGCGATAGCAAAGTTGTCTCCAATAACTGTGATGTGTCTAATATCGTCAGCTGCTGCTCCGCTTACATGACCCTTTAGGTACTGCAGACGTTGCTGGTCGGAAAGCTATTGACTATTATGGATCCGTGACTGAATACTTCTTTGAATACTGACCATTCTGTATACTCGCCGCTGAAGACTGGAAGTTTCACATCTGGGAGTTGTACTTCTCGCTGTTGCCGAATCATTGGAGGTGGTACGATCGCTGATATTTTGGCAGACTGCGTTGTCGCTGAAGGCTGTGGCGAATGCTGTTTATCGCGTTCGTTTTTGATTGATGCGAAGACGTCGATGTAACTTTCTTCAAATAAGTCTTCTACCTGGGCGTCGAAATAATTTGCTTTAACCATTTTGTGCGTGGCGAGTTGTCTTAGCTGCCGATTGTTTTCCCGAAATTCGGCGCGAGGGTCTTTCAAGTTACCAAGACGAACGGCGAAATGATGGAGAGTGCGACGACTCGGACCATCCTTTTGGTAATTCGTCCAATTCGTTTTACTACTTCCACAAGACGAAGCTGTTCGTTGACGAGCAGTCGAGCTTTTTGGTCGGAGGTTAAGGTATTCTCCTCAGGGGGTACAGTGGACGCGTCGGGTTTCGCAGGCATTTTATAACTGACTATCTACTATTGAACATGCACTTACCTCGTATTTTGTTGTTCCGTATTTTGTTGTTCGGTAAAATGATGAGATCTATGATTGAAAGCCGCTTAAGAGTACCTCACAGGAGGCACCACTGTTGAGACGACTCGTGGGGCGTCAATTCGTAGCAGAAAGAACTCCATTTCAGCTTTCACAATTATCAATTTATTACGATAAAATTACAAATTAAAGTTTATTAAAATTATTAAAAAAGAAAAAAACAAATTTACTATAGATTCAGTTGATTTTAGTGGATTGAAAACTACCGCGTGTGAAACAATCTCATGAACGAAGTAAGAAAAGATAAAAAAAAAGGAAATGTCAAAAAAAGGAAAACAAAAATGGCTAAATGCCAATGAAAAGATTTTATGTGGCGATTACTGTAGCATGCTTCTGCTTTATCAACATAGGTTCTACTTTATTGAAATGAGTACCACCGAACAAGAAATTACATACCGAAGTTTCGATGTGAATAAACCATTATAAACCAATTTTAAAACAGGTAGGTTGCAGTACATACTGAGGTGGAATATTTGCCATACAACTGCATTCAGATATTGTTTCATATATTTCCTATATTCTTTCCAACTAAGATTTTAGTCTAGTATAATACCTAAATATTTAAAGCTGTCAACATGTTCAATTAAAAAACAACTCTCACTACAACTTACTTGATTGAGAAAAACCATATCACTCAAAACAAATCGACTACAACTTGGTGAATGATAATATAAAGGCAGTTATTTACAATACCTTTGATATTAAATACAATGAATTTCATTTTGTTACTGATGGTTAATTAAACCATCGTCGTTGCTTTTAACATCTGCAAACATATCAAGTAAACTACTACTGGAATAGAAAAGAGATGTATCCTTTAAAAATAGCAAATGACTGATCCTTGAAGAACACATACTCGGATATTTAAATAGTTCTACAAACTAAAAACATTTGTAATCGTTACCACATGTTTTCGATTTGTTAAGTAGGAGCAAAACCATTTATAAATGAAGCCCCTGAATCCCCCTAAATAAAGTTTATTGAGTAACAAAGTATGGTTCACTATATCGAAAGCCTTAGTTATGTCAATAAATAATGTTGAAAGAATTTGAAAAGTACTTGCTGATATACATTTCTGCAGATCTACTACTTTTATACACAAATAGAAAATCACTTAGAAAATGAGTCCTATCTAAGAACGATAATATTTTTATTTTAGAAGCTTTTTCAATAACTTTAGAACAACGGGTAATATAGAAATGGGACGATAATTAATAATATTCTATTATTGGTTAATAATATTCTATTCTATATTATTGGTTAATAATATTCTATCACCTTTTTTGTGCTGAGACTACTCTCAGAAAAAACTCCTTATTGCACACTGTACGATCAGCGAGTCTGACCGCTTTGATGTAAAAATTTACGTTATTATTTTAGTAGGAAAATTCACATCAAAAATGAATTAGAATTGGGGGGTTATGGATTCTGTGGGTCTTTCCGGGTGTAATATATTTTTTGGTAATTTTTTCCACAGCGAGAGCACAGATGACACAGCGACAGGAGACGACGAATCAAAAAAACCAAGCGTGAACAAGAGAAAAAAGAGGCCCAAACTGAGCGTTTATTGCTTTTTATACAATTCAATTGGTATACATTTTAACGAAAGCTAACAATCATTAAATACGATAAATATGGCGGCTCGATATTCGTAGGCGCCAAGTTTAAATATTAACGAAATTTAGTACAATGAAGATTATCGATTTAATTCAAAAAATTTGCAATTTACAATTCAATAAATATCGTTGTTATGTGTTGTTGATAAAGTGCTCCAACACACACAGAAATTAAAAATAAACCAAAGAACATCAGAAAAGCAACTTGTTTCAATATAAAGCTTGAAATACTGTCAAAAGAAGACGAATTAGATGTTTTAAACGATAATAAAATCTCTCAAGCGAGGAAAACTGTTCAGAGAGATTGGATACTTTCTTGTATTAAACTTTTGTCAGAAAGGAGTTTAACGTTTGAAACACCATTACCAAATCCTATATTAATAAAAAAATTATTAAATAAATTAGCAACTTCCAAAGGTTCAATCTAAAGTTACAATCAGATTATTATTTTGAATAAAAATAACTGTATGAGGTTTATTTGTGTTCAGTAATTTATTAAGAATTCGTCATTCTTCTTTAAAAGAATCTTTTAGTTTTTCTTTTTAGTTTCTTTTTAGTTTTTCTCAATAACGAGGGAGTCATCCATTGCTTAAGGCATTTTAGTTTGTTGTTGCGTTTACATGTGCTCTGTCTACAATTCTGAATATGAAATTGTAGCTTAAAGAGAAACAGATCAAATGCAATTGAAGGGTCGATCGCAGAGTAAACTTCATCACAAAACTTTAGATTTAAGTTTGATCTCAAAGTGACAAAATCAATTTTTTGGAATTCAAAATCCTCAAATTCTTTTTCCCGAAAAAGGCAACAACTGAGTTGAATACCAATTAAACTATGATCGATTATTCTTAGGTATTGCATAATTGTTGTATAGTCAACAGGAATATTTTTGTGAAATTTTATAAAAACAAGAAAATAATCGAGTGGACTCATTTATCACAGATTCAAAACCAAATGAAGATAGCGCAACTAAATTGTTATCGACATGCGGTGAGTCACACAGAATGTTTATATTAAAATCTCTCAATAAAATTAAATTTTTACAATTTTGACTAATCAAAAATCTCGACATTTCATCCGAAAATTTTTTTTCTGTACATTTATGTAATCTGTAAGCACAGATAAAACAATAATTTACACCAGAAATTTCGGAATTTACGCTAACTATTTCAGCACTTTCAAGTTTATATTTATTGACTTTACATCCCGTTACATATATTAGTGCTATAATATACCGCGACGCCACAAGCAGCATAAGTATATAATTACAAGCCGCTTCAAAAGTAAAGTGTGGAATTATATAATAATCTGACTTCTGTTCTTCAAAAAATTTAAGAAATAAAAATTAGATGTGGTAAATGATCCAGAAGTGCGAGATGAGAGAGAAAAGTATTAAAATTAGTTCGCATGCTGCGAATATTTTGATGTATAACAGAAAAACCTCATTGTTTTGATGCTCTACAGAAAAACATTTAACATTATCAGACGTTAGAGAAAAAAACTATCCTTATTGCTTAAATCATTTTGACGATATTTACATGATTTAGTATTATTCATGACCATAAGATAAACAAAAATAAAAAAGGATTTAAATTTAGTTAAAATTATGAATGGCCTCAAATGACTTAATCTTTCTAATTTTATCTCCTTCTAATGGAAACAGCTGAGTCTCTAACCCAAACAAACTTACATTTGTTATTATGTTTTAGCTCCTTATCCTTTTTTTTTTTAATAAAGCGCTTGTGTATTTGGCAAGACAATCGTTGATGTAAATGTTGCTGCAGTTGTTGTTGTTGTTGCTATTGCTACTGCTGCCTTGAACACAGAAGATGTTGGAAGAAATTTTGTTTTTGCTCTCCCGCATTTTATTCGTTACAGATGTCTTTACGCACACGATTTTGTTAGAAGCATTTATTTTTTCTTTTTGCATATATGCATATGGTTCGAACTCATAAAACAGCCACAATTTCAGACTGAGTTTAAGGGCAGCTAAACCTTGAAATATATTCCGCAAATCTAAAAATAGCTGGCTTAGACCATGCTTCTCTGATCGTTAAAACTGTCAAGCAAAAATTGCAGAAAACTTAAAGTTGACACTATTCCTGGTTGATTCAAACATCTACAAAATCCCTTATCGTAAATTGGTTTCATTGATGTATCTTTGTTGAAAACCTTTTTAAATAAATCGCTCGTCACCTCACTTCATTATGACAAACACTTTCCAGCAAGTAATATATTAAAGATCAGCAATGCATAGTTAACAAGGCAACTAACTAAATTGAGCTTCTGATACGCACCCAAAAAAAAGGAAAATCAAAAATAAATTGTGCCTGGTAAACAAAGGAAATCCCTTCGTGTACAACGTGCGAGATGTTTATCATGCCACTCAATTTACGAGCACTTTGAAGAACACCTTTAATCCTCGTTACTAATCAGAGGGAAAGCGGATACATGGCAAGACATCGCCACCATCGTCGTAAGGAATTCCAATGGCACACACCATAAGCCTAAAATATGGAAAGGAAAAACGCCTTGAGAATATTAATCACACGTTACACTACATATACTTTGAGGGAGAGTTAGTACTTGTTCGCAACTCCATTTACTACCTTCTCATAAAAAAAATATTACTGTCTACCGGTTACTGAATTCCAAATACAGGAAACCAAATACCCTACTGAACCGATGATTACCACAGCTTGTAATAGAAAGGGTGAACACTGTCGTAATTTTCGTTTCGAGGTGTTGGGTTCGTTGTTTAAACTTTTATGAGCGCTCCAAAGGATATACATTTTGTAAAATCAATTATCCGTGAATGAAGAAATGGTCTTAACGCAAATGAAAATTATTTCCATGGAAAACTTGGAATGTTAAATACGGCTATTCCAAGTAAAATCGACATAACACGACAACCAATTGACACAGCACAAGAGGAATCGTGCTCAAATCCTGGAAAAATCTATTGCTTTGTGGTATTTAGAAGAATATTATAACGATATATGAAATTTTCCTATCTATAACAAAGCCATACAAAGTAACAAAGCAACTAGTTTCTTTTGGAAGAAAAAACATAAAAATTCCTTAGCTTGAGCGATTTTTTTGAACTGGCCAACAAACCCTCGTAGGAACTATGGAATTGTTTGGGTCAGTTTCAGGTCATTACTGACTGTAAATTTTCAATATACGAGTACATATTCAACAGCGAACCATTTTTAAAAAAGTTCCTTCTTTTTGATTCTCATGGTTTTGTGGGTAGCTTCTTCAGCATTAATGTCATTGGTCGCTTTAAATGTTCAATAAAGTATGAAATTCTCGAATTTAATATGGCCAATAAATAAAAACCGAGAATTTAAAATCCAGGACTAGATATTGTATTTTCATATTCATGAAATTCGAATCAAGTTTTCTGTTTTCTTTTTTTTCTCGCAGTGTGCGATGATTTCTTGTGTACCCCAACGCATCGAACTTGGATATGAAAAATACTGTGCTGGCTATTTTTAATGGATTATTTAATATTCATAGGAATTCGGTATCGAATAATAAAATAATAGAACTACCCGAGTAAAGTGCGTAGATTTTTGCACATTTAAAGATGTTATTACAAGTCGTGGGCTTTTTCTGTATCCTGAATAGTGAATCGGACAGAAAGCCATGAAATAAAAAAATTATATTATTCTGTATTTGGTATAACTCCGCTGTAATCGCTGCGAAACCCAGAATGGGAAAGAAGGGCCTGAGTCGTTGAGTATAACCAATAAAGACAAAGTACGAGTACGAACTGACATTAGACGGAGAACCAGCGATAACCTGATTTGAACTTTCTCAACATATTCGGAGCTCAGTTCATATGAGGATTTTTCGACATCTGTCCAGTTGCTATCTGTTGAAATAGGCTTGGTGGTAGAGGAGTTTCAAGTGAACCAATGGCGGTGTTCAAACTACAGTAGTGGGCTGCTGGCAAGATACAGTCTCGGATATGGATGGGCTACACCAGTAAACAAGCAAACTGAGTATTCACAACCTTAACAGTTCATAATGCTTATGAATGCACACAATGCATTATATGAATATGTATGAAATAAAGTTGAATTAAGGGAATTCAACTTGGACGTGGAAGACTTAGGCAAGATATCTGATTACAACCCATCTTAAGTAAAAATTCCTCAATATTAGACTGCAAAGAGGAAAGTACGATTTTGCCAAATATTCTACAAGTTCCTCGACTATACGTATACGTATGCACGATATTAGGACCATCATTGGTGATTTTAACGGCAAGTTATAAAAGTCCTCCTTTTGGTGGATTAGATGAAAAACAGAGCCCACACGACAACCGTTCTGAAAATAAACTTAAGTTAATCGAAGTCTCCACAGCTAGCACACATTTCTCACACCACAATATCTTAAAAAAGGGACTGAAAATCATTGTCAATAAAATTGATCAGATAGCGGTTGACGCAAAACACAGTTCTCGTATTACGGTTGTGCCAACGCCTCGAGGACCTAAATTAGCGACATTGTTAGCAAGCATTTACGAGTAGGACACCGTATTTGACCAACACAGCGAAACTCCTAGTTTGACGAAGAGTGCGGCCAACCGCATAGAAAGAGGAAGCGTAGAAAAGAAGGCGGGAGAAACAATGGTTTTTCAGACGGAGAAAAGCGTCCGCTCGAGGCCCTTGGAGGTGTGCTGTTGTAGAAATGATGTGCAGAATTTCTATCAAAATGAGACAAGAACTTGCCAAGGACATAAATACCGAACAGAAGCATTCAGAAGTGAGGATAGGAACATAGAAGAAGACCCACAGTCCGGAAGTATAACCTTTGCAAACTGTTTAATTGATGAGACAACCAATATTTCGATGTCAGGCAAAAGACCAAGGAGATGTCTTGAGGCGATATTTAGCAGATGGCTTATGAGACTGCAGGAGCAGACAGACAACCTGCCGAATTATTTAAAGCAGCAAGGATGGATGATCAGGTGAAAGAATGCCTCGTAAATAGAATCTCGGCGTTGTTAGCCGGATAATTAAACAGAGCACCATATAAACTGCGACAACTATGTATAGAAAAATCAGTTTTCTTATGTAACTTCCTAGGGACTGGAACTTATATTCGATTCATGCATATGGACTTTCGTTTATAGTTATCAGTCGTTTATTGAGTTTCAATAGCATCATATTGAAGATGAAGTGTTATATGAATTTTTTTTTAAATAGCAGAGTATTCAAGTGAAGAATATGCAAACATCCATTTTGGCTATGGAATTGTTAATGGCAGTAATGGGGCGGCGCGAGCAGGTTTCCACGAAGATGTGTTTACAAATATTCACAGAAGATAGCGAGAAACTGAAACAATTACTTACAATCGAGCCGAACCACATGTGATAGCTGTAATGCGGAATTAGAGAAACGAATCTTGAATATCGTAGCAACAGAATATGGTAGTACACGTTCGATGTCTTTACACCTAAATGTGTCCCGCCGACAAATTTTTCAAGTTTTGCATAGAAAGAATCTCCATCCTTATAATGAAACACCTGTTCAGGAGTTATTATTATTATTGTTTACTGGAACGGCAAATGATAATTGACAACACATTTATCCAAAATATACTATGGACAGATGAGTGCACTGAGAAAGAAATCAAATATATTCATGTTCAAGTAAAACTTAAATGCATATGATTTGGCATTAAATCGATTTCTGTTTAATTTTAATAGGAATGTCACTCGTTGCGGGGTATTGAATATTATTTTGTTTAAATGAACATCACTTTTTGTTTGATATAAACATATTGATATTTAACTGGCCTAACTCAAAAAAATTAAACCTTAAACAGAATCGTATTAATGTTTCTAAATATGTCCCTGTTTAAATTAAATTCATTTTCCGTTCCAAATACATAATAATGCCGTTAGTTTTCTTAAACAGGTACCTGTTTGAAAAAAAAGCTTTCTAGTTGTCTTAAACGTATATCTGATTCACTATTTTTAATTCGTTCTAGTTGTATCAAATACTGTTCCTATCCGATATAAACACATTCGACCTTAAAGTTTTCTAATAAATGTGTGCTTTAAAGAAAAAATAATTTTCAGGCTTATCTTTGTTTTTACATTGTACATTATTATGAAACTTCCATGCTATAGTTATAATGAGGTAAAACCTTGGAAAGAAAAATTGTATATGAATGAACACATATACTTACCCAAAGTACCATTTAAAATTAATATTTTATTTTCGGCTATGTAAAAATATTACATAATAGAACATAATTGAAGTTCTGTTTATACAAGTTTAAATATAAAATCAGGTTAAATTTATTAATTGCAAACTTTTATTTCGGAAATAATATTTTCCATTTTTAACAATACGAGTATGTAAAAGTTTTAGAAATATTTTTGATATATGGTAATTTATTCAGCTTTTAACCAATTTCATAATACTGAAAATGTTTGTTAAATGTTTTTACTTCAATCGGATAACAATAAACATTTGCATCAACATGGTTGGTTAAATTGAAACTATTTTTTAAAAATGTATGATAGCATTGGAATTTTAATTTTGTTTATAAATTGTTCCTTTACATTGAATTTCACTTGTAGATTTATGAGTTCCTTCACTTACGAGGGGCGTTCAACATATTCTCGGTATCGGGGTGAAGCTGTAGTTGTATATATAAATTGACTTATTTATCAAGTGATACTATTATTTTAGTGCATTCGTGTAAAATTTCATATAAATGTGATTATTAATTCGCGTTTTATCTCTAGTTAAACAGAATCATAATGGCAACTGAGACGATGATGGTGAAAATTGAGCATCGCGCTGTAATTAAATTTCTCACTAAGCAAGGGAAAAGTCAAAAAACTATTCATGAAGAGATGGTGGCTGTTTACCAGGGTTCCGCACCTTCATTATCAACTGTGCAAAACTGGTCAAGTGAGTTCAAGAGAGGCAGAGAGAGCATTGAAGACGACCCCCGCTCCGGCGCCCCGGCTACTGCTTGTACGGGAGAAAGCATCAAAGAAGTCGAAAAACTTGTTCTTGAGGATGCCCGAATAAAGGTGAAAATGATGGCAGAGATCACCAAGCTTTCAATTGGTACCATTCATACCATTCTTCATGACCATCTTAACCTTTCAAAGGTCAGTGCAAGGTGGGTGCCACGAATGCTCACAGCGCCTCAGAAAAAAGTGAGAATCGCATGCTGTAGAGAGCTTTTGGAGATGTGTAGTGAGAACGCGGACGGTGTTATGGATCGAATTGTTACTGGGGACGAAACATGGGTTCACCACTATGACCCTGAAAGCAAACAAGAGTCCATGCAGTGGCATAAAAAAGGAACAGACCCCCCGAAGAAGTTCAAAGTCACTCCGTCTGCCGGGAAGCTCATGGCCACTGTTTTTTGGGACTCAAAGGGAATCTTGCTCATTGAGTATAAAAAAAAAGGTGAAACCATCAACGCCACATCCTACGCTTCCACTTTGCATAATTTGCGGGAGGAAATTAAAAAGAAAAGACGGGGTAAACTCGCAGCGGGTGTGTTGCTTCTTCATGACAACGTTTCCAAGGCTGCTGCGCGAGATTGTGGTTTCGAAGAAATCCAACACCCACCCTATAGTCCAGACCTTGCCCCTAGTGATTATTTCCTGTTTCCGGATTTGAAAAAATGTCTTCGTGGAAAAAGATTTTCGGATGATGAAGAACTCAAGTCGGCAATAAATGGATATTTTGCAGAGAAAGAGGAAATAAATTTTTTTGAGGTTTTAAAAAAGCTTATCTCAAGATGTAACAAATGCATTGATGTTAGGGGAGATTATATTGAAAAATAAAAACAATTTAAATTGAATTCGCATTTTCCTTCATATCGATACCGAGAGTATATTGAACGCTCCTCGTATATCTGATTCAACAATTGGAACTAATTGTGGAAGTGAGTTGAACTCATGATAAGTATAGTGCCTCCACACAGTTTGATTCTAGGGTATTCAAATATGCGTCAATTGATTCTGCATTTGCCATATGTACATATTTTGATTTATCACTTTTCACACTGACTGATACCACAACAAAACACACTGTTCTGAAAACACGATTTATGGGAACAAAGAAAATACAATGTAGCAATGACCGCTTTTTCAAGCACGGTTATGTTCAAAATGCACCTGTTCATGTTTGATATATGAAAATAAATAAAATTAATCAGCAGGCTTTTATAAAATCAAACTCAGGCATGCTTGAAACAAAAACGTGAGGGTTTAACAAAAGGATGAAACATGTATCCTTTCGAGTTGAATAGATTTCTGATTACAAAATATAGTTGATTCAAATTTAAATAGATTCAAATTTGTCTTGAACACAATTTCATCTATTTTATTTTTTTTTTTTATTAAAATTCCATGTTTTAAATCTGAACTAATTAATGCAATGATTCTATGCAAATATCTCATTGTTCAGTTTTCTCAGTGTGGCAATTACCAACTTTCATAACCCATGCATGTAGGGTGAATGAAATTCCGTACACAAAGAACAACATTATTTCCACTTCCATTTAGCGTAAACATGTAGGCAGGTGTAATTGGTAATAAGTTGATTGGGCCTTTCATACTTCCACAAACGCTAAACAGTGAAAACCTATTTGCAGTTTTTGCAAAATGAATTGACAGGACTTCTGGTTCCCTTGCATCAATATGATGGTGCTCCAAGTCACTATAGCAAAATGGTTAAGGACCACTTGGATGAAAAATTCCAAAATTCAATGGATTGGAAGGAGTGCGTGGTATAATACATTGACCTACAAGATCACCAGATTTGAGAGTTATTTATTTCTACGTATGGGGACCGATGATGGAAAGGGTATATTCATCTGAAATAAGAACATTGGGTGAATTGCTAAAACGGATAACAGCAGCAGTAAGGAACTTTACCAATTTTTATTATTACAAGAACCATTCAAAAACGAGCATTAGCTTGCATTTGATCTGATGGAGGACACTATGAGCAACTGTTATTGGGTCTGGAATCAGGTGAGTCGCCCGAAAGCAATAACTATAACGGATCAAGTGGTGGACGCAATGTCGGCAATTAAACTTAGTCATTCGCGCAGCACACTCCTGGAGTTTCATTGTTGAACTTAAGCAATGAACCGCAATGCCTGTACGCAATCAACCTGTACTGTTCGTCGACATCGAGTAGCTCGTCAACGTTCTGTTTCAATTCTCGCTGCATATTCGTCTTTTGTCTCTAATGCGGAATATTTGGTGGCTTGTGAACGTTCTCTTTTGATTCATGCCGCAAGTTGATCTTGAGATTCTGATGCACGTATATATTCGATTCGTAAACGATCTGCTTCATTTCATTGTCCATTGTGTAGATAAATAGGAGCGGGCTCAATACACTATCTTGTCTCACTCCTTCAGATATCATGAATTTGTCTGACAGCTGTCGTTACGACATTAAATGTTTCTTTGTATATGATGTACAAGTCCTTCCTCCACCCCTTTCCTTCTAAGACTCTCCCAGATTTTTCCTCTATTCATCGATTCAAAAGCTTTTTTCATATCTATAAAATAGGTAAAGACCTTTTTATATTTGGCAAGCTTTTTTTCCAGCACTTGTTGTACCGTAAAAATGTGGTCTTCGTCGGAAACCGCTTTGTATATCTGATGTTTTGCAAGAGTTGAAAACCCTTTCTCTAACCTTTGCTCTATGATGGTCTCGTACACTTTAAGGGCTGTCGTGAAGAGCGTTATCCCCTTATATTTATCGCATAATTTTTTGTATTATAGATAGGTAGGATAACTCCATACTTCCAATCCTCTGGAATAATAGCCCTGGTCAAAGCTAAATTTATTATTTCTAATAGTTCGATTTTTCCCATTTGTCCAACAAATTTACTAAATTCTGGAGCAATACCATCAAAACCCGCAGCTTTTGCGAGTTTGATTTTGAATTTCAAGTTCTTCTCTGGAAATAGAGTTTTCCTGGTAATGTGCTAATTCGTTTTTCGAATCAATTTTTAATTATTGAAATTCACGATGGTTACTCAAAATGCTTGGTTGCTTGTGTCTACAATATATTCCGAACCGCTCCTGTTCTACTCAATCGTTTTTCGCTGCTCTTTAAGTGGTTGCTGATTTATATGCTCAATACGTTCCTTCTAGAACAGTTAATATCCGAATTAACAGTAATCTAGACCATCAAAGATCGTAACAAACTGTACAGTAAATGGATCTCCATTTCATTGGACTGCTTACAATGATATGCGTAACCAGCTGATTGTCATAATAAGAAATTCTAAAAGAAACTACTACTTCTCTAAGCTGAATACATCTCTTCCCCCGAAAAAAGCTTTAGAATAATTTGCAACAAATAAGCCTTTCTAGTGCTAAAAGTAATGCAAAATGTGAAATTTATCATGAAATCTTAAATAATCGCAGATCTGAAGAAATATGTTTCAATTTCCCAGCAGTTCTGGTTCCATCTTCCTTTCTCCAGAAAGATTAGCGAGTCAGTTAGCGAGTATGATGTTATAAACTGCTCCACAACCATTACACCAGCGCTACTGGTAAAGATGGTGTACCACTGCGCTCTATCAAAGTGATTTTCCCGTATATTGTAAGCTACTTAACACATATTATAACCCACCGCATAAGCACGTCTGCTTTCCCTAAATCCTAGGAAATAGCTTGAATAGTATCCGTACCCCAAAAAATTGATTTCTGCTAACGGTTTCAGGCCAACAAGTATTTTACCGCATTTGTCGAAAGTCTTTGAGAAAGTCGTTCTCAAAGAGCTATGTATCTAGAACTTGAAGGAAATGAAGAAGCAATTTCATCTCTTTCAGTAAGCCACCAAAACTGTTGGTGCTGCCTTGCACAGTCCCTAATATTGAGGCTGCCTACGGCCCTACTGAACTGAAGACGCTAGGTGCTGCCGTGTGCGACGTCTCTGCTCTGATTGACGGCACCGCTAATTTGTCTTGGATCAACTCTTTTATATCAAAATAGAGAAACGAATCTTGCGGCATAAAGCCGCTAAAGCACACGCTCTCGTGATATATTGTACAGAGCCCCAAAAATCAGATTGTTCATCGGGGTCATTACTCCAGCAATGTGCCTTCGAGTCAACTTAATGATGAAATTGTCCACTCTTATTAGGCTCGCCATATTGTAAACTGTTTTCCAATACCAATAGGGACTTGACAACCTTGAATTTAATTTGTGAACGCACTCTTTCCCTAATCATCAAACTGTCACTGTCCATTTATTCAGTAAACTCAACATTTTCATGGTGGTAAAGTACACGAACGAGCAACGTCAGGCAAATTATAAAAATTTTCCACCGAAATTCCGAGTCGGTAATTGCAACTTTAAGAGCGTTAATTCCAATTTTTGGCCGTAATTCTCGCTCTAGTAGACAGGCAATAACAAGTTTAGTGAAAAAATTTGAGTCTACATATTCGTTGTGTGATGTTGCCGTGTCAATGAGACAACGGGTTGGTCGAAGTATCGAAAATATCGCTGCCGTTCAGGCGTCCGTAGCAAACGATCCAAATCAGTCAATTCCATTCTCAAGACCGCATTATGGCGTATTTTGAGTAAGGATCTTGGCTTACACCCATACAAGATCAAGCTGACTCAAGAATTGAAGCCGATGGACCATTTGAAGCGACGTACGTTCTCCGATTGGGTTCTGGAGAAGATGCGCCAAGATGCGCTGAAGTCGTCGAGTAAAAACCTTCAAGTATTAATAAAATAAATTTACATGGCTTATGTAAGTTTATATGAGAACAACAAAATTCGGGCTGTAAATATCAGCAACCCGAATATGTTCCCACAGAGAAAATCAAAATGACGTTACATATCTAAAGATCACCCGAACGACTAATATCGAACAAATACTGTAAACAGCAGGCATAGAGACAGGAGAAGCTGTCGGTAATGATAACTACGAGTACTTTGTGGTTGACGATCCATAGGAAAAGGTAGAAGCCATAGGAGCTTTTTTCCAGGAATTGTACAAGACCAATGATGTCATTGGGTATAACAATGACCTGGAAAACGACGTTCTTTTGCACAATTTCTACCTTCGAAATGAACTGTAGAACTAACGATTCGAGAACTCAGGGTTTACTGAGTTCAGTGACGCAAATATGGCAAATTCCCCATTCATTTTGAAGGAAGAGCTCCAAACGATCTTCGAATCACTGAGAAGTAAGAAACTAGTGGGCATCGAATATTTTGCTTCGACACTGTTTAACATTGCTTTCAATATCGTCCATTATCCATCACACTGGAAAACAGGGGGTAGTGATAAAGACACATCCAATCCGGTTTTATAAAATAAAGTGGTAAGTGTGCTTGACGTGTGAGAATTTTCGGGTTCTTTACAAGTACCTTTATTTTTTTTTAGGAATTATTTACCATGCTGTCGGCAGTTCCCTCTTCCTTTACGAATTTAAAATGGGACATAATTGTATATACTTGCACACTTATCCATCGTCACTGCAATCACACCACTTTACCTACTACAATCAAACCCATCAATTACATACAGCCATCACATCAACAGCATCAGGTTTCCACCAGCCACCACCAGCTAGAAGTCTCCAATAGCCACTCATACAACTGCAACATTATTGGACTTGCAATTCTACAATTCTACTACAATTCCGCCGGATAAATGACATTCAATCAATGCCGGTTTGTCGCAAACAGTAACACTCACATGAAATGATATTAAGGAATGTGATTTATCAATTAATATTTCAGTAATAATTATAAGTCTTTTTCATTTATAGCCAAATTTAATTTACATATATCAAACGAAACGATTCCTAAATATCTAAAATTGTACTCATACATTAACATTGCTTTTTCTTACAAAACTTTAACATTTTTTCCATTTTTTTTTTCCCCTGTAATTACTCCATTGATCCGAAAAAGGAATTATCATCAACTCTACACTTAACTGTAACTGTCAATTAGCGCGTTAGTTTTACTTTCCGTTTCTTTTGCGTTTGTGCAGCAAAATGACTGAAACAGAAGAGGGAACTTCCCAGAAATATGCCAAGAGAGATTTTGCATCCCCCAGCATCGCCAGCGTCAGCAACAACGCGGACGTAAGCGCAGTGCATATAAAATTACAACCGTTTTGGCCGAAGTCGCCGGCCAATTGCCAAGATTAGTAGAGAATTGACTAAGTATCATTATGTTCTAGGAGCTTTACCCCAAGATGTACTTGAAATTTATGAACTTTTTTAAAAAAAAAGCGAAGAGAAAAGGATAGAGAAACTGTTGTCCACCAGCTAGGTGATAGGAAACCCTCCGAATTTTTAAAAGCGCTTAAGCAGCTAGCGGGTGCGTCAGGAATTTTTAGTGAAGATTTAGTGCGCAAATTGTGGGTTCGTCGACTACCTCAACTGATTAATATCGCTCTTATTTCTCAAGATGGCGAGACCGAAGCTGAGATAACATCTCTAGCTGATAAAATTTGGGAAGCTTCTGTATCAGTATCGAGTATAACCGAGATTCGATCCACAGCGCACAGTAGTAGACAAAGCCACGACGACTCTTCACAATTTAGAAACGAAATAAATGAAGTTATAGCAATGGTTAAACAGCTAGCAGAAACTTTTGGGAGACAGGGGCGAAATTCAAATAGAAATAACGGTAGAGGCAGGTCACGCACTCGAAGAAATTCCGCTCACAAGGCAGGTTGGTGCTGCTTCCACAAGCAATTTGGAGTCCAAGCTCGAAAATGTACCGATACTTGCAAATTCAACGGCGGTTCGTCTTCCACCCAGAATGGCGGAAATGACAGAAACAAAAAAAACTAGTCAAGCCAGCTGTTCTGGCAGAAAACAGTTGGGTCGATCCACATCAACTCCGCCTATTTATACGCAACCCGGACAACAACTTGACTTTCCTTATCGACACTGCAGCAGACCTGTCCGTAGTTTCAGTGTTCAGTTTTCAGTTTTGAATGCATTTTATTTTCTTAACACTAACTCTTACATTCTAACAAAAAATGCTTGAATGCTAGCTTACAATTGCTTAACAATCTTATGCTAATTTACTGGCCCCACACAGGCGCTCTAAGCTACTCTAAATTCGTATAACTATGTCTTTCGGCTTTATTTACATTTTACTTAGAACTATTTATTTTGAATACTTAAGGCTAAGAAAAAATATTTGTTAACAAAAACTTAGCATATGGACATAATTTTTCGCTATTCACAGAGAAAACAGATTGGTCAGCTCTGCCTCATTAGTGAGGCTGGTCCGTAATTGACGGAAACGACGACGAAACATCTTCCCCATCAATCAACCACCAGAAATGCTGGTGCTGCCGAACGACATCACTCTTATCGCGATTACCCACCGTCCTACTGAACCTGAGGCGATCCACACTGCCGTGTGCGATGTCTCTGTTGTAGTTGGGTCGCCTGTCCCCAGCTGTCCGAGTTTTTAGTTTAGTTTTAGTTTTCAATGCATTTTATTTTCTTAATCACTAATTCTTACATACTAACAAAAAATGCTTAAATGCTAGCTTACAGTTACTTAACAATCTTCTACTAACTTACTGGCCCCACACAGGCACTCTAAGCTACTCTAAATTCTTATATCTATGTCTTTCGACTTCATTTACATTTTATTTGGAAATATTTATTTTATATACTTAGGGCTAAGAAAAAAATTTGATTACAAAAACTTAGCATATGGACAATTTTTATTTTTTAAAAAAACTTAATATCTATCTTAAAACCAACCTTAGTCTACTTAACCTACATACACAAAATACACATAAACACACTTAGACATTATACACAATAATATACATATGTTAGTATATACCTTTATATACACTAACACATGTATATATTAATTAAATGCTAACTTAAACCTATGTAAGCTGGCCATCGACATCCCTCTTATCGCGATTCCCCACCGCCCTACTGAACCTGTGGCGATCCACACTGCCGTGTGCGACGTCTCTGTTGTAGTTGAGTCGCCTGTCCCCAGCTGTCCGAGCGACATGGAAGATTAACGGCACCGCTGATATATCCTGGATCAACCCTTTCTGATCAAGGTAGAGGAATGCTTCCGGTGGAACGAAGCCGTCAGAGCGCACACTCTCGTGGTAAAGGTAATTGGGGTAGTAAGCCCCAGATATCAGGTTATTCGTCGAGGTCATTGCTCTTACGATGTGCCTTCGAGTCAGCTTAATTACGAAATTGTCCACTCGTATTAGGTTCGCCCTGTTGTAAAGGACCTCATTAGGATAAAATTTCTTGTACTCCGACTCTGGTGTTCTGTACAAGCGAAGGCAAGCCCTAAGCAAGCCCTCTCAAACACCCGAATCTTTTCCATTAAGCTTGCTCGTACATTGAACCACACGGGACAACCAAATACCAGCATGGGCCTGATAAGGGCCATGTAGCAGATTACCTTTACCCTCGCATCGAGTTGGCTGCTATAAAACAGTCTCATTGTGAGGGCAAAAGCGCCTTTAGCTCTGGCCAGAGCAGCATCTACATTTTTGCCAAAATACAGAACCTGATCTAGCCAGATGCCAAGGTATCTGACTACATTTCGACAGGCAAGAGGCTGTCCGTGCTGTCCAGTAATCGAGAACTTTCTCCAATTTTTTCTGGTATCCCTAGAGGCTCCAGACAACGGCGTCCTAAAGAGAATGGTTTCCGACTTCTGAAAGTTGATTTTCAACTTCCAGTCATCGCAAAATCGTCTTATCTTATCGAAGTCACTCTGCAAGAGAGTATTAATAACCTCGATTTTTGGACCTGATCTGTACGCTACCAAATCGTCTGCGTACGCAATAGTATGGGGAAGTGAACATATTAAGTCGCTTGTATAAATGTTGAATAGGATCGGCGAATTGACCGCGCCTTGCTGAAGACCATTTTTAATTTGAAATATTCCAACAGAAGTCACATCACCATTCTTCACGATGAACTGTCTGTTAGTTAGCATATTGTAAAGAATGTACAAGAGTGGTTTACTGATCCCCAGCCTAGTTAGCTTATAGAAAAGACCCTCTAACCATACGGTGTCGAAAGCCTTCTCCAAGTCAACAAGGCAGGCACCAGTACATTGTTTTTTGCCTTTATTCCATTGGATATCCGACACCAGTTTAGACGCGGCATGTGAGATATCATGTCCCGCCTTAAAACCGAATTGATTATCTGGAACTATATGTTTGTCCTCAACCCACCTAGTCAGAGCTCTCTTGATTACCTTTTCAAAAACCTTACTGATATTCGGAAGGAGACTTATCGACCGGAGATTCGCCGGATTGGATATATCCTTTCCCTTTTTGGGGATAGGTTGAACCGCCGCCGTTTTCCAATGCGCTGGATATTGTGCATTATTCATTGCATTATTAAACAGGGTGGTGTAGATGTCCACCGCTTCTAGAGGAAGATGTCGAAGCACGATGTTCGGAATACCATCGGTCCCCACTGATTTCTTAGCACTGATTGCGTCGAAGATCTCATGGAGTTCTTCCTTCGAAATGAACGGGGGTAGGTCACCCTCTCTGGCAATGACATTATTTGCCATATTTTCGTCGCTAAACCGGGTGAAACCAGAGCCGTTGGATCGCCAATTCTCTATTTCATTTCGAATGTAGCAGTTGTCCACCAAGACGCGATTGTCCAGGTCATAATTAGGGCCAATGATATCAATGGCCTTGTGTACTTCCTGGAAAGTCGCCCCTATTGTCTCAACGTTCTCCTGCGGATCCTCGATCACAAAGAAGACGTCATCGTCAGCGGTTTCATTTGGATCAATACCTGCTATTGTCAGTAACAGTTCGTTGTCTGTTGTCCGGGCTATTTTAAGACACTGAAGGTCGTTTTGATTTTTTCTCCGAAATAGTTTATTGATTTGCGGAAACATATTCGGGTTGCTGGTGTTTACAGCCCGAACCTTGTTGTTCCAATACAAACTTACAGAAATTCTGTAATTCTCTTTTATTAGCGTTTGAATATTTTTAATCGACGACTTCAGTGTCCGAATCTGCGGGTCTTGTCGGTCAGTTAACTGTCTGTACAAGTTTTTGAGTCTTGTCAGAAGTCTACTCTTCTGTCGGTGCAGTGCGTCAATAGTAGGATTGCGGAACAGGTCTTCGTTAGTCGTACGTTGATACGGCGGTATTGTAGTGTCCATAGTTTGTTTAATTGTCTCGTCCACTTGTTTTATGTACTTGTCGATCTCCTCGTTTGACAAATTCCTATTGGACGGTGGGTGGAGCGTGTTCGGGGAGAGCGCTCTTGTCAAGGTTGCGGAGAAGCGTGTCCATCGAGTCCTACAGTAGTTGTAAGAATATCTTTGGACATACTCCTCCAATTCCGCAATTTCGTTGGGAACTGTAATTTCGGTGCTAAAACCGCAATGGTCGCTGTCATACACGAATGTGCGCAGACAGTTTAGCGTTTGTAAATTCGTACCTGTCAGTCGTATACGTTCGTCATATAGCAGTAGATCCAAATAAGACCCGCCTCTGGGAAACGACGGGTTATCCGTCGCTTTAAGACCAAATCTCTACATGACATCGTGCTGAACCCACCAATCGAGTAGTAGGTTCCCTCTAGTATTTGGCAAATTATTTCCCCAATCTCTATGTCTAGCGTTGAAATCCCCGCCGATTATAAAATAATTCTCCCCCGATTCCAGCCTCAGAAGTCGAAAAAGCGTGTCCAGCTCTGTAATAAATAGGGTGGATTGTGAAGCCTCAGGTGCATAAACAGAGGCCAAGTACAGCCGCTTTCCAGTGCGGAGCGGGATGTAAACGACGACTGCCTCCAACACCCGGAACCTGCGCAACACGCCCTTGTACACTCTGTGAAATTTTATACCTTCTTTAATAAAGATCGCGACACCGCCTCCACGTTTGGATCTGGGCCGATTTCTTATTCTATCAATATAATTATTGTACTCCAGTTTGTGATTATCGGTTAGCTTAGTTTCGCTAGCGAAAAGCACATCAGGAGTTTGGTCTTGTAGCAATTTAAACATCGCGGCTCTTCGTTCCATCCTAATCAGTGAATTAACATTCACCGCAAGGACCTTCAAAGTTTTCTCCACCATGCGCGTACCCATTACGACGTGTGTTGCGTTAGGCCCGGCAGCAGCGCGTAGATCTGGTCCACTCGCTTGGCCTGTTCTTGCACCTGCTGTTGCAGCTGAGCTATCTGCCCTTGGATTGCGAGCAACTAGCCAACATGTTAGGTGTAACTTCCGTTGTTTTTGGCATTGACGCCGGAGAAGCAACAGTCGCTTGTTGTACCGTAGCCCCCCTACCTGACACCATTTGGGCGTAGGAAAATTGAGACGTGACGGTTGGTGTTTGAAACCTAACAGATGAACGTTTGATCTCCACCTTCTGCTGCCGAGCCAGTTTTGCTTTCTTTTTGTCAGCGAACTTAGGACAACCCCGATAGTTTGCGGTGTGTCCCACGCTTCCACATAACACGCACGAGAGCTGCGACCTATCGGATGCTCCGTCAACACCCAGAGCACACTCCTCGGAACTGTGGTTCTTAGCGCACTTCACGCATCGAGGCTGCATTTGGCAGTTCGACGCGGCGTGCCCGAACCTCTGGCAGCGAACGCATTGTATAACGTCTTCGCTCCTTTTTAGTTTTTCCCAGTGAACCAACTGGTAGTCTAGAACATTGATGCTCCTTAGACTATTCAGACGGCTTTCGGGACTGAGCTGCACCAGGAAGAACGGCAGACTCTGTTTCTCCCTCCTGGCTCTAGCTGTGGTAAATGGCTTTACCCCTACAAACTTGAGTCCCTCGCACTCCTTCTCTTTGAGCAGTGCCAGGATTTCCTCAGGATCAGAAGACGGTTCCAACCCCTTCAGCAACATCGATTGCCGATTTTCACACTTCGGTGTGAATGAGAAGTGCTCCGTCGTCGTTTCCTTCAGGAGCTCTTTCACTTTCGCGTAGCCCTCCACTGTATTACAATGGATGGCATGACGATCGTTCCCCAATCTTCTAATGTTAAAATTGTTGCCAATGACCAACTTACACAGGTCCTTTGTAGCACTCACCTCTAATTTATAGGTTTTAATAGGAGGTACCTTCTCCTTCTTCTTCTGCTGCTGTTGTTGTTGTTGCTGCTGCTGCTGCTGCTGCTGTTGTTGTTGTTGTTGTTTTTGGTGCTGCTGCTGCTGCTCTTTTTTCTGCTGCTGTGGTTTCAGCTTTTTTTTTTGCAGCTGTTGCTGTGTCTGCTGCTGCTGTTGTTTCAGCTGCAGCTGCTTTTTTTGCTGCAGTTGTTGTTTCTGCTGCTGTTGGATTTGTTGTTGGGAGCTCGATACTTCCAATTGCTCCCTCTGCCTGCGTGCTGTTTGCCTTTGCTTAATAGCAAGCACTTTCTTTTTTCAAACTCCTCCTCCCTTTAACGGCTCCCAGCTGTCCGAGCGACATGGAAGATTAACAGCACCGCTGATCTATCCTGGATCAACCCTATCTGATCTAGGTAGAGGAATGCTTCCGGTGGAACGAAGCCGTCAGAGCGCACACTCTCGTCGTAAAGGTAATTGGGGTATAAAGCCCCCGATATCAGGTTTTCGTCGACGTCATTGCTCTTGCAATGTGCCTTCGAGTCAGCTTAATTACGAAGTTGTCCACTCGTATTAGGTTCGCCCTGTTGTAAAGGACCTCATTAGGATAAAATTTCTTGTACTCCGACTCTGGTGTTCTGTAGAACACAGTGCGAAGATAAGCCCTAAGGCAAGCCCTCTCAAACACCCGAATCTTTTCCATTAAGCTTGCTCGTACATTGAACCACACGGGACAACCAAATTTTTGCCAAAATACAGAAACTGATCTAGCCAGATTCCAAGGTATCTGACTACATTTCGACAGGCAAGAGATTGTCCGTGTTGTCCTATGATAGAGAACTTTCGCCAATTTTTTCTGGTATCCCTAGAGGCTCCAGACAACGGCGTCCTAAAGAGAATGGTTTCCGACTTCTGAAAGTTGATTTTCAGTTTCCAATCATCGCAAAATCGTCTTATCTTATCGAAGTCACGCTCCAAGAGAGTATTAATGACGTCGATTTTTTGACCTATTCTGTACGCTATCAAATCGTCTGCGTACGCAATAGTATGGGGAAGTGAACCTATCAAGTCGCTTGTAAAAATGTTGAATAGGATCGGCGAATTAGTGACGTAAAAAAGAGGATGTGTTTCGGGCACGGCTGGTATTGAACCTCGAACCGTCTGATTTGGAGGAAAATACACTATCACTTGAGACACTGCCACCCACTTCTAATGAAGATCGTAACATCACCTTCTTGTACGGAGTTGGTTTGGTTTCTTCGTACTATTTTATAATTATTTTCTGTGACTCATTTTATATCTTTTGGCCCCTGAAAGATATGTTTTGCGGACGCCAGACATATTTTTTTCCATCAGATTCGAATCGGCAAAGCTTGGATTCATCGCTCCAAAGCACATTTTTCCAAAAATTGATAGGCCTATCCAGATGGTCTTTGGCAATCTCTATCTTGGCCCTCAAGTTTTTTTTGACATGAGTGGTTTATGCTGCGCAATGCATCCACGAAATTCTATTTCATTTAGCCTGCGTCTTACAGTTCTTAAAGTTATACAGTTATATCGTATTCCGATATAAGCTCGCTTCGAATGGCGCTGGACATTTTAAATGGGTCTTGGGCTGAAGTTCGGTAAATGATTTGGTCTTCTCTTGGAATGGTCTTCCGCGCACGAGGAGCTTGTTTGATATTTTTCGTTACTTCAAAAGTTTCAAAATGCCAAAGTGCATTATATACCATCTCCCTGGAACATTCTAACAGCTTTGAAATTTCAGACACTGTCCGGCCTTTTGATTTCATCTTTAAAATGTGACCTCTTTTCTCGTCTGAGCACCATTGTCCTTTTGCCATGGCTATTTAAGTTTCTTTTTATTTATTTATGTATTGAATTGTAGAAAATGTTTAACTGCTTACCTCGAAATTTAATCCGTTGTTTTTGAAAAAAGCACAACTTTTAAAAATAAACACAAAGATTGAGGAATGTGTTAAATTCGTGTCCGACTTAAAACCCACTTGAATGACAACAATTGATGTTGTTTTTCAAACCGAATAATAATTGCACATTTAAAGTAACGAATTTTTTTTGCATTATTGAGTGTCAATAGCTTCATGGAAATTTACCGTTGGTTATAGAGAAAATTCAGAAGTAACTCTACTAGTGCAATGTGTGCTTAATTCGTGGCTACCACTGTATATTATTTTATATATATTTGTATAGCGAAGAAAGTGGACAAGTAATTTTAATGATTGCCATTTATATTTCAACCAATCATCGAAATCATTCACGAGAATTTATTTGTCTACCCCGAAGCCGGATCTGTTGTTCTGAATGGAAGCAAAATCTCCGCAAATTAAAAATGATTTTGAGTCGAGATTTTAATGGTGACTTCTCTAACGACAAATCAAAGCTTTTAGTTGATTTTTTGAAATCAACAATCTATATAAGTAGGTATGCCAAATGACGTTTGACGGAGTTTTTTTTTGTATAAATATTTACATAACTTTGAACCTACAATATTTATAATTTGTTTCAATTTCCAAAGATTAATTCACAAATATACTTATAGTCGTGTTTTATTGGGAAGTGTCTACGCAGCTTAGTAAAATACGAGTATCCCTTAGCAAACAACAACAAAAACGAAAAGTGGCGATACGAGTAATTAGGTCATTAAATAAGTGAGTATAAAAGTGAACATAGAAATTAGGAATTCTGAAATCCAGGGAGCGCTGACAATGGTTGTACAAAATTTTATTTCATGAAGGTTGTCTGACTTTGTTTATTTAAGGATGTGTTCGTTGACTATGTATTTTATATAATTTGTGTAAATATGCATTTGAGTTGCAAAAAGAAAAGAAAACAAAAGATTTGGTTAAGTCGTGGAGAAAAGTGAGGGATGACCGTGGTTCACTTTCTTTTACTGTATACAAGAAAGCTGCAAATTGGTGACGAGAAATCTTTCTTCAGTTATTAAAGATGAATAAGGAAGCTTTTCAGTAGCTCCTTTTGCTAATATAATACGATTTGCTGAAGAAAAAAAAAGCAATAAACATTGGTACATGGATATGTCTTATAGGCATACGACGAAAAAACCTTAATTGTTTTAGGAGTGAAAATAATTAGAATATAGGGTGGTTGTGCAAAAGAAGAGATGGTTTAAAGTTTTATCCCGGTGTAAAAAAAAACACAAGTTCAAAAATTATGTACATATACATATACTTATGATATTACCTGCATGAAAATAAAATCAGACATCAAATGATAAGCACTATACCAAAAAAGAAAACAAATATGCACAAAGGATGAAACGTATATTTGTAACATACACAATACGTCGAGAAACAGAGCGACGACGATTCATGTGTCCATGTACAGACTGTTCTCACTGAACAGTAGAAAAAAAGCAAAAAATGGGGCACATTTTGTGACGGACACATTTTTCAGAAAGACAAGCGCTTAGACATATCCATTTCAAAACACCATTATGAGATCCGTAGTTACACCAGGGCAAAAGCTGGCAGCAACTTTGAATAAAACAATACCAATACCAATTACCAATAAAACACGGCTTATGTAACATCAATATAATTATTATTATTATATATATTTTTTAGAATAAGAAAAAGTCATATAACTTTTCACTTCTATCGTGTGGCCATAAGCACACTCTTTTCAACATTTTGTTTATTTGTTTATAGATTCGTGATATTTATTTATTTGGTTTCTTTTTGTTGGTATTTAATTGGCCAAATTGACCAATAATATACCAAATCGTAACTTTGGAGTAAGAAATAGAGAATGTCAAATCTCTGTGTATTTTTATATATATTATATATTTATATATTTTGTAACATTGTACATTGTAACGGGTGACCAGATAGTAATGATAGTTTTACCAATTGTTGTGTTTAAAATTACCAATGACATCCATCTGTCAGAATATTCAGTAGGGCTTGCCATTTCATCATTCATCGATTTACGCTTGCCGAACGTGCGGAAATTATTTAAAAAAACAATATTATCGATATTCCGGCTCAGTTGTAAATACGCAGCGTGAATTTTGTCGTTAAAAATTTCTTCAATGTGCAGGCAATTCGTCGCACAGTGGAAAAGTCTGAGCGTCAGTACACTCTTTTGAATTTTAAGCCATCAACCAGATAGAGATGGTGCGAACATGAGATAACATGGGTATCGAACAAGACCCAGAGAGCTAACCCGGCTTATTTTGCGGTTGGATTTGGGCCTACATCTGTATAGAATTAGGCTGACGCAAGAATTAAAACCGGAGGACTACTGTTAACGCTGTGAGTGCGCTAATTGGGCGCTCTAAATGTTGGCCGAAGATCCGGATTTTGACTAAAAATCATATTCTCGGACTGGTCCCATATTTGGCTCAGCGGCTATGTCAATAGGCAAAATTGCCATTATTGAAGCGAACACAATCCACAAGTGTTCGGCCAAGTAATAATGCATCCACAAATATTGACTGTTTGGTGCGATTTATAGCATGGCGGCATCACCGGACCTTATTTATTTCGAAATGAGGAAGGAGAAACCGTTACCGTTAATGATCTCAGGTATAGGGCTATGTTAACCGACTTTCTGTAGTCAGAGCTTGATAACATTGATATATCTGAGCTGTGGTTCCAACAAGACGGCGCGACATGCCATACAAGCGACGCAACACTCGAAATTGTGAAGGAGAGATTTTTCGACTGGGTTATCTCACGGCGAGCGTTTGTCATTTGATTTGACACCACTCGGTTATTTTCTCTACGTCAAGTCAAGCTAATAAGCCAACCCGCACATATTGGACCGAATCATCAAAGATTGGGCCGACCGCTTGAAGTACTGCCAGTGAAGCAGAGGCGGCTATATGAATGATGTGCTATTCCATACATAATGGCATGAACGTAGCTTCAAAATAAAGCCAGAATCAATTTTATCTAAATGATATCCGTGAGCAATCATTTCCACATTTCTGTACAATAAAAAGGACAACAAGAACCGACGCGGAAGGTGACTAAATTAGGCAAACTGCTTACCATTGGTAGCTTCAAATTTAAAACTCACAATTAAATTCACAGGTTAATTCTTCATAATTAATCCATACTCAGGCATAAAATCCCCCTCCATGGTGTTTGAATATGCAGTATATACTAGTCCGTATAATTGCTGGATGCGCGATGCAATTTCCTATTTCAAAAAGTTCAAACTGGTTTAAATTTCAGGAAAATCCTGTAAACACTATAGAATGTGTGAGTGAATGAAAACAATTGTATTTTTAAAACCACCCGTTCGAAATGCACAACATCCGTTTCCTCATTACCGGGAATAAGCTTAACAGCTTATAACTCCTTCACGTGCAGTGTTAATCTTTTAAAATAATATTTGCTTTAATAAATGAGCCTATCCGGCTTCATAAACCGCGAACATGTGTCGGACAATTTGCATAAATCCGTTAACTTTTCAATTTTACAACCAACATTGGACGAAGACCCCCTTATCAGTGAGGTTTGTTAAAATAGCAATACCACCTTTCCAATACTTAGCCTCATACCGCAAAAGATGTGTTTGCCTTTGACTGCTTCCCGGTTCTTCTCTAATCGTGGACAAACAAACCTGAGAAATTAAAACGGACAGAAAATTTAAGCAAGCGAAAGGAAAATTTAATCCGAGGGTAGGAAGTCCGCTGCTTTGAAAGTAATTAGCTTACTTTTTTTATTTTTTACTTTCGTTGCAGAATTTTAATGGAATATGCGTGAAAGGTTTGATACTATTAATAAAAATGTGTGCCTTGAGTAAGATAACGGCGATTAAACGAAACTTTGAGTATTTTTAAATACTTAGTGTTTGATTAACAAATTGGTTTCAATCAATAATATTTTCGATCTGAATTTCAAATTTTCAAATCAAATTTCTAACCCGTTTGTTTACATGAATAAGATAAGAAAGATGAACTGATAGAGGCTTGGGCGATATAAGAACGGGTTTCAGAATTTGAATTTGCTTATACAGCACATTCCTGTCGATGTGATGAACGTGGTCTTAAGATCGAAGAATGGTGTTTAGAATTCTTTATTTATTTTGACTTTATTCTGCAATTTAATTAAATAAAATGAAAAGCACGTGTCTGTGCTGGCAAGCGCAAAATTCACGTCAAATAGAAACCAATTTGACAGCTCCGTTGTGATAGCAGGTGTCAGTTATAAAATTGGACAATGGGGTGTTACCAAATCTTAAACATAGTGCCCGGTCGAACCACCTGGTTCGAAAACCTCCACCAGCCTGCACAATTTTCGGATTGCTCGAGTACATTTGCCATGTGCGGTCTTCAATATTCCATTGCGGATTAACCCATCGCTACCAGGACGAACTTCCGTGATTCGGCCCAAAGGCCAATGGGTTGGGGGTACATTTTCATGTCGTTATCGCTATATAGATCTCGACAGGGCCAATGCCAACTGATAATTCTCGTAAAAGGCCGATAGAAATACGTGGGAAGTAAGATCGTCCACGACCTCTATATGTATAGCCTCAGTAACCATACAAATAAAGATAGCCAAATAGGTCTGAAGGGCCGAGCAGCAGTTACTCTTAGCCTTCGTAACGTGGCCATTTGTTGCGCAAGAATAGCACCACGATAACCTCTACAAATGGTACAGTTGTGCAGAAATGATCATAGAGCCTGCCTAGCGTGCAAAATCTAGTATCGATAGCGGAGGTCTGTAGCATTATCCGTGTGCTGCCGTGAAGCGTTGTTTAATGTATCTGCAGAATGAGTAGCCAACTTAAAACCCCAGACCATGCATTTCTAATTCGACCACCTACTCGGAGAATATCTTTGTCATTATGTGAGAGTATTCGGCTTGAGTTCGATAATCTGGAAGTATTCCGAAGTTAAGGTATGTCATTAGCAAAGCATTTACATTGTTCCAAGCGGAATTGAATTTTCAGGGCCTAATCAATTATGAATCTTCGCAGAAGTTGTCGTTGTTTTGGCGTCCAGCGTCTGATACGCGCTATGGTTCGTAGAAGACGAGGAAGAGAACTGAAAAGTTCAATCTGTAGAATGATTTCCCGATCTCGCCATCAAGTACGGGGGCAACTGTAGCCACCACCGCACTCAAAGACCCCCTTTATTCATTTCGCACTGTAAAAATTTCTTCTTCACTGAATATGCTGTTGCGTTTTGAAGTGAGTGGTTCGTCTATCAACCACTCTGGTCCATGCAGCCATAAGCGTTGTGTTAAAAGTGCATCTGCCCCGATGACTCTACTGATGCAATCCGCCGGATTCTGAGCCGAATATGGTGTTATCGGTCAGGAGATGCAAGTTCTTGTATCTGTATCTGTCCAACAGGACACTTGCGTAGCCAACAGAGTACAATGTTTGTACCCAACCGTAAACAATACGGTGTGTTCTGCAGTCCAAATGCGATGCGAACGTTCTGTAGCGTCAGAGCCAACAAGTGCGCTACCTTGGTGCTAGCAATCAGAAGCGAAATATGCTGTGGTTCCTTTGGACAAGTTGTTCTGGTGTAAAGAACAGCAGCATATGCCCTTGAGCTGGCATCGCAAAACCTTGGATTGTTGTTATTTCCCCATCTGTCATGCCCATCCACCTGGGCACTCGAAAATGGTGTAGTGCGTGGAGACCATTGCGAAACGTTAGCTATTCTTCAGACAAATCCGAAGGTAGGGGGGCATCCCAAGTGATACCCGAAGACCAAAGAAGATGAAGATCTTGCCCCTTATAATGACTTTTGCTAGCAGACCTGTTCAATTTTTCAATTCAATTTATTGCAATAAACAAGTTGTACATTAAGACATTATCTCTTATAGTACTAAGTAATAATATTTAGTTACAAAATGTTAAGTTTAAACAGAAAGAAGAGAAAAAATGTAACAAAAAAATGTATCAAAAAAAAAAAAATGATAAGTAATAGTAATTATAATGATAATAATAAAATAAAAATACTAAAAAGGAAAAAGAAAGACAAAAAACTGTGGAACTTCACTAAAAACTCGCCTCTTCGTAAGAGATTTGGCAGGTTGGACGAGGTTTATGCGGAAGAGCAATTTGTCGCACTCTTAATCCCACCTTAATCCAAGGTCCGAAGCTGTCGAAGGATCGCTTCAGCCGCTGGTTGCTTCTTACCCTTGATATTTCGAATGGCCTGAAGACTATTGGAACTCCACTTCCGAAGTTTAAACTGACCAGCTGAGAGAATTTTATCGACGTTAGTAGCCAAAAGCATTGCTTCATGAATGGAATTGCAACTAATCAAAAAGTCGTCTACATTAAAAGACCTAAAAATCGCGTTCGATAGCTACAAGCTATCCCATACGTTACTCTCACCAGATCGTAGACCAGAATGTAATTTTAAGCTGACTCACGCCACAGAATGCACTGGCACTGCCGATGCTCAGGTGCCATTGTGAGAGCGATGAAGTAACGGCGAAACCCAAGAATTTTATTTACCAAGGGAGCTTCTATTGAAGGACTAATCAGCTAAACGTCCTTTAGCGAGATCCCTGTACCGGTTCGAGCTGATGCATTGAATACAACGCCAAACTTTGTGGTCACTGCGTGATGTGGAATGAAATGCCCGTTTAGATGGTCACCAGGTTGACCAACATATTCCATATGACCGAGAGCGGAATATTCACGCAAGAAGGTTACATACCTTTCTCGCAAATCATCATTTCCATCAAGACGACGTTCGAGGCAGTGAAATTGCCGTAGTGCACTTCGATAGGAATCTCCAAGCTTGTTAACGTCAGTACGAAACGGTATGTGTACGACATATCTGCCATCTCTGGTACGAGTGTGTCTCTAAAAATATCCGTTCACACTCGTTATCATCATATTTAACTTCATCTCCAGGAACTTCTTCGAGCTTTCAAATGTTTCATATGAGTTCCTCCAAAGTCGCTTCAACCTCGGACAGTTGAGCACCGAGACTGCTGAAGTGGGTGCAATCAAAGCCGGACCAAAAACTAGCCATCCCAATTCGGGTCCTTGAGCAAGCGGTTCATCTTGGCGTCCACTGATGATGTCACCTATGACAATCAGACCCCACACATCAGCCCCTAGAAGTACATCTATTCCACCAGGTGTACCATTTGAAGACATGGACGTGCATAGCCGGGGGTTATCAACATGATTGATGGTCTGTGTAAATGTTGTGTAAATTGCCTTAAGTTCTAAGAAAACGCCTCCCTTTGTACAAGTTTGACCCAATACACCAATTTATTCCTTCAACCTCCAGCTCACACTTAGTTCTACGAAGATTCAAATAGTAAACTACTCGATCCGATATGAAACATACCTGCGATCCAGGATCGCAAAGTATACGGACGAAGTGTTGTTCTTTCCGTTCTCAATGTGAATATGCGCTACTGCGCAGCAAGCAACAAGGTCGGCTAGTCATTAAGACGGCTGTGACAACTTGGCATCAGTTGTTGAAGGGTCTCTCGATTACGAAGATGACGTCGTAGACGCTGAAGACTAATCGCTAGTTCCACGGCAAAAGAGTTTATGGTCTTCTCGACCACAATGAGCCCTCTTTTCCAGAAACCGTAGAAGTTCCTTTAATGTCGGAATTTTGTTGGAGTCCGAACTCGTGCACCATTCTGGTAAGAAGCTTGGACACAATTATTGGTACAGCTAGTGCGTCCCACTGGTCGACTGGTATCTGCATAACCTTCAATGCACGAAGCGATTCCTGGAACGTATGCACAACTTTTGATTATCGAAACGAATTTTTAATGCTGCCCATGCGTCCTCATAACCGCCTGTACAAACTGCTTGTCGAAGTGTTTCAAATACATCTTTTAAAGCTAGCCAATTGCAGTAAGATTCGTCGAAATTTGGAATCGTTACTGGATCCAATCTCATATCGAGGCCATGACACGAACTTGCTGTCATATCAACCGATTCGGATGACCTTAAAGACTTGGATGCAGATGTTTTGGATTCTTATAACTTCTGATTTAATGCGATGCATGTTTCATCATTATTGTTCTCCACTTGCTCCCACAGCAGGTTATGAGCGGGTAGTTCGTCGACTTTGGCTGCTCCCACAAGCTCCTCATGGTTGCGCGCAAAACGATCAAAATGCGCAGTAAGTGATGATAGCTCTTGATTCAACTGGGAGATGTCACATGCGTTCAGTTTGGCACCGCGAACACGTTCGGTAATCCTCTTAATCAAAATGAAAATGAAAACCACGTGTGTGTGCTGGCAAGAGCAAACTTCAATTAAAACAAAAAACCCAATTTGACAGCTCCGTTGTTACAGCAGGTGTCAATTATAAAATTAGACCATGGGGTGTTACCAAATCTCAAACAGAATGGTCTGTGGATTTTCCTAACGTAAAACCACAACGATAGAGACCCATCGGTTGTTTTAAGGCGTATATATATTTAAGGCAATTTTCACCACTATTACTCCCATGAAACTCCAATTACAATTTCGCTCCTTCAAGTCTACAACCTTAACAATCGCGCTATGCAATAATTATTCTCAAAACACACTCTAGACATATTCTGAGACATCCTGATTCTTTCTTAAACCTAAGGTTCTCCAGGATATGACCGTTAAGGCGGTTATATGTTATTTGTTTAAGGTCTCTCAATCTGATTGTCTCGGAGGCAATAGTTCTTTGGGCAGTTCATTCTGTTGTAGTATAAGCGTCAAGAAACCAACTAAATAATATACATAACAGCTTGATTAAGGGCTTAGCCAAATACTCATGCAATAACAGATATTGAAGTAGACTGTTAGATCTGTAATCAATACAAGATACTCCAATAGGTATATAGAGAAGCATGGGAAGTCAATAATTGAGGACAATAGTCATTTGCTTAAATCTGTGTGTATACAAATTGATAGAAATACTTCGAAGCTCTCTGAAATATTTAAATTTTCAACAAACCGGCTACTTGTTAAAATGAAAAGGATTGTGGTTCAAAAAGTAAATACCTTAAGGACCATCTGTCACCTTAATTAAAACCATTTTCCTCTCTAAAGGTGAGTTTCAGCTTGCAACATGAGTGTTTGTCCAGTACTTTAAAAGTCTCCTCCAATTGCCGGCAATTTCTGTCATGACCAAATGAATAATCAACCATGCTTCCAACTCATGGTCGCTGCTTTATGTACGTATATACTCGTATGTATAGCGTATAAAACAATTTCTCCCTTCCAGTGCTTCCGTTCATTCGTTTTCAATACATTTACAAAATTAAATCCAGAAAAAGGAATTTTATTTCATATTCTCCCACCAAATCGTCCTTGGTCAAGTGTGCATAAAACGTGAACTGCAACAGCAACTTCGATTCACTTACCAACCACCTATAGACCACCCACTTAAAGGTCATCCAAGAGTGAAGACCTACCTACCCAACGCGCCGGTAGTCAGATGTGGACACATATAGCGTTGGAAATGACTGCATTCAGCTGGACCTGCTGAACAAATCAAAATGACATTTTATTATCAGCTTGACCAGAAGTGAGTGATTCAGCGGTTTTCAAGGTGATCAGTTCCGTTTTCCGCTCAAAGTCGGATGCTCTATGGTACAAGTATGGTATATGCAGGGTGTTGTCGTTCGTCCTCTCTGTCCTCAGCGTGATTGCGGTGCGTATGAGTATGTGGTCACAACCACCATTTCATGTGAATCTCGTATTTTTATTCTATCTGACGTATTTCTGCTTAAATTAAATATAGTATTCCGGGGATAGACATTCCTATAGATATATAGTCGAAGTACATCTGTTTGTAATGAACAAACTTTCAGTTCATGTTTCGGGAAAGTGTGGAATTTTCCGAGGAACATTTTATGATTTTCCGCTGCAATGAATTGTGATTGCCTTCCAAGTAGTAACCATTAACTGCACTCCTCACTGTTTGGATGATGTAACTGCAGACTTTCGTAATTGTAAATGCCAAATAAAATGAATTATACTCGATGAGTACTGATAACACGAAGTAAGTAAGGGCTGTATAAGGTCCTTTAAATTTTCATGGAATGTCATTATGTTGGCAGTAACTTTTGAATGTCACAATTCTGATATCCGCTTGACAGTGCGATGACAACAATTTTGATGATGTATACGGAGATATATTTTTTTTTATCTTTTCAATTGTCTGACAGTTGTGTGAAGTGCCGGATGGGAATGGGGACGTGAAATTTAAAAAAATCATTAAAAATAATTTTTCCGGGCGGATTTAAAACATGACAAGCACGAGTGGAAATTTGTTGCGATATAAGATTTTTCGACGTTGTTGTGTATCTGCGGAAACACTGACATACCTCACATTTAAGGAGTGCTTATTGCAGCGTGGCAGAAAACTTCACTTTAACTGACAAGGAAAAACCAATTCATCTTAATCTTCACAAGTGAATGAGCAACCGTATTAAAAAGTCTCACTTAAGTCACAGGATTTGTTTATCCCACATTTCACTTCGGCTGAATACAGTTTGAGTCTTCAGTCAGTTTATGTTTGTGTGGAGACTAATGACGGAACTGTAACGCAATGCCCAAACACGAACGTAAGTCGTGAAGTTGTCCAAAAATGAGTACAAGTACTGTCGCTTTGGTATGTTATCTGTTCGTACAAGTTGTTTTCTGTTCTGAGTTGCTAAAGAAATCACCTTGAGAATGATAGCTAGTATTAGTTTGACATTTTAGGCCGACAAAGCAAAAAAAAAAGTAGAACATGAGCAGCCGAAACTTAATACTGACATCAAGAAGGAATAAGAAAAAACGGTCGGGCATGTGAAGCCCATGAGTTTGTCTTTTGACGGGTATTGTTGCCACAGCTTTGGGAAACGTTATATATACAAGCATCTTATGTCAGCACATTTTAGCATTTAGCGTTTATATAAGCACGAGGTTTTGCTACATTCAGTGCTGGTGAAGTTGGTAAGAAGCAACTTTCGCAGCAAAATCAGCAATTCCGCAAACTATGAAAATGAATAAGAACTGAAAGGCTTATTTACTTGCTTGCGCACAGCAACAACCGTTTAAAGAATATTGTCACAACAACACCTTTGACGTGCTGGTAACCTCTAAGTCTCATATAACAGTAATATCAGACGAATCAAGCAAAGATACACGGTATTAAGGTCAAAGAAATATCCAGAACGGTGAAGGAGTCACAGTTGAAGCTCCAGTGCCCCCAGGAAGAAGTTTGGAACAACACCAGCAAATCTAAAAACAGCAACAAAAATATTAAAAACACCAACAGTCACAACAACCTCAGTAAAATTGTTAAAAGAATCAACCACAAAAAAAATCACAGCAGCAACAACAGAAGAATAATCAACAACAGCGGTAACAAAAGCAATAACAACAGGAGAAAAAACCGTAACAGTCAATACGGAAAACCTGAAAACTAAGGCTGTCTCTGATAAACACATATAAAATGGAGCTCAGGGACACATTTCAGTTGTATAAGACAGCCATAGCCAATAAACGTGTTAATTGTAGGTGGGCAACCTTCATACCAAAGGGTGAAGGGCTGCAAATTATGCTGCTGAGGGAGAAAGAACCGGTCTACCGATCCGTAGGAGCTACTTGCCTTACTCAACAAGAAAGAGTGAAACAAGCTCACTTTCGAAGGAGTTATGCCGTTTACAACAACTAGAGCCAAAATGGAGAAGCGAGTATTACTCTGCTTCCTATTACAGCCCACTCCTAATAGGAAACCGGTTATTGAAATGATTATTAAGATCCTAAACTACCAGGTTTTATTTAATTTTACATTTCATTTATTTATCTAACATTATATCATACAAAAGGAAGATTTAACAATCTTATAAGAATATTTGAAAGTCTTTAAAATTAATAAAACGAGAGCAGTTAATAAACTAATATAAAAAATAAATTATAAATTATAATATAAATTAAAACGAAGGTATATAAAAAAGAAGAAAAATAATAAAAGTAAGAAAAGGAGGATGATATAAAAAAAGGTGTTCTATAATATGAACATGATTCAGTCTAGGTGCTCATATTCGTATATATATCCAAGTAAAGAAGATTTAAATTTATTCGTGCTTGCCATTCAGCTCAGATCTGAAGGCAAATAGTTCCACAGTCGAGCAGTTTGGGCAAAAAATCTACGCTCGGATGAAAAGCATGCAAATCTGGGTTAGACAAGAAGTGGGGATCTGCGCGATTGCAAGAAAATGAGTTCATTGTATTATCTATACAATCTATCTGGCTTATGAGTTTGGATTATGTTTGCTAGAAGACGAAGAGATCTGAATTTCAAAAGTTTAGCCAAAAGTGAAGCCGGTTATTTGCTGAGAGAAGTAGGAGATGTGATCTCGGAGCCTTATGTTGAAAACGTATCTAGCTAGATTCTTGTAAGCAACTTTCAGTTTATTGAGGCTATTGTATCGGGTGTACAGAAAATTTGACATCGGTATAGTGAAATAGACATTGTTATGCAAATTTTCCCCGATTTACTTGTAGTGCTGGCTCGCCAATGTGAGCACGCACGAGCCGTAGGTCAGATCAAGACTGATCACTTTCGCTTGCATAGTGATGCACACACACGAAACAACGATTGATAAGAGATAAGAGTACAACAAGAGAGCTTGTGCAAAGAGTATAGTCATGCCCATTGATGTGTCATATACTTACGCATGCATTTTGATACTCTGATACACTACACTACTGAAATAAATTTATCCAATTGCCTGGCTGCCCTCAAAACCAAAAAACCAAAACAAACGAAAACCAATTTACTTGAAAAAAAAACCGAGCCAAACCGTCGGTGGTTGAGATTCGTATTACGATCTATCACTTGGATTTCTTGAGGAACAGAAAATTCCCTGGGCGGGAAATTTGCAATGGCAAATTTCGTTAGGTGAACCAAGTGGCTGCTGGGCTGGGTTCAGGGAAAACGATAAATGTTAAATAAACTACCAATGTTACCATAATCTAATGGGTGTTAGGGCCCATGCACTTTTTGCTCCGAGTGGAAGTGCAAAACTATATGTTACAAGTAAGTCGGAAGAAATACCACACAATATCCCGGAAAAAATAGACTATAGATTTTTTTTGTCACTTTATAAAAGAATGCTTTATTTGCATAGTGATGGCAAAACAATGTGTTGCGGAAGCCGTTAAGCGGCAACAACAAAACGTTAAGTCAAATGGCGGTGCTGAAGTTACCACTAAATAAATCGAACCGCTAGTTGGGAACCGATACCGAATGCAAAATCTTATTTTTTTTTCTCTTACTAAAAGGATTCACCCGGGATAAATAATGCTACTTATCTTGTTCTTTAGCACTGTTATACTCCTGTCCTGTACATCCTGATTTCGCCGTATTTCCTCCTCATTTTTGTATATCTCCCAGTCCTTCTTCTTTTTCCTTTCCTTTATCTTTGTTCCTTTTTTCTGTTTTAATTAACTTTTCTCTTTACTTTTTTTTGTTGTTTCAAATTCTTGTTTTTTTTTTCTTAAATCTTTTCCTAACCTTTTGAGGGTTAACCAAGAAGAGATTAACCCTATCCCACCGATATTAGCTCGAACCGTAGGTCTCACATACATACACGTTCATAGATCAATTCGGATGAGTGCAACGGGCCAATTTTGGTGTTTGTGTGCAGCGCTCCGCAAATTTGCTGAAGTGTGCCATCGTGCATTGAACCTCCGTTGTTTCCACTCTCTCATACACACGCACATTCGTGCTTCTTTCTTATTTCCCAAATCTGGGGAAAATTTCCTCCAAGATTGGGATTTCCCTTTGGCCCGAGCTAATATTTCCCTTTACAATCATTCATTGGGGTTGCACTCAGTCTGAATGCAACACCAGTCCTTCACAAAAGATAAAAAAAAGGAAAAAGATAATTTGACAACAGTATATGGCCTACTCGCGTTTATACATCCTAATCATTATCCGTTTCTGATCGGGTGGCGTAAAGTGAGGGCGAAACAAGGAACTAATCATGAGACGGCTACAGGAGAGGGAATTCTACATCTGGAGTGCTGCCAATGAAAAACTAAATAAAGATATCCCGGCGAATCCTCTTATCAAGTATTAATTAAATATGGGCCGCGCAACTAGGGGTCCATTCTTTACAACACTTTTGGTTCAATTTTATTTAATTTTTTTGTATTTAAGGTGGTAACCGCCCGTCATCAAATAGATCGTCTGTGGCAGTCCGCCTGGTTTTGTGGCTCTGTGTATTTATTATACGCAGAGGGTTCCAGACCGTCCATCTGGCTCTAGACCTACAGCGTTTGGCTTAAGGTGACCGTCCGTCACTCCACCGAGACTCCTGTCTCTTCTTCTCGTAGATATATTGGTTGTCACCTCCGACAAGTATAAAAGCAGAAAGACAGAGCTCAAGAACCTACCAATTCTTCCCGCTAATATACTTCTCCAAGGAGACAACGGACATAAAATGAACGGGTGGGGCAAAAAGCGGATCGGTCTCTCCTGCCCGTGATGGAGCGGAGATGCCTTCTAAGGCTAAGGAATCTACCCGATAGGAAAGACAACACAACACAAGGGCAAGACCCGGTGACTTTGTGAATGGCTTTGTGCACTAAAACGTTGGACGCTGGTCTCGCGAATTCCTCCAAATGGTTACTTCAATGGACCGTCCGTCCTACCTGCTGTGGTTGATCCTTCAAGATACTAGCAGGGTGCACCAATGGCTGATGGACCCATGGCTGTCCACCACCCTTCTAGGATTTTGAAGAACCAACACTAAAGAATGTGGATGAGTGAGGTCGAAGGGAAAGGGAGAGAGTAGGACTTGTTGTGGTAAATTTTACCGCAACAACATAATAAGAGTTTTTGCCAAAGTAAGTTTGGTTTTCGTAGGAAGGTGTTATGTGGCCACCCCCATGTGGGGGTGGCCGTGGTATAGTGGTACTAGCAATCGCTTCTCACTCGGAGGGTCCAGGTTCGAGTCCTGCCCATGGCAAGTCAGTTTTTCATTGTGTAATTGGAACTCAGACAGAAAAATTCTGCGTGTGAAGGCATAACACTGACACGTAGATTTGGCTGTTGTAGAGTTTCAAGCACAGAAAAAAATACTGTGAATTATACCTCGAATCACTCTGAGTGTAGAAAAAACTCTCCGACCTATTCGGACTCCCACCCCCCTGGAGAGCGAGTATCGAAACCAAACACACCTGAGTTTCAAACCACTACAAAACAATTTTCCTTTCTCTTCCTTCTACCTTTCCGCCCGCGCCCTGGCAACAGTAAAAGGGTATCTAACCCCTTAGGCGCGCGTAAATTATAAAAAAAAAAAAAAAAAAAAAAAAAAACCAGTGGGAAGAGGCGGCATACCAAACGCTGCGCTCCTCGATGTGAGGGTGAAAGTAATCTGCTACATACATAGTCCTTATCTGACCTATGCTTGCATTGGAATGTCCCGTGTGGTTGAAAATGGGAGTGCTCACAATTCTAACCAAACAAGTTCTTATATTGTACATCACTGCGAACCTAATAAGAGTGGATGATTTTGTCATTAAGGCTTGAAGCACATTGCCAGAACAATAACCTACGACAGAGATTGTTGTTTATATAAATATACATACAACTACCATCTTGGATTAAGTATATCTTTATTGATTGACAGCGTTCTTAAGACTAAGTTGACCATGCTTTATGCTAACAATTTGGCTAATGTGTGACAGCTTTATATTAGTATTAATGAAAGCTTTAGTTACAGAAGAGCGCTTACAACACAGATGTCAGCCACGGCAGTGCGGATACTTAGAAAGCAGTAGGTAGAACATTTGCCAAAGCAGTAGTTATCATGGAATTATAAGGTATACCTAAGAGAAAATCCAGCATCATCGCATGCACTGCTATGTCTGACGTTAATAAAATAACAAATAAATAGAGCAGCAAGCGGAAGTGACTTTTGTAAAGTTAAACATATGTTAGCCAATAATCGTTTAGTCTTCGAACCATCAATAAGAGTGAGGAAGAAGATCATTTAATATATTATATTTTCAATGAGTTCCAAAAAAAAACAATAACGCGGTGCAGCAGAATGACTAGTGTGAAGTATTTGGAAAGACCGCAATAACAACTCTATGGCTTTCAAAATTCTGTTCGGGTGGCTTTTCTTTGAAAGATAAACCCCGACCAGGAAAACCATCAGATGTTAACGATAAAGTTCTACGCAATATGACCCACACAAATCCTATCTTCTTTTGTAGATGTAGCCTTCATGTCTGGAGCTAGTCACATAATTCCGTTTAATCGAATTGAAAGGTTTGGATTTGTGTCAAAACTTTGCTATACCTGAATTAAACGAAAAGGGACCCGTTTTTGCACTGCTTTGTTTTAATAAAGATATAAAGTGGACAATTTATAAAAATATTATGAGAAAATGAGGCATGTTGAAAAAGGGAAAACTCTGCCATCAATATTAAAAGCTGGTGAGCATCAAAAGATGGTAATACTGTAATTCTGGTTGGTACACGCTGACCGTTTTTTTTACTCAGCTTTAGCGCAAACGTCCATATACAAAAATTACCACTCGAATCTTTCCGGATCGCATTTTCCTAAAGCTCCCTCAAAATTCTAGCCCAAATACAGAAACCGTGGAACACCAAACTAAATGTTGTCGACGAGTCAGCAGAGAAGCTGCTCCTGATGTGGCTAGTTTCCAAGTGCCAGCACAAAAAAACCTCCAGTTTGATGGGCAGGTACAAGCTGCCAAGTCAGTTGTCAGTTTGATGTCAGTTTGATCCACCGTACTCGGTGTAACTCCTTGCACTGCTGAAAGAGAAGAAGTGCGAAGGGCTCCAATTCGTGGGGGTCAAGCTTTTCACCACAGCCAGAGCCAAAAGTGAGAAGCGGCAGCTGCCGATTTTCCTGGTCCAGCTAAGTCCCACCAGCAATCTGGATGGTCTAAGGAGTATCAAAGTCCTTAACTACCAGGTTGTGCACTGGGAAAAATTAAAGAGGAGCGAAAACATTTTATAATGTGTTCGCTGCCAAAGGTTCGAGCATGCCGCGTCGAACTGCGAGATGCAGCCTTGTTGCGTGAAGTGTGGAAATAACCACAAATCAGAGAAATACGCTCTGGGTAAGGACAGAGCGTCTGAAAGAAGTCAACTCTCTCGTGCTTTAGTAGGAACACGGGACACACCGCAAATGATCGGGGTTGTCCCAAACTCCAGTACACCAAAAGAATAAATCTGGCCCGGCAGCAGAAAGTTGAAGTTAAACGTCCACCAGTGCATTTACAATCTCCAGCCGTTACTCCCCATGTTCCCTACGCCCAAATGATGGCACGTGGGGGAAATACGGTACAGCAAGCGAAAGTTTCTTCTCAGGCCCCAGCGCCAAGAGCACCGGAACGAGTAAATGACATGGTAGCTATCTTACTCTCTATCCAGGGACAGATGGCTCAGCTCCAACGCCATTTAACTGAACCTGCGCGGTCTGAGTGGATAAAATATACGCTCTGCTGCCTTGCACCTTTTGCCGTAATGGGTACGTATGTGGCAGAGAAAACCCTGAAGGTCCTTGCTGTGAATGTGAATTCACTGATTAGGTTCGAATGACTTAGCTTAGCGAAACTAAGCTTACCAAAAGACACAAAATGAGGCACAGAAGGTATAAAATAGTACGGAGAAAGCGACTCCATTCAGGGATGAGGCGTTACGATTTTCGTACGAAAAGGTATACGTTTTAAATGAGTGTACAGTAGTGTAGTACGTAGGTTCCAGGTGCTGGAAGCATGCATGGTGTATATCCCCCTCCGTAGTGGAAAGCGGTTGTACATGGTGTCTGGAGGCAACTCAATCCACCTTATTCATCTCAGAGCTCGAGATGCTCTTTCGATTCTTGAGGCTGGAATTGGAAGACAACTATTTTATTTCAACGCTAAACATACTGATTGGGGAAATAATATACCAAATACTAGAGGGAACCTACTATTCAATTGGTGGGGTCAGCACAGTTTGATGTATCGACTCGGGCTTAAGGCGACGGATTGTCCGTCGTTTCCCAGACACGGGTCCTATTTGGATCTTCTGCTGTTCGCCTCACGAATACAAATGACGTGTTGTCATACACTTTCGTGTATGACAGTGACCAATGCGGTCTCAGCACCGAAATAACTGTTCCCAACGAAATTGCGGAATTGGATGAGTTTGTTCAAAGGCATTCCTACAATTATAGTAGGGTGCGTTGGACACACTTCTCCAGAACACTGACTACAGCACTCTCCTCTCATTCGCTCTAACCACCGTCCAACAGAAATCTGTCAAACGAGGAGATTGACAGGTATCTAAGACTAATGGACGAGTCAATCAAACGAACAATAGACAAACCAATTCCTCGGTACTAATACACTGATGAAGAAGACTTATTCCGCAACGCAACTTTTGACGCACTTCACCGATATAAAAGTAGACTCCTGTCAAGACTAAAAACCTTTTACAGACAGTTTACTGATAGCCATAACCCGGAGATTATGACACTGAAGTCGTCGATTAAAAACCTCCAAATATTAATAAAGGAAAATTACAGAAATTCTGTAAGTTTGTATTGGAACAATAAAATTCGGGCTGTAAACACCAGCAACCCGAATATGTTCCCGCAAATAAATAAAATATTTCGAAGAAATAATCAGAACCACCTTCCATGTCTTAAAATCGCCCGAACGACGAACAACGAACAAATACTGGTAGCAGCGGGCATAGATCCAAATGAGGCTGTTGATGATGACAACTTCTTTGTGATCGAGGATCCGCAGGAGCAGGTAAAGGCTGTAGGAGCGACATTCCAGGAAGTGTACAAGGCGAATGTTATCATTGGCCCGAACCACGATCTGGAGAATCGAGTCCTTGTGCACAATTTCTACCTTCGAAATGAAATTGTCAATTGGCGATTCAAGAGCTCGGGTTTCACCCAGTCCAATGACGAGAATATGTCAAATAATGTCATCTCCAACGATAGGGTACTACCCCCGTTTATTTCGAATGAAGAGCTCTAAACGATCTTCGAATCACTTAGAAGTAAGAAATCAGTGGAAACCGATGAAATACCGAATATTGTCCTTCGACATCTCCCTCTAGAAGCGGTGAACATTTATACCACCCTGTTTAATAATGCAATGAATGATGTACATTATTAAGCGCATTGGAAAACTGCGGTGGTACATCCCATCCCCAACAGGGATAAAGACACTTCCAGTCCGGCGAATCTCCTCTTCCAAACATCAGTAAGATTTTCGAGAATATGATCAACAGAGTCCTGACTAAGTGGGTTGGGGACAAACATATAATTCCGGATAATCAATTCGGTTTCAAGGCGGGGCATGATATCATTCATGCTGTGTCGAAACTGGTTTCTGATATCCAATGGAACAAAGGCAAGAAACAGTGCACTGGTGCCTGCCTTGTTGACTTGGAGAAGGCCTTCGACACCGTATGGTTAGAAGGACTCTTTTTCAAGCTGGACAGGTTGGGCATTAGTAAACCACTGCTGTATATTCTTTTTGATATGCTCTCCAGTAGACAGTTCATCGTGAAGAATGGCGAGGCGACTTCTGCTGGAACATTTAACATTAAAAACGGTCTGCAACAAGGTACGTTGAATTCGCCGATCCTATTCAAAATTTACACAAGTGATCTGATAGGTTCGCTTCACCATGCCATAGCGTACGCAGACGACTTAATCGCGTACAGATCGGATCCAAAGATTGAAGTCATTAATATACTTTTGCAACGTGACTTGGACAAAATTAAGCGATATTGCGATGACTGGAAGTTGAAAATCAACTTTCAGAAGTCGGAAAGCATTCTGTTTAGGACGCTTTTGTCTGCGGCCTCTAGGGATACCAGAAAGAATTGGCGAAAGTTCTCGAT
This sequence comes from Volucella bombylans, assembly GCA_949129095.1. Taxonomy (NCBI): domain Eukaryota; kingdom Metazoa; phylum Arthropoda; class Insecta; order Diptera; family Syrphidae; genus Volucella; species Volucella bombylans. Next base: position 87,425,268 of record OX422143.1, read on the forward strand.
AGTGGAGCAGCACGGGCAGCCACTTGGTTGTCGAAATGTAGTCAGATACCTTGGGATCTGGCTAGATCAAGATCTGTATTTTAACAAACATATACATGTTGCTCAGGGCAGACCAGAGGTGTTTTTGCCCTAACAAAGAGACTGTTTTATAACAGCCAACTCAATGCGAGTTTGAAGGTGATCTGCTACATTGCCCTTATCAGGCCTATACTTGTATTTGGGTGTCCCGTGTGGTTCAACGTTATTGGAAAAGTTTCGGGTGTTTGAGAGGGCTTGTCTTCGCTTATACAGAACACCAGAGTCTGAATACATAAAATTCTATCCTAATGAGGTCTTGTACAATAGGGCGAACCTAATAAGAGTGGACAATTTCATGATTAAGTTGACTCGAAGGCACATTGCAAGAGCAATGACCTCATCGAACAACCTGATCTACGGGGCTTACTACCCCAATTATATGTATCCCGAGAGAGTTCACTTTGATGGTTTTATTCCTCCAGACGCGTTCCTCTATTTAGATAGCAAAGGTCTGCTCCAGGACAGATTGGCGGTGGCGCTAATCTTCCACGTCGCTCGAACAGCTACGGACAGGCGACTCAACTACGACGGAGACGTCGTACATGGCAGTGCGGAGCGTCTCCGGTTCAGTAGGGCGGTAGAGAGTCGCGACAAGAACGATGTTGCTCAGCGGCACCAGCATTTTGTGCGGGTTGATGAAGGGGAGGATGCTTCATCGACGAACTCCTTTAGTGATAGGTAGCTTCATGTTTTTTGTTAGCCATGGCCAATATATATATATATGTGTGTGTGTTTTTTTTTTTTTTTTTCTTTGGTTGCGCCAATGGATGTGGTAATCTTCATAGATGCGGTAGCCCGTGCCACCAACATGCACGATTCGCAACACCCGAATGTTCGATGCCAGGAGTGCGCCTACGTACTAATCCACACCCTTACGACCTTAAACCACTCTCCCCGCGGGACTGCCGTTAGGTATTACTTCGCGGGGCTGGTTAGCAATTATGCTCTATTCTACGAGGCCGCCTCTTGAGCTCTTCTTAGGGCTTCTGCTCTTCGCAGCGCGTACTGTACGCGCACTATAAATGAGCAGATCTCCATCCACTTGTCCTCTGACTGCGTCATGTGACTAATGAGATTTTCTGGACTTGGCAGATTTACCCTTTCTTCTGCAAAGCGTCTGCAGTAGAACACTGCATGCAACGCATCCTCTTCGTCATTTTGGCATTCTGGGCACTGCGGCGAACTATCGTGTCCAAATCTGTGGAGGTATTTCTGGTAACCGCCGTGCCCAGACAGGAACTGTGTGATATGGTAGTTACAGTTCCCCCATGATCTCTTTATCCATGTTTCTATGATGGGAATAAGCTTGTACGTCCACCTGCCTTTTGTGGAACGGTCCCACCTAGTTTGCCACAGCATTGCGGATGCTGCCTTTTCTTCTTCCTTGACCCTCTTTGCCTCTTGCCGGTTCGATGTTCGCCTAAGATACAGCCCCTTCATCTCATCCGCGAGGATGTCTATTGGGATCATTCCAGCTAAAACACAGGCTGCATCATAGGAGATTGTACAGAATCCGCTGATCACTCTGATTGCACAGAGCCTGTGAGCTGATACTAACTCTCTCCTACACTCTTTTGTCACCAGCGCACCCGGCCATATAGGAGCAGCGTATAGAAGTACCGAGCTGACCACTCTGGTCAGCAAGATCCTTCGGGCGTATCCAGGTCCGCCGATGTTCGGTAGCATTCGGGCGAGTGCCGCCTGCATCAGCGATGCTTTTTTAGTAGCGTACTCGACGTGGGGTTTAAAGCGCAGCCGATTGTCGATCATGACTCCAAAGTACCTTAAGGATTCTTTGGATCTAATTGTCTGGTTTCCGACGCGGAAGTTCGCGTATTCCGCCGCCTTGCGACTGGTTATTAGTACAGCTTCAGTCTTGTGTGCAGCTACTTCCGGACCCGTAGAATCCAGCCATTCCTTTATCTTTGAAACTGCCTCGTCTGTGGCAGACTCCACCTCGTGGATGTGCTTGGCTACTGTAACCACTGCTATGTCGTCAGCGAAGCCAATAACCTTGACTCCCTCAGGCAGGGTTAGTCGCAGAACTCCGTCGTACATTATATTCCATAGGAGAGGTGCAAGGACCGACCCTTGTGGGACTCCCGCGGAAACACTGTAGTGCTTAGCACCATCGTCCGTATGGTACTTTAACCTCCTGTTACTGAAGTAGTCCGTGACTATCCTCAAGAGGTAGTATGGTGTATCCATCCTGGCCAAGGATCTCCTAATAAACGACCAGTTCGCCGAGTTGAACGCGTTTTTGACGTCGAGCGTTACTACTGCGCAGTATCTTTTTGTCCCCCATTTCCATCTTTTCCCTTGTATTGCTGTATCTACTACCGCCTTTATTGCATCGATGGTAGAACGAGATTTTCTGAAGCCGTACTGGTGATCTGACAGCGCTCCGTTTTCCTCCGCCACCGCCAGCAGTCTGTTGTATATAGAGCGTACTCTAGGATCTTACCTAGAGTATCAAGCAGACATATTGGGCGATACGATGATGGTTCTCCGGGTGGCTTATTGCCCTTTTGAAGCAGCACTAGGTGTTGTAGCTTCCATGGCGTAGGGAATATCCCCTCCTCTAGACACCTTTGCATCGTCGCTAAGAAGATGTCCGGTCTCGTCTTGATGGCCATCTTTAATGCCTTATTCGGTATGCCATCTGGTCCAGGTGCTTTGGTGTCTCCAATTTTTTTGCAAGCAGCAAAAAGTTCTTCCGACGTGATGGCCGGGATATCTTCCATATTGGTCTCTCTTGTGATGGTGACCATAGTAGTTGGTCTATGCGGGAATAGGTGCTCTACTATAGTCCTTAGCATTGCAGGGCAGGTTAGTTGTGGGGACCTGTTGCCTTTGAGCTTCTTCATCACCACCCTATACGCTAAGCCCCAGGGGTCTAGGTTAGCCTCGTCGCAGAGCTGTCTAAAACTCCTTGACTTACTCTTTTTAATGGCACTTTCCAGTTCCCGTCTCGCCAGTTTAAAGTTAGTTAGTCGTTCTTGGAAATCTTCTCTTCCTCTGGATCTCTGAGATCTTCGTCGTGCTTGTAGACACTTCGTTCTGAGTGTCGGTCCACCAGTAGCAAGGCTCGCCTCTTTTACTGACAGATCTTCTGGGCATTGATGCGTCGCACGCTGCGGTGATGGTCTGGATTAGCTGATGAGAAAGGGCTTTAGCCAATCCATTGTTCATTGTTGCGCTGGTATTTAGTATTTCCTTGAACATATCTTTGTCAAGCAGCGTGTCCTTCCACTTTGGCCCTGTTAGAGTGGGGCACAGTCTGCGTTTCTCTTTGCCGACATTGAATAAGATAGCCTGGTGATCGCTATGGGAATATTCTTCACTGACTCGCCATTTGGTTTTCTGCAGGAGTGAGTTGCTCATGTATGTGATGTCGATGATTGACCCTCTGCCTGCCTTTCGGAACGTTTCAGCTGCGCCATCGTTGGCCAGAGTTATATCCAGTCTTGCGAAGGATTCGAGGAGAACTCTCCCTCTTACGTCTGTGGTTTTACTTCCCCAATCGGTAGCCCAGGCGTTGAAATCCCCGGCAATAATAACTGGGTGTTTTCCTCGTCCAACAGCTTTATATAATCCGCCAATGATAGACTGGGGGATGCATAGCAGCTATAAAAATGTACACCATTTATCTTAGCAGATACGAAGTGGTCTCCCCGATGGCCGACTGACTGCAGGGCATAATTCCCGCAGGTCCATATCGCGGCCTTTTTTGTGTTATGTTATGGGTTTATACGGTTCGCTTATTAGGCCTACGTCGATTCTTTTCTCCCTTACTGTTTGCGCCAGAAGGTCCTGCGCGGCTGCGCAGTGGTTTAGATTTATCTGGACAGCATTTATCATATTAATTTGGCCAGTGCCTTCTTGAGTACCGGGCACTTGCTGCTACCAGCCACGTGTCCAGCGTTTTCTGGCGTAACCATCTTACATCAGAAGCATAATGCGTCCACTTTGCATTCTTTGGCTATGTGACCTTCTTCTCCACAGTTTCTGCACAGCTTGGATCGGTCATGCTCGCTCTTGCATTGGCGCGCCGTATGGCCAAACTCCAGACACCTGAAGCATTTGGTGAGGGTCTTTCGAACGCGAATACGGCAATTTACCCAGCCGACTTTGATTTTACCGGATTCCAGCAATTTGTTCGCCCTCTCTGCTGGTAGGCCCACTGTCGCGATCTGCGTGCCACCGTAGCCCTTGCTAAGACTGAGCACATTTCCTTCGAAAACTCCAATGTTGTACTGCGCTTTGATTGCATCGCAGATGTCACTTCTGGTGGTGACTTCGTCAAGGTCTTTGATTTCAATCGTGGATCTCTGCACTAAAGTGCGGATTTCCGCTTCTGCGCCAAGATTTTCGCCGATTTTACTCCTGAATTCTTCGGTTCTGTCACCAGATTCGCGAAGCTGGAACAACAGGTCTCCTTTCTGAGTTCTCCTAATCTTTGTAACCGCTTCACCCAGGTTATGGAGTTTGGGGTCCCCTTTGACCCTGCGAAGTATTTCGGCATATGAAAGTTCACCCTTGCTTGCCACCACGATTGCGTCAGGTCGCGTTTTTTCGCGCGCGGGCTTTCTTGGCTTCTTTTTGGGAACTTTCAACCAGGCGCTGTCGTCGCCCTTGGACAGTTCTTTGCTCGCCGTCCTAGCGGTTATTTGATCATTTGTGGCCTGCTCATTCACTGTCGATTTGGCGGGCTTCTTGGGATGGGACTTCTTTCTCTTTCCGGCATTACTTTGATTTTGGGGCACCACTTTGCCACGTGATGCCTTCTTCGCTTCGACTAAGGGCGGTGACTTCGGCGGGCGTTTCGAGCTCGGCGACTCTATAGGCTCTAGCCTTCGTTTGGGCCCCGAAATCACCTTAAGCCATGGGGATGTTTGGGAGGTGTTTTCTTTGCTGATAACTTTCTTGGGCTTGCTATCACGCATCTCGTTCGCCGAGAGCTCATAGAGCGTTTTGATGCTTTCTATTGCATCCCGCATTGGTTGGTGAATTGATCGCCTTTTACCATCCTCCAGCATTTCCACTAGGGCTTTTATTTGTTCCCCTAATTTGTGAAACACGGAGGGCTGGTTATTCGGATCCAGCACCATCCACGCATTTCTTTGAGGCGCCGCTTCTCCATCAGGACTCCTCTGGGGCGATGGCGGCTGTCTAGCCGGAGATCTTCTCACCATCGAGCTCTTCCGGAATGGGTTCTCTCCGTTGATCTCATTCTCCTGGTTTTGTTGATGTTGATATTGTTTATTTGTGTTCATTTTTGTTGGGTCCCAACACAAAGCCGCTGTCAATGTTCGGGTGTGTAGTCACCTAGCGATCCCATGGTTATCTATGCACGCAGTGAGGTCCTGCAAGGGTTGACACAGACCCTTATGGGGTTATGTGCCAGAGCCGGATCGGTGCTAACCAGGAATGTTACATCTGGACCTACACCACCAACTTAATGGCGACGAAGCATTGAACGTACTTTGAGGCCTGCCAGGGTTTTAACGGGACGGGGGCGTTCACAGCATTAGCCTGAAAGCCATTTCAACAGGATTTCACTCCTGCTTACTCAGGTAACAGAATACTGCAAACGTCAGCCCATATGTCAATCATTGTAAAGATTTGATTCCAGTATACCGTAATTACGACCTTACTGGGCTCAGTCGTAATGCCTAAAAGGCAGTGTTGAAATTGAAGTGTCCACTGGTAGGTACCAATGGAGCTATGGTTTCCCACGGTGCCATCTCTTTACCCAAGAGCTAGGAGATGGGTTAGCACATAGTTGAAGACGGTGCCGACTCGTCTTGTCGCAGAAAGTTCTTAGGGGTTCCTGTGGCCTTTTCAGCCGCGCCCTCCTTCTCTACCGCTCTTGGTCAGGGACTGTTTATTTGTTATTCGCAGCTAACCTGCATATCTGCAGGCCGATCACCATCCGCCACCTGTGACCCCCCCAGCAGCCTGAGCGTAGCCTTGTGTGTGTGTGTTTTTTTTTTTTTCTTGGTTGCGCCAATGGATGTGGTAATCTTCATAGATGCGGTAGCCCGTGCCACCAACATGCACGATTCTCAACACCCGAATGTTCGATGCCAGGAGTGCGCCTACGTACTAATCCACACCACTACGTCCTTCAACCACTCTCCCCGCGGGACTGCCGTTAGGTATTACTTCGCAGGGCTGGTTAGCAGATCATGCTATTCTTCTTGTATTTGCTTCTTCAGCTCTTCTAATTTTTTCAATTCTTCTTAGCTCATTTTGCACAATTGTCACAAATGTGCCGATTTCCATCCAATTTTCCTCCGACTGCAACATTTGGTCTATGAGTAGTATTGGACTGGGCAGATTAATTCTCCACTGCGAAAAACGTCGGCAATGAAATATGGCGTGCTCCGTATCTTCCTCCTCGTTTGAGCATTCTGGGCACAAAGGGGAGCTATCTTGTCCGAATCGGTGCAAGTATTTACGATAGCCGCCGTGACCAGATAGGAACTGCGTAAGGTGGTAGTTGTTATCCCCATGTGCTCGTTTTGTCCAGGTCTCGATGTCCGGGATCAACTTGTAGGTCCATCTGCCTTTTGTACTATTATCTCACCTGGCTTGCCTGAGGGCTGCTGAGACCGCTCGCTCTTCTCCTTTTATTCTTGCAATTTCACCTGCATCTTGTCGCCCTGGGGTTCTTCTATTATAAATTCTCAACATCTCGTCCGCGAGAATGTCGATCGGAATCATTCCTGCTATCACGAAGACTGCTTCATCTGAGATTGTTCGAAATCCACAGATCGCTCTTAATGCACTGAGCCTGTATGCGGACAACAGATTTCTCTTGTTTGCTCTTATGGCGAGTGCTCCCGCCCAGACCGGAGCAGCGTATAAGAGGACTGAGCTGACTACTCTAGATAGGAGAATCCTCCTGGCATATCCAGGTCCACCAATGTTTGGTAGTATTCTAGAGAGAGCTCCTTGCAGCAGTAAAGCCTTGTTACTGGAGTACTCTATATGTGCTTTGAACTGTAATCTGTTATCAAGTATTACTCCCAGGTATTTGATTGATTCTTTCGATCGGATTATTTGATGTCCCACCCGTATATTGGTGTATTCCACAATTCTTCTACTGGTAATTAAGACGGCTTCCGTTTTATGGTCCGCTAATTCTAGACCGGCGGATACTAGCCAGTCTTTGATGCGAATAATCGCTACATTTGTGGCAGCCTCTATCTCCTTTATTTCTTTTGCCACCGTAACGACGGCAATGTCGTCTGCAAATCCGATTACTTGAACTCCTCTCGGCAACATAAGCCTTAGCACTCCGTCATACATAATGTTCCATAGGAGTGGACCGAGTATTGATCCTTGTGGAACCCCAGCTGAAACGCTGTAGTATTTCAACCCTTCGTCAGTTTCATACCTCAGTTTTCTGTTGGTAAAGTAGTTTTCTATTATCCTCAGTAAGTAGTATGGCGTATTCATACTGGCTAGTGATTTTCTGATGAACGCCCAGTTTGCCGAGTTAAAGGAATTTTTGATGTCTAGAGTCACCACTAAGCAATATTTCTTTGTACCATACCGCCATCTTTCTCCTTGTATCGCTTCGGCCGCAATGTCGACCACAGTTTTTATGGCTTGAACAGTAGACCGCGATTTTCTAAACCCAAACTGCAAGTCTGATAGTGCTCCTCTCTCTTCTGCTACCGCGAGCAGTCTAGCATATATTATCCGTTCCAATATCTTTCCCATTGTGTCTAGAAGGCATATTGGACGATACGAGGACGGTTCCCCAGGTGGCTTGTTTCCCTTTGGAAGCAAGACTAGGTGTTGTAGTTTCCAAGCATCCGGGAAAACTCCTTCTTCAAGACATTTTTGAATTGTTTCCATAAACATGTCTGGGCGCTTATGGATAGCTGCTTTTAGTGCCTTATTTGGTATGCCATCAGGTCCCGGCGCTTTATTGTCGCCTATCTTCCTGCATGCGTTCATGAGTTCATCCGCTGTGACTATTGGAATGTCCTCCGTGTTGGACTCCCTAACGATATGGTACATAGTAGATGTACTTCGGGGGAAAAGGTGTTCTACTATGGAGCTTAGGATTGCTGGACATGTTATTTGCGGCGACCTGCTGCCCTTTATCTTTGTCATGACGATCCTGTATGCTGTACCCCAAGGGTTTATGTCGGCTTCTTCACAAAGTTTTTTAAAACATCTTGTCTTGCTCTCCCTGATTGCCTTTTTTAAGTCGCGTCTTGCTTTTTTAAAGACAATAAGGTGTTCTTCAAAGCGATCTCTTCCCCTAGATCTTTGGACTTTGCGTCGGGCTTTTAAGCACTTTGCCCTAAGCTTTTTTATTTCCTCATTCCACCAGTAGCATGGTGTTCCTCCTCTAGTACCCGTTCTTCTGGGCATTGATGCATCGCACGCAGTAGTGAGAATGCGGACGAGTTGTTGTATACAGGCTTCAGCTGTTCCGCTTTGAATTATGTTTCCGGTATTTATCATTTCTTCGAACGCCTCCAGGTCGAAGTTTGTGTCCTTCCATCTTGGGCCCTTTCGTTTAGCTCGTTGCACGTTATTCTTCTCCTTCGTTTCAAATATTATTGCTTGATGATCACTGTGCGTGTATTCTTCGCTGACTCGCCATTTTATGTTTCGTAAGAGGGAGTTGCTAACGAGCGTAATGTCGATAATCGAGCCCGTTCCTGCCTTACGATATGTGTTTGCACGACCTTGGTTTGCAATGCCTATGTTAAGGGTTGCAAAACTTTCTAGCAGACTACGGCCTCTGGCGTTTGTAAGTCTGCTACCCCACTCCGTTGCCCATGCATTAAAGTCGCCGCCGATAACCACAGGGGTTCTACCACGAACGTCGGCGGATAGGTTGTCTAGCATTGCCTGGTACTCGTTAATGGTCCAGCTTGGACGTGCATAGCAGCTGTAAAAATATATGCCATTTATTTTGGCCCGTGCAAAGCCCTCCGTAAGTCCGTTAGTTTCTTGAAAGGCATGCCTTCCACATATCCATATAGCAGCGTGCTTTGTCCTATCGCAGATCCATATATTGCTGTCCAGAGTTTTATACGGTTCACTTATCAAAATAACGTCCGCTTTTTCTTCTCTAGCCGTTTGTGTCAGGATATCCTGTGCAATTCTACAGTGATTTAAGTTAATCTGTATTATCTTCATGTTTTCTTGTTGATGATGGCCTTCCTAAAAACCAGACACTTGCTGCTTCCGGCTACATGCTTCGAATCGTTTGGGTGTTCTTTTCGACAGAACATGCATGATGGCTCCTTATCGCAGTTCTTTGCTATGTGGCCTTCCGTTCCACACCTTCTACATAGCTTGGAGCGGTCCTCACTGCTTTTGCAATGCTTGGCTATATGCCCAAATTCAAGACATTTGAAGCATTTTTGGAGAAGCGTTCGTTCTCGAATGCGACAAATAACCCATCCAATTTTTACCTTTCCTGCATCTAACAGTTTCTTTGCCAGTCCGACGGGAAGTCCGATTGTTGCTGTTTGGGTTCCACCGTACGCTTTTCGCAAGGATAATATGTCTGCTGGTTGTAGTTCCACCCCGAGTTGAGTCCTTATTGCCTCGCAAATGTCCTCCTTTCCGGTAACTTCGTCGACGTCTTTCAGCTCGATGGTAGTGCGATGTGTGAGTGTCCTTACACTCGCTCGCTCTCCTAAAACCTCGCCAATGACACGCTTAAACTCTTCTGTCTTATTTCCATGTTCCTTGAGCTGTATTAGGAGCTCTCCTTTCTGGGTCCTTCTTATCCTGGATACCTCTTTTCCAATAGCTTCTAGTTTGGGGTCTGCTTTTACGCTACGAAGAATCTCCGCGTAAGATAGTCCTTCACTTGCTTCGATGACGAACGCGTCCGGCTTACTTCTTTTCGCCTCAAGCTTCTTTTTGTTAGTCTCCTTGTTAGTTTTTCTCAACTGTTTGCCATCGTTTGACTTCTGTTTTGTCGGAATGGCGGTGTTCTTCTCCTTGATCCTCGGAGTTATGCCTCCAATATTGTTTTCTTTTTGCTTCGACTCTACCGTCTGGGGTTTTTTATTTCTCTTTGGTTCTGGGGTTTCGCCATTTTGACCCTGCCTTTTCTTGGGTTCTTGTGCGTTTCTCAGCCAGGGAGAGGTTTGTGAGGAGTTGTGTTTCCTTATCACCTCTTTTGCTTTTTCGTCCTGCAGTTGAATAGCAGAAAGCTCATATAGGGATCTAATGCTTTCAATTGCGTCTCTCATAGGTTGATGTATTGAACGCCTTTTCCCATCTTCTAACATTTCCACCAGTTGCCGTATCTGCTCACCTAGTTTGTGGAAGGCAGATAGCTGTGAATTTGGTTCAAATGCCGTCTCTTTTGTCGCAGAAAGAACACTGTTTTCAGTGCTTCTCCCTAAAGGTGCTGGTGCGGTGTCTGGTGACCTTAGCATCCTTGAGCTCCTTTGAAAGGGATTTTCCTCATTACCTTTCTCTTCCACTAATATTACCTCCGTTGATTTGGTTTTTGTTGGATTCATTTCGATTGGGTCCCCACTCAAAGCCGTTATCGATGTCCGAGTGTGTAGTAACCTAAGGATTCCATGGTTGTCTTTGCAAGCAGTGAGGCCATGCAAGGGTTGACACAGACCCTTATGAGGTGTTGTGCCAGAGCCAAATCGGTTTTAACAAGGAATGTTACATCTTGACCTACACCACCAACTTAATGGCGACGAGGCATCGAGCGTTCTTTGAGTCCTGCCAAGGTTTTAACGGGACGGGGGCGCTTGTAGCATTAGCCTGAAAGCCATTTCCGCAAAATTTCACTCTTGCTTACTCAGGTAACAGAATACTACAAACGTCAGCCCTCATAGCTGTCATTCCAATTATTTTTCCAGTATGCCATAATTAAGACCTTACTGGGCTCAGTCTTAATGTTTTACGGTAATTTTAAATTTATTTTAATAACTACATGCGTGTGCAGTCACTTCCGGGTGGAGAGACTGCACCATTCACCTTATGGCGGGTACCGCCGGATCTCGCCATTTGCTTCTTGCTGTATCCCTCGTTGCCACCTTGTGGGGTGGGGAGCACTTACTTGTAAGACGGTGCTTGCTCGTCTTGTCACAGAGAGTTCATAGGGGTTCCTTTGACCTTTTCAGCCAAACCCTCCTTCTCCGCCCTCCGGATGGGGGGCTGCTTATTGGGTTTCGCAGTTAGCCTCCATCTGGGTGTTCCGATAACCATGCTTGGATGCATTCCCTCAGCGTCTCGCCTCTTACGACAGGCATACCTTACCTCAGGTCTATTCTAACCCCGACCTGAAGGGGTGCGACCTGAAGGGGTGTTTTTTTTTTTTTTTTTTTTTTTTTGGTTGCGCCAATGGATGTGGTAATCTTCATAGATGCGGTAGCCCGTGCCACCAACATGCACGATTCGCAACACCCGAATGTTCGATGCCAGGAGTGCGCCTACGTACTAATCCACACCCTTACGACCTTCAACCACTCTCCCCGCGGGTCTGCCGTTAGGTATTACTTCGCGGGGCTGGTTAGCAATTATGCTCTATTCTACGAGGCCGCCTCTTGAGCTCTTCTTAGGGCTTCTGCTCTTCGCAGCGCGTACTGTACGCGCACTATAAATGAGCAGATCTCCATCCACTTGTCCTCTGACTGAGTCATATGACTAATGAGATTTTCTGGACTTGGCAGATTTACCCTTTCTTCTGCAAAGCGTCTGCAGTAGAACACTGTATGCAACGCATCCTCTTCCTCATTTTGGCATTCTGGGCACTGCGGCGAACTATCGTGTCCAAATCTGTGGAGGTATTTCCGGTAACCGCCGTGCCCAGACAGGAACTGTGTGATATGGTAGTTACAGTTCCCCCATGATCTCTTTGTCCATGTTTCTATGATGGGAATAAGCTTGTACGTCCACCTGCCTTTTGTGGAATGGTCCCACCTGGTTTGCCACAGCATTGCGGATGCTGCCTTTTCTTCTTCCTTGACCCTCTTTGCCTCTTGCCGGTTCGATGATCGCCTAAGGTACACCCTCTTCATCTCATCCGCGAGGATGTCTATTGGGATCATTCCAGCTAAAACACAGGCTGCATCATAGGAGATTGTACAGAATCCGCTGATCACTCTGATTGCACAGAGCCTGTGAGCTGATACTAACTCTCTCCTACACTCGTTTGTCACCAGCGCACCCGCCCATATAGGAGCAGCGTATAGAAGTACTGAGCTGACCACACTGGTCAGCAAGATCCTTCGGTCGTATCCAGGTCCACCGATGTTCGGTAGCATTCGGGCGAGTGCCGCCTGCATCAGCGATGCTTTCTTAGTAGCGTACTCGACGTGGGGTTTAAAGCGCAGCCGATTGTCGATCATGACTCCAAGGTACCTTAAGGATTGTTTGGATCTAATTGTCTGGTTTCCGACGCGGAAGTTCGCGTATTCCGCCGCCTTGCGACTGGTTATTAGTACAGCTTCAGTCTTGTGTGCAGCTACTTCCAGACCCGTAGACTCCAGCCATTCCTTTATCTTTGAAACTGCCTCGTCTGTGGCAGACTCCACCTCGTGGATGTGCTTGGCTACTGTAACCACTGCTATGTCGTCAGCGAAGCCAATAACCTTGACTCCCTCAGGCAGGGTTAGTCGCAGAACTCCGTCGTACATTATATTCCACAGGAGAGGTCCAAGGACCGAGCCTTGTGGGACTCCCGCGGAAACACTGTAGTGCTTAGCACCATCGTCCGTATGGTACTTTAATCTCCTGTTACTGAAGTAGTCCGTGACTATCCTCAAGAGGTAGTATGGTGTATCCATCCTGGCCAAGGATCTCCTAATAAACGACCAGTTCGCCGAGTTGAACGCGTTTTTGACGTCGAGCGTTACTACTGCGCAGTATCTTTTTGTCCCCCATTTCCATCTTTTCCCTTGTATTGCTGTATCTACTACCGCCTTTATTGCATCGATGGTAGAACGAGATTTTCTGAAGCCGTACTGGTGATCTGACAGCGCTCCGTTTTCCTCCGCCACCGCCAGCAGTCTGTTGTATATAGAGCGTACTCTAGGATCTTACCTAGAGTATCAAGCAGACATATTGGGCGATACGATGATGGTTCTCCGGGTGGCTTATTGCCCTTTTGAAGCAGCACTAGGTGTTGTAGCTTCCATGGCGTAGGGAATATCCCCTCCTCTAGACACCTTTGCATCGTCGCTAAGAAGATGTCCGGTCTCGTCTTGATGGCCATCTTTAATGCCTTATTCGGTATGCCATCTGGTCCAGGTGCTTTGGTGTCTCCAATTTTTTTGCAAGCAGCAAAAAGTTCTTCCGACGTGATGGCCGGGATATCTTCCATATTGGTCTCTCTTGTGATGGTGACCATAGTAGTTGGTCTATGCGGGAATAGGTGCTCTACTATAGTCCTTAGCATTGCAGGGCAGGTTAGTTGTGGGGACCTGTTGCCTTTGAGCTTCTTCATCACCACCCTATACGCTAAGCCCCAGGGGTCTAGGTTAGCCTCGTCGCAGAGCTGTCTAAAACTCCTTGACTTACTCTTTTTAATGGCACTTTCCAGTTCCCGTCTCGCCAGTTTAAAGTTAGTTAGTCGTTCTTGGAAATCTTCTCTTCCTCTGGATCTCTGAGATCTTCGTCGTGCTTGTAGACACTTCGTTCTGAGCTGTTTAATCTCGTCGGTCCACCAGTAGCAAGGCTCGCCTCTTTTACTGACAGATCTTCTGGGCATTGATGCGTCGCACGCTGCGGTGATGGTCTGGATTAGCTGATGAGAAAGGGCTTCAGCCGATCCATTGTTCATTGTTGCGCTGGTGTTTAATATTTCCTTGAACATATCTTTGTCAAGCAGCGTGTCCTTCCACTTTGGCCCTGTTAGAGTGGGGCACAGTCTGCGTTTCTCTTTGCCGACATTGAATAAGATAGCCTGGTGATCGCTATGGGAATATTCTTCACTGACTCGCCATTTGGTTTTCTGCAGGAGTGAGTTGCTCATGTATGTGATGTCGATGATTGACCCTCTGCCTGCCTTTCGGAACGTTTCAGCTGCGCCATCGTTGGCCAGAGTTATATCCAGTCTTGCGAAGGATTCGAGGAGAACTCTCCCTCTTACGTCTGTGGTTTTACTTCCCCAATCGGTAGCCCAGGCGTTAAAATCCCCGGCAATAATAACTGGGTGTTTTCCTCGTCCAACAGCTTCATATAATCCGCCAATGATAGACTGGGGGATGCATAGCAGCTATAAAAATGTACACCATTTATCTTAGCAGATACGAAGTGGTCTCCCCGATGGCCGACTGACTGCAGGGCATAATTCCCGCAGGTCCATATCGCGGCCTTTTTTGTGTTATGTTATGGGTTTATACGGTTCGCTTATTAGGCCTACGTCGATTCTTTTCTCCCTTACTGTTTGCGCCAGAAGGTCCTGCGCGGCTGCGCAGTGGTTTAGATTTATCTGGACAGCATTTATCATATTAATTTGGCCAGTGCCTTCTTGAGTACCGGGCACTTGCTGCTACCAGCCACGTGTCCAGCGTTTTCTGGCGTAACCATCTTACACCAGAAGCATAATGCGACCACTTTGCATTCTTTGGCTATGTGACCTTCTTCTCCACAGTTTCTGCACAGCTTGGATCGGTCATGCTCGCTCTTGCACTGGCGCGCCGTATGGCCAAACTCCAGACACCTGAAGCATTTGGTGAGGGTCTTTCGAACGCGAATACGGCAATTTACCCATCCGACTTTGATTTTACCGGATTCCAGCAATTTGTTCGCCATCTCTGCTGCTAGGCCCACTGTCGCGATCTGCGTGCCACCGTAGCCCTTCCTAAGACTGAGCACATTTCCTTCGACAACTCCAATGTTGTACTGCGCTTTGATTGCATCGCAGATGTCACTTCTGGTGGTGACTTTGTCAAGGTCTTTGATTTCAATCGTGGATCTCTGCACTAAAGTGCGGATTTCCGCTTCTGCGCCAAGATTTTCGCCGATTTTACTCCTGAATTCTTCGGTTCTGTCACCAGATTCGCGAAGCTGGAACAACAGGTCTCCTTTCTGGGTTCTCCTAATCTTTGTAACCGCTTCACCCAGGTTATGGAGTTTGGGGTCCCCTTTGACCCTGCGAAGTATTTCGGCATATGAAAGTTCACCCTTGCTTGCCACCACGATTGCGTCAGGTCGCGTTTTTTCGCGCGCGGGCTTTCTTGGCTTCTTTTTGGGAACTTTCAACCAGGCGCTGTCGTCGCCCTTGGACAGTTCTTTGCTCGCCGTCCTAGCGGTTATTTGATCATTTGTGGCCTGCTCATTCACTGTCGATTTGGCGGGCTTCTTGGGATGGGCCTTCTTTCTCTTTCCGGCATTACTTTGATTTTGGGGCACCACTTTGCCACGTGATGCCTTCTTCGCTTCGACTAAGGGCGGTGACTTCGGCGGGCGTTTCGAGCTCGGCGACTCTATAGGCTCTAGCCTTCGTTTGGGCCCCGAAATCACCTTAAGCCATGGGGATGTTTGGGAGGTGTTTTCTTTGCTGATAACTTTCTTGGGCTTGCTATCACGCATCTCGTTCGCCGAGAGCTCATAGAGCGTTTTGATGCTTTCTATTGCATCCCGCATTGGTTGGTGAATTGATCGCCTTTTACCATCCTCCAGCATTTCCACTAGGGCTTTTATTTGTTCCCCTAATTTGTGAAACACGGAGGGCTGGTTATTCGGATCCAGCACCATCCACGCATTTCTTTGAGGCGCCGCTTCTCCATCAGGACTCCTCTGGGGCGATGGCTGAAGGGGTGTGTGTGTGGGTGTGTGTGTGCCAATGAATGTATTACATATAAGTGGGTTAAGTGGATTAAGGTTTATTTCTAGGCTTTTGGTTTAGAGTTTTATAAAAAATTTAAAAAATGTCCATTTACTCAGTTTTTTACTTAAAATTTATTTCCTTAGTTTTAGTATTAATTAATGTTAAAAGAAAAATAAATTAGACTGTAAGATACGTCGAAAGACATAGTTTAAGTGTTAGGTTTAGCTTAGACTGATCGCATGGGGCCAGTAAGTTATAATAAGGAATTTTTAAGTTATTTAAGGCAATTTCTAAACATTTTTTTTTGTCTAGCAAGTAGGAGTAATTTAAGTGATAAAAATAAAAATGCATAAAAACTGAAAAAAAAATGCATCGGTTCCCACTAGATCACCGAAATCATGCAGTGTGGACGGGTAAGTACCCAGATGGAATACCACATGGGAACTGTTGACAAACGCCACATGGGCATAGTACTCCGGCGTAAAATCCCGGACTTTACAAATTCATTTGTATCGATCCATTGAAAATAATAATAATAATAATATTTTATACTTCTGATTCTAAGAAACCACTAGTCAGGTAGAAGGATTGCCTCACGTATTCCCAAGGAAAAGTGAAACAGAATTCTTTACTTTTCAATTTCTCGTGTTCCGCTTTAAAATATTTATGTCCCCTAAAAGCAAAATAGTCTGGTCATAGTTTTCCTGTAACTAACACCAACCTATTACCATTTGTGGGATTAATTGCAAGTACTGCAATTCACACTCAATTTAATCAATTACCTCATACTCTTGGGTTCGCAACTCACTGCTAATGACCAATGTCACCCATACCTTAAACCCACTCCTTTAAACCAACTCCTATAAAGTATAGCTGCTCCAATAAATTATTCAACCAGCAAATGACTCCATTTATCGTAATTATGCTCAACATGCATAAAATACTGCACAACTGTGGTGAGGGCTAGCAACAAATAGTCGTAGCTTAAATATAAATTGAAGATCCCTTAAGGAATTTTCTAATGTCAACAGGACTTTGGTGACTACCTAGCCTCTTACCACAACAAAATACTATCGTATAACATAGTTTTCGAAAATTAAATCTTGCCCTAAGTATGGATTTCCAAAAAGATTTCTGTTATCTATCTATCTGCAGGATTCGGTAAAGGATCTCCGCTTTGGTGGTAAATTTTCATTTTCTTCGAAACTGAAGGCGACAACACTCCTATTTTAATTTTATGGGAAATTTTAAACAGGTTACAGGGAATTAAAACTAAATGGTCTTTTGGGAAACGTATTTATGGAGCCTTGCTACTCGTACTTCGTGTGATGGAAATCCATAGAAAATTGTGCGATGTATGTGTGTATGTATGGATTTGATGAAAAGCTAAAGCCTTTGGTGTGGTAAAATAAATTGTCTTGTGCTGGCATTTAAAGTGAATTATTAGCATCCACTAGTATCTTAAAGAGCAATAAAGGCGATGGGATATCTTAAATTCTTCCATGTAGAAATTTCCATTTTTGTAAACTAATTGAGAAGGGTAAGCGAAGGAATCAGAATATTCATAAGAACTCCTTGAGGTCTATATTGTGCGCCCCCACAGTATAAACATTTTCCAAAGTCTGGAAGAGTAACTTTCAAGGGTATTCTCTTGTGACGTTAGAATGTAATACGTTCGGGGAGCTACTCAAAAACTTTAAAAAGCGATGGATAGGTTAATTCCTTTATCATAAAGAGTATGGTTAGGTTATGTTAAAGTGGTTCTCATTGAGGTGCCCTTAGACCAGTTGTAGATCAATTGGGACTCCATTGAGAGGGCGACGGAACATGTGTTTCTTGACGTATTTGTCAAAGTCGGTGTACATCATAGAGGAGAGATCACTTAGATTCCGGACATGGTAACTGCATAGAGATGGTATTCTCTGCAAGGAAAGTGCCTACACCTCCTATGTAAACCGTTATTAGCAACAATCAATACTCAATTGCAGAATGTGTTTTCCAATGGCACAGTATCCCGTGGTAATATAATATTTGACTTGGTATCGTCTCCTCAACACTCTACATATTTGCGATTTATTCTTGCTTACTTAGATAAGTCTGGGTGGACCTGGGCCTCAAACAACAAGCGTGTCCGGCCAACTTGATCTTTAGCTAGCTGCCTTCAGTTTCGCACACTAAGTTGGTTAAGGTCGCCTTCCACTTGCGTGCGCCACCTGTATCGCGGTATTTCTCTACTGTGCTGTCCCTCGGGGTGAATTCGAAGACTTTTCGGACCGGACCATTTGCTGTCCATTTACTTTATATGACCCACCCAACTCACCCTTCTGGCTAAGTCGACGTTGCTATACAGCCCATAAAATTCGTCGTTGTTTATCCTCATCCACTCACCGTCTATGCAGACGAGACCGAAAATCATCCGAAGAATTTTGCTCTCAAAACAACCGTCTCAATACTCGCAAAAGCGTCACTGACATCACACTGCTTTCTACCGATTATGTCAATATCATCGGCGTATGCGTGTAATTGGATGGACTTTTGAAAGATTGTGTCTCTTGTGTTGGCACATAAGTTTTGTACTATTCCTTTAAGAATGATGTTAAAGGAATCGCATGACAACGGATCGCCTTGTCTAAATCCTTTTTTTGAAATCGGACAGTTGCGTATAGACCTGGATGGAGCAGCGTTCATTCTTCATCTACATACTGCGCAAGCGGACGAGTTTGGCAGGAATGCCAAACTATTGTAGACATTGCTCTGTATACCTCGTTTCTATAGATGCTGTCATACGTGGTCTTAAAATCGATGAATAGGTGGTGTGTGTCGATTTGGAGCTCATAGATTTTTTCCACGATTTGCCGTAGTGTGAATATTTGGTCATTTGTGGAGCCACACTGACCAATCAAGTTGTTGAAGAACGGTTTGAGGCGTTCGCACAATAAGACAGATAGGATCTTGTAGGCGATGTTAAGAAGACTGATGCCTCTGTAGTTTGTCGAGGATTGAACAAATAATACTGAAGTTCCACTCATCGAGCATATTTTGTTCGACCGTATTCTACAGATGAGTTGGTGTACTCTCCATACCAAGTCATCGCCTGCAGTTTTGAAGACCTCGGCGGTCAGGCCGTCCGCTTCAGCAGCTTTGTTAGACTTAAGCATACGGCTATCTTCACTTCCTCCAGATCGAGTGGACGGAATTGTTGGGCTACATCATCCTGGTTGAAAGGTTCATCCTGCGTGACAGTGATATTTGGTTCATCACCACTTTTATACAGTCTACAAAAATGCTCTTTCCAAATCCTTAACATCGACTGCGACTCTACAGTAGTAGTTGGTCTCTCCTCTTCTGTTCGTAGAACTCATGAAGAGCTCTATGCCGTTTCGCTTTATATGCCTCTGGCTTAACTGCATGTGTTGGGCGACACTCGTTGTCAAACCAGGGGTTTTCTTGTGGTAGCCGATTAAATCACAGCACATAAGAGGCGGCATCTCTGATGGCTTTTTGGCAATGTTGCCACAGGTCTTCGATACTTGATGCTGCCATCATAGGACATCTTAAGAGATTAAGGAAGACTCGATCGGAAAAGGACTTGGAGGTCTCCTGCGATTGTAGGCGTCCTACATTGAACTTCCTCACAGTATTAACTTTCCTTCGCAATATTCGCGATATCCGCAACCATACCTTGGCTACAACAAGTTAGCGGTCCGAGTCGATGTTGACCCCTCGGAATGCTCGGGCATCCATAATACTGAAGGAGTACAATGGTCAATCTGGTTGACGGTTAAATGATCACGAGTTCTCCAATTCAACTTATGAATATCGAGATGTGGGAACCGTGTACTTTTCCAAACTTTGCATTAAAGTCGTCGATTTCAATGTCATAGCTCGGGTACCTTGGTATCTTTGGTGTCGTCATCTTTCACCGCTTTGGGGGCGTGCACGCAGATTGGCAGATCTAGCCTTACGAGGCACTTGTTTCCGTGCCGGAAATTCAACACTTTTTAACTAAATCTGTTTCTAACTACGAATCCGTATCCAAATATTGTGTGTGTTACTTTTGCCGTAGATTACAATCGCAGTAGTGGATGTCGCGTTTTTTAATCCTCTTGTTGTCCGGCCCATCCTATCGCATTTCTTTAATGGTGGTAAAATCTGCTGGTGGAGACTATGACGTCACCAGCAGAAGTTGGATACAACCACTGTTCACAAGGAATTTCCCAAATCCACCAAAATGTCAAATCACGGGAATTTTGTTATATTCTAAATTTGTATTGTATAAAAAGAAAGGGCAATAAACGGATTTAATATTTTTCTTTATAACATTTTAAGATAAAAAACGGAGTATTTTATTCCGAATTTCTTACACTGTTTTTTACATTCACCGTATTCTTTGACCACCTACATCTGCTTTGCAGCAGTCCATGATATCCGCTATTTGTTCGGCTGCGCGTGGCCTATTAAGGGACCTAACATTGCAGGTGCAGATCCGAAGTTTATTGTCCTTGTTTCGCTTGGTTTTTAACTGTGGATCCGACCGAATCCGAGGCTTGTTGTTGCCTCATTAGGGTTTTTTTTGCCAGGCAGTTACCTCGTCAGTACAGCCCTCAATCTAGAGGTCCAGTTCCATTATATGTAGATACCCCTAAGGCGAGGGGTCGGTTAGACAGAATCCGGTAACCCTTTTAGCGATGTGAGCGTTTCCGTCTAGGATAAGGTCTCATTTGTTTTGTTCCGGTATTTTACTTCACTGTTGATTCCACCTGGGGAATGCATCCGCTAACCCGCTTATAGTGTTGCTTTTTTGTCTGCTAGTCAGTTTGGTCTTTGTTTCCGATTGGTTTGATGTAAACTTTTTTATTTTTGGAACTGATCAGATTGAATAAGCAAATATAAACAATATATTCCACGGAGGCTTTTGAAGTGTATCATTTATTTGGATGAGGAATTGGTGGTTTGACCTTGTAAAGCTGTCTCCTATTTGTACTTAGAGATCTGTCATCAGTGGCGCAGTTCCTTCGAATGGTCAAGTGTCACAGAACACTACAGAGTGGGATCTTGTGCTGTTCAGCCATCTGGTTGGGAGATGTCTGGCAGTCTTATGGTATTGGATTTAGACTCTGTCAAGCTTGAGTACCCACTCTCGATTTCTTGATGTGAGGATTTCTGAGGAGGCGTGTTTTAGATCACTTGTTGCCATGCGTAACATTTTTGTTTCATTTTTTCTTAATATTTCTCGTAAATCGTCCAACATTGCGATGCATATGTTTAAGCTAGACGAATAACTCATGTATAACAAACAGTATCACCCAGGGATTATTTTCATCAACCTGGAAAAGGTCGTTTTTATTCCCCTACATAAAAAAGGTATAAAATATTTCCAACTATCGACAAATTGCTAAGTTGTCCTGCATACCTAAGCTTTTTGAGAGCATTATCTATGACATAATGCTTTTCCATTGTAAATCTATTGTTTCCCTAAACCAGCACGGGTTTTTCAAAGGCAAATTAAAGGCTCTTGGTTTCAAAATAAACTTTATTACTTGGGTTCAATCCTATTTAAATGAACGACTTTACTATGTTATTTAGGTCCATGGTTTCTGACGCAATTAAAGCCTCCTTTGGTGTCCCTAAAGGCAGCCACCTTGGTCCCTTATTATTTATTCTGACCATTAATGATGTTACTTGTATCATTAAAAATTCATACATATCTGTTTAAGCAGATGATATGGAAATATTTAGATACGAGGGGCGTTCAACATATTCTCGGTATCGGGCTGAAGCTGTGGTTGTATATATAAATTGACTTATTTATCAAGTAATACTATTATTTTAGTGCATTCATGTAAAATTTCATATAAACGTGATTATTAATTCGCGTTTTATCTCTAGTTAAACAGAATCATAATGGCAACTGAGACGATGATGGTGAAAATTGAGCATCGCGCTGTAATTAAATTTCTCACTAAGCAAGGAAAAAGTCAACAAACTATTCATGAAGAGATGGCGGCTGTTTGCCAGGGTTCCGCACCTTCATTATCAACTGTGCAAAAGTGGTCAAGTGAGTTCAAGAGAGGCAGAGAGAGCATTGAAGACGACCCCCGCTCCGGCGCCCCGGCTACTGTTTGTACGGGAGAAAGCATCAAAGAAGTCGAAAAACTTGTTCTTGAGGATGCCCGAATAAAGGTGAAAATGATGGCAGAGATCACCAAGCTTTCAATTGGTACCATTCACACCATTCTTCATGACCATCTTAACCTTTCAAAGGTCAGTGCAAGGTCGGTGCCCCGAATGCTCACAGCGCCGCAGAAAAAAGTGAGAATCGCATGCTGTAGAGAGCTTTGAGAGATGTGTAGTGAGAACGTGGACGGTGTTATGGATCGTATTGTTACTGGGGACGAAACATGGGTGCACCATTATGACCGTGAAGGCAAACAAGAGTCCATGCAGTGGCATAAAAAAGGAACAGACCCCCCGAAGAAGTTCAAAGTCACTCCGTCTGCCGGGAAGCTCATGGCCACAGTTTTTTGGGACTCAAAGGGAATCTTGCTTATTGAGTACAAAAAAAAAGGTGAAACCATCAACGCCACATCCTACGCTTCCACTTTGCATAATTTGCGGGAGGAAATTAAAAAGAAAAGACGGGGTAAACTCGCAGCGGGTGAGTTGCTTCTTCATGACAACGCTCCTGTTCACACGGCGCGAGTTTCCAAGGCTGCTGCGCGAGATTGTGGTTTCGAAGAAATCCAACACTCACCCTATAGTCCCGACCTTGACCCTAGTGATTATTTCCTGTTTCCGGATTTGAAAAAATGTCTTCGTGGAAAAAGATTTTCCGATGATGAAGAACTCAAGTCGGCAATAAATGGGTATTTTGCAGAGAAAGAGGAAATTTATTTTGTTGAGGGTTTAAAAAAGCTTATCTCAAGATGTAACAAATGCATTGATGTTAGGGGAGATTATATTGAAAAATAAAAACAATTTAAATTGAATTCGCATTTTCCTTCATATCGATACCGAGAATATATTGAACGCCCCTCGTATATATCATCTTCCTCAGACAGCCTATGCCAACCAAGTTTCGTCACCCTACTACAGAACTCACATGCTCCGGATAGAAGCTGTTCAACGCAAGTTTTTATGGTTTGCTTTACGTGGTCTTCCCTGGGATGATAACCAAAACTTACCACCTTACTCTGACCGGCTGAAACTTATAAATTTACAACCCCTTTCTATACGCCAAAAAGCTGCCGACATTCTCTTTATTCATCAAATTTTAGTAGGTAATATCGATTGTCCTTCCTTACTTCAACTTATTTCTTTTAACATCAAACCCCGCAATCTTAGGTCTGTGCCACTTTTCCGGGTCAATCTTCAATGTCTAGGATGGTTCGCGAAGTTAACGATATTCTGCCTCTCTTCGAGTATCATCTCAGCAAACTCTCCCTCAAGAATATTCTTATTTCCACCTATGCCTCACGTCCTAACTTTCTTTAACCGCTCCCACTCTTTAGTTTTTAAGTGAAAGTGTTCGTTTTAAGTATGTATTTGATTGCAATAAGCTTAATAAATCTGTCCGCGGTTGACCCGGGCCGCAAAACAAAACATTTTGATTTAAGTGGCATTTTTCTGTTTCAAAATAGAGCGGTGCTTTCTCGCCATACATGCAGATGTCCATCCCTTTATGGTGAACGACAGAGTCGAAGTATTTAAACTGTTTGCACTTAGGAACGATGACACCTTATAAGTTGATGCCACAGTGCCTTGGGGATTCGGAAATATGACAATACTGATATTTGGGTTAGTATAATATGTATAAGTATAAGTTAGTATAATATAATATATGGGATGGTTGCCGTCTGATATGTTATATCTTTTCTTGGTATGCTCTGAAAAATTCTCTTTTAACATCAGTTTGCTATTCAGGAAATTTTGATTTTACCTTTGAAGAAGATTATCCTCATGATGCCTGATTTTACATTAAGTCTACGTATCTAGATGAAAATGCTTAAGGTATTTTGGAGAATGTTGGGAAGTGACTGTACGTCTGCGTAAGATATTACATCCCGCTTCGTCTAAATTGGTAACCTGCCTAGCGCAGAGTAGCTACCAAAGGTTGCATGAAAAGTTCTTTGATATCAAAGAAAGCCACAAAATTATTTTTTCTTATAGTTCGTTAAAGAAAGTGAAGTGCGGTCTCAACTGATCTACTTTTTTGATATACTGGCAGTTACACAGTCAGCCCTGAGTGTTGCTGCACTTGATGTTAATACCAAAGACTACTTCGAATGTGTGGGCTAGGAAGGACGACACAGTATTGCGTGTGAGATTCAGTTATTCAGGCAACACAAATGGAAGATAATATCGCTTACAATATAGTTGAAAGAGAACCTATGTATATTTTGCGAAAGTACGTGTAAATTTATAAGGTACCGTAGTTTCAGTTTACATAGGGGTGGCCCCCGATTAAATGTATAACAATTGATTCAAGACTTAAACGATAATTTAGATACAATAGATAACAAAACAATTTCAAATCAATAGAAAACATAAACATCAATGTTAGGACAGTTAATGTTTCTGGTGTTACCAATTATCTATGAACGACATCTTCGCGAGGCCTTCAAATAACAATTCAGAATTGAGAAATTCTAAAACATTAAGGTGCTAGTCATATCCGAGGTTAAATTTTGAAGGCTTTTAAGGATTTTTTTTTGCGGAAAATGAAATACAATCTTCTTATGATAATTATATGTTATTACTTAGCTACTGAATATTAAAAAAAAAATGTTGTTAAATAAAAACAAAATATTTTAACGTCATTTCGGTGAGATAAAATAGGTTTCTTAAAGAAACCTAGGTGAAGGTGGCTGGCCCCCCGATTGCTCCTTTTGTAATCATCTGAACTCAAAATTTCAAAAAGATTATTATTCAGTAGGGTTGTTATTCTGTTCATGTGTTGAATATTGTATTAAAATTTCAGCTGCATCGGTCCAATAGTGTTTTTTTAATCATCTATGCCGACGGATAAAAAGTAATTTCGAGAAAAACGCAATTACCGTTTGGTATAATCGCCACAGCTGCAGGGTACGCTCTCATTTGCTGTAACTTTAAAATGACTTAGTGTATCGTTCTAAAATTTTCACAGTAGATTCTCAACTCTAAAAATATCGATTTTTGGAAGATCGAACATGAGATTACCCCCTTTAACAAACATCTCTAACTACAACTCTGTGAGATTAGCAATTTGACGATGCGAACTTAAGCCCTTGAAAACTGGTTAACAAAATATTAACAAAGAAGTCTACCAATTTAGATTAAGGCATATCTAAGAAATTTACCATTACAAAATGTTTCGCAGAAATCAATATTTATGGAATAAGTCACTGTGAGAGAAAAAAAACGTGAACCATTCTCTAAAAAAAGATAAAATTAAATACCAAGAGCCTGGCTTTTTTTTTGGAAATAGATGAAGTCATCGAGAAGGAGCACCTAGCTTAGCGAATATAATTAACCAGTCTGGTTTTACAAAAAATAAATGTATAAATCGGTTGCTTGGGAATTTTCCAATTGCTAAGTAGTCTGGATCAAAACTACATTCAGTAATATTATCTAATGACCTGAAAGAAGCTTTTCGGCACTCTAATTCATAAGAATATTCTAAGCCAGGTTACAAGGTCCCGCTGTGATGTACTCATAATTTGAAAGTTACTTAAAAGAAAGGACGTACAAAATCTATGGAGGAATAAAACGAAGAAGAGATGTCTATATGCGGAATTCCACAGGAATAAAATTTAGGACCTCTTCTTTACTTCATGACTTGTATATAATGACTTGCTTTCTATACTCGGACAAAGCGTTGACGTTGTAAACGCTAACGATACAGCAGTTATCGTAAGAAATGTGATCACAGGACTTACAATACTGCACAAAGAATTTGACGCTATTACAACATGATGTCATAATCACAGTTTAGTTATTATTGCTTACATATAGTAGGAAATCATCTAAAGTATTTTTTAATAGGGATCCTCTGAACTCATATCTACGATCTTTGACAGACGCGATATTTGTGTTTCAGGTTGCCTATCTTTTAATCGTGAAAATGTATATGCTTTGCAATTCATTTTTTTTTTATCAAAATACTGGGTCTTTATAATCATCCCGATAAGCAAGCAATTGAACGTTTAGTGAAGAATTTGAACCGACTTATTCAATCCGTAATGCCAAGATGCTAATTAGACAGCGAAACGGCAGAAATGAAAATAATATTGCGGCTATAATCTAATCGGAAAGTCAAACCGCAATTAATCTATTTCTCGCCCTTCTCGAGCGCTTGACATCTCTCAAACGTCACTGTGGCGTGTCTTTCGAAAAGACTTGTCTATACATCCGTATAAAATTGTATTGGTCCAAGAACTAAACCCAAATAATGAACGTCTGTGTTGAACTTTCGCTGATTAGGCTCTGTTGAAGATGAAAGAAAATCCGAATTTTTAGAAAAAAATCATCCTCAGTGACGGTGCGTAGTTTTGGTTAAATGGCTTTGTTAATAACCCAAATGGCCATATATCGTCAAGCAAATAGCCGGAAACGTTCAAACAGCAGTCATCGCATATGAAAAAGTTATTGTTTGGTGCGGTTTTCATACCGCAGGTGTCATTGAGCTACACGCCATCCAATATTGCGCCGGCGAGTAACTTACAGTCATTGGACGCCACTATTCAATGTTAATCAATTTCTTTTTGGCATAAATTTGAACTGAAAGCCTTTGAGAACATATGCTCTGAACGCCACTGTGCCATTTGCACATAGCGCCAGAATTGCCTTATTGAAGACGAAGTTCGAACATGGTCTTATTAGCCACATAGACACTTTTCTTTGGAGGTACATTAAACCTCTCGTCTACGCCGTGAAGGCGTCCCTTGTATGGGGACGTTAGACGTGAAATCGTAGAAGTATTGTCCGAATTATGAGAAAAAGAAAAGGAAAATTGGGCCCATGGCATTCACCTATGGAAGCGGTTCCATGGAGGGCATTTCAATTATATCATATTTCATAACTAATGGTATCGATAATGTTTGTATCCAAAATAAAATGTGTTTAATACTAAAAATACACGACCATTCATTTATTGCGAAAGCGGGACAGTAGTTCAAATTTAACTGAAAACGTACGTACAATCACCTAAGAGTTGCAGTTTATTGTAATTTAAAATGCAGGTGCCACATTAAGCGGCAACTATAAAGAAACGTAAGGGTGCTTAATTCGACCTTACCTATTATTGCCCAGCAGATATATCTATGACATAAAATGCTGGCGGCGCGGGGAAATGCACCTCAACTTCACAGCATATAAATATTCGTATGAAGTACCAATGAACAACACTGGTAACCAGTGGTTTTGTTGCATGAAGTTTTATACTAAATTCCAAATATATTTGCCTGGATGATTTCAAATTCGAAGTCCCTTTTCCAATAGAGTCTCTAGTTATTCAACGAAATTTTTACAAAAATATACCAGTTTTCAATCTAAAATCTTTTATTACACAAAATTAATTTGAATAAAACTATCTTTTATACGACTTTCATGCATGAGTCGACCTAGGAAAATTACTCTAAATGTTCCAGCAATAATCACTCATCACGCGAATGTACTGTTGGAAGCGTTCTCTTTGCTCTTCCCTTAAATCACCCAGATATAAGCGAATTATTGGGAAAATGATTCCTGGGTATATTCTAAAAAAGAATCGTTCTGGAGTAAGGGTCTATCTCCAATGATGACATCATCATATCGAGGATTTAAGAAAAGGCTTACTTTGGTGTATACTGACCCTCATTAACAGAAATTGCACTTTTAGTACTAATGGTAGAAACTTCGCTTAGGACTTTGTTTTTAGAAGAAATACTAGCCTTTGTAACTGCGTTTGAATAAAGTTGACATCTTATTTGAGTCTTGAGATATCCAATTTCGAAGCCTGTTCCATTTTTCTTGCCCATTCCAATTTTTGACTTTAAGGTCACTTCTTTCCAGAAACTGTGTAATAAACATAACGATTACTATTTTTTTTTCTTCTGAACGTAACAATAACAAAAAAACAAGATTGCAGAAAAACCCATAGATTTAATGATACTTGGGAAAACCCGCAGCAGGTAAAATTAATAAAAAATGTTTTTTTGCTTTAAGCTCCAAAGGCTATGAATAAAAAATGATGTTGTGCTGTTTTAGATAATTTTTATTTTACGTGTGTACTAAAACAGTTATAACAGGTGCTCAAAGTGCCCTCCTCGTTTTTGTATGCATACCAGAGCCCGTTTTTGGATTTCACTGCGAATATTTATTAATGCTAACTGCTGCCGCACTTTTGATAACGCTTCGAGAATACGTTCTTCCAATTCACTTAAAGTTGCTATTTCGGTTGAATAAACTTTAGTTTATTTTATTTTTCCCCATACAAAAAAATCCAATACTGTAAGGTCAAGAGATCTTGCAGGCCAATAAACTGGTCCATTTCTTCCTATCCAACGATTATCGTAATCTTTATCTAGCCAATTCTTAACCTCATGAACATAGTGGGCTAGACCGCTATTCTGTTGGAAATATGGTGAAGCTAGTTGAATCGGTGGAATGTCCTCCAATAGTTCTGATAAATCATTTTGCAAAAACTCCAGATAGTTCGTAGAATTCAGCCTAGGTGGTAGTTTGAAGGGACTGATTAACTTGGTTCCAATTACACCGGCCCACATATTAGCACTGAATTTATGTTGAGATGATTTATGTCTCCTTGTATGTGGATTTTTCGCAGCCCATGCATGAAGAATATGAAATTTTGTGATGCAATCTCTTGTAAATTGAGATTCTTCCGTCGAAAGAAGTCTGCTAATAAACTCGTTGTCATCCAAGCTCCGTTCCAGCAATCAGTTAAAAAATTCAAGTTTCTTTTCTAAATCATCGGGAAACAGTTCTTGCACAGGTGTATGGTGGTTTGGATAAAGGTTTGTTCCATGCAGTACATTAGAAATTTTATGTCTGGATACATTATATTTCAAAGCTAAGCGTTGATGTTGATTGATGGATCAGTTGTAACAGATTCCAATATTCTTTCCCCAGCCGAAATTCTTCTTACTCTTTGGGTTCCCGCGCTAGGTCGTGTATTTGAAACGGATCCCATTTCGTATTTCCGGATTTCCAAAGAGTATAGGAAGTCGGCGGTTAGGATGGCATCTTTGTCGCAGTCTAGTTGAACTTCAATTGCACAGCCCATAAACATAAATAATGTCTGCGTATTTTGGTTTGTATTATAAATGCAGACATTTCAAATAGCGTTTCTAAGCAACTGTAACTTAAAAAATTAGGCTGATGATTTGTTTTCTAATATTTTATACCAAGAAAAATGGAACTGGCTTCGAAATTGGATATCTCAAAACTCAAACAAAATATCAACTTTATTTAAACGCAGTTACGAAGGCTAGTATTGTTTCTAAAAATAAAGTCCTAAACGAAGTTTCTACCGTTAGTATTAACAGAGAAATTTCTGTTAACATGGGTAAGGGTACACCAAATTAAGCCTTTTCTTAAATCATCGACAAATGATGTCAACATTGGAGATAGACCCATATGACCACATTTCGATGAGTCTATAAATAAACGCAATTCATTAAGCCAGGAGTATTTTTGCTAAATACAAAATCACCCGGTTAAGAAAAGAAAGGGAGTAAATTTTCTACCATTTTGCGATAAACCGAGATATCTGTGTTTGCTATTACTAGATTTCTTTCCTCCAACCGAGATACTAGAAATTCTGATGCTTTCTTAGACAGTCCAAGATCTTTGATCAAGTCTTGTAGAACATTTTGATTGAGCGGTCTAAATTCGAAATGGCAATAAATGTCACTACCTTTACCATTATCACTGTCTGCCGAACGATATTGAGATGTTAGATTGGATGTACTGGGTTACGACTGTGACCCATCTGACCCATCAAAATAACTCAGAACAGGTCCAATAGCAGATTTCTAGTTAGGATAAATACACCTGGAACGATTTTTGTGGTTTATTCCGGTAATATTTACAACACCAAAATAACAGTCATTGTGATGATTTGATGGTTCACTCCATATCATTGGACTTAAGAGTACCTAAGTCTTTTTTTATTTGCCCATAAACACAATAATTCAACACAACTTTTACGCACCAAATTTTCGATCCAGGGCTTGATATTTATTTCTAATGGCCTCCCAAAGTAGTCCTTATAGGCATGTTCTACAAAGTCAGACATATCCATGAGACATTCTTTAAACATATAATCACCACAAAGTTCTTCTTGATGACGACATCGCCGAAAATTTATAAGATTTGGTTAACTACTTCGCCATTCGTAACAATTTGTCAACTAAGAAGTAGAATTCTAGGGGTTACTTGAATCTCAAAAACTCGAACTGCTAGACAAAAGGTAACGGTAGATTCGAAATCAGCAACGTCAAATTAGTACGAAATAATTCAAAAACCTCATCCAAAAGAAACAAATTAGCGACGATATAAAACTTCTTCCTAACATATATCGCAATTATATAATTTATAAATTATATCCAACTTCTAAATGAAAGCAGTTACAAAGTACAAAGTGTAAGCCAAAAGATAAAATCATAAAAAATACGACGTAGCAATCCCTACAATTTGTCTTCTGAAGACTAGGCTTTATTGCTTTGAAGGTCAAAATTTGAATGAATTAATAAAGATAAAGGTAAAGGTAGCGAGAGCTATGCCAGCCTTCAAATTTAATAGAAGCATAGCATAGCAGAGAGCCAGAGAAGATACTCGTACCATCGGGTTTTCGAGCCTTGTACATTTTTAAACTTTAAATTGCCCCTTTTAGCTTCTTTTCGCAGATCACACCCGGGTGGGTTTGTACGTGGTAAATTTTCTCAAACTAGGTTTGAGGTAGGTTGCTGAAGGTGAATGTACCATCCGATTACTTATGTACGTTGGAGATTCATGGTGTTGTTATGGACAGTATTTTCCGTTATCTAGGTTCACTCGCTATGCTAATTCTTTTGTTGAAGCTCCGCCAGGACCTACGAACACAACTTTTGTATTCCAATTCTGATACCCACATCGAGCATGCGTTTGAAGTGGTTTTAGGAACATTTTTACCACTTCAAACTAGATGCGTTTTAAACGCATCAACCGATACTTCAGGCATCGAAAGATGCTGACCTCGGAATTAGTTTTCGATGTGCGGCAATAAAAAGAAGTCATTGGGTGCCAAGTCAGGGCTGACTCTCCGTCCTATTCGGACTCCCACCCCTGAAGAGCGAATATCGAAACCAAACACACCTGAGTTTCAAACCACTATAAAAAAATTGTTCCTTTCTCCTCCTTCTAACTTCCAGCCCGCGCCCTGGCAACAGTAAAAGGGTATCTAACCCGTTAGGCGCGCGTAAAATATAAAAAAAAAAAATGGCGATGGCAAATCAGTTCGATGTTTTGAGTGCTTAAAAAGTCACTTGTTTGAGGCGACCTGTGAGAGCTCACATTGTCGCTGTGGGGAATGATTCGTGTTAGGTGGTTGCTATTCTTTATTTCTTCAAAAACTTCTGACAAACAAATGGTTGCTTTCTGAAGAAACATGCGACTAATTGCTTCAAAGTGCTTCGCGTGCGAACAACTTTTATTTAATTTGGCTCATCTTGAAAGAGCCATGCAGTTGTCTGCTGTTTAGTTTCGGGCTCATATGCATAGATCCATGATTCGTCGCCTGTCACGATCTTATAAACGTCTTTTGAAGTACAGCGGGTGAATTTTTCAACATTTCTTTCAACCAATCGATACGAGCCTTTTTTTGAGCGATTGGCAAATTATGCAGTACCCAACGCGAAGAAATCTTTTTGACAGCCAAATGTATATGAAATTTTAAGTGAATGCAAGTGGAACAAATTCCCAATCATACCAATTTTCACGGGGTACTCGAAGCCGGCATTCTGTGTCTGTATCTTATGCAGCTGTACATTATTTCCTGAACGCAGAATTTAGTTTCAACTTAAAAGCTCTCTATTGATGAAGTAGGGATATCAAAATTTGAACCTGGATATTCACATAACATATATATGTATATTGTATAGGTATCGTTATGTTGCTGTAAAGGAATACTTCACGAAAATGATTGCCATATGGAAGCGGTGACGTGCTATTCTGCTATCAGCTCAAGGCGACTTGTGGCAATAAATGTGTTGAAATAATATGCCGCATAGGCATTGGTTTTCCAAAAAATGACTGATGTTTCCTTACATATAGGAGACCATTAACGCTTGGCACATGTTTGAGTATAATGTTGGTGCATTCTTCTTTGATATTGAAATTTCCTACCACGAATTACCTTACTGACGACCGTATAAGTTGTGTTTCTTATACTCAATCGAAATTTCGTTTGATACTTACTTACTGCAAAGTGGATGTAATGACCGGTGCTGAAACAGTAGACAGTCTAACAAACACAAGTGGTAATTCCGATAGAACTTCTTGATTTATATTTATTTAGACCACCACGCTCTAGCACGATCTCTAACAGACTAATTCACGTAGCCGAAGTTGTGTGGAGGATTAGCGGCGAACGAGAGGGCGCATCGTGGGCGTGGAGAGCACTATGTAGTGAAGCGATGAGTGGCGTGAGCGTCAGCTCAGAGCTCATCCTCGCTGACAGGTCGCCACATCCCTCCGATTTTTTTTTAGCTTCAGCTTCATGGAAGAATCCTCGGTCCGAGCATCATCTGCGACGTCTTCTTTACCTTCACCAGGTGAGAGGCCGTGAGTGTCCTCAGTTGTTGATTGTTCTACAGCAGTCTGAGATGGAGTTGGAATCATCTGAAGGTCTTTCCGTCTTCTCCTCGAACAACTACTTCACTCGGGCCCCGTTGGACCACTTCAAACTCGGTTGAGTGAAAAGTCGGTGTTAATTTGTTTGCAGGAACCAGGTTACGAAGCAAAACCTTATCGCCGACACCAATACCTCTTTCTTTTGGTCTCCGATCTCTGTCTCCCCTATTTTTCCCCAAATGTTTGCTCAAAACTTTGTGTCCAAGTCTCGCGTCTCTGAATCCAAAGTATTTCCGCTTATATCTTGTACAGATGGGATCTTGTCCCTGATTGTTCTGTTGTAAAGAAGCTTCGACGGCGACTCACCGATTGTACCATGTGGTGTAACGTTGCACATTACGGTGAACTTTTGTACTTCCCTTTTATAATCTGCCCCCTTTTCGTGGCCAATTTGAAGCCGCTTCAGAATAGATCGATTCATGTTCTCCACCTCGTCGTTCTCCTGTGGCCAATAGAGGTGGTTAATTCAATATCGTTGGCTTCACAATAGTCTTTGAATTCGCGGCTGTAATTTTCTTCGTAACCTTTGTCTCTTGATATCGGGAGTAATAATCAATGATGACAAAAATGAAATCGTGGTTTGGTAATGGGCCCAATAAGTCGATTGCGATACATTGCCAAGGTCCGTCTGGGAATGCATGTCATTGCATGGGAAATGGTGGTGATGGTTTTGAAACTAGCAGACATTCACGACACTGCTTCACGAATGACTCTAATTCCCTGTCCATTAGCAGCCACCATACTTCTGACCGAAGTCTGCGCTTTACGACTGTTTCTCCTGGATGGCATTTATGTCCTAGGTCTAGTACTCTTTGTCGTAATTCCACTGGTATGACAATTCGGGCACCGCGTAAGAGAATGTTCCCCAGGGTGCACAGTTCCAACCGAAATGGGAAAATCTTGTTTTTAGCATTGGTCGTCCAATCGTCACTCTTTACACTTTTTACTGCTTCTACGAGTTCTTGATCCGTGTCGTTGCATTTTACTATCTCGCTAATTGTAAGTTTTTTGCGCCTTTTCGCTTAGACATCACAGCTTCAAATGTGGGAAGGGGAAAATTTTCGCGTTGTATGGCCGCATTCGCTCGTCGCATGTCGATACAAATCCGAATCTCTCCATCACTTTTAAACGCTCCTACAATTGGCGAAATACAAGAACTCGGTCCAGATAGAGACTCGATTATATCCTGTTCCATTGCCTCCTATAGTTTTGTCTCGACCTTCTCTTCTAAA
This sequence comes from Volucella bombylans, assembly GCA_949129095.1. Classification (NCBI taxonomy): domain Eukaryota; kingdom Metazoa; phylum Arthropoda; class Insecta; order Diptera; family Syrphidae; genus Volucella; species Volucella bombylans. Next base: position 87,459,240 of record OX422143.1, read on the forward strand.
GCCGCTGGAACACGGCGTAGTAACTGTTGGACTGGTTTAATCAATTCATCAATTGATAGTTTAATTTTAAATCCCTTTTATTTTTGGGAACGGTTTCGCATCTTCGAGGTAGTTCACGTCCAGTCCCCGTTTCAAAACTTCTAACTTGATTGATGTATCTCGCCCCAACAAAGATTGTCTTTCATTCTCAATCACGTAGAATGAAGAAATCTGTTCGGATCCGTTTCCAATGCATATCGGAGCTTCAAACCACCACCTTAACTTTAAGTAGTTGGTCACCCGCGAAAGCCCTAAATTGGTTTGGTGTTTCATATCGGGTGTTCCACACAACTGCATTATTACTTTGTAGTTCCTGCCAATCGGATTCGCCAAGAAGGTTGAATCGTGACCCCGAGTCGATGACTATCTGTATCTGATGCCCTCCGATATGACAATTTATGATTCCACCGGCACTATCTTCGTCCCCCTCTACAACTTGGAAGCAATCATGTTCTGTCAATTGATCATTTCCTTCCCGCTCAGTTGTTTTTCGGGTTTCTTCCTCGATGAAGCGCACTTTTGTAGAACCAGATCTCTGTCATTTTGTGAATCGTTCCCTTTCATCATATGTTTTACGCTTGATCAATTTTGTTTTGCACTTACGCGCATAGTGCCACATTAACCTGCACTTGTTGCATTTCATGTTTTTTCGCCGGACAGCTTGGAAAGTTCCCCAAATGGCCTTACCTACTACATCTACTACACTCATCGTCTTCCTTTCTGCCCTCATGCCGAGAAGATATTTTATTAATATATGTACTTGAGGTTGGTGGTAACATCACTTCAGATTGATTATTGATCTGCTCGTAGACCTGACCCATTTCAGTGATTTCTGCCACGGAATATTATTTTTCCAGCAATCTTTTCTTTAGATCGTTTGGTGCCCACGAATCTGTGCTCTTATCTTTTAGGCATATCTCAAGAATTTCTTCTTTGGTTTTTCCGAATGAACATTTTGCCGCCTGATTCCTTAGTTTTATCATAAACTTGTTTAAATTCTTTCCTTGTTCTGGTCTCAATGATCGAAATTGATGACGTTCGAAAGAAGAATTTCTTTGTGGTGAGAAATATAGGCCAAGATTGTTGATTAGCACTTCCAACACGTCGACCTCTTTCCCTCACTGGAGTTGTGGCCCCCTAAATGCAGAAGCTTATTTTTCCTCTTCACATTATGTTTTATTTCTTCTGCCGCCAAATAGAGTGAGAATGAACGGTACTACTTCTCCCATTCTGATCTTATTATCGCCTTATCGATAGCTTCACATAAAAATGGTTTGATTTCGCTCATGGTTAATGCCCTTATTTTTCTTTACCGATTTTTTTCTAACTCTTTACCACAATTAAATGTGACCACCATTTCCAGCGAGACTGTTTACCATCACAATTTAATGTGACGTGTCTTCTGCTTTGATTCAATGTGTCTTTACCGGCTTCTACTCTTTTTTTTTTTAGTTTGCTGCACAATTTAATGTGCCTTCAACAAATTTCCCTTTCTCTCCCCACAATTTAATGTGCCTTTGTCAAACTTCCAATTTAATGGAATACCATTAACAGTTTAGTGTTACTCCACAATCTCTTAGCCGATCCAATTGTCAAAACTATAACAAAACAAAAAAACAACGACTACACAATTCATACTTTTCAAACACTTGCAGTGTACTTGCACTTGTATATGTGTCTACATATGCGATTATTTATTATTTATACATATACATATACCTATATATCTTATTCCGCGGCATACTTATTTTGCATTTCTATGAAAACAACAAAATAATTAATTTAAATTTTATTTTTTACCTCGTCGCCAATGTAATGACCGGTGCTGAAACAGTAGACAGTCTAACAAACACAAGTGGTAATTCCGATAGAGCTTCTTGATTTATATCTATTTAGACCACCACGCTCTAGCACGATCTCTAACAGACTAATTCACGTAGCCGAAGTTGTGTGGAGGATTAGCGGCGAACGAGAGGGCGCATAGTGGGCGTGGAGAGCACTATGTAGTGAAGCGATGAGTGGCGAGAGCGTCAGCTCAGAGCTCATCCTCGCTGACAGGTCGCCACAGTGGACGTTGTCTTACTCTTACTTACTACATAATCTTGCAAGGTTTCCATGCAATGCTCTATCATGTTGCAGAAGTAAGAATTAGCCCTGTAACCATTTTGAACGTCGTTGCAGCCTCATATTTACATTTTCCGTTGAGTAAAATATTAATTTATCTTCGAATTAAGAATTCCTTCAATATCTACTTCGCTTGTTAGAGGAACAAACATGCTGCTCGTAGCTATTTCAATACTTGCTTAAGAATTCACACCACTTCACAGTGCTGCTCCTTATTTTAATGAATCATTGCCCTTTTTAGTTGACACCATCATATTTCTGCATACACTTAGGGTATGCCTTCTAAGAGCATCGCTAACATTATCACAGAATTCTCAGCAACTAAAGCTCTTGATGACACACAAAATATCCTGCTCCATCGACAGAATATGCACTTTAAAAAAGCAGCACACCCTATATGCATTTCTGCTGCTACGATGAATATTTAAGTGAGAACACCATTTGCAACTACGAAAAGGATTCATCTTTAGTATTAACACCTACCTTACACCAACCAAACATGCACAACCCACTTACGTGCTAATGCCAACCTCTTTTTTTTCCCGAGCAAGGACGAATGCGAATACGTTGACACATTTCCGTTGTTACCCGTGCATTTGGTTTTTCTAACAGAAAAAAAAAACTATCAAAACTGGTGCAAAAGGTTCACCTCCGTTTTCTGCAACAAGAGGATTGCGAATTGTAAGTTAAATTTAGATTTCCATATACACGAGAGGGCGCTTACATTTTGTCAGGATACCAAGCATCGGAAAAGTTCACGAGTTATCCTTTAGTCGAATGGAGAAACTGTTTCTGCAACTGAAGCCGGAGTAGTCAATACTAGAGATATCACTTAGAAAACGTATTTTTATTGTTGCTGAGGTTTTTTTTAAAGCACAACTTTGTAGCAGGTGAAAATTGAAAAATTCCTAACGGGGTACTCGTACAAATAAAGTGACAGAGTGTCGGAATGCGAACGAGGTGAAAGATATTCGAATGGCCTGGAAAAGCAAGTGATTTTTCCTATTCTAGAAATTGAACAAGAAAATTTGTAAACGAATTTCAAATGAAAATTGTGAAAATCGTTCTTGCCAACCATGGAAATGCCTGTCTGAGTGAACGCTAACCAGTCCATCAACAAAAGACGTGATCTTCTTACGATAATTGCTGTTCTTTTTCCATTGAAAATAGGGATAAATATTTTAAGATCTCGAGGAAAATGCGTAGGCAGAAAATGAAGGTAAATGTCATCGAAGTGGAAATTTTAACCAACCTTGTACTTAAAAGATTTTACTGTCACCTCTTCGAGTAAGGGTAGGAATGTCTGTCGTAAGAGGTGACTAGGATATATCCTCTGTATTCCGAGGTGTATGGTATACAAAATGTTCAATGGGCAGAAATAAAACAACCTCTTCGGAGGTTGGCTTTATGGATTGCGGGGAGAAATGTAACCATTTTTTTATGGTATCAATGGTAACGAGATCTCCACCACAACGATCTTAAACAATGATATGCAGTACAAGATGTGTATCGAAACTGGGAATGTTGGCGTGCGAAAAATATGCTTCAGTGAAAGACAAGAGCATCGGTGAGCAACATATCCCACCCTGGCCAGTTTAACTAAAATGAAAATACTTCGCATATATCTCACAAAAGAACCAAACACGAAAGTATAAACAACCTCGCAGAAAGTATGCCTTAAGTTGTAACTCTACGGGTAAAGATACGTAGAAAGTAGTGAAACTGAATGGATATTGCAAAAACAATGCGGCAACTCTTCATGTTGTGCGAGGAACTGGAAAAGAAAAGAAAAAACCGACGTAAGAAATACTCATTCGGAAGCAAACCGACGCGACGCACAAACAACCTGATCACGATTGCGGATTACAGCAAACTTCAAACCATCTTAAAGAAATTGGTGTGACCCGATTCTACTATTAATGTGACAGGGCGCTCACCTGATTATCAAGGGCTCTTCCATTAATGAAATTGTCTAATAAAAAGCGAGGGCAGACCAAATATTGGTCTTATCCTAAGGCCTTTTTTGATCTTAACCCCACTGAAGTTTGCAACAATTTGACCAATTTCAAGCTGCCGGTCATAGATTCTGTTAGTGCGTAACCACCGGTAGTCCCTGCCAGGACTCAAATCACGGTACCGTCAGGAGCCCCCTGGACTTTAGTTCATGCCTGACTTGAAGAGGTAAGCTCCCTAGTGGGAACGTCGCGGTGACTGTGGTTTAATCCTAAAATTCCAGGAAGTGTTTTCCGGTTGATTTTGATCCGATGTAGAATTGCAATAAGTAATGGGTGCTGTGATTCTAAGATCAGTAAGAGGTTTTAAATCGGCCTCGACTCATACCAAGGGTGGAACTTGTGCCTCTAACGCTAGTTCTGCTTTAGTATCAATGAATTGATGGAGAGCGATGGCGAGGGGTAACCTTGCTATCATGTATATTTGGTCACTCAGTGGAATTTAGGCTTACATGCTCAGGAGTTCACTTAAAATACACGAGACCATCTGCCAATGATGTGTCTCATAAGTTTAGAACATAGACAATTCAATGGTACAATTGTGAGAACAAATTAGAAATCATCATAGTTAAACGACTAAATGAGCCATGCTCAAAAAAGGAATTTAAAAAATAAATGTTTTAAAAGCGTTATTTCTGTCGTCATTATAAAGTGCGAGGCGTAGCCATCGCAAAGGAAAGAACTACTGTCAAACGCGGTCTTCTCTCATCATGTTTACCTTCGATAAGATCGAAAATCGTGAAAACTCTATAAAATATGCCTCTCTAATCCCTTAATGCTCCAAAAATCATCTCTCCACAGACTGCGTAGGAAGAAAGGAAACCTCTGCAACTGGCACTTACTGCAAAGAAAATCACCCAGCTAGTTACCGAAGGTGCAAAGTAGCCAAGGAGCTAAAAAAGAGGTGAGATAAAGTCCTAATGCCATATAATGGATACCCAAAACTTAAAAAACTTACAGTGAAGTAGTCGCAATTTAAGAAGAGCCTTCGGGATCTGGTCACAAAACCACTAAAGAAAAAGTGATGGAAAGAAAACTTACGAGTATATGGAAGCTGAATTATTCGCTTTGGAAAGTAGTAAAGGCTACTAAAAGACCTAAAGCCTCTGAGCTGTCAATCAAGAAATATAAAGGGAGATAAAGAGAAAGCGGACAGAGAAAGCCCATCTGGAACATACCTTTAGGCCGTTCGATTGTTAAGCGCTTATTCATTATGTATTGCGAAAAGCAACTGACAATTACGTTATAATAAATTCCACGTTGGCGGAACATAAAAATTAAATCCAATGAGAACTACCACTTATGACCGGAGAAGTCTTGAAAATTTTGCCTAAAAAACCAAGCTTCTCTATATTATAAACGCAGCACTTTGACTGAAGTCATAATGGTACTAGAACCACCATGTGAGAATTCTACTTCTCCCAATTGTATCCACCATTTTTGAGTTGATACTCCTGGAGCTTATACTGCCTTTTATTGACGGAACAAATTTTTTCCCCGATCTCCAACTTGGGTTCAGAAGCAAGCATTCAACCGTTGATCAGGTTCATAGAATCACCGACGTAATTTAAAAAGCTCTTGAAAAAGAAATATTAAGGCGTATTTCTTTATATCGCCCCAGCCTTTGACAAGACGTGGCATAACGGCTTGAAGTTTAAACTACGGCAGTTCTTACGAGTACCTTTAAGTCTATATAATATACTGGCAACGTATCTTGTCGGACGCAGAAACATGTATTCGAAATTAAAGAAATCTTACCCGGGGTACCGCATATATCTTGTATATGTAGTACACCACAAGAAAGGGTGACTGTTTATGCTACATTGATTGATGACACTGCTTTACTATGATAGCAGTAGATAAAACGATTGAACTGCTGAACTGCAAAGGGCTCCTAATATTGTAGTTAATGAATGGACAAAAACCTGGCGGATTCTGTTTAAGTACATTTTAGTTACAGGAAAACGAGAAGGTTTCTACTATCATAAATTCGGTTTGTTCATTCCGTTCCTTTCGCAAACGAGGCTAAATTAATTTTTGGGGGGGCTAAGGCCCCATTTATTCGGCTTAATACAAGCTATACAATCTTAAACTAACTCCAATTAAAAACTTAAACTTAAATTTAAGGTTGGTTGGAATGGTGAAGAAGATCGGATTTGAGACAGAGAGTGCTGCGGTTAAAGTCAAAGACGGTAAATTTTAAATTGATCTTTCAATTGGTTGGTTCATTCGCGCCATAAGAGGAGTGGTGGGTTGGCAGAAAGATGAATCGAGGGGCACGTAGATTAGGAGGGTTAGTGTTGCAGAAAATAGAGTTGTGAAGGGACGCGAATTCAACGTGACCTGAAATGAGTCGATGAATGAAAAGAAAGTCGTCTGCATCTCTGTAGTTGTAGTTAATAAATTAGAAAGAGGAATTAGGGTCGTTTATAAGGTTGAATGAAGATAAGTACCGAGATAGTAGGAATAGTCGGAAAAGTATCTGGTACGAGGTAAAACAGCCCATGACTTGTTTCTCTTATTTTGCAAGGAACGAAGCTTGCGAGTATACCAGGGAAAACAAGTAGATGATGTTCTAAGGCGGCAAAAAGGAACCTAAAGAGAAAAGGAATTAAATATTTCACTATAAAAACATTGTTCATAGTTAAGTTGTGAAAGTGAAAGTGGGATCTGCTGAGATAGTCACTGATTTTGGGAAAGTTCGTTTTATGACAGTCGCAGGATGTCTGTTATGGGGGAAGTTAATTAAAATATAAATCTCCCGTGAAAAATAAAGGCAAAGAACTCGAAAACAAATATAGGGATATGTTCTGATTACATGGAACATATCCCAGCTTTGCATCGAAAACCAGTCGTTATTATACAAGCAAGTTCTGAAACCGGTGTGGAACTATGGTCCACCCTAGGGTTGAACCAAGAAAACGAATGCTAGTATCTTATAAACTTTTGAAAATATTATATATATTATATTTTGAAATAATTATCCGTGCACCGTGGTACCTAACAAATGACTTCAATAATATAGTTCAGCAAATTTTAGAATAAATAAATCTTATGTGCCATCTTCACAGGACCAAACCTTTCCACCTATCGCTATGAAATCTAACCACATTTAAATAGCGGAGCATGAATGATCTTTAATTGGAGCGACATTTGCCGAATACTCGTGCATTAGATGGAAAAGTTGCTTGATCAGTTGAAACTTAATTTGAGTATCAAACAAATTAATTTCGAAGGGAAATTTTTTTAGTGAGCATGCGCTTGCGATCCTCACAGTGTCTATGGAAGGTACCCATCGGTGCTAACTGGGCAGTTCGCCTAAGATCACTTAAGAAGGTTTTACTCACCGTTTCGCGTTACTTACTTAGGTGTAACTATAGTTCAGGGTGAGAATGGACCACAACTAACAAGCCTCTCATGTTAGCCCCTGTTACTTAGCAAACTGCCTCTAGTTGCGCACTCCAAGCCGGTAGAGCTCCCTTTCTACTTCTAATCTGCGTTGTCCCTCCATGCATCCATTCGATCCACATGTCCTAACCATATCTGGCGACTGATGCGCAACTTTCTGACTTGTATAGATCGTCGTTGAATCTTCGTAAACTGTCATGAGATTATTGTACGAAGAATTTTTCTCTTGAAACGACAGAGGATATCTTCATCTTCATTATAGCTGTCGACTCTGATATTCTGTCCAATTCTATCATCGGCGTACGCCAGTAGTTGCATATACGTTTGAAAGATTGTGGCTCCGGTGTTGGCCTGTGAGTTCCGTACAATCCTTTTAAGTATGATGTTATATAGGTCACATGATAGCGTATCTAAAATATTTTTTGATATCGAAGGTCGTGACCGCACGACGGAGCAATGAGCGTTTTCCATCGGCATTTCGCAGAGAGGGCCAAGTTTGACAGGGATGTCTAAACTAGACGTGGCTCTATATAACTCGTGTCTATGAATGCTATTATATGCTGGCTTAAAATCGATGGAAGGATGGTCAGTATTGATTTAGACTTTTTGAGTTTCTTCAGAGATCTGCCGGAGTGTGTGGATTAGCACAATAGGCTTTCCTGGCCTGAAACCACACTGAATGTGACCAATCATGTTGTTGACAAAGGTATTCAGACGTTCACACAATATGGCTGATTAGATTATCCGATATTGAGGAGACTTATACCTCTGTAGCTAGCGCAGTTGAGAGGAACTCCTCTTTTGCGGATCGGGCAAACACTCTCTTGCCCAGGCTCAGACATATACTCTTCTGCCCAGAACTAACAAATGAGTTGGTGTATGCTCTCCACAAAGTCACTGCTTTGAATACATCTTTTATTTTAGCGCATACTATATATACGCAATACTTACTTTGTTTTGGTCAGGTGGACCGAATTTTTGGCTATCATCGTCTAAGTCGACGGCGGGATGTAGGAATTCGTTGCCATTGAACGGTCCACAGAAGAAGTTTTTCCATATTCCCAGCAACGACTGCGACTCTATTAAAAGGTTTCCTTCTTCATCTCTACAGGTTTATGTACGGGTCTTGTTTCCCTGACACGTTCTTTTCATTTGTTGGTAAAACTCCGTACTTTATTCTAGTATTACAAACTCCCAATTTTACCGATCGAGCGACCCTGGGCTTTTCTACGGTATATCGTCTCACAGTAGTTCTTCTTTGTGGTTGCGCTTGGGAAATCCGCATTCGTACCTTGGTTGTAAGAAGGTGGTGGTTCGAGTCAGTGGTAGCTGCCCGGAAGATTTTGCTGTCCATAATACTGGAGGCACGCCTTACTTCAATCGCAATGTGGGCAACATGATTTAGCTTTTCATCCGAAGACCGCTATGTCCCCTTGTGTGTATTGAGACGAGGAAACCTTGTGTTTTCTATAGTGATATTTCGTCCCACCGCAAACGTGGTAACCCACGCAGACGTGGTATCGTGTAGATTATGCTTACCAACTGTCCTACCAAAGGTGACCTCATTTTCTGTCCTTCCGTTAAAATCGCCTAGCATGATTTTAATATTACTTAGGACACTGCTCATATGTCTTGTTGAGAAAATCGCAGAAACATTGTTTGGTGGCATCGTTATTTTCTATCGTAGGGTCATGGGGTTATGTTAGCGAATTTAGCCTTGATGAGGGTTGTCGTAACACGCTTGCTCAAGTGTCGGAAGCTCAAAACTTCTTGTCTAAGTGTGCCGCGTATGACTAATCCATATACGCATAAGACCTGTTCCAGTTTAGTGTAGCAATCACTCTAGTAGATATCACAGTTTTTCATCCTCCATTTCCTTGGGCCATTCCATCACATTTGACGGTGATATCTGCATAATAGCACTTACGGGCTGTGCTAATTGTTTGGCTGTTAAGGGTGCGAACATTCTACGTGTAGACCCGACGGTCGTTGTCTTTAATCGTTTTCCAACTGTGAATCCATTATTATTCGAGGCTGGTTATATCAGAACCGTAGTACTGATATTTCTATTCGCCCCGGGATCACTCCTCTGCTGTGCAGATTTAGTGCCCGACGAGGTAGTGCATTCGCTTCCATGATTCCCTACTTTCGTACTATTCCCATTTTATCCGTGTGGGCTTGCGTAAATTAATGTCGACAACACATGCCATTCCCCTATATGGAAGTGAGATCTGGGCAGACGCGCTTCGACAAGAAAGGTACCGGAAGCAGATGGCGGCAGTGTATAAACGTGGAGCTCTACGCGTGGCTAGCTCTTACCGAACGGTGTCGGAACCAGCCATCCTTGTAGTAGCAGGAGTGACTGCCATCGATCTCCTAGCGGCACAAAGGAAGTACGTCCACGAAAACAAGATGGAAATCGGATTGGAAGCGGCAATCGACCAAGCAGAGCAGCAAACGATACGGAAGTGGCAAGAGCGCTGGATCTCGGATAGCAGAGGAAGGTGGACAGCGAGGCTGATAAGAAATGTGGCTGAGTGGAAAGACCGGAAACACGGGGAGGTCAACTACTTCATCACCCAGTTTCTCACCGGACACGGAAATTTCAAAGCCTTTTTACATAGGATCGGCAAAACGGATAGCCCAGCCTGAAAGTAGGGCGACTCGTCGGCAGACGACGTACATCACACATTTTTTTCCTGCAGAAGATGGGAAGCCCAACGCACAGCACTGGAAAACAGCATTGGTGCCTTCAACCCAGAAAACATAGTGGATAAATGTTGACGAGTGACCTGAACTGGGGAAGAATTTGCCAGTTTGTAGAAGATATTCTCAGAAGAAAGAAAAGAGAAGAAGAACAATACCGGGAAAGCACGTAAACCCGAAAGGGTATAGCATCACAGCCCCTTGAAGTAATGTGAAGAGCAGTCCCAGGGGTTTGTGACAGAAGCCACAGGGTTGGGAGAAGTTTTGGTCCATGTGATCCGGAAGCATGCGGAGCGACCTGGATACACGGGGATGGTCAACGCCAACAGACCTTGTTATTATGCGTAAGGCATTTCTCCTTCCCCCAAAAGGGGAAAAAAACAAAAACAAAAAAAGTATGCGTAAATTTATGAATATTACGCTATAAATTTATTTATTTTTATAATTCATATGTCGTTTATTCAGAGACCTAATTACTAGCCCTAGCAATCATACAGAGCTGTTTGCTGCACTTCACTTGATATATTTGTGTAGAAAACCCGTTCTCAATGTGAATACAGGAGGTCAGTATATTGACAAAAGTAAATTAGTTTGAAGAATATGAAAACAAATCGTTCCCTTATACTATTCTAATATACAAAAGATAATAAAGAGTTTCGATTTCTTTCTATGCCCTTATTCGTTTTCCTCAATTATTTCAAAATACTATCCCACCATGAGGGGTCCTCTAAGTACGAAGTTCACCGTCCTCCTAAGAAATTCAAAAATCCGTATAATCTCTTACTCGACATCGTAAATATTTCCTATGTTAAGGTGAACAACTTAATCAAGTCCTTAGACCTCTTTTCAAGAAAACATTTTAACTCTTCAGTTTCAGCCATAAGTGTTCTATCTTCACACAGAACATACAAAAGGGCAAAGTAGGCACTTTGTAAGACTTTTCAGAAAACCTAAAACCCCTCTTAAGTTTCACAGCTATATTCCATCTTTACTTTGTAAAACTGCGATCCTGCAATTTCCTTAAGTTCACATCCAAAATTCCCATAAATTATTGTGTGCTCCATTCATGAGTGGTGTTATCGTCCTTTTGTTCCTCGAACTAGAACATACATACATTCACCACCCAACGGCTTGGTATAAAATCCCGCGCTTCCGCCGCCGCCATCAAATTTCTCCCATAATCGATTCATATCTGGAAAAACGAAAATTCCTTGAACCTATGCCAACATGCATGCAGTCGATGGTGTGTTCTCGGAGACTCATACAATTTTACACAGAGAGGATATCCTGTCGACTCAAAACAAGTACAAAAAATTCAATTTCTTTTTCCTCTCCAAAGGATAAAAAAAAACCGATCCTTCGAAAAATTACAACGAAAAAAAAGAAGAACAAAATCAAAGTAGGGGTTGAGGGTGATTCCCTTAGGATACACGAAGTAAACTAGGAAACTACGAGTATGTACAGTAAACCCACCGACGACGACCCTCCATTCTGACCAAAAGAATTGAAAATCTTGGAGAAAATTATCGCCCGGCTATAGAAGCGTATGATAATTTTCGGGATTTCCCAGGATATCGATTACTGGGTACTGCACACTATACACTGACTTTAGATACAGCTTCAGCTTCATTTAAGTAGAACTACGAGTGTAAGCAAGTAAGCGAGGGATGTGCGCTCTTGTTTGCCTGAGACTGAAATTATTGCCACATGAAAGGAAAGATATAAATTTCCATGTCGGACGAAAAGTTTTGTTCTTACATGGGCAATTGGTCTTGCACTTGTGTGTGCATTATCCTGGATGAGGATTTATATAGCTTGAGGAAGGCAAATTTACATAGATTAATGACATTGGGGGGTAAATTAAAGACAGTGGCCGCAGCAGATGTAGGAATACTGCGGAGCCGGAAGCAAATAAGATGGATACAATGAACGTTGAACCAACAAATTTTCATTTTAATGGTGCTTGCTAAGTGTCCTTGAACGTTGCATGGAAATTAATTTAGCACAATTATATTTTCGGGGTAGATTGGAGGTTCTTTTCTTTGTTGCCCTTTTTTTAAACAAGGAATGTAAGGGTTGGATGAGAGGGAAATGAGTTTGATGTATGCAGTTAGTGGTGACGTTGACGGTGAGGAACCGCAAAAGTTAATGTAGTGTGTCCAAAAATAAGCTTAAGGATTCATGTTACTGCAAGAGTTTGAGGGTACCTAGTAATACAAGGGTTTTCCTTATTCTCAAGTTGAACTATATGTTGATGATATAGGCCTTTGCCTGTCTTATGATATTTCTATCTGCTACAACTGTAAAATCAGGTTAGGTGTCCTCAAATATAGAACATTTGTCAGCATAGATTTTTTTCAACTACAGCTGCTCGTTTTCTCATTAAACTGTGGCCCATATAAGGGTGTCCTGTAATATCAAATATTTCACCGAATCTTAGATTTATGCATGGAAATCTTCAAAATCTGCGAAACGAATGCATTGATTTTGGTTTTGCTTTATGTTCATTTCCTGACCCATTTCTTTTCGGTACACATATTTCGAACAAAACCTTAACAGTGAAAATATTACCCATTGCATCCGTCTTATTCTTTCGCGTTTAGAATAAAATTGTAAGCATAAGGCATGCCAACTTAAATACTAATATTTGAACAGCTAGAAATTATTGTATAATTCAGCAAATCAGGTCTTGACGTATTGCTCTTTAGAACAAACATGATTATTAAAAGGTAGTCCATTGACACAAAGTATGGTTTTAGCCCAAAATATTTCTTTTAAATTTTGCTGATGGCAGAAACTTAATTCTTAGCAATGTTCTTCATATATAAATGGTTTTGCTCCTACTTAACAAATCGAAAACAAGTGGTAAAAATTAAAAATGCTTTTAGTTCGTAGAACTACTTAAATATAGGTGTTCCTCAAGGATAAGTCTTGGGCCCGATACTATTTTTAATTTATATAAACTCCTTATTTATACAACTTTTTAAAGGCAAAAACACCGCATTTGCTGATGATACATCTCTTTTCTATTCCAATAGTAGTTTACTAGGTATGTTTGCAGATATTAATAGCGACTTAGATATGTTAAGACGATGTTTTAACTATCGTAAACTGATCATGAGCAACAAAACGAAATTCATGGTATTTAATATCACAGGTAAATGATGAAATGCCTGACCAAGTTGTAGTCGATTTGTTCTGGGAAATATGGTTTATGTCAATGTTATGAGAGTTGTTTTTTAATTGAACCTGTTAAACGCTTTAAATATTTAGGCATTATACTAGACTACAAAATATTCCATATCTCAATGGATTTGGAAGGTAACTATTCCACCTCAGTATGTACTGCAACCTACCTGTTTTAAAATTGGTTTATAATGGTTTAGTAAAATCGAAACTTCAGTATGGAATTTCTTGTTGGGGTGGTACTTATTTCAATAAAATAAAACCTTTGTTGATAAAGCAGAAACGTGCAATAAGTAATTAATTATTTCTAAAGCTAATCGCAGAACTCTTAGCTTTGAGCTGTTCGAAAGTCTCAAATTCCTTTAAAGCACCTTTACATTAGTCTTCTTACCCACCGTCAAGTTCGGACGTGTTTTAATTTCGCTCCGCGATAACTTGTGAATAATTGTTTTCTGTTTGACTTTTTCTTTTTTGGTTTCGTGTTTGACCCCATTCGAACCACATTACCTGTTCCCATTCACTTACACCATAACTTCTCAGTGTCATCAAAACACAGTGACTTCGTTCTCAGTGTCATCAAAACACAGTGTCTTAAAAAAAAAAAATTATAATAATACTTAATAACCTACTTGCTAATAATTTAACCATGTCTTCCTGTGGATTTGCTGACTGCGCTTTACCTACTAACACAGTGGAAATGGTTACATGTAATGGGATATGTGGAAAGAAATTCCATCCCATATGCATTGGTTTGAGCAGAAACGCTAAAACTCATCTCGAAGAGTATAAGCGCATATTCAGCTTTTTTTGTGTAGAGTGCCGGACCATCTCCCTGGTACATATAATGCTGGCTATAAAATGTAATAACCAGCAAATAATTGGGCTTGCAGACTCGATTGCAGAGCTGAAATGCGAAATTCAATTCAGCAGTAACAATTTAACTAAACTCATTTCAGAGAGCCATGGCAATCTAAACTGTTCGATCGATAACAGCATAACCGCCATAAAATCAGCTGTTCAATCCCTGCACTCTAAGATCTTTAAATTAGCAGATTCCGATAAGTCTCTCTGCTCAAACACATTACCAGCGATTCAGTCAACTTCAACTCAGTTGGGAAAAATTATGTCAACATTGGCTGACCAATCAACTCTTCTACATCTCAAGCATGCTGAACATACCGAAAACATCGGATCCATTCAACATGACCTCAATATTCTTAGTGAGGAAGCTGCATCCACTAGATCAACCACGATGCAGATATTGGAGGAATTAAAGCACATCTCTAGTAAGCCGGATGCGCCTCCATCTGCAGTAAGCCCGAGTAACAAATCCTTGCACGACGAGCTATATACATCACCTTCAACCACTTCAGCCCCTACTCATTCAATAGCCGCTACCACCGAAGCTCCCGTTCAACCCTCTACTATAAATGCAACTTCGATCACCAATCCCGACCCAAGACCATTGCCAATAATTAGGGCTTTTGGGACATCCTGGACTCTCCCCGAATGGACCAACAGAATTCAAAAATTAAAAAAAATGAATCTTGAAGCGATAAAAAAAACCGGAACTGTCTACTTTCTTCCTCCAAGCTGCCCCACGTCACGCAAGCCCGTCCTGGGTCAAAGCCCTTTTTAGGCGTAAATTCGGTATACAAGACGTCAAATGTAAACAAGTTGGCAAAGTCAAGAGCAAAAACGGCCAGTGTTTTGAAATACGTATACCCATTAAATACGATTGGATGTTCAAATCATCGGACGGCATACCAATAACGGAAAAGATGGTCATCACCCAACGGAAGGATATGGTAGCTAATAAGTTTACTATTAAAAGAAAACATAGCCCGAACAATTCTGCCCCATCCCATCAACATCCCGACTCAAACTGGTCATTTAAGACCAATATCTTTCCAAGATTCTCCTCACTCCTTCCCCCCTTTGCACCATCTAAAAAGAACACCAGAGTCGCTACACCAAATTCTCTCCCTCCCCTCACCAAATCTTTAGAGCCGCTTCAAAACAGAGTTTCATTTAACCTTGCTCCTGCGCCTTCTACCCAAGTTCCAACTAACAATGCCCTATCCGACAAATATCCTAATTTTATTAGTTCCCATATACTAAACCCAACCACCCATTCCTCATCTTCATCTATCAATCCACCTGATCCAACCCCCCTCACTAGTCAAGATTCTAGTTCCGGGGTGCTTGACCATCCTGCCCCTTCATCATCCGCTCGTGCCTCCGATTCTCACCCAAAATACCTTGACCCACTCCTTCCACTAACTGTCAAACTCACTAAAAAATTGTCTGATATGAATGATGACAGTCGTTATGTAGTATCTCGTTTGAGAGACCGCCGCATTTATGAAAATGTTCGGCTCTACCATGCCTACTTACACGACAAACCCAACTCCGTTTGCATTGATGGCATAACCAAAACCAAAATAATGGTTTCGATTCAACGAGAAGGTCTTCCTATTAAGCCAGCGGAATTAATGCAAATTTTCGTTCGCTACCATGAGAGTTTCGACATCTCTTCCGACGAAGTTCTTAATGATCTTTCTACGTTGTCTTCGCATGTCAGCTCCAAACGTCTTTCCCATTTGCAAAGAACTCGTTCAAATTTTAAAAACTATTACAGTTCCTAACAAACTGAAATCTGTATCTTCCAGTCCACAATGCTGTCCATTTACTACCAAAATGTAAGAGGTTTGCGCTCTAAAATCTCCTCGGTATATCTCAATTCTCAAAAGTTTCCCTATGACCTAATTGCTCTTACTGAAACAAATTTAATTCCAGACATTAAAAACCATGAGCTGTTTCCTCCAAATTTCAACGTTTTTCGAAAAGATGGATTTGAAAGAGCTGATAATCCTTATGGCCGCGGTGTTTTACTAGCAATCCGGAACTGCTTTCACTCAACTCCTGTCGATATTCCCCACACTGAAAACTTTGAGTTAGTATGCGCCAACATTACGCTCCCCAAACGATGTCTTTACGTACTTTGTTGCTACATTCACCCATCTCAACCCATTGAGTCTTATCAACCTGTAGTTCACGCAGTTGACTTTTTGACTGAGGATGCACAACCTGAAGATTGCATCGCTCTAGTAGGAGATTTCAACCTCCCTCACCTTATATGGGAGCCTTCCGATGATTCGTCTCATTTTGTCTCTCGTAATTCGACATCTGAAATAGAAATATTGATGGTGGACTGCCTAACCAACTCAAGTCTGCATCAGATTAGTGGAATACCTAACACAATGAACAGACAACTCGACCTTGTCTTCACATCCGATTCAGATAACTGTGTCGTTTATAGGAGTGATCATCTTCTTTCTAAACTAGACCGCTTTCATCCCCCCTTGTCAATTATATATTCATATGAAAATGGCAACACATGTGTCGATTCGGAAAATTCATTCTCATTTGACTTCCGTAGAACCGACTTTAACAAACTTAAAAACCTCGTCAGCAACATTAACTTTGACTTTATTGGTGAGACAACTAACATTGATCTTGCCCTTACAACGTTCTATTCGTTAATTTTCTCCTGCTTTGCCCAATCGGTTCCGTATACCTTCCGAAAGGACTGCATATCTGCTCCTCCCTGGTACAACAATGAGCTGCGCTCTCTCCGTAATAACAGAAACAAGTTGTGGCACAAATTCTTAAGAACTCGATCTGATTCCGACTACAGTATTTATCGATCGGTATATAATCGTTTTTCTGAACTTTGTGAGTCTCTTTACCTACCGCATGCAATTTAGCTTAGTCTCGGACCCTAAACGCTTCTACCAGTTTATTAATACCAAAAGAAAGTCAGACGGCTACCCATCTACTCTTAAATTTATTAGTGAATCTTCTGCCGACCCAAAAACCATTGCAAATTTCTTTGCCTCTCATTTTAACAAATCCTTTTCTAAGAAAACAACTGAACCCGATCCTAGCTACTTTAGCTATATGAGAAACTATCCTGAGACGTCAGCCATTTCACTAAATATAACAACAACTGAAAACATTACCAAACTTAAAGATGATTTCTCGTTTGGCCCTGATGGAATTCCGGCTATTGTAATAAAAGAGTGTGTTACCCATCTCGGTCCTCCTCTTGCTGCTCTATTTAACTTGCCTGTCTCAACAGGTACTTTCCCTTTCCTATGGAAGGAATCTTACATTATCCCTATTCATAAAAAAGGAAGTAAAGCCGAAGTCGATAATTATAGGCCCATAGCGAAACTCTCTTGCATACCCAAACTTTTTGAAAGCATAGTCTATCAACAACTGCTTCCGTACTGTAGGCCAACTATTTGCACAAATCAGCACGGCTTCATGAAAGGTAAATCAACGACCACTAACCTAACAGAGTTCGTCTCTAGGACTCTTCATGCTTTAGAAGACGGTGATGAAGTCGATTCAATTTCCACAGATTTCAGCAAGGCATTCGATAAAATTTCTCACCAACTTATCATCTTTAAACTAAAAAAACTTGGCTTTTCCCCTAATTTTGTGGCATGGACCAAATCCTATTTAGAAGACCGAGAATACAGGGTCATCTTCAGATCTTCAATATCCGAACCCATTAAAGCAACATCTGGTGTCGCTCAGGGTAGTCACCTTGGTCCAATCATCTTTATCCTCACAATTAATGATATAAATTTCATTTTAACGAACTCTAATCTTTCTATTTTCGCTGATGACATGAGAATTTCCAAAGTCATCTCATTGCCTTCTGACTCCCATTGCCTGCAAGGTGACTTGAACAAGTTTTCGGTATGGTGCAAGCAAAACTTTTTGGAGCTTAATGCCAGCAAAAGCCAAGCGATAACCTATTCCCGTAAACGTCTACCTCCCCCTCCAAGAAACTACTTCATCTGCGATGAGCCTATTCCTTCCACTACCCAAGTACGGGATCTAGGTATAATTTGTGATAGAGAATTGAATTTCGACTCACATATTGACAGCATTATAAATAAAGCTAACTCTTCACTCGGCTTTATCAAACGCTGGTCAAAAGAATTTTCCAACCCTTACGTTACAAAGTCCCTGTACATTACTTTTGTAAGGCCTCTTCTCGAATATTGCAGCCAAGTTTGGTCACCCTATAAACTAACTCACATTCAAAGAATAGAAGCAGTCCAACGCAGGTTTATCCGTTTTGCACTTCGTATTCTACCTTGGGCCGATCCATATGGATTACCCCCCTATGAAAATAGGCTAAAACTAATTAGCATGCATACCCTAAAAAAACGTCGTGAAGTCGCTGATGTACTTTTTATCCGCCAGTTACTGACTGGAAATATCGACTGCTCGACAATAACGCAAAATATTGCATTCACTCCCAATCCCCGTAATCTAAGATCTGTCCCACTCTTCCTGATCCGAACTCACCGCACCAACTACGGTCACTTTGAACCCATATCCAGAATGTTGCGTATAACGAACAACTACGCCGAAGTCTTTGACCTAAATAGCAACAAACAAGAAATAAAAACAGCGCTGTTCAATATGCCACTCCCTTAACATCTCCCCCGTCCACCATTTCTCCTCGCCCCATTAGGTTAAGTATATCTTTGTTAGTTTTTAAGTCTAGTTGTAAGTTTGGCTTGTTAATAAGCTTAATAAAGTTGTCCGGGGTAGACCCGGGCCAATAATTACTGCTACAAAGTTTTAAAGATATTTTTTGTGAAATGCGGGTATTATGCAGCTAGAGTGCACGATAGTAAGTGTACCAAAAAATCAAATTATTCACGTTTACTGCTCCTCGCTTGTCTAACAGATTACCAGAAAAACTTAGGTTATAGAGAGTGAAAACAATATTTCTAAATGGTATAAAAAAAATGTTTTTTTTCGTTTAACTATTCTGAAATTGATGCTTTATTAACACCAATGATGTAATTTATATTTTTGAATTAGTATAATTGAATCTATTGCTTCCATATTCCATATTCCATACATAGATTGTACTCAGCTATTTCATTCAAAAACCTTAAAGCTTAATTATAATTTGATAAGATTTACTATGTATTAAATATTATATTGAAGTTTTTTGAATTAAAAAACAAATAAAAATTAAAATTTGGAATTGAGTGCACAAATTTGAATGAATGGATAAACGCCAATCATATGGAGAACCGAGTCATTACATAAGTGTTCTATTGTAGCGATTAAGAGTAGCACATATTGTACATACCTGCAGGATAAGGAACATCTTTCCGTACCCTTACGGTTAATCAAATGCACTTGAAGAAGCTGTTTATGAAAAGTCGGACATTTAGGTACACATAGAAAGTAAAGATAAAGATACTAAGGCAATATTACAACAATGCGCTACCTTAGGCAGGTATAATTCAGTGTCTTGCCTTGGTCCCTGTAGTGAAATAATTCTTCACTAAAAAATATGACTCCTTCGTTGAATTTTCGAAATTTTCTTGATACTTCTTAACTGCAAGGGCAAATCTTAGAGACTTAGAAAGACCTCCAACATTAAAAGATAATAGTCGGATGGAATGCATACTATTTTTGCCTGTCAGAGGGAGAAGGAACTGCTCTATTAAAAGCTTTATAAGATAATTGAATCTGAGGTTTCCTATTCAATCGGAGAAAGTGTCATAAAAGATGGTGTAAATTATGCCTAAAATGTTTTAGTGTAGTGCCCCGTTAAAAAGACAATTAACAATAATACATATGTTTTCTACCAAGGTATTGAAAAATTATGCTACCATTTACAGACGTAACAAATTATTCTCTGAACCTTCGTCGGCTCATTATTGGTGATCTATTAAAACTGACTCTTCAATAGCACTTGAAGCGTAGCTTGACTGCCGCTACATATGACGATACTTCGCTCCTCCACCTATTCTTCGTCTATAGTTAAAGTTGCAGCTATTCGTACGAGGAGTGAAATATAAGGTATTATGCCAATGCATCCTTGATCAGATTTTGAATTGTCACAAAAGAGTTCTATACAAAACACTTGGTATCATTGCATCTGACCCCAGAGTCAAAAACCGGTCGAATATCTAGTAAGCAAAGCTCTAATACGAATTGTACTTCTAAACGGATGTAAAGATTCATCAATGTGTCACAAAAAAACATGACTGGATGCTGTAGCATTAGGATAGATACTGAGTGACGCTAACCCGTTGATGCCCAGTATTGTAACTATTACTATACATCTACGAGTATATTCACGGATTATAAGGCAAATATGAGCTGATCCGTCGATATGATGGATAAGATATGATAGGCAAAAATTAAAAAACAATTTTTTCATATGTATTTTATTATCTTCCATGCTAAAGGCTAATTACAAAATTCAGTAACAAATAGCGGAAGTAATAGTGATCACTCTGTAACTAAAACTTAAAGATGGAGGACACTCAAATTGTATAAATAGTCCAAATGTTTATTTTAATGTATTGTAACAAGCGGTTTAACATTAATATCAATTTAAATAAATTATTTGCAATTCAATCGGCAATCCAATCATGTAAGATAAGGTAAAGGATAAAAAAAAGTAAATAAGTACAAATAAATCAATTGAGGTCTTAGGTATTTAAATTTATCATTAGACTATAATAATGACATCTGTTGATGTTTATGATATATTTCTAAAGCAAGATTCGATACACTTAAAATCAGTTGTGAATAACCAGTCTCTAAACTTCTTCGAACAAGATACGGACAAGATGAACGGACCAAATATGGTAGATTATTAAACACTTTTGGAGATGTAGTAGTGACAGAATATAGAGAAATGGTTTTTGTAGATTGTTGGTATGTATGTTACTAACATGTGGACTATACATATAATTGAGAGTTTCTGCCAGGAATATTGCCACTTTGTTTCAAGAATTCACTTAACACTTTGAAAACGTAAAGGTATCTCATTGATAAGATACGTAAATCTTTTAACAGAGCCCATCTTAGAGTTAGTAAATTTTTATTACAACCAGCTCTGATTATATATTTCTGGGCTATCAACAGAGCTCATCTATACGAGCTAATATACGAACCACCCCGATTTGTAATTAGGGGCATAGCTAGGGTTCAGGCCGTGGGCGGTGACTTTCACTGAAATGCCCAAAAAACTTCCGCTTGTAAATTTACTATCAAATTTTTGACTTTAAACATGACATTTTTGCAAAAGTATTAGGAGTTGATAAAATCAAAATCCAAGACTTTTTTCGGCATGTTTATTAACAGGAGAAATTGCATCGATTTTTATTTCTTCCAAAGCATGCACAATGCCTTCAAAAGAAATCCACACAGCCTTGACTATTTCAGCTCTAACTGTCCATTGAGTTTTTAACAAATTGTTCAGTTGCAATGAATTTTGAATGCTTTTGAATTCCTCATGCATACGTTGAAAACGTTTTGTGCTGCCATAGATGAAAACATACAATGTTTCCAAAACATTGAAAAACTCTTTAATCGACACATAAAGAATATGTTGATCCGATGCACCTTTCATGGAATGTAAGGGATTTTCTTACCGCATTTTTCTGATAGTTTTTGTTGCGTATCGTTATACTTCCCGGGCATGTTTTTGGCAAAGTCATAAGATTGATAGACGATGTTTTTCACAGAAACTCCTAGTGACTGAAGGGTCATTAAGATTTTTTGATTTTTTTTCGTTAAGACGACATTTCAGAAGACGTTCAATATGGACAGGTCTCTCGTTTGTTTGGACTAAGTATCGAATGTTGATAACAAGTCAATCTTGATATGGTGGAATTGTGTCAAGCATGACAGAAAAAATACCCGATTTATTGATTTCATTTACAACGGCTTTTTGAGTTGTAGTTCACAAGAGATCAATGAATTCATTTTGAGTATCCGGTCTAAAGTGCGTCACATGACGTGGTCTTTTTGATGATTCATCCAACTATTCGTGCAATGTTGTAAAATCAAATGAACAATTTGTCGAATATTTCCGTCGCTGTCCTCTATTGATTCGTCGTGACCACGAAAAGCTAATCCCTGCCTTCCCAAAGTTGTCGCGACATTAATTAAAACTTGCAAGACTTTTAAATGGTATGCTTTTTCTTGTTCTTGTTGAATGATTATTAGATATCAGAGTATGGGGGTTGGCGCAGAATTTTTAATTCTAACAGGGAGGTATATTAATTAAATTTCATATTTTAAAATCTTAACATATTTATTTTGTTTAGCAAGACATGAATAACTACATGAAGTCGCCAATTTGTAATTGTTTATCTTTATAGGTACATTCTCCTAGTTTCGGTTTTAAAAACGAACGGTCGGCATCGGTCAATTTGCTGACTGAATTCCTTAAATTTTACCGAGTTAGATATTTATTTTCTTTTTTTTTTAATCAAATAACTATGAATTAATCGGCATTTCCGAAAGGTGAAACCTTTGAAATTGCCGACTTGTATACATTTATAAGTTTAAAAACTTATACCTAATCATTGCTCAAATTAATAAATGTAGCTTCCTTGATTTGCCGACTTTTAAAAAGTGTGGGGGGCTGACGCACACCTTCCTCTCTATGACCCTACTTGTATTGCCTTACAAGGATATTGGATTGGATAGGATATTGTTCATAAGATTTCTTTCGAACAATACTCTTTAAGGAGATACATTCTGCGTAAGACCAATAGTATATTCAATTTGAGGCACGCCATTGTTCAAGAAACAAGGGTCACTAAAAATTCCACCAACATTAACTTTTTGGTCTTTATATTTTAAATAAGAAACTAGCCCGGCTTTAAGAATCACATTTAAACGCATGTCACGGTCATCCGTGTCAAACGCCTTAGTCATATCATTAAACAGAGCCATTTTACATTTGCTATAGTTAATGCCATTATGTATTACTGAGTGCACACTCTCAGATTAGCATCCTCGGTTGACATTTGACAAAAATCTTTTCAATATAAACATTTTAAGCATTCAACATAAAACTCAATTGTTCGTTAAATTTTATAAACAAACACTTCTATCAACTCTCCATTGATTTTTATAGTATGGTTAGAATACGTCCTTCGTTAACCTTCTTGAACCTACTTGATATAAATTGTAAGACAATGAATTATTAAATGAAATTCTGTTAAGATTCTGTGAAGTACAGTCGTGCTTTTTATTTTAGCTTTAGTGTCAGTAGTTTTTCATTTGGTATTTCCCGATCGTTCTGGGTAGAATTTTATATTTTACAACATTGTTTTCCTGATTTGTTTTCCATATTTAGTTCGGCCATAAAATGATCAGATACGTGTCTTAATTAGTTTTCCAAAAAATTTACAAAATGTAGGTAGTAAGGATATGGTCCTATAGTTCGAAATATTATTTTTTTTCTTTCATGTAAAATTGTATAATATTATTTCAGCGCATTTAAGATGACGAGGGAAGCAACTCTTAAGAACACAGCCACTGAATTAATAATAAAATTCAAGAAAATTTGTTTTAAGTAATAAGCTAGATACGCCATCACTTGTACTAAAATATGGATTCTTTAAGGACTGTATAGCCCTGTGTATTTCTAAACAAGTGATTTCCTGAAAAATAAAACTATTCGGCTCGATCAAATCTGCGGAAGATATAGAGCAATAATTACAGGATGTATAACATTCCATAGATAGTTATAGTTTTTTTAGAAATCTCAGTAAAATATTTACCGAATTTATTAGAAATTAGAGTTTTACCAGTAAAAACAACTTTTTAAAACAAAAGATAAACTATCCATTTCGAGTTAGCAAACCCTACATCATTACAATAACCTTCCCCTCTTCTTTCACAATACCGGGTGATCAAATAGCAATGAAAGCTTTTTCAATTGTTATGTTTCAGTAGCTGTCAAAGTTACCAATGATATCCAGCAGTCAAAATATTCTGTAAGGTTTGCCATTCCATCATGCATCGTCTTATGCTTGCCGAACGTGCGGAAATTATTAAAAAATATTGTCAAAATTCCGGCTCTGTTGTAAATACGCAACCTGAATTTCGTCATCAGATCGGTCGTCATCATGGTTTCAATGTGCAGGCAATTCGTCGCACCGTAGAAAAGTTCGAGCGTGAGTACACTCTTTTGAATCTTAAGCCACCAACCAGACAGAGATTGGTGCAAAATGAGGAAAACATAGTCCCCGTTGTGGCCAGTATCGAAGAAGACCCAGAAATGTCGATTCGGCGCCGATCAGCTGAAGTGGATCTCGCCAGAGAGTCAACCCGGCTTATTTTGCGTTTAGATTGCATCTGTATAAGATTGTGCTGGCGCACAAATTGAAGCCGGACGACCATAGACAATGCCGAGAGTTTGCTAACTGGGCGCTGGAAATGATGGCCGGAGATCCGGATCGTCTTCTCGGACGAGGCCCATTTTTTACTCAGTGGCTATGTCAACAAGCCCATTATTAGATTGTTAGGACCAACAATCCACAGTTGTTCCTTCAAGTATCAATGCATCCACAAAGATTGACTGTTTAGTGCGGTTGGCATGGCGGCTTTATCGGACCTTAACGTCCATGGTCTCAGGTGGTTAACCGACTTTCTGTGGTCAGAGCTCGACAATATCGATCACATGCTTTACGGACTAAACAAGAAACAGAATTAGAGGGTATCATAGATTATCATTACATATCTGCAGCATATGAACTATGTGTACCCTTTCTCTTCCCTCTGTGACAGTGCAGCATTAAATACTGTAGTTAACGAGTCTGGTGCGCTAAGCTGCCATTCAAATATTTACATTTTCTCCTGTCTCACACGTTCGTGAAGCAATTTTTTTAGCTTTTACTAGCGCTTTTTTTTCTTCCAGTGAAAATATCGCGGAAATGTTTCGTAAAGTTCGTATTGCTTTGGGTCATCACCAAGCGCCTTCTCGCACAACTATAGTAAATTTAATCGATAAATTTGAATATACCGGACAGGTTATTATTGTAGTGAAGACTCTAACTCGTGTTCGTCCGGCAAGGTTGGCTGAAAATATCGCCGCCGTAGTTGGGAGTGTGACTGAAAACGATCAGAGGAATTGTTCCTGTACGCAACCACCTAGAACCACATTTTGCATAAAGATCTTGGCCTACATTCTTATAAGGTCCAGATAATTGAAATCAGCAGACCAGGCACAACGCTGTAATTTCGCTGATTGAATTTATTCTGAGTGATGGGGCTCCTTTTTATTTTCTCGGTACGAAAACAAACAAAACTGTCCCATCTGGAGCTATAAAAATCCATGAGAAATAGTAGAACAACCTTTCTATCCAGAACGAATGACAGTTTGTGTGTGATTTTTGAACGGGTGCGACCGTTTCAGATGTTGACTGACTTTTTTTTTCCTGAAAATTATGCTATGGACGTATACGAAGTTCATTTTCAGCAGGATGGCTTCACATGCTACAGAAGCAATGGCTCCATTGCGTGACGAATCTCCTGGACGTGTGATTTCTCGAAATGGCCCCCAAAATGGTGGGATTTAACACCATCAGACTTTGTCTTTTGGAACTATGTTAAAGATAAAGTCTACGCCAATGCTTCACTAATAATTAATGCATTAAAAGAAAATATCAGAGCGGTTATTCGTGAAATACAGTTGCAATTATACGAAAACGTGATGAAAAATTTCATCAAAAAAATTATAATTTGGCAGGCATGGTACTCCTTTTCAAACCTCAGAATTCGTACTTTAAATTAAAATAAAAAAATTAAAATATCACCACTTTTCAAAAAAATATTGTATTTTCCTAATTATTTAAAATAACACCTCTTGTTGGATAGCTATATCTATAGCTCCTTGAAAACTTTTGACGACACAGGTCTTATTTGAAACAATTTTGCGATTCAGAATGACACAAAGAGACAAAACAGGTGCTGACGTTTTTTAGCACTAAATAATATAAACCAGTACGCTTCCTCGTTCTCGTGAAAAGAACATCCTAGGTTTTGTGAGCAACGAATAAAATCCCATTTCTAGTGCACCAATCGTCAATCAGTGACTTTGTATAATCCAACAGAAAATATGATTACATCATTTTCATATGGCTTATGCAATAATATTAACCAGACAATCACTGGAGGGGTGGAAATATGATGCCCTTCTTCATATTACTCCTGTAGTCGCATACTCAGCATCCACAATCAACTTCTTGTTCACCAGGATAGCTTTAGTTAACAAAATTATTCACATGCCGTTAAAGGCTGTGTTCTGCAAAGCATCCCCAATCTCGTAAAAATTCTCCTTCCTGTTGAGCGCACTTTCAATTTGACCTACTATAACACTTTGAAGCGTAGTATAAAAGATTTTCTACATGTTTGTGTTGCATTTTTTTTTACTGATACTCGAGTATATACCGTTAAGATGTTTGCACATAGCGCGGGCGAAAGGAAGTTAGGGAGGGAAAAAAAGAGAGATGGCGATGTGCGTTGGTTTTAAATGTTTGCACGTTATAGTGATTCTATAAGTTAGTTGTGCGGCTTAGGAAAGATTAGCGATATATCAGAGTACGTCCCGTGGGCGAGGCAGGTTTTACAGTTAAAAGCTTGAAATGACGGAATGCTACTGGCAATTTCGGTGGAGCACTGGTGGTGAACATAGCGATACATCAGGGTGAGACAGGAGACGTTATTACATCGTGTTCGAGGCTGTCGAATGACTGTTTAATATTGACATCACCTATGAGACTTGTCGCACAATCTTGGATCCTATCTAGCAAGTGCATAGAGGTCTTAGGGTCACCTCACCAGATGTGGGCATTGTACTCCTGTCTTGGGCTGACAAACGCCTTATATATTGAGGCCAGGTCAGAGTGGTTGAAATATTTCTTACATCGCTTGAGGCATTGAGATATTTCGCAGAATTTTTGGCGACATCGAATATGTGGCAATTTCAACGTAAGTTGGCATTGACACACATACCGAGAATGGAAAGTTATTCGGTTTCAACGATGCAAATGCCATTCATGGATAATGGCTGGGTTTCGGTTCCATGACAGCAGACAGCATTGTGTTTTGGAATCATTAAATTCCACTCTGTTGATTGTTCCCCAATTAGTTATGCTGCTAATATCGGAATTTAATGTGCTTAACATACGCTATTCTTCCCGTTCTGCAGCCGACGCTCGAACGTGGGTCCGAGAACGAATATGAGAATCAGAGAAGGAATATATTGGATTAGGAGTGGCGGACAAGAGATCATTGATGAAAATTAAAAAAGAGTGTCGGAGACAGAACGGAGCCCTGTGGCACACCAGCATTTATTTTGTGAATATCAGACAGCCATCCAAGACAACTTGAATTGAAAGTTCCGAAAGGTATTGTAGTTTCTAATCCGTTGAAGAAGAGAGTTGTCGATCCCAAATGCACAAAAGAGCAGGACGCCAAAGTCTGCCAAATGCCTTAGAAATATGAAGTGCAACTATCTTGCTTCATGTATTCTTAAGTTCCACTTGTCGGTGAGACATGCCTTAAACCTGTGAACCTGTTGCTACGAAAACCGTATTGCCAGTTTATCAGCGTTTCCATGACCCTGGAAAGAAGGGACCTAAGTGCAAAGGGTCTGTAGGGGAAAAGAGAAGAAGATTCGCCTTTTTTAGGGACGGGCTGGACAAATGCTTTCTTACATCTACTCGGAAAGAGTCCTAAAGAGTAGGATTGATGAAAAAGCTTACGCAATAGTTTTACCAGCGTGGATGAGCACGGGGAGATATACCATACACAGCGAATTTGTGTGTATTAAGATCTCTAAGCACTCTTGCTACTACACGAGTGCGAATGTGGATTCGTCCCATTGAAAATCCGACGCACTCGAGTGTAGGCGGAGACAAAGCACAATCTGGAAAGGATGAACTGACAGCTAAAATTTCATTGCAGACGAGCGTTCAGATGGAAGATAAGCCAGAATTTCTAATGTTTTTAATGAATGACCGAAAATTTACACGCTTAATAATAGTAATTTCTGGCTCACTTGAACTTTTTTCGGTTTTCCTCTGTCGGGTTTGTCTTTTAAATTCGAAAAAATGTTTCTCTAACCCTAACAGCCTCTTTACAACCCGAGTCGTACCATGCCTTTTCTTTTGGTTTGATACTCTTAATCCGATAAGGGATAAAGTATCTCATTGTAAGGAGAATAGTGTTAGTGGTCATATCAGCAGCAGCAGCCACGTCGTTATCGAGGAAACATAACGACCAGTTAAAATTCCTAAAGAAGGTCTTCAGTCCGCTCAAATTGACTTTCTTTCGTATTGCCATACGGTTCTTTTAGGAATCTTTTCTCTAACTATGTGGTGGGTGTACGAGAAATTAGCTGATATGAAACAATGATCTGACGAGACTATAGGGGAGAGCACGTTAACAGTGCACTTATCAAAGTATGAATTTAAAAACCAGTCCAGGGTGTTGGCGGTATGACTATCAACGTCTGATATTCGTGTGGGTTCATTTAGAAGTTGTTTTCCGCAGCGAAGATCTCAACACACCGTCTTTCGTGTGTTATTCTGCACGGACGAAGCCACCGAGAATTGTGTATACTGAAATCGGCCGTAAT
This sequence comes from Volucella bombylans, assembly GCA_949129095.1. Taxonomy (NCBI): domain Eukaryota; kingdom Metazoa; phylum Arthropoda; class Insecta; order Diptera; family Syrphidae; genus Volucella; species Volucella bombylans. Next base: position 87,488,220 of record OX422143.1, read on the forward strand.
CACGATTTCAGTATAAGGATACAGGGATAACTTTTTTTGTGTGAAGTCAGACAGCACTTCAAACTCGTTAAAGGTCGAATTGCTGTTTGGGGCTTCTGTAAATAAACCAATAGTTTATAATTTGCTTACAGAAATGGAATTTTAACCACCTAAATGGCGAGACCGCGATGAGAAAAGAATAGTGGCACTAGTTGGTGTGATCTGAAAGGTGTGTCTCACTGAGTCCCAAAACAACTGGTCTGTATATACAGACTTGGACATATGTAGAAAAGTGATTATTTTTCAGCTCACGTATATTTGCTATGTCTACTCTAAATTCGCTAGCCATTGTAAAAAAACAAACACCGACGACGCTTTGAACACTCTTAGGATTAATCTTTTCAATATGAAGTTCAACCATTTTCTACATGGGGTCCGAAGTCCTCACATAGTTAACAAATATAGCTGAAGACAGGTACCAATTAGGGCACGTTGTATATTGTATATGACTCAAGTCGCTTGCAGTTTTAGTGATAGCTCTCGCTGGCCGGTTACGACTTGCATATCTGGAAAGTGAATTTCGATCTACTTTGGACTTAATACAGGAGCTCTCCGAGATTAAATATTTGAAAGAAAATTTCAGATTACAAATTTAATTTAATAGGGAAAATGGAAAGTGTCGTATTTTGACAAGTAAATCAATTTGGTATTCTTGAGTATTAAAGCATCCAGCTAATGATGGTGATGTTGTGTTGATAAAAGCAATATTTCCAACAGCTCTTATTCTTTCTATAGGAATGTCATTATTCAAAACAAGCGTTCCATACAATTTTCCATAAAAATTTTTCAGAAACGTTTATATTTATGTAATGTTGACAGTTCCACATTGAAAATCGCTATTTTATTTTTCCCACTTATACGGTACAGTCTGGCAACTAAAATGCCGCCCCTTTGCTGCAATTAATCCTTAGCACAATTTCAAAACCACCTTATAGATATTTTATGAACCCCGAAACCTGCACCATGTGAAATCAATTATAAGCTCATGCCTAAGGAGCACAAGTGCGAGCATGACTATAAGTGAATAATTTACACGATAACTAACTCCACTTATCGCAATTAATGTTCTAATCCACCTTTATGGTGGGTAAACATGGGAAATATAAATTAAAATAACCTCCGGGATTGTCACACAGTGTTCACCATGGCTTTGGTACCATACTATGAGTTTATTAAGATTCCAGTATTATTCTATAAAACAATGGGCCAGGACGTTCTGGACCCCGATCCTGCACAACGTTTTCAGTCTAAACTCTTAAGAATTCTGTTTTATATCAGCCTTCTTATTTACAACGTCCAATGGGGATTACAAATTGTGATTTTCATTGCAGCTATAAAGAGTTATTCTATGACCGAAGTAACAGCTGTGGCACCTCTCGTTGCCTTTGGATTTGTTGGTAACTTTAAACAGATGACATTGCACTTTAATAAATTGGCAGTTCGAAGAATCCTTAAGGAAATGGAGAACATCTATCCAATCACGGTGCAATTGCAAAAGGACTATAACTTGCGAGACTATATGAAAACGCTTAAGCCGGTGATGACGTTCTTTGCGGGCCTCTGCATTTTTAACACGGCGTATTTTGGCTTATATCCATTATTTCAGTCAATCTTGTCGATGATATCTCATGGATTAAAATTTGATTTCATTCTTGGGTTTCCCATCTGGTATCCATACGATCCCGCCTCGAGTTGGTTTCTTTACATTCTGACGTATTTTCTTCAAATGTGGGGGGCAAGTTTGACCGGAATCGGCATTCTCACTGCAGATCTGTTTCTTATAACTTTGGTCACTCAACTTTGCATGCACTTTGACTATATATCGCAATCTCTAAGGGAATACAAGCCGACATCTCGCAAAGCCAATCTTGAGTTTCTATGTGGAATTTTCATCCATCATATGAAGTGTTTGGAGTAAGTATGAGTCGTTTTAGAATGTCGTCGATCGTCGATCGTCTTTGGATTTATTTGTACCTTTTTTTCAGATTGAGTGATTCTGTCGATATTGTGTTTAGCTTTTCCCTGCTCCTAAATTTCTTTTCGTCATCTGGAACACTTTGTTTTGTAGGTTTTCTAGTCATATCGGGCTCAACCCAGGAACTTGGCCGGTATTGTGTGTTGCTTGTGACATCCTTGATACAGGTCTGGATGATATGTGTCTATGGCAACAAACTTATTGATGCTGTCAGTAGTATATATTTCTCTATTTAATGTAACCTATTTCAGAAGTGTATAATTTCAGAGTTTAGAAGTTGGTGAAGCAGCATTTGGACAACCATGGTATGATTGCGATATATGTTATCAGAAAATGTTGTCGTTGTTAATGTGTCGAAGTCAGAAATCGGCCGCGATTCATGCGCCAACGTTTCCTCCAATTTCCTTGGGGACATTCATGAAGGTAGATTTTGTCCTCTGGTATTATGGCTGTTTAACGAGAAAACTTTACCCTTCCAGGTCATAAGCATGTCATATCAATTTTTCGCTGTACTGCAGTCAACAAATGACAATTAGTAGGCATTCACAAGCCTGGCGGCAGGAGTCGATTTTTACTTCAGGAGTTAGGAGGCATATCACTTGCACTTACATCGTGAGCTCGCTATTAAATTGCACTTTCAAAACACTTACAACAAAGTTTTGTCATCAAAACTTTAAATAAATATTTTTCCCTGGGTACTTTGAACTTTGATAGAACGTCAGATAAGTAGTAGATAAATGAGAAAACATTTTCTCATGCTCCTTGCATTATTAACTTTAGTATAGCAAGCAGCTGGTACGAGTATACTTGAGAGCCGAATAACGATAGTGTAAAGACGCAGAGTATTGCAATTGTTTTAATCATATGTTTGTCATATGAGACAAAAGTAGATTGCGCTTCGCTGTGAGTGATGTTAGAGCACGGATGTTCCCAAATACTTAATTGAATTGTCCCTTTCAATAGAAAAATTATCTTAATGATCTGTGCCTTTGATCACCCCGAACCTCCATTACGTGCTATAGGATAGCCACTGAACATTCAATACATGGGTTGGGTTTTCAGTGTAACAATCATGTTTATGTATTGTATGATGATGTACTTACCCCACTTTTGGTGGCGCGAAACTATGATGATGCGTGGGAGAGCGAGGGAGGTGATAATGAGTATGGTATTCAACCCTAATTATATACTGAATATATAATACTACACATCCCTCATAATAAGTGGAGAAAAATAGGACATGAATTTCGAGTTCTAGGTGATCGGAGCCAACAAAAATTCAGAAAATTGACAAGGAAGACTGAGTACTGCACTTCTGATGACTCTTGCTAATTAATCGGTTCTCTAAGGGCTCCCATCCTAACACTAGGAAGAAACGAGCTCACAGGCTACTGCAATGTCCGATCAGTTCAAATAAAAACAATAGGTTAAGATAAGAGTGTTTATTAAAGTCCTTCCGACTAAACAGTATGAGATCTCGCAACCAACTAACTCTACTATGCAAGTTATACATTGTAGCAACTGGACTGGAGTTCGGTAATGCATTTGTGCATACAATGATATACCTACATATAAATGGTTAATTCTTTAAGTGTGTGTGTATTGATATATGCCTCAATACAACATCCCCCTTTTTAAGATTATTTTAAGAATTTAACTTAAATGTAAACTATTATAAATAATTCATTGAATTCATAACTTATTTCATTGTTATTATTATTATTTTTAATTATTGAATATAGAATAAGTCAAGCGTTCCGGTTGTTTAACAATCCGCCCGCTTCTAGTTACATAGGTTGTTGGTGGTGATTATATTTGGTTACTCAATTCCTCGGATGATTGAATCACATGTTCCCGTTCAGTAGTCGGTGCCGTTTGAGTTCCTTCTATCTCCTTAGTCGCCGGGTCTCCGTTGCCAGCTTGTGTCAAGGTAATATCTTGTCCAGGTTCGAAAGGTGGGGATATGCGGTCGGACTTCGTCAAATGGAAAGAATTTCGACGAAGAGATCCGGTCTGCGTTTTGACAGCGTATGATCTTGGATTCGGGCCTTGTTGCGTAATGGTTCCCCACTGCTTCACGTCTTGAACCAAAACTGTATCGCCTAGTTTGAATTCATCCCTATGTCGAACTCCGTGATGCCTATTGTAATTCTTTGCTTGTCTGTCTTGTCTTTTCTCTTCTATTGTATAATGCTCCTCGTTGTTTATAGCTTTGGATTGAAGGTTAGTTCTTGATGTTGGAATTAACGTTTTTATTCTCCTTCCCATCAGCAACTCTGCGGCGCTGCAATCATTTGAAACTGGTGTAGCTCGATATTCCATTAATGTCAAGTATGGGTCTTCACTCTTCTTTAGCTGCATTTTAATTGTTTTTACCATTGATTCTATGAATCCGTTGCTTTGCGGAAATCGAGGGCTAGAAGTTGTATGAGTAAAATTCCATTGTTGAGAAAACTTTCTAAATTCAGACGAAGAAAATTGAGGTCCATTATCACTTCGAACTTTATCGGGGTTTCCATGTCTGGCAAATATGGATTTAAGGTGATTCACAACAGATAACGATGATAAATTTTCCAATCGCGCTATTTCGGGGTAACGTGAAAACATGTCCGCTACTAAGAGATATTCCTTGCCCTTCAACGTAAAAAGATCCATTGCCACAATTTGCCACGGACGTTCTGGAATTTCAGAAGAATGCAGAGGTTCATGTCTATGTGATTTGTGTTGGACACACGTATCACACCTCTGCAGAAATCGTTCTATGTCAGTGCTACAATTCGGCCACCACACTGTATGTCTGGCCCTTGAACGGCATTTTACGATTCCCAAATGACCTTCGTGGAGTTTTTCCAGAATAGAAAGACGTATTTTCGGTGGTATCACATTTCGACTTCCATGCATAAGAAGACTATCACAAATCGAAAGACTGTAGCGATCGTTCCAATACCTCTGTCCTTCTGGAGTGATTTTCTTCTTTTCAGGCCATCCCTCTAAGACATATTTCATAACCTGTTGAAGAACAGGGTCTTCTTGTTGGCACTCGTATATTTCTCGTAATTTTTTATCCGTGGCAGGAATCGTAGACACTATTGATGCTACATAAGCTCCCAGGTCCTCTTCTAAATCGGTCTCATCAGCGATCGGTAGGGGTTGTCGCGATAGCGTATCTGCTACATAAAGTTGTTTACCCGGGGTGTACATGATGCTAAACGAAAACCGCATCAATCGCATTCGTAAACGTTGCAAACGAGGAGTAAGTTCATTTAAATCCTTGGTTGAAAGTATAGGAAGAAGTGGCTTGTGGTCTGTCTCAATCTCTACATGTAGCCCTATTATAAAGTCTTTGAACCTTTCACATGCCCACACAATTGCTAACGCTTCCTTTTCAATTTGGGCATATCTACGTTCACTCTGCGAAAGAGAGCGTGAAATATAGGCAATAGGTCGAAGTTTATCTGAATTATCTACCTGTTGTAGGACTGCTCCCAGCCCGAATGAGGACGCATCAGCTGATATTCATCAGTAAGCAGTTTTTTTGTTTTTTCGAAACTCTCTTGTTATGAAGGTCCCCATATAAACTCGCGTTCCTTCTTCAGCAGCTCGTTAAGTGGATGTAAGACTGTAGTTAGATGAGGTACAAACCTCCCCAAATAGTTTGCTAGTCCAAGGAACCGTCTTACTCCTGCGACGTCGTTTGGAACTGCTAGTTTCTGTATGGCCTCGATTTTGCTCGTTTCCGGATGAATACCATTGGCATCAATATGGTGACCCAAAAATGTTACTGCTGTTTGCAAAAATCTACACTTATCCCTATTGAGTGTTGCTCCATTTTGTTGAAGTCTTTCCAGAACAGCATCCAGACGTTTATCGTGTTCATCCACAGTTTCTCCAAATACTAAAATGTCGTCCATATGACATACCACACCCTCCAAACCATATAGCAATAGCTGAATTTTCTTTTGGTAATGCTCTGGAGCTGATGAAATTCCAAAAGGCAGACGGAGAAAGCAGAACCTACCGAAGGGCGTAAGAAAAGTTGTTAGAAACTTAGATTTTGTAGCCAATTTAACTTGCCAGAAACCCGCTTTCTTGTCTAGCTTCGAAAAATACTTGGCCCCTCTCAATTGCGCAAAGGAATGTTCGACGACTGGCATCGGATGTATTTCACGGTGGACGTTTTCATTTAGCTTTGACAAATCCACACATATTCTCACATCTCCATCAGGTTTCGATACTAATACCATTGGGGCACACCATTCTGTGGGCTTATCCACTGCTTCGATGACATTCAACCGCACCATTTCTTCCAGCTTGGTTTTCAGTTTGTCCATTAGAGGAATTGGAACCCTGCGTGCTGCGTGTATAGCGTACGGTTTGCATCCCCCCTTTAGTCTTATTTCGTATTCTCCGGGCAGACACCCAATACCCTGGAATATTTTAGGAAATTGTTTGTTAATTTGTTCAACTATATTATACACATTTGAGGTCTTTGCCTTTTCCTCCTTGAGCCCCATTGCATACACACGGTTAATAATATGTAATTTTTCACATGTTCCAAGACTAAGGAGAGCCTTTTTGAGACCTTCTATTACATACACTGAAGCTTTGACCGAACTGTTTCTCCATTTGATTTCTGCATAAAATATCCCCGACACCTTTAGCATTTCTCCTGTTGGTCCACTAAGCGAACGACTCGAGCGATTCAACACAATATCAGAAAACTTTTGTTTGTACATTTGTAGAGGAATTGCATCAATGGGCGACCCCGTGTCGACAACAAATGTGCAGTTGATTTTATTCACATATGTTACAACCGTCCACCGCTGTTCTGATTTGTTTTTGGAAGAGTTATCGCTATCCACGTTACCCAAAAATGAAATCAATTCGCTTCCTTCGCTACTGTCCGCGTCACTATCCATCTCGGTTACTCTGTTTAGAGACATTCTGCTTGATCTACACACGCGCCGAAAATGGTTTAACTTATTGCAGTTGGTGCACCGTTTTCCTTGTGCGGGACATTTCTCTTTCTCATGTATTATCCCTCCACACCAAGAACACTGTTTGCGCCGCTCGAAAGACTGTGTTTGTGAAGGTGCAGCTGCTTGTTTAAATGATTTTCGTGGTACTGTTTGATACTTCACTGCGCAGACAGACGACGACGTAGAAGAAATTTCTTTTTGCTGTTTGTGGACGGCTTCGCTTTGACGTACTGTTTGTATTGCTTTTGTTAGTGTGGGATCTGGTTCCAATTGTAGTTTCTCCGAGAGACGTTTGTCTTTCACACCTACAACGATGCGGTCTCTGATCATTTCATCGCGTAGACCCTCATATTTACAGTTCTCTGACAGAATGTACAGTGATGTAATGAAGTCTTCAACCTTTTCTCCCTCCTCTTGGCATCTTGAGTTAAACTTAGCCCTCTCATATATTACGTTGTACCGTACAATAAAATGATTTTCAAATGCCTTCAGCACTTCACAATATTTCTTTTTATTGTCATCACTAAGAGCAAGTGATAGGAAGATATCCTCAGCTTGTTCGCCCATTATATAAATGAGTGTATTTACCTATTCTTCCTGTGGTTTCTTGGCTAAACCTGAAGCTATTTGGAATCTGGAGAATCGGTTTTTCCATCTTGGCCATTCTTCCGGCGTAAAAGAAAATGGTGATGGCGCTTGCACTGTGAATTGGCTGCCTGTTGCAGTCTCAGACATTATGTTATTGTATGCTTGTGTTTTTTTTTTTTTTTTTTTTTGTTTTTTTTTTTAAAGATATTCTTATCCCACCGCTGCCACCATGCAATGTCCGATCAGTTCAAATAAAAACAATAGGTTAAGATAAGAGTGTTTATTAAAGTCCTTCCGACTAAACAGTATGAGATCTCGCAACCAACTAACTCTACTATGCAAGTTATACATTGTAGCAACTGGACTGGAGTTCGGTAATGCATTTGTGCATACAATGATATACCTACATATAAATGGTTAATTCTTTAAGTGTGTGTGTATTGATATATGCCTCAATACAACAGCTACTGATTGACTTCTTAATAAGTCTCAAAAAAAGGATCGCGAGTTTTTTTGCCTATCTTCACTCTTAATGCCGAACTATAATACGTAAGGGAACATGTTAGGATCTTATAACCATCAGCATTGAAGGTAAAGGTGGCACACATATTGAAATACATTTCGAATAGATGGCATACTAATAACCTATCATGTAATGCAATATGCAGAACTCTCTGCTAGAGTTGTTCGACCGACAATCACATGACGGTGAATAGTGAACAAGGAGTCACTGTAATTAAGAACAATTTAGGAAGGGTTAAAACATGTTATGGCAGCCACATGGCATACAGCGCATAAGTAAAGAAAGTATACCAAACTTCCCTATCAAAACTGACAAAAATACATCTTGAATGCAGCAACTGAAGATAAAATTGATACTTTAAAAAAAAGACACAGCCGCAAGATTGTACTCAACAACTTGAAGTTCGCCCGAGGAAATCCCAAGTCAGGCAGGGAAAGGAAAAGGGAACCCAGGAACAAAAAAATCAACCACTTTACACTTTGCAGCGTACAAAGCTTGACTATGTATTATCGCGCTTGACTTGGTTAGGAATAATGTTGGCTCCAAAGAAATTGTTGTTACGAAGTAATCAACTTAATTCCATCTAATAGGTACGAGTATATACAATATATTAAGAAGTTGACAAGTTAGAAAGTCCTTCGGACAGCCTTAATATTCACTCTCATGTACCTACTGCCTTAAAAGGGTTCCGAATTGACTTTGGCAACGCTGTTTCAGTTTGCCAAGATCAAGCACTCTGATGTTCGCTATAGCGAACCTTGTCCCTCGTGATTCGAAAATCTTCTTTGTTAGAGCATTGTTGCTCATTCTTAGTCTGCGTATTTTTGCTATCTGAACTACTTTTACATCTTGGTACATCTAATAGGATCATCTTTTCTATTCGGCCTCCACCAATAGCGGTCCAAATATTCTTATCTACTTATCGTCTAGCACTCCACTCCATATAGCAGAACTCGCAGGATCAATGTTTTGCAGACCATGCATTCCGTCCTCCAAATTAAACAATTTGAGGCCATTTGTTTCGCCAAACGGAAGTAGCGGCGGTTTCCTAGGGTAAGTCTTGACTGAATCTCCACTAACGTGTCACCCGTATTATTCGTGCAGCTTATATTTTCCTCGAAATAGGTAAATTCTTAAACCACTTCGAAATTACTATTGCAATCTTTTGTCCTGGACAGGTGAGCTTACTAAATTTTGTGGGGATGTTAGGGTCACAAAAGAAGGAGAAGAGGATAAGAAAATAACAAAAAATTCCACAGAGTTTTACTAGGCAAACCCTAGAGGAGGAATAACCTGAACCTGTGTTAGATCGATTTGCGTTGTCGATCAGGACTTTCATTAAATGTTAAAACTACATCTGAAGATGTCACGTGTCTTCAGTATGAAAGCATGCTTTCTGATGCCTTTTTAATATTAGACGCATTTCTGCTCTCCCTTAGGAAAACGGATTGCTACTGACGTCTTACCGAGCCATTATACTCTCGTTAAACTTTATAGTATGGCAGTGAAGTATCCTGTAAAGAATCACTAGAGAGTGAAAACTATTTTAGAGCGCAGCGACAACAAAACTCTACTTAAAGTCTTGCTAATGCAACAGAACACAGACAGAATGGTTAATTCACTGAGTCTTGGTTGGGTCCAGAAGGTCTCGAACGTGTGTTAGCCCTGTGACCTTGGTTAACGCTTCTATTAACAGTTGGATTTCTCTCATGACTCTCTAGGATGCCGGCGTATTAAAAGAATCCTTTCCGACGTCTCAGTAGGAAAAACGGATTTTTACTGCAGTAGGAGTACTTCCTCATGGAAATGTTCGGAACTTAGATCTTTTCAAATTTGTTCAACACCCTACGTTCGTGATTCTTCCTAAGAAACCGACGGAAGCTCTTATACCTCCCAATGCGGTGTTAGACTAAAATGTGGTTTTCTTTCCTTAGAAGATGAGGCTGGATTCCGACAAGGGTATGTGACATGGTATATAGGGCGATAATTCCACCTGGTAGCAAGGTCCTTATCACGTTCTGTACCACGGATTCTTACATCAACCAGCATGCCTTTAGAAACGCGGTAAACGCGCGGAAACGGCCATAGATGTCAGCACGATTAAAAAAATCTTTATGACAAAGAGTACATATTAGCAGCCTTCCTTGACATTCTATAATGTCAACATTCCCTGTAAAAGTACAATAGAAATTTAGGAAATGCCGGAGTTCATTCTGCATTAAGGAACCTGATAACCTGAATGCTCCGCAAAAGGAACATCAATGCAACACTAGGTAACACGGTATTGATGGTCACTACCTCAAGGGGCATCCCTCAGGGAAGCATCTCACCTCTTGTGTGAATCCGAGCTGTTAACGTAATACCTGTAAGTCTAAACAGGGAGGGAATAAAAGCCACTGTAAACGCGGATGATGTGGTTCTTATGGGCACAGACAAGTTCTTGCCCAAAATTAGTGAAATTCTAAACTAAGACCTTAAATTCTTGGAGAATAGGCCAAGCTCTGTGGGCTCGAAATCAACACGCAAAAAATAGAGCTTCTTCTATTCACACATAAAAGGATAACGCCACAATCTGACTTTCCTTCCACAGATAAGACAAACCGCCGATTTTCCAACTTTACTAAATATCTAGATATTGAGGTGAAAGCTCAATGTCGGAAAATGTTAAAAAAAAAACGTATATTTTTCAGAAAATGGGGACCTAACCACAACAATATCCTATCGATGTAGAGGGCTACCGTCGGACCCATCTTAACCTACGGTAGCTTAGTACGGTAGCAATTGACAAATAAAACTAGCAATCTTAAGTTAATGACAAAAGTACAGAAGATTGCATATTATAGGCACGACTCACGCCATGAGAACGACGCCAACGGTAGAAGTAGAAAATGTACTTGGTCCCGTGTCGCTAGATCTATACATGCAAGAATTTACAGCGGAAAGAGCTCTAAGATTGAGTCTACTTTATGGGTGAAAAGCAAACCTGAGAGACCACGCCCGAATCCCTACAATTGAACTGGGTTTATGACCCAATACACACTACGTATATATAATACCCCATCACGACTTTTAAATATCATTCGTCTGCATTTTCCCAAGCCAGGAATGAGACAGAAATGAAATGGTAGAAGCCTAGAAATCGGAGCTGGAATCTTCTCCAATCAATTGAACATGCTCGCTTCGCCTACCCGAGATATTTTGTGCAGCAAAAGTAGCCAAACTTGAGGCAATGTCCCACGAGGATATTACCGTATTTATTGATAGCAGGCTATTACGGCCATTGTGGCAGTCCTGATTAAATCGAGGTTTTTGAAGCGATCTCGTGAAGAGCTTAAGGCTTCTTGCGTTCAGCATAAGGTTACGCTCTGCTGGTCCCTGACCACAAAAGAGTGGCAGGCAATGAACATACAGCCTAGCTAGCCCCAAAAGGATACCCCTATAAAGAGAACTAGCAGATCAAAGTATCAAACCTTCACTCTGCACTCTGAGAATGCAATTGAAACAAAAGATATAAATGAAATCCAATGAAAGGTGGAAAAACCTTCCAACCTGTGAAACCTCAAAACCAGGACAAGAATGATTCTCCTGAAAAGCAGAGCTGGACTATCTACGTTTGTTTGATAACTCACACGCTAGAATATTCTGAAGCGCATGCAATAAAACTGGGCCTTATCGACGACGACCTCTGCAAAGGCTAGGAGATATAAGCTTTCGGGAGAATACCATTAATATGAGTTGATGTCGAAAAGCTAAACGATACATCTTAGTTTTATTTTTTTACTTTCAGTGAGTTTGCTGAAGGAGCCGTTCACATTTAAAACCTATAATCTTGGTTTATGTACCACCGGAAGCCATAGTTTATGTACCTAGATTTTCGAAAGATATGGTAAAAGAACTCCATCTTAATATTATGCGATAGCAAAAGCGCTTCTATTAGGCGTTAACTGGGTTACAACACAGTTCAACGTAAGCCGAATTGAAAAACGACTATTCATAGCATCGGAATCAGGATGGATTTGATAGGCTTAACTGCGGTGCAGGAAGACCTGGGAGAGTATATGTCAAAGCTGCGAAGGAAGACCCGTTTTTTAAAAAGGATTACTACGAAGGAATCTGAAAAATAAAAGAAGAGTTCTAACTCAATTTACTATATGCAGAAACCGAGAATTCAGCCGTAGCAGCAGAGGAACCTTCCCAGGAATAAAGAAATACAAGAGCAAGCAATACGTCTATCTTGTTGGTTTTTAACCTTTCAGTATCAGGTGTGAACTATGCAGCAGCTTCGGAAATAGTAATTATAATACGCGGATGTTAGTGACGACAAGGCGAAATTATTCTCTAACGCGAATGTTACAGCTTTTAATGCTAAATCAATTCTCAGCTTGTATAACACCATCCACGAATGCTTGATGAATTTCCACTAATTCGAACTAAGCGATAATTGCCTTATATAATAAGGCTAAGCGATAAATAATCAAGTTATAACAAATTAAGAGGCGTTATTGATGCGTCCATTAAAACCTCTGCTAACATCGCATTAAGTGAAATATTGCTACATGGACCTACGATCCAAGATGACATTTTTCCACTACTAGAACGACACGCTTCGAATTTAAGACTGACTTAAAGAATATGTATCGGCAAATCTCCAAGACTGCAGACAGATGGAGACCAGATGATTTATGTCATCTATTAGTATAACTAAAATTCTTCTTCTGTATCAAAATGTGTGTGCCTTTTCCTGCCTATTACAAATTTAAGACAAATTGTTTCAGATTAAACTCATATACCAATCAAAAATGGAATTGTTTGAATTCTGGAAGAAGACTGAGCACGGGTGAAGGACAAATGAGATGCTAGACCTTATTTTGTATAAATTTACTTGTGAAGATATTCCAACTGAAGAAAAAAATGCAGTACGCTCTGTTAGAACAAATTTTAGCTCGATTGGAATAAACAAATGGCGGGACTGCAACAGGACTAACACTGTTAGTCTTAAGAAAAAGCGAACCGTGGTTAAATGAATATGTTTCATTGCCCTTATTTAAAAGTGACTTATCTGACCCAAGCAATGGACAATCTAACATTTCTTTAAAAGGAAAACCTCGAAAATAGTTCAAGGATACCAGTTCAAAAACGAAAAAGCGTTTTCACAAGAAAGTTCTCAGTTGTTGTTTGCAGCAGGGACAAGTTTGTGAGCGGCCGGAAATAAAGATGCTGCTAAAATATTAAATGAAGCAGTAAGATCACCTAAAAAGGCTACAGAAATGAAAAGACTAATATATGCAGAAGCCAAGAAACCAAAGCCCTATTCAGCAGAAGAAGCGGTTGCATTGACATTAGATGCGCGATTGAGCAAACATGCATATCAGTTAATAAGAAAGCAAGACAATGAACGCAATTCTGAAATTTACCCTCCTTACTTTCGTGTAATGGAAATAAAAATGAAGTGTTATCCCAGGAAAATTGTCATAACAGAAAGTGAAGCAGAAGCGGAACTACAATCGTTGTTAAACCACTATATCATGCCGGTGTCCTTTCTCCACTTCATAGGAAATTAGTGGTTAATGAACTGCTGATATACCTGGAAGCGGATGGTAGTAGGGTGATTGCCTATGCGGATGGCGTTGCTATAGCCATCTCAGATAAGCATCTTAATACCAATAAAGAACTCCTTTAGTTAACTCTTAACAGATTAACCTGTTGGACAGATCGCTGTGGATTGGGAGTAAACCCCCTGATCCTGTCCTGTTTTCCAGGAAATATAAAATTTTAGTCATAGACCTTTCCTCAATAAACGGTACCAGTTCAGTCTTTTCCGATACAGCAAAATATCTGGGTCTCATTTTTGACAGGAAACTAAACTGGAAAAATAACATTCAATAAAGAGCCAAGAAAGCTGCAATTATTCTATTCCCTTACAAAATAGCCATTGGGAACAAATGGAGCCTTCATAAGACTATACTCACCTACGGTGTTCTTTTCTTGTGGACGGCCTTAGACAATGCAGTCAACTGCAGCAAACTAAGCAGAGTTCAAAGAACAGCATGTCTATGCGTAAGCGGAGCATTAGATATTCTGTTTCACTTGACACCAATCGTTATCTTCAGCAGGCAAGTAGTTGCGACCGCAACTATTCACTTTAAAGCCACTACACAGTGGACAAATAATTTATCTAAGGTTCTCCTTCCGCCTTTCAAATCACAGTTCCAAGTGTAAATTCTGACGATTAAAGAAGTCCTGTCCTGGATGAAGAAAAACGTGGTATCTGCTAACGGATATCCGCATCTCTTTGGATAGTCAGGCCGCTATCAACTCCCTGGACTCAGTCTCATTAAATTCTAAAACCCCCCTTGAATGCCGATCATCTCTTACGGATAAAGCAGATCAGTTCAACCTTCACCTTTGTTAGGTGCTGGGCTACAGAAATATTCCAGGGAATTTTAGGGTCGGCGAACTCGCCAAATTTGAAACCACTCTACCTGTTATACCGGAGAAGAGTAGCATAGGTATTCCAATTGTTACGTCCAAATCAATATTAAGGTTGGAGGCTAATAAAAGAACATACCTTAGCTGGACTCTTGGATCAACATTTCCAGCGACCAAACAGATCTGGCCAAAGACGTTAACAGTCTCCTACGAGATCCACATGGCATCACTATGGGCCAATAGGCCTAAGTGAACAGCTACTTTTACCTACCTACCTACCTACCTACCTCTACCCCTCCATTCGGCGAATTGTGAGCGTAATTCTAGCTGAAGTATTTTCTGATTTTGAACTGGTATTGTTACACAAAAAAAAAATTCCCGACCCTGCAAAAATCGATTGTGATTTGTTTGCGGCTATAATCGTTCCTCTTAGACTTTTTAAAATATCTCCCGATATACTTTTCTGATCCAACTCTAGCCCTGCATCAACGCGATACTGCAGACCGATTAAAATTGCAGTCAAAAAGGAGACTGCACTAATTTCAAAACAGTTTAGAGACAACATACGAGTACAGGCTCAAATCGACAAACTAACTCCAACCGAAGTAATTGTGTCCATGTATGAAAATTCATATTTATCATAAATTACTTTTAACAATGGTTGATGGAGAACTGTCTGGTGCTCTAACTTGCTTTATTTGCAAAGCTTGGATTCATTTTCGGTGTTGTTTGCATATTTCGTATAAACTGCCTATATGCAAATGGAAAACCGCTTCAGAGGAAGAAAAATGAGTAAATGAAAAAAACAAATTCAATTTTAATTCCGTTCTCAGTTATGCTCGTTGATGTTTCGAAACCGCGAAGTGGAACAATAAACGATGGTAACACGTCGATTCTTTAAAAATCCGTGCAAATCAGCAGAGATCGCTGAAGTGTTGAATTAATTTTCACATTTGGAACGTTTTTTGAACACAATTTCCAGTAGATTTGATATTTATACTGAGAAATTCATTGAATATTGCAAAAATACAGCGATATTATTTGTAAATTTGTATCCATGGTATTATATGCCCGCAAGTGTGCATAAGATACATGGACAGGATGTCATAAGAAATGCATTAGTTCCCATTGTTAAGCTAACAGAAGAAGCGCAAGAAGCAAGAAATAAGGACTTACAATTTTATCGCTAATATCATACAAGCGCAGTAGAACCAGAAATATGGAAGATTTTTTCCAAATGCTCCTTATAATTTCTGATCCAGTTGTAAGCTTTTATCGATAACAATAAAAAAAAAGTTTTTCTTTCTTTCGATAACTGATATATTGGAGTTGAACTCTGAAGATTGTTTAGGTTCAAGCTCTTCTGATTCTAACTTTGATTCAGATTAATTTTTAGTTAATGACGGGTGTTACAATAACGTTCATAAATTGTTTTTGTCTTTAAATCAATAAAATTTCCATTTATTTTATTTAAAATTAATTTA
Organism: Volucella bombylans; assembly: GCA_949129095.1. Taxonomy (NCBI): domain Eukaryota; kingdom Metazoa; phylum Arthropoda; class Insecta; order Diptera; family Syrphidae; genus Volucella; species Volucella bombylans. The sequence continues at coordinate 87,504,237 of OX422143.1, forward strand.
ACATCGATGACATCCAATAAATAAATGATTTTAAATCAAAAAATAATTTCATCCAGGAAGATTCGTATTTTTGACCACTGTGCATTGGTCTTTCAGCATGAAATGTCGAAATAAAACGCTGAAACACAAAATCAGGAAATACTAAACTTACTATGAAAAAAAAATAGTCTCCATTCGCATCAATGGTCAATTTTGCCAACGTTATGGTAGGGAAAATATGCCATTTTTAAAGAAGTGCTTTAATTTATTCACTACAAATCCTTCAACGGCTGTCATTTCGAATTCGGAAGCACTGGCTACTGTGTTACAAACTCATAAAAAGGTGGTAATCTGTTGCCGATAGGTTCTTAGAATACGGTGAATTGAGGAGCATTAGGTCTATCATTGTCATGAAAGATAAATGGGCCATATCTGTTCATCAGTACTGGTTGCTTGTGCAGCAATTTTTCGTGCACTGTTTTCAATTCTATGCAATAGGACTGTGTAGTTATTGCTGCACCTGGTTGCAGGTACCTCGCTGGTCCGCCAAACTGTGAGCATAACTTGTTTTTGGATGGAGATCCTGTTTTCGCTGCACTACTGAAATATCCTCTCGATCCAACCACCGACCAGTTCGCTTATGGTTGTCATAAAGAATCAATTTTTCATCGCAAGTCACAATTCGATGCAAACCTGATGTCAATCGCCGACAATTGAGGTGAGACGATGAAATTTCAAGTCGATTCAGATGGTTTGAGTCAGTGCAATGCAGAATCCACCTTTCCAATTTCTTCACTTTTCAAATTTCTTGGAGGTGATTCCAGATGGTACCAATGGATACCCCGAACGTTGTAGCGAGGAACTGAATAGTTGTTGACTAGTTTCGCTCTAATTTCAGATCGCAAGTCTGGGTTCATTTTCAAGACTAAAATTTCCGCTATCCAAATTAATGAACCAACGGCGCACTGTTCATTCATTTGCAGTCGCAAGTGTTGTAAAATATCTAATAGAATACGAGTATACCTCAAACGTCTGAACTGATTACAACTGGCGTAAGTACCTTACTTCCGTAAAACTATTTTAGAAAGCGGATAAAAGTCCATTCATTCATTATGTTCTTTGCTAATTTAATAAATAGTTTCATGCCCAGGACGTATTTCTAAATCCAGACTTACTTTTAAAGTTAAAAAACAACTTGAAACAATTTTTAGCATTTAACTACTACAAAACGAAACTACATGAAGGGACAATGTAAGTTAATTTTCAGGAAGTTAACAGTAATCGAACAAGAGTATGTTCAATGAAAACTCAGGTTGGATAAAGCAACAGCTGGAATTATACACCTGCTTTCCCAAACCTAAAAACACACATGTAGTATAAATACAAGCATGTCCCAGATATACGACATGCTATGCATAGCTACAAATGAAAGTGCATAACATACAAATCGAAAGCTAGGACATTGTGACTGAAAAGAAGATATTCCTTTTGCTTGCTCTTTTGATAGGAAGGAAAGGATTTCTTTCGCCGCCCAAGTCGTAAGGATATATCGGAGAAGCAAAATATTTAAATTTAAATAATTAATCTCTCATAGATAGTTACAAAGTTCAATGTCTACTATTGGAGGAATGGAATCAATTGGATTTTGACCTTAGGAGATCTCGAGGTCAAATCTATAATTTGTAAGTGAGTTCCTTTTGGAACAGACTGTCAATATTCTCCGGAGAGAATGCCATTAACTCTTATTCCAGTGAAAAGCTTAAAAGCATTCGCTACTGCATTGGTACTGATTCCATTACAATATGAATTAAGTGTTATAGTAGTAAAGATTTTCCTTGTCGTCCTCAACCTCTCCAAGTCTGTTAAATTGTTACCACATACGGTGTTAAAAGGGTGCGATAAAAGATGTCTCCTTATCTCATTCTTATTGTAATGAGTCTCCAAGTTGTAACTGAGAGATATTAAGACTAAAGTGGGCTGACACTAAATTCAAATTAGGAAACTCTTGTGAGGATCTCCACTGTAGGAGGAGACAAACCGAATCCTAATCAGAAAGTGAAGACTAAAAACCAAAAACCATTTGACACACAAATTAAAATACCGGAAATGAAAATGTCCAAGAAATTAGGCAGAAAGTCCGAATTAGATTTGCTGTTTGTGAGTGAAAATTGCTGTGGGAATTTTAAATTCCACCGAGCACTTTAGCTCGAATTTCTTGTAGATATTTTGAATCTCGGACAGGTCCATATATATCTGTATATCTGGTTACGAACGTTTAGAAGGATATGCAAATTAGAGTAGAGGTAGGTAAAATTTATTCAGTGGCTTTGCGATAACAGGACAAATTAAAGGTGGGTGAAAGTATCTGTACAGAGTTACTTTAAGATTCTCTATAAATGCCAGAGACAATTTTCAGTTCATTCACTGGGAAGTGTATTCATTTAGAAGTGTAAATGATATGCAAGTGAACTGAGCAGTTTTCACGTATGTATATAGCATATAGTCAGAAGTGCCGAAGACCTCTCAACATAAGAAAATCAGCATGAAAGGCAACTATCAAGCGTAAAATCCAATTTATGTACTTCGTATCTAATATCCCAATAAAATCACCAATGTCTGTAGCAACAAATATACATCCCATTACAATCGAAAATCTAGTCAAGAGCTCTTGAGAAATTGTTTTCCGACAGATGAATTTCAGTAAAATCAGAACATTCAACACAGACTTCCAAATTCGAAAAAAGCGACTATTTTCTTCCGATAAATGCATACTTAAGGGATAATGAACATAATTCAAATCTTTAGCATAGTGGATCCTAAGTGCTAGGGAAGAAAGAAAGTTAAATATCGACGGATGTTGGTTTTGAATGCTTGCAGGTTATAATAACTAGGAAATAACAGAAAGGTATCCTGTATGACGTAGCAAATATTCACGATATTTCAGAATTCGTCCAATGGTGAGTTTATGGATAAGTTGTTGAGCATTGTTGCTACTGTTGAAGGATTCAATAGGGTGAATGTTATTGTCAATTTCCTTGGAGCAGTGATGGTGAAAATAGCGATAGAATAAGGAAATTCAGAAAGCATAACGTTGGTAATAGAGGAGGAGCATGTCATTTTACTAGGTAACATTGGCGTATGCTTTAAATTTAAACACACGTACTTAAGTTATATCCAACAAGTCTATTCATGAGTATCTGACTAGATGTAGGCATTGCACTACAAGAAGGTAAATGCCTCATTTATTGAGGCCAGATCATATACAGTGAAGTATTTCTTAGATTGATTAAGGAAATCTAGACATTTCGGTAGTGGTCTTGGTAACATGGACTATGTGGCCTTTCCAAATTATGCTGCTATACGTTTTTCTGTTTCAACGATGCTATGCAATTCAGGGTAATGACTCGCTGTTAGAATTTCGCTTTGGAATCGCTAAATTGAGCTCGTTTAGTGGTTGCCCAATTATTTAAGAGAACATCGGAATTCAAAAAGCTTAATATACCCTATTGCAAAGGAACAGGAAGGAATATGAAAAGCAGCAGAAGGTATTGTCGGGTGTATTAGAAATGGCAAGAGCTCATTAATGAAGAGTTGAAAAGTATGAAAAGTATATCGGAAACAGAATTGAAACAGAGATTCATCGGCCTTAAATTCATGCAGTTTCTACAACAGAGCCTGATGTCAAATTCTTTAAAATGTCATTAAGATATTTTTATGAATTTCGGAAGGGTACTCAGCTCAATATTGCGTAAGACCTACAGCCCCGTGAAGAAGTAATTTCTCAGACAAAACAATCGCATAATATCAACTTTTATTGCTTTTGAGGTTTTCGATTGTTTTTGTAAGCAATTGGTTAGTAAAAGTTTCAGTTTATTGCAGTTTTATTTTTGTAAAGATTTCTATTTATTCACTTATTTATTTATTTTATGCCAAAAAGGAATTCAGATAGTTACAAAAAATGTGCAAGGATACACGACGAATGGCTAAGAAGGATTTTTTGGCCTAGAAATGGATCTTGTATATTTAAAGTAGGTGTTGTGTAGCTCAATAATATTTTTTTTTTACTATTTGCCACAGACGTTCATTTATGTTTGTCATACATATTTATATATTTGACGAGTGTTTAGATTTTTGTACAGTACTACACCAATAATAATTTAAAACGTGATCACTAGGTCTAACTGATATTTTTAAGTTTCGTAAAGGGTTCTCATTATATTTATCTTTATATTTTAATAGCTCTTCGAATTGGTTGTTCAAAATTCACGTCAGAATAGTCTAATGGGAAATTTCTTCAGTAGTACCCTACTAGCACAGAGAAAATAAAAAAACACAATTTAGGGGATTAAAGAAGACTTTCAACAATCTATCTGATCTGGCCAAAGAATTTGATCTCGCAATTTATACGAGTGGTTTGGAGCTAGATGTAGAAAAGTTCACCAAATCATCACATTTGAAACATTTTCAAATTTGATCATAGAATCAATGAGAGGCTGATACTACTCGCTATTGAAGTTATAGATGAGCAATTACCTTTATACGCTCATTTGACGAGAAAAGTTGTGTGAAAAAATGTAAAAAAAACTCAAAAAATGGAATAAATGGTTGCGGGTAATCAAAAATGGACAGGTAAGAAATATCAGAATGTGGATGAGATTTGAAACTTGCATTCAGTTTTGTAACAACGATCACGATTTAGATGATATAAGATAAAATAAGTCCATCACGTGGGCCGTCTTACCACTGGAATTCGTTGGTAATGATGCCAATATCAGTAGCATTGCATGGTAGACAAAAATCCGTACAATAACTACCGAAAAAGTCGTAGAAGAGATTTCTAAAACAAAAAGGTGACACTTTAGCAGCCGAGGAACACTATACAACACATTGTTAAGTGTATGTTGGGTACAAGGTTTAAAAATAAGATAGTTCAGATGTGGTCAGTAACTACTCAAAAAGTAGTGCTGTCGGTCGAATTAAAGGAATCTATTACAGCACTTCAGTTGAAAACTATTGAGGTACGGTTGAATGCTTGGTGAAACCTTGGAGATTGCATTTCCATAAGAAACTTAACGAAGTAAAGTAGAAGTCAGTAATTAATTTGTCATTACTTTATTTGTAGAGACAATATAACTACTTATAGCGTTATGCATTAGATGCACAAAAAAGAAAAGAGCGTTATTCCAGCTTAGTTCTAACACTTGATCACTTTCGAACGGTTTACAGACTGATCTGAGTTCCAAAACTGATATCAGTCAACTGAAAATTTCTGAAGAATACGAATAAATAAATTCTTTGAAAGATACACTGGTGGCAACTGAATTAGCCTTCTATGGCAATAGATTTAATACAAAGTGTAGTACACTAATTATAGAACTATAAGACGAGTAAGACATAACACAGTGCTGCTATTTCTACAAATCATACAACACAAATGATAAACAAAATGTAAACAATTGCCAATAACAAATACGAGAAAATCAAACGATTGATTTGAAACGTACAATATAGTTGTAGTGTATCAGAGTATCAAAATGCATGCGTAAGTATATGACACATCAATGGGCATGACTATACTCTTTGCACAAGCTCTCTTGTTGTACTCTTATCTCTTATCAATGGTTGTCTCGTGTGTGTGCATCACTATGCAAGCGAAAGTGATCAGTCTTGATCTGACCTACGGCTCGTGCGTGCTCACATTGGCGAGCCAACATTACAAGTGGCGACGAGGTAAACAAAACAAAAAATAACAAGTGCAAAGTAAAGTAAATAAATTAAAAGTGTGAAGAAAGTACGAGGGGCGTTCAACATATTCTCGGTATCGGGGTGAAGCTGTGGTTGTATATATAAATTGACTTATTTATCAAGTAATACTATTATTTTAGTGCATTCATGTACAATTTCATATAAATGTGATTATTAATTCGCGTTTTATCTCTAGTTAAACAGAGTTTTTGGAGATGTGTAGTAAGAACGCGGACGGTGTTATGGATCGAATTGTTACTGGGGACGAAACATGGGTCCACCACTATGACCCTGAAAGCAAACAAGAGTCCATGCAGTGGCATAAAAAAGGAACAGACCCCCCGAAGAAGTTCAAAGTCACTCCGTCTGCCGGGAAGCTCATGGCCACAGTTTTTTGGGACTCAAAGGGAATCTTGCTCATTGAGTACAAAAAAAAGGTGAAACCATCAACGCCACATCCTACGCTTCCACTTTGCATAATTTGCGGGAGGAAATTAAAAAGAAAAGGCGGGGTAAACTCGCAGCGGGTGTGTTGCTTCTTCATGACAACGCTCCTGTTCACACGGCGCGAGTTTCCAAGGCTGCTGCGCGAGATTGTGGTTTCGAAGAAATCCAAAACCCACCCTATAGTCCAGACCTTGCCCCTAGTGATTATTTCCTGTTTCCGGATTTGAAAAAATGTCTTCGTGGAAAAAGATTGTCGGATGATGAAGAACTCAAGTCGGCAATAAATGGGTATTTTGCAGAGAAAGAGGAAATTTATTTTGTTGAGGGTTTAAAAAAGCTTATCTCAAGATGTAACAAATGCATTGATGTTAGGGGAGATTATATTGAAAAATAAAAACAATTTAAATTGAATTCGCATTTTCCTTCATATCGATACCGAGAATATATTGAACGTCCCTCGTATTTCTTAAAGTGTTTAAACATAAGGGTGAGTGAAATGATATTTTTTTTGGAATTACAAAGATAATTAAAAAATTGAACTACATTTGAAAAAAAAGAGAGAAAAAAAAGGTAACAAACAAAACCCGGTTTTCCGTTAAATTGGACAAGTTTGGACAAGTGTTTTATTTTTCCATTTGATTGGAACAAAGAGTTGATATGGTTCGTTTCTATGTAATTAGAAGTTGAGAAATTCCATTTAATTGGAAGAAACAAGAAAGTAACACTTCAAATGAAGTTGTGAAAAGGATGTTGGTTGATCCATTCAATTGGTACTAAGGGGTGAGACTAAAATTGTTCACCATTCCATTGAATTGGATAATTTTGTTAAAGAAAGTCAAATTTTTTTTAAGTAATGATATCATAAAGCTTGATGTAATATTTGCATTTTGATAACAGAAATGAAGAAAAATCTTCCGCCTCTGGAAAATTTCGTGACAGAAGGAGAAACGTCTTCTGTAGGCTTAAGATGGGTGAAGTGGAAGAGGGCTCTCGGCATTTATTTGGAAGCTGCAAATATTGAAGCAAATATCCAAAAGATAATGGAGAGAATTATAATTGGTTGCGAAGTCGTTATTAACTTTATAGATGACATTTTGGTATTTGGAGATACTAGAGAAGAACATGATACGCGTTTAAGAAAACTGTCTCAGGTATTATCTCAAAATGATGTACTCTTAAACAGGAACAAATGTCAGATGGCAGTGAGTAAGATTCAATTTTTTGGACATGAACTTAGTGCTGAAGGAATAAAACCGCTGCAGAAGTATTTACAGAGTATTAAAACCTTTAGAGTTCCGAGAACAATCGAGGAACTACAAAGTTTTCTCGGCTTAATAAATTTTATTGGAAAATGGATTCCAAATTTAGCCACAGTGACGGAGCCACTAAAAGTTCTTCTTAGAAAAAAATTAACAAAGAATAGTAAGCTTACTCAATATTGGACAAATCGTTCAATGAAATAAAAGAGATATTATTTAAAATCAAGACCTTGGGATATTATGACGTTAAAGACAGAACGCAAATCGTTGCGGACACAAGCCCAGTTGGACTTGGGGCAATATTGATTCAAATAAACTTTGAAGGTCCAAGTATCATTGCCTATGGTAACAGAACACTAACTGACTGCGAACGCAGATACAGTCAGACAGAGAAAGAAGCACTAGCTCTTGTCTGGGCCATTGAACATTTTAATATATATCTGTTTGGCAAAGGATTTGACTTAATTACGGATCATAAGCCTCTTGAAATTATATTTGGCCCGAAATCCATACCTTGTGCGCGCATTGAGAGATGGGTTTTGAGTCTACAATCGTATAAATTTAAAATTCCAATCTCACGGTTGTGTGAATGTTTAAAGAAACCATCATCTGAAGGAGAAAGCTATATACAACAGATAGTGCATAATTTAACACCAACAGCGGTGTCCATCCAAGAAATGAAAGAACATTCATTAAAAGACATTGAAATAAGCACAGTAAAACAAGGAATTTTCAAAAACTTATGGGATCAGTCGGTTAAATCAATGAAAATTTTTGAAAACGAATTATGTTTTTATGAAGGCGTCTTACTTAGAGGAAGCAAAATAGTTATCCCTCAAACATTGCGGGAAAAAGTTTTAGAAGCAGCTCACGAAGGTCACCCAGGTATTGTTTCTATGAAAGGTCGGTTAAGAACAAAAGTATGGTGGCCGGGGATAGATAGAGATGTGGAAAATCTGATAAAAACTTGGAAAGGGTGTACTTTGGTTACTTTTGCTCAGAGCTGTAAACTTTGAAGTACCAGTACGAGTCCAGTACCCAATACTCTGTACTTGTACTTGTACTTATAAATTTCAAGTACAATGTACTCCCTACTTAAAAAATAAATAAGTACCAGTATTTGCCTAAGTACTCTGTACCAAGTACATTTACTAGGTACTTGAATACACCCCAGTACATTTGTAAGTACTTTGCAAGTACTTTTCAAGTACTTATCTTTTACAAGTTTATACTCAATTTGTAATTTTTGAACCAACTCTTGCTAACAAATTACGGTTCCTAACAATGTTGTGGTTTTGCAAGAAAAACTAATTTATTGTTTGTTTTTCTTCGAAAGACTTAAGAAAATTAGAGTTAGTTTTCAATAAAACTAATTCCTCGAAATGCGGGTCAGACAGCGCGCTGCGTTTTGGAGTATTAATCAGGCCAGCAAAGGAAACCAACCTTTCCACAGGGCCCGATGACGTCAAAGGAGTATTAAGTTTGATTGAAAGGTTTTTAAATATCGGATATTTGTCCAATATTTTCATTCCGCTTCCTAAATGAGTTATGTATAGTAAATATTCTTTTCCAATAAAAGCAGAATGAGAGTATTGACGAGGAACATAGGTATGAAGGATTTGTATGTACTTGAAAAGTACTTGAAAATGTACTGGGGTGTATTCAAGTACCTAGTAAATGTACTTGGAACAGAGCACTTAGGCAAAGACTTGTACTTATTTATTTTTAAGTAGGGAGTACATTGTACTTGAAATTTTTAAGTACAAGTACAATTACAGGCTACTTAGTACTTTCACCGTACTGCAGTACAAATGTATTTCATTACTTTACAGGTCTGCTTTTGCTGAACAATCTAGTTCCATTGAAACGATGGGAGCTTCCAAGCTCTTCATGGATTGACATTGCCGTAGACCTATTGGGACCTCTACCGCAAAATAAATACGTGTCCATTGTAGTAGATTACTATAGCCGATACAAGGAAATAAAATAAAAGCATTACTACCTGTAACATCGTAAAGATGTTGAAGGAAATATTCAGTAGGCTTGGATATCCAATTTCATTAACAGCTGATAACGGTAAGCAATTCATTAGGAAGAATTTAGGTCCTGTTGCAGTCAATGCAATATCCTGCTTTTTAATAGTATCCCCCCCATATTGGCCTCAGCAAAATGTAGAGGTGGACCGTCAAAACAGAGATATCCTAAAAAGACTGAAAACAGGAAAAATTGAGGGAAAGGAACTAAATGAAAGTCTATGGGAATACTTGATGATGTATAATAGTACACCCCACTCAGTGACAGGAAAATCACCTTCCGAATTATTTTTTAATAGGGTTAATAGATACAAAATACCAGCATTTGAGTCAGTAGAAAAGAAGATTAACGATTCAGAGGTAAGAGATAGGGATAAAGAAAGAAAAGAAAAAGGAAAAGAGTATGCCGACAGAAAACGTGGAGCAGAAAGTTCAGATAATTCTATAGGGGACAAAGTTTTTATAAAAAATATGGACAGACAAAATAAACTTAGTTCAAATTTTAATGAAGTTCCTCATACTGTGCAAAGCTCTCATAAAGGTGATATAATTGTTCAAAATGATCAGACAGGTCAAACATTGTACATCTTAAAAAAGTTGAAGGTTCGTGGAAATCAATTTAAGAAAATATAAAAAAGGATAAGATAAAGAATGACATGTTATTAAGTTAAAGTGAATTTCAGTTAAAATGAATGTAGGCTACAATGAATTAAAGTTGAATTGAATTTATGTCAAAAAGTTTAGTTCGAATTACTGTACAATTTTGTAAGAAAAAAAATGAAAATTTGTAAAATAAAAAATATATTTGAAAAAACAGGGAAGAGATGTAGTGTATCAGAGTATCAAAATGCATGCGTAAGTATATGACACATCAATGGGCATGACTATACTCTTTGCACAAGCGCTCTTGTTGTACTCTTATCTCTGATCAATGGTTGTCTCGTGTGTGTGCATCACTATGCCAGCGAAAGTGATCAATCTTGATCTGACCTACGGCTCGTACGTGCTCACATTGGCGAGCCAACATTACTATAGTGAAAGTGAAAAATGACAACAAAGATTTTTTGTCTCGCATGTCCGAACTGCAAACTTAAAACTCCGAACTTAAATCCAAAGTCAGCGTTCTACAAGAAAAAGCAAATTTCTTGGAGCAGTCCAATCTCTCCAATGTCGTGGAGTTTGTCAACGTACCGTGTGTTGATAATTCCAATGCAACATAAGTGGCTGTGGGTCTTGTTCGTGATGGACTGGAAGTGGAAATAGGCGAGAATGACATAGACTATGTAACATATGTTAAAAAAATAAAAACAACAAGAGGACGCAAACATAGCACTGCTACCAGTATGTCAGACGAAAATATTTCAGCTGAGGACAACACTAATATTGTTGTCATTAAATTGGCACGTCGACAGATAAAGGAAACATTTATATTTATTTCTAAATTAACTTTAACTCTTCTAAAAAAATTTCAAAATCTTAATATTTAGTTTCACATCAAAATATTAGAAGTATGAGAAAAAACTTTAATTCTTTCGTTGCCCACATAAATTCTTTGAATTTGTTGGCAGATTTTATTGATATATCTGAAATCTGGTTGTATGACAGTGAACTATCCAATTACAATATCCCTGGTTATGAAATATGGTAATTGTAATAATTCGTATAGTAAAGGAACCCGAAAACCGCGAAGAAGTTATTAAATATAATTTTAGCAGTGCGGATACCATAAAAATTACCTGCACTTTAAATAATGAACCTCTTATGATTTTGTGTATTTATTGCTTACATGAAAACAGTTTAAGTAAAAATATCTTTATTGAGAATATGCGTGAGCTTTTGAAAAAGGTAAAATCGAAGAACTTAATAGTTTTAGGCGACATAAATAGGTATTAACATTTTAAGTGATATAAATGATTCTGACAAATATTTGTTTTTAATGTCCTCTTATGGTCTGAACTCGCTTGTGAATGAGCCCACACGTATAACAAAGTTGGTCGTATAAGGTATCGAGTAAAGTACTTGATTTAAGTATTACTGACCACTGTATGCTAACCCTTGAAATAGGTCAATTGACTGTTACTAAAGTGAATAGATTCATTCCTTTCCCAGTTGAACATAAAATAGACTATTTGAAATTGATTGATGTTCTAAATTTTGAGTTTTACCACCACATTTCAGTGGCGTGTTAATAGCACGTATTCTTTGCAGTGAAAAAAATAGAGATAGCATTTGTGAAATTAAAATGGACAATACTTTAGTGCGCAACCCCATTAATATTTCCAATATTTTTAACAGCTATTTTACCTCCGTTGCAACAAGTTCCAAACCGAATCCTCCTCAAACTGAATGCAGTTCCGATTCATACCCAGATATTGCTGAATATACTTATCAGATCAACAGTTTTGTTTTTCAACCCTTTTCTCCACTTGGTCTTTTTAAATATATAATGAGTCTTAATCATAAAAGCTCTTGTACTTCCGATGATATAACTAATTGTCTCGTCAAACGTGTTTCATTTTTGATTGTTGATATATTGTATTACATATTTAGTATGAATGTTTGTGGTGGTGTTTTCCCGTCCGCGTCAAGGGCTGCTGAGGTTATTCTTCAATATAAAAAGAGGTGTCGAAAACCAGTGAATCAATATAGACCGATATCATTACTTCTAACGTTCTCCAAGTTATTTGAAAAACTTATGAAATCCGTATTCTATCGTTTTTAAATAAAAACTATTTTTTGTATTATCAGCAATTTGGTCTTCGTGAAGGTAAATCTGCAGAAGACGCCATTTTAAAATTTTGTAGTGAGATATGCGATGGTTTTAATAATAATAAATGTTCTATAGCATTGTTTATTGACATGACTAAAAGGATTCAGTGTTTCATTGGATTGAATCTTACTTAACAGGAAGATCTTAAAGAGTAAAACTATATGGAGTTTTTAGTAATGAGTTGAAGTTACGAGTTGGTGTGCATTAAGTTTCGGTTCTAGGTCCCATTCTCTTTTTGATATACGTAAACTCCATCTTTAAACAAAAGTTAAATAGTGGTAAAATTAAGGGCTAATGTACAGTTGTTAAAACAATGGTTCGCAAAACATGAGCAAAACAGTAAGATTGAAAACTTAGCTTATGATTTTCAACTTGAAAAATTCTAGTCCCGTTGATTGTAATGTTGTTTATTTTAAGACAAAATCTGTCGAATATTCTAAGTATCTAGGTGTATCAATAGACAAGAACTTGAGCTGCAAAACCCACATAGCGGACTTAAAAAATTATATATGTTGTGTGTAGTTTGCCTTTATTTTGTAGTCTTCGAATCCTACCAATAAAACCCATGTATGTCGTTAAAGTTCTTAAAATCTTTGGCATGCGCAGTGAATACAGTGCAATACCTACACTAAAATATACAATAAATACAATCAAGACCTGGCTTTTTACATTAGATATTTCTCAAGTTAACGTTTGTTCACTAACACTGTCTAACATGTTTTCTTTTTCTTGTTTTTAAATTTTATATTTAAATCGAAATTTTTTTGTTTTTCTTTTTTCTTTTTTCATTTCGTATTAATCCAATTATGAATTTAATTTGATTTTCCATTTATATTTTTCACTTTTTATACATTTTTTAAAAACCCTAAAACAATTGTAAGCTTACTAATTAAATGGGTCATTGACCACTAGTCCTATAAGGCTAAAGAATGACACCTATTATCTTATTTTGCAAATCGTTCTCTTTGTTAATATGTATCCAAACAATCATTACTGGAAATTAAATAAATGAATAATATGTATATAAAAAGCGCAAACATGCGTCTTAAACTTACCTTTAAATTAAAATGAACTATGCTTTTATTGGAATTATTAATCCTACCAAGCAAACAACTATGTATATAACATACACATGAAGTGTTAACATAAAAATTAATTATTTATTTTAATTTCGGGATACAAAACAAATTGCCGACGAGAGTTTTAGAAAAAAACGGAAACAGAAAGGATGGTGTCAACCCACATATTAAATTTGCATGCATTAACTAATTAATAAATTGTTCTTTAATTGTGAGTGGATACTTAACTCGGGCAATTAGTTCGTTGATAACCAGCCAAAATACCTTTTTGCAAAAATTTGGTTAAACGATTAAATTTTAAAATCGAATAAAACGTTCAAAATGTAGAAAGCAGTCAGCACATTTTACGCATTTGAAAAAGACAAATATGCATAGCGAACATATGAACAACAATTGCAACAGCACTTCACAGCAAATGGCAATCTAGCTAAGATTAGATCTGCGGCTTATGTTCTTTTAGGCCCTAAGTTAGATTTAGAACCATATGAGAAATTAATCGATATGCTATCTAATTATTTTATTTCAAAAGTATATGTTTGCACGACCCGTTACAATTTCTGCAGAAAGATCAATCTTAGTCTGAGTGAATTCCTGAGCGACTAGGTTGTGCCAGAGCAGTGTAAGAAAGTACAATATGTACCAACGAGATGATGAGCGATTCCATAATTTTATGCATGCATACAGCAGCCCTACAAAATGTCAACCCAACCTTGGATGAAATAAAATCAATCTCAGAAGCCTATGAAGCAATGCTAAATCAATCCAGCTCATAAAAAGCGAACGTGCTGAGCCAACAATTCAAATCAATCAATTATCAACTTCACCAAATCATAGTAGCGTCCAATGTAGAACAAAGAGGGGGTCAAGCAAAACGCGGAGTGGTAGCAGACATCGACAACAACAACAACATCATACGAGTAATAATTCACAAAAATCATGTTCTGGTTGTTTTAGTCATCACCCCAAATCGAATTGCAAATTCTTATATGCCAGTTGCCATAATTGCGAAAAAAGGAAACATACCTCCAATATGCTCTTTGTTAGGCAGCAATCGTATTTCATAATAATCGAAATGGACCAGTTTGAAAATCAATGAACACTACTCGTATTTCCGAAGATATTCAGTCGATGATCCAATGCAGGTAATCGGAAACAAGTTATTTTGATGTTGAAAATAAATAGTCATGATGTAAAATTCTTCTTGGATGCGTGTGCAAGTAAATCGATGTTAGGCTTACCAGGGTATAATGAAATCAGCTGTGCGGGTTATTCAGAAACGAATTGTAGAATGAGATCATACCGGGGATGGAAGTCTCAGTGCTTGGTGAAATTAATGTCGATGTAACCTTTTATGGCCTTACGAAAAAGTTGCCATTGCTTATAACTAATACAAATTATGGTGATAATATTTTAGATATGAATTGGGCTGAAGAGTTTGGTTTACATGCTAGCCTTGATAATAGTAATGACACTAGTGTATTAGAAAGTGTGTCAGCAATTATTTGCTAAATACCCTGAACTATTTAGTTCATCGCTTGGACACTGCAATTCAGTCAATGCAGAACTCTATCTCAAATCTTCCGTAAATCCAAAATATTTTAAGGCAAGTCCTATTCCTGATGCACAGCTTGACGTGTTTAAATTGGAAGCGAAGCGCTTCAAAAAAAAATTATTTTGCATTTTTCCCAGTCTTGAAAAATTTCAAGGGTCCTTCCAATCGCAAAAAGAACAAACCCTTTGACTTCAGACCAATAAGCATCCTTGTCTATCGAAAGTCTTTGAAAAAGTCTTAGAGAAACAAATACTAAGCCATGTGATGATCAACAACTTGCTTTACTCGAAACAATCAGGCGTTATAGTAGAGCAAATCATAGTTGCTCTACGGCTATGAAAAACCTACTTGATGAAATACAGCAAGATTATGATAAGGGCCATATAAGCCTACTTTGTTTGCTTGAGTTCTCGAAGGCTTTTGATAGGGTAGACCACAATATTCTAAGGTGGAAGCTTAAAAACTTGTTTGGTCTCCTTGATAGGGCTGTAAAACTTATCGGCAGCTATTTGTCAAGAAGATTCCAAAGAATCACTTCTGGCGATAAATCCTATTCACTGAATGCCTAAATTCAAGGTGTTCCACAAGGGTCAATTCTTGGTCCAATACTGTTCTGCATGTTAATCAACGATCTCCCATCAGTGTGTACGCACACTTCTGTGCATCTTTATGCAGTAGACGTACAACTCCTTCTAGGCAAACCTGGTTCATACTGATTTATTTTGCCTTATGTTAGGTTTTATATACTATTTTCAATTACATTCATATACATTATTATCTCAAATGTAGAGGGACTCGAGAACCGAAATAAAAAAAGGTGGCCAACTGTATGACAACTGGCTGACCCTAGATAAGACGGCTACTAAGAATCTGAAGTGTTGACTCATCCGCTGATAACGAAGGTGTCAAATGACGTCTCGATAAAGATGGTTTGAATGCACTAGCAATATAATCGATGATCTTCTGCTGCTGACTTATCGCTTCTGCTTTATCACTTCTGCGTTATCATACATATGTCGCCGATTATTGTCTGCTCTCGTTCTCCGTCGACCCTCCTATATTCTGTGTTTAGACTATCTCTAAACATTTTGCCGCCCCGAAATTGGTGGCGGAATGGCGAAGTCGATTTGTAGATGGTTTGATGATCCGCAACATTTTCGTCGAAAAAATATTTGTAGTCTTATAAAAACTAATATCAGTGCAGAATGCCCGCTGGTTGTATGCCATTTTAGTGCTCGAAGTTCTATATCAGATGACTCCAGCTGATTTAATTGTTTAGTGAGTTTATCAATCAATTGAGAATTATTGCTTATTGCAGTGTCGAATGGCTTGATGTTTGTGTCAGGTAGAAAGCTTAAGTTGTTAATCCAGTATGAAGCTTGAATTCTTAATTCTTCTTGATGTTCAAATTGTTGAGTAGGTAGACGTTAGTGCAATTACCTCATAGCATGCTGAACACCCTGCTTGTAGCTTAAGTACGCCTTGATATGAAATCCTTAACCATTCCTGCTGACCGGAGCTGCAATCTATTTTTAACACGCTTATGTCAAATACCTTAAAAAGCCAATATTTTTCTTTCGACAGGTGCGTCCCCAAATCTTACTTTTTTATTTCTTCAAAAAGACATTCTGCTGTGTTTGACTTTTGTGGAGCTGCGATTTTACAGGACCTCTCAGTTGCTGGTTTCCATTTCCAGTTTTCCCGGCACATAAACTGGTCTTCCTTTATTTTTTTACATATATTCAGGTCAGGCTGCGTTAGGAATGTATACACACTCCCCTCCATATTACATACAATATATTCAGCCTTAATCCTTGGGATTAATGTACGATTGGCTCTATTAATGGGAAGTGGGATCATTCGATATAGTTCGGTTACTCCATTGTGAACGAGTGGTATTTTAGCCTTTATTATTAGACGTTGGTCCATTATAATTCCCTTTGCCTTCATGAAATAATAAACGTACTTTAGCTCAACGTTCGAATCTTCTCCAAATAAAGTCAGCTTACTGGGAATTGTCCCTTTATATATATAATCTATTTCACTCTTCAATTGGGCTTGTGTGAGAAAGTTTGGATTCACACAACCGTGATTTATATCTGTAAGAATATCGATAACTGATGTTTGTACTCTGTAGCATTCCTCGATCATCATATTTAATTCATAAGTTATCTTTAAATGACCCTCCATTCTGTGAAAATTCCTCTTTACAACATCGGTCGTCCTTTTTAATACATTTACTGTGGAGTCAATTATAGAGGTTTCATGTTCAGATAAATGCTTCAATCCTTCTGATTTTCGAATACATTTTTTTATATTTTCTTGCATTTCAATTCTGTCGTCCGCGTCCATCATGCCAAACAGCATGTGATACCCAACGAATTCGAATGGTGCTCTGGTTTTTCTATTCTTATTTATAAGAATAGAGTTGTTTTGTTTCACCGTACTATATCGCTGATTCATTGCAGTTACCATTTCTTCGCATATTCCTCCATAATCTCTTAATTCGGCACATTGTTTTTGCAAGTCTTCTATTAATGATTGTATTCTAATATGGCTTCAAGTCATAATGTAAAATAAGGTTCCAATATGGGTTTATTATGTCTATTTTTGCCACCTTGTCACTATAAATTACAGTGTTGTTCGGATACTCCGTTACGTTTACTCCTATTGTTCCGCATACTGTTTCTGCTTTTGATTGTCTAGCATTAGTAAGATAATGAGGAGCCAACATTTATTAGATTTCTGTTCTTGGTTTTTGTGGCCTTTTTGCAATGTTGTCAAGTGAACTCTGCTTTTTTCTTTTTCTTCGGGGTCGGATTCTTTAGATGGTTACAGAGGAACTAGTTTATGTATCGGGTGCTTTATAACACTGTTCTCTAATTTAATTGTGACGACTCTGACCTTCCTATCCTTTCCTTCGTGAGTCTCTATTACTCTCCCAAGTTTCCGTTTACATGGATGCGTCTCTTCATTTTTCAGCAATATAATTTAATCTCTTTTCAAATTATTTTGTTGAGATCGCCACTTATGTATATCTTTGCTGTAAGGTGGTAAGATACTCCTCCTTCCATCGCTTCCAAAATGTCTTCTTATTTTTTGGAGTAATTTCCATTTATCTAGTGATGATATGCACTCATCTTCTGATTCAGGACAGTCGACCATTGTTTTAACAATTAGAAAGTGACCCGGTGTCAACACATCGATGTCATCGATTTCATTCGTATGTGAACAGAGTGGTCTTGAATTAAGTACTGCTTCAATTTGGCTTAAAACAGTACTGAGTTCTTCAAACGTCAACTTTGTATCTTCTATTACTCTGTTCAGGTGATGCTTTATTGACTTAACGCCAGCTTCCTAAATTCCTCCGAAGTGAGGAGCTCCAGGCGGAATAAATTTCCTTTAAATTTTTTCCTCTGCCAATATAGGAGCTACTTCTGCAAGTTCTTTAATTGCCTTTTTAAAATCCTTGTCTAGATATCGAGTTGCTCCAAGTTGGTTCGGTTGTCCGAATAAATATCTGCTTTTGCCTCTTCGCCCAAAGAATCTTTTTAGTGCTGCTAAAAAGGCTTTTGTTGTAAGGTCGCTTACTGCTTCTAAATGTATAGCTTTAGTCGACATACATATCCTTTGTAAGCATTTTGTCCTCATCCTTTTAACTGTTTAATTTAAATCGGCCCTGCGAAATCAATCCCAGTGGACGTAAATGGATGTGATACCGTGACCCGTACCTTTGGTAGTTCTCCCATAATTTGGGTGCTTGATCTATGTCGATAGCAGACACACTTGGGGCAAATTCTAATACATTTCTTTATTTCCTCTGACACTCTTAGAATCCAATATTTTCTAATTACAGTGACTTTCATTAATTTATTTCCCACATGTAATGTTAACATATGAATGTAATTAATTTCATATTAGGGAAGATAGCGTCGATTTGTCTAAAATTATCGGATGTTTTTGGTTGTATTCCAAGCAAGATCTTCCGAATCCTTCAACTCTGAGGATGCCATGTTTATACAGAAATGGATTTTTTTTTGGAGATGTATTTTTGAATCCTTGTTCTGTTGATATAGAATAATTACATGTTTGTGTTGTTCCGATTCATCTATTGACATCTGCGAACCGTAGTTTTTCCTTTTCCTTGTGAATCTGATTATATGTATATCCCACTATTCTTTCAAGTTCTGCATAACTTGATACCTTTGGTATCAGATCATCAAGAAAGTGTTTTTTCGTTGTTGTTATTGTGGTTGTAGCTATAACCACGTGTTCTGTTGGTTGCTTTTGTACATATTCTTTCTCTGCAAGCCATGTTGGACCCATCCACTACAAACCATAAGACGCTAGTTTTTCTGGAGATATCCTCCGTGATGCTACATCTGCTGGGTTTTCATTCATTCTTATATGATTCCAATCTACCTTGGGTATCAGTCGATGGATTTCTGCTACTTTTTTCCGAATGAATTTGACCTTACTTTTGTTATTCTTAATCCAGCCTAGGGTTATCGTTGGATCAGTTCAGGCGACCATCTTTATCTTTCGTTGAACTATTTGCCGGCTTTTCATCATTAATATTGCTAAGAGGTGAGTTGCGCATAATTATAATTTTGGAAGTGTTTTCCTGTTCTTTACCGGATTCACCTTACTTTTTGCTGTAGGTATTGATACGCAGCTTCCAGCTTTAACGTATATTACCACCCCATATGCGTTCTCTGCTGCATCAGTAAACCCATGTAGTTACCACGGCGTTTTTTCCGACACTTGTACCCATCTTGGTATTCTGATTGCTTCCGTAAGTGGAAACCTTTCAATAAGTTCTTTCCATTCTTTTGTAAGTTCCTCATTTAGAATTTTATTCTATTCAATTTGACTTAGCCAGAGCCTTTGTATAAATAACTTTATTACCACTGTTATTTCAGTCAGCTAACCCATTTCGTGGCCATTGAATTTGCAATAGTCGCATACTTCCTGTTTTATATAAAATGAATGAAGTCAGGAAGACTTATACGTCTTGAAATTACTGCTGCTAACTTGTTTCTTGTTTGAATTTCTTTACTTCTGTTAACAGTTTGTTCATATAAGCGGAGCCCATCGCGATCAAGCTTTCGTACAATTATTCTGGCTATAAATGGTTCGGCATCATCAATCTTAATATTGAGACCTTTAAGCGCCTGAACACATTCATTCGCTGTGTCTAATAACTGATTCGCTTTTACCATAGGATGATCTAACATTATTCTCGAATCTCTTTTTTAGAATTTCCAACGCTGCTTCATAATTGGCGTCTGTGATTTTTAAATATTGAATAAGCTTACCGGCTTCTCCTTTCACGTAATTTTTAAACGGTACATTTTTTCTGCATTTGAAAATAACTAACAATCATGTACTAAATTTTTGAAGAGATCATAAAAGGAAGGCCATTCCGTGATGTTTCCCAAAAACACTGGAATTCTTATGTCTTCTAATTTTATTTGATGATTATGTTTTGTTTCGGTTTCTGAAAGTGCCACCATTATTTTCTTTAGTACAAGCCGGTATTCTTTGTTAATTTCCAAAATTTCATCTTCAATCATTTCAGTCTGAGTATCGTCTTTATTTTCGTAACTTTTTTTTATCTTTTGGATTTGCTCTTCTTTTGTTACTGTCAGTTCCGTTTTCTGATAGGGCATCATTTAACAATTCCTGCAGATAATATTTATCTTTTTGAATTCTTCTATATATTTTTTTTATTAATGTCACTGTTTCCTGATGGATTCCTAAGCGTTGATTTGGTTTTCTCACTTTCACTTACCACGCTACTTGGAAGGGGGGTGTTATCGACGTCAATTTTCTTCTCGAGTTTTTTTAAAGCATCTTCCAGTATTTCTGAAATTGCTTCAAAATAGCTGTTTCCAAAGTATGCTTCTTGTGTGACTCCTTTAGCCAATAATCTGCTATGATAATTTACTAGTTGCAGCTTAATCCGACCTAGGCGTTTCTTGGTTTCTTCCATTTGCACGAATCGGATTCTTCCTTCAGAAATTTTATCCTTTATGGATATAACTTCTTCGCCGAGCTCCTTTTGCTTCTCTAGCAGTTCTTGCTTTTTCTTCGGCATTTTTATACGTATATATATATATTATAGTATATTTATATATATATTATTTGAACTTTCCGAATTTTAAGCCGCGGGTAGGCTTTTTTCACTCTCCGATGTCTAAGCCTCGGATGCCCTTATTCCACTGTTTAAAGCCGTGAAATACGCTTTATTTAGTTTCCTTCCTATTGAGCGATTAAAAACCTTCTTCGCTGCTTTTTTTTTATAAAATCTAAATCTCTTACCACTGTTGGGCGAAAATTTAGTTTTATTTTTTTTTTTCAAGGACCAAATGTTAATAAATTAACACTGAGTATTTGGTTCATTCATACTTATTTATTTTGCCTTATGATAGGTCTTATAAGTTAACGCCAAACAGATTGTTTCCCACGATAGTTAACGCCAAACAAATTGTTTCCCACGATTTCCGACGACAACAAGTTTATTACCCCATTTACACAGGCACAGGTGCAACTTGAGCAACCGTTTCCGCAGTAATGCTGACAATGCGTCTGGTGCACAGAAGCTAGCTTATCGCGATAGGTTTCATTAGCTTTTAAGAATAAATTTGTAATCAGTCTTAATATAGATTCAATAAAGAACAGGCATAGCCTGGACAAAAAAATAAAAAATATTTTTTTAATTCGTTTAAATGTAAACGAACTTAACTGGCGCCCGAGCAGCTCAGTTTGTACCCGCTTTTTTCTCAAATACAGTAATTAGTAATCGTGAATTTTCTTAAAGTAGTGTTTAATTAGAACCGTAACACCTTCCTTTAACTCCCTCCACAATAACCAAGTGCGAATAGTGCGCGACAATCAAGTGCATCGGGAGAAACTAACTAAAAACTGTGCAAAATAGTGTGCAATAACCAAGCCACTAAAGGAAAAAAAGAACCAAGGAACGAGGCCCCTGAGTAGTCCCGATAACCAGAAGGATAAAAAGGACGTTGCAACCCAACAGCCGCCTTGAACAGGAGCAAACTGGAACACATCTTATCCCGGAGATGTTTTATTTTATGTAAGCATTAGAAATAAGTCATTATTAAAAAACTTAAACAGTTTAAAAGCAGAACAAAATCAAATAAAATTATACATCCAAACATTGTACTCAATTTTATCATAAAAGCATAAAATTTTATTCATAAAAGTTTTAATAATATTAACACACAAATTGTGATAAAATAAAACTTCAACCTCCTTTGCAATTTGAAAATTATACTTAAAAATATTTGAAGAACGTAATTTTTTTTATTTTATTTTACCAAAAATAACGAAACATGTCTAATCCGAATAACCTTGTTAGGCCAGCAATCCTAAATATCCCAAACCGTGCACCCCAAGAAAATCCCCAAAATTTAGCAAATCCAACAGCCAATAACAACAATAACCCCACTAACAATATATTCGATAACCCAGAGACTATAAGACAACTAACAAGTATAATTACGAACGTACTACAAAACCAGGGCAGGCATATATTCAATGCTTTTATTAATCCGGGTGCGGAGATAAATAACGCAACGGATGAACCAGTAGACTTTGCAGACGTCAGAAATCAACAAGACATAGAGAAAATCCCTGACGTGGTTAAAAGTCTACGAGACTTTTCCGGGCAAGCAGGAGAGTTCAGCTCCTGGAGGAAAAGCGTAGAAAGAATCCTCAAAATGTACGATCATTTAAAAGGCACACCAAGATACTACGGCATCCTCAGCGTGATCAGAAACAAGATCATCGGTCATGCCGACGTGGCTCTCGAGTCATATAATACCCCCTTAAACTGGGAAAAAATGGCTAAGTGTCTAACGCTACACTACGCCGACAAAAGGGATCTTGGATCCCTCGAGTATCAATTAACGACTCTAGTGCAGAGAAGAAGAGCCATAACTGAATTCTATCAAGAGGTATACCACCATCTATCTCTCATTCTGAACAAACTCGCCTGCATGGAGATGAGTCAAGATGCATTAAATAATATGACTCAGGCATACCGTGAGAAGGCATTAGACACATTCGTGAGAGGGCTTACTGGAGATCTTCCTAGGCTTCTCAGTATAAGAGAACCGGTGGATCTTCCCCAGGCATTACATATATGCCTCAAACTTCAAAATATTGATTTTCGAGCTCGACACGCCTACAGTCATGGCGGATATCAGTCACATCAATCAGTAATACCACCCCCTACGCCGACCAAAAGAACAAACACCAATCCATCTAGACCCCCACTCGTACCCGCACCTAGAATGAAATTTTACCCAGAGTTATTCCATGATCCCCAACCACCACAACCCCATATCTTTAACCAAAATTTACCACCACAACAAATGTCATACCAACAAATGCCATACGAACAAGTGCGTAACCAACATGTGCCACAACAGCATTACGCAAATCCTTACCGCCAACAATTACCCCCCAAACCCGCACCGAAACCAGTACCTATGGATATTGGAACCACCGTACAGACACGAGCCGTCAACTATCAAAATCGGCCGCAACAACAGTCACAGCCACAGGCAAAGAAAAGAACGCCTCAACCCGTTTCACAACAAATACACCATCCCAAACATCAAAGAATTTTCCATACCGAATCTACCGAGAGTGCAGGAGAAGAAAATCAAGAAAATCCAGCGCAGAACGAAGAGGATAACCAGAACTTTACGGAATACCTAGATACATATGACAATCCTAATTACGGTAACCCAACCCCAGACGATCCTGAAGTCCTTAACGACATTTATTTTTTAGGCTAAAACGCTCCTCGCTTCTATATTTTGAGTATGTAGCGAGGAGTGGCGAAGTGTTTAAATTCCTAGTCGATACTGGATCAAACAAGAACTACATCCAGCCACGACACATCTTACGTCCTATCCCGAACGAAAAGACTTTCTTCGCTTCCTCAGTTGGAGGCAACATTAAAATCACACATCATTCTCTGATCAAACTATTTCCAAACGTAGAAAAGCTTAAATTCTTCATTTTACCTACTCTAATAGCGTTCGATGGAATTTTAGGTAATGATAGCCTAAAAGAACTTAATGCTACTATCCACACAAACCATCATTTTATGACAATAAAAACCGGAATACGCATTCCCTTAAAAGAACATATATCTGATTTCGTGAACAACATTAACCTCAAAATTACGCATCTAGGAAAAGACCAGGCCAACCGACTTAAGGACATAGTGAAAAACTGCCCAAACCTTTTTTCTGACCCCGACGAAAGACTTACGTATACTACGAGGGTGAAAGGAGAAATACGTACTATAACAGATGACCCCGTATACTCAAAATCCTACCCATACCCTATCGCACTCAAAAATGAAGTCGAGAATGAAATCAAAAAACTTCTGGATAACGGAATTATACGCCCTTCGAAATCACCTTATAACGCTCCAGTTTGGGTTGTCCCAAAAAAAATGGACGCCTCTGGAAAGAAAAAATATCTATTAGTCATAGACTATCGAAAACTTAACTCCGTCACGGTTCCAGACCGTTATCCCATACCCGAAATTTCCGAAGTTCTAGCCAATCTCGGCAAGAACAAGTGGTTTACCACTGTAGATCTAAAAAGTGGTTTCCATCAAATACCACTAAGAGATGTAGACATTGAAAAGACGGCATTCTCCGTAAGACATGGCAAATACGAGTTCACTCGCCTACCCTTCGGATTAAAAAATGCACCGTCTATATTCCAACGGACTCTAGATGACATCTTACGAGAACACATAGGAATAAGATGCTACGTCTATATAGACGACATCATTATCTTCGGAAAAGACGAAGCAGAACATTTTCAAAACCTGGAACTGGTTTTCAAGACACTGGAAGCAGCAAATATGAAAATACAGTTAGACAAGAGCGAGTTCTTCCAGAAGGAAGTAGAATTTCTCGGATTCGTAGTCTCAAGAGATGGTATCAAAACGAATCCAAAGAAAGTGGAAACCATTATTAATCTACCAATACCCAAAACCCTTAAAGAGTTAAGATCCTTCTTAGGAATGTCAGGTTATTATCGCAGATTTATACAAGACTATGCGAAAATAGCTAAACCCCTGACATCCCTTTTGAGAGGGGAAGATGGACGTGTGTCCAAATACCTCTCAAGAAAAAAGGTCATTCACCTTAACGAAGACGCCGCTAAATCTTTCGAATCAATCAAACAGGCACTCATTTCTAAAGAAGTCACTCTTTCCCATCCAAATTTCAGTAAAGAGTTCGAACTAACGACCGATGCTTCAGATTGCGCAATCGGAGCCGTTTTATCTCAAGCCGAGAGATCAATAACGTTCCTGTCCAGAACATTGTCGAAAACCGAAGAATGTTATGCCACTAACGAGAAGGAGATGCTCGCTATCATATGGGCCCTCAACTCGCTTAGGAACTTCCTATACGGAGCACGAAAGGTGAAAATATTTACGGACCACCAACCGCTCACATATGCTGTGAGCAGTAAAAATACAAACCACAAAATGAAACGCTGGAAGTCCATCCTGGAGGAGTACAACTACGCGTTGTCATACAAACCAAGTAAGACAAATGTTGTCGCTGACGCATTATCTCGACTCCCTTACACGGCACCAATAAATTCGATGACAATGACCCAACATAGTTCCGAAAGTTCACCACAAAACCTTATTCCAACAGTCGAAACCCCAGTTAATGCCTTTCGCCATCAAATCATCCTCAAACTAGGAAATGAACATAGCCACCAATTTCTAATTCCCTTTCCAACCTATCACCGGCATATCTTCATTCAACCACTGTACACTGAGACTGACATAGTAAATATCTTTAAAAAGTATCTCAATCCTAATGCAATAAATGGACTTTTGACAGACGAACACGTAATGGGATTAATACAAAACGTCTATCCACTTCATTTTTCTAATTACAAAATACGTTTTACACAAACGATAGTTGAAGACTTACAGGACGAAAACGAACAAGAAGAGAAAATTTTGAAAATCCACCGCAGGGCTCATCGGAATGCAGATGAAAACCGAAAACAATTAATAGAAAACTTTTACTTCCCGAAAATGGCCTCAAAGATAAGGAAATTAATAAAAGACTGTAAGACATGCAAGGAGAACAAATACGAACGACACCCGGTTAAACCAATGATACAACCTACTCCCATTCCTAATTACCCTGGACACACGCTTCACATTGATATTTTCTCGACAGAGAAAAAGCTAGTTCTAACTGCCATCTGTAAATTTACAAAATTTGCCAGAACCAAGACGATAAATTCGAGAGCCATTCCCGACATAAGACAACCTCTGCGTGAAATACTCTTCGCCTTTTGCGTCCCAGAAAACGTGGTTATAGACAATGAAAAGGCGCTTAATTCGGCAACAATAACATCCATGATGGAGGACGAATTGGGTATTCACATTTTCAAAACGCCACCATACAAAAGCGAAGTGAATGGACAAATCGAACGGTTCCATTCCACGCTTTCGGAGATTATGCGATGCCTCAAGGCAGAACATACTCCCAGATCCTTCGAGGAATTGCTCGATAGAGCTACCAACGAGTACAATTTCACGGTACATTCCACGACAGGTAAAAAACCCGTCGAACTCTTTTTCGGGCGATCTCCTCGATCAGGAGTACCTGAAGACTTCGAAAAAGGTCGCGTCCAAAATGTTGAGCAATTGAAACAAAAACAACAAAAAGATCTAAACTTTCATAACAAAAAGAGAGAACCTTTACGAAACTATGACGTAGGTGAAATCATTTTTGTAAAACACAATAAAAGAATTGGCTCAAAACTAACTGTTAGGTATATTAAAGAAATCGTTAAGGAAAATAAAAATACTGTCGTAATAACTGAATCTGGAAAAACTATACATAAAAGCAATATCAGAAAGTAATCTCTTTTCAGGCTCATTATTTCCGTGGAAGCGGGAGAAATCCAAATTCTTGACTACACGAATTCCCAAATAATAACTCTCATAACCGGACAAGCAAAATTGCAGACAGGAAATTTCAAGGTAATACATGACATTGACATCAACCAATACGAGACTATCACTAACGAAATAGGAACAACCTTAAATCACATTCCTGAAGACCATATCCTTTCTCCCTACCTTCATCATGAACTGGCACAAATAAGGAATCTCCTAGACAACCTTAAACCAAGAATAGCCAAACGGTCACTAAACTTTCTCGGATCAGCGTGGAAATGGATTGCAGGCAGTCCTGACCACGAGGATCTCATAACAATCAAGCAAAAAATAAACAATGTATTAGTTAATGGTAATCGGCAAGTAATTATTAATAACATGTATACCGATAGGATAAATAACATAACAAGAATATTAAACAATTTGCAAAATTATGTTAAAAAGGACTTTAAAAATAAGGATGATGTTACTTCCATTTTGCAATATAAAATTAAATTGATTAAAGAGGACTTGGTAAATGTAAAATATGCCATTCAACGGGCTAAAACAGGCATTGCAAATACAATAATGTTATCTCAAATAAATATATATAAATACCATTCACGAAATAAGCACTAGTTGAAAAAAAAAAACGTTAGATGGCGGACCCTTTATTAGTTTTGCCTGGATTTATAAAAAATGTCAGTCTTCCTCCTTATGTGACTTACTTAAAAGTTTTCGGATTTTCTTATGTTGTCGCTGTAAATCTGCATCCATCATGGAGGACCATTTTTTACCGGACGCGTCAGTCTAAAACAACTTTTCGCTCGAAAATAAATTCAAGTGAAGACCAAAAAATATTATTAAGTATGAAAGGCTTACGTCAGCTGCTAGAGAAAATCCAGTTACGAATGTCCTTTGTCTTGTTTGAAGGTTTAGGGTCTCAACCGCAATTAGAAGTTATCACCTTTCAATCATCGGAATGATAAAAACTGGAAAGATAGAAAACCCACCTCCAAATGCTGGTGGGAATCTGGAAAATCTTTGATGAACAGTCTCTGGAGACGTTTTTGCAACGTGTCACAATCTGCGACAAAAATTGAATTCTGGATGATACATTGAGATTTTGCGTCTTTTTTCAGCCTCCCAGGAGGTTTGCCAAGGCAAAACTACCAAAACTATAATGGCCACAGTATCTTTTCCAAAGCGTAAGCAATTACCCGCAAACTAGAAATTCTAAAATCTTAGATTCAATAAACCAGGACTTTGATAAGAACTTACCTAAAGGATCCAATTTTACATATTTAACGATCTATGGAGGTGGATATGATTTACTGGAATAAACTTGAGACATTTGAAAATGCTTATTGACTTACTCACTTGAATGGCGCTGTAGTTCGGAGTGGACTAGGGTATCAGCTTACCTCCCCAGTCAGCGCAGTCTTTAACCAGCTATCTAAAGTTGCGCACACGAAGTTGACTGAGGTCCCCTTCTATTTGTGTGCACCACGTTAGTTGGATGGTCCCTCTGGGTTGGAGTCAAAAGCTTTCCCGGCCGTTACGTTGGTGTCAATGCATTCAAGTTGGCTCAGCCATCTAAGCTCAGCTTTTCTGATAAGGTCGGTATCCTTGTACAGTCCATACGGTTCGCTGTTTAAATCCATTCTCCATTGATGCAAGCAGAACCGAAAATTGAACGCTGAACGTTTCAATCGTCAGCGTTCAAGCTCAAGGAGTGCAGTCTACTATTCAATTTCCTACTAAGCCCAACGAATCAGCGATTAGTAAGAGTGACTCTTCCTATGTTTTCCGCGTTGGTGTCGTTTTCGGAGTTGATAGCAGAACCGAGATAGATAAAGTCCCTTACTAACTCAAAGTTGTAGCTGCCTATTGTGACATCTTGTCCTAGGCGTAGATGTTGTGTATTCGAGTACTTTGTTTTTTCTTCGATTATCATTAAACCCATTTTGCCGCAAACCCAGAGTCGCAAAAGTTCCATGGACAGCTCGTTGTATTCTTCTCATTATGCCAACGTAACTGAGCAAATTTTTGAAAGATGAAAGATGGTGCTCTGGAGTTGACTTTTGAGTTTTGCACAATTCTTTCAAGAACAATGTTGAAATGATCACAACGCATTGCCTGGCTTAAGTCCTTTTCTGACACTTGAAATGTCGGTTTCGATTTGGTCATTACCGACCTTGACAGGGCAGCATGCCTTTTCCATTGTCATCCTGCATATAAGAAACCAGGTAGAAATGCCAAAACCAGATGTGGCTATATTTAGTTCATGAATATAGATATGCGGGATGAAAATCAATGAACAATTGGTGTGTATCGATTTGGGACTCCTGGGGTTTTTCCAAGATCTGCCGTAATGTGAAAACTTGATCTACGGTTGACTTTCCTGGCCGAGGCGTTCACATAATACGGCAGACAGGATTTTATATGCGATATGAAGAAAGTATATTCCCCTTTAGTTGGAGCAGTTGAGGGGATCTCAGATCAGACAAACAATGTTAAGGTTCCATTCGTCGGGCATACTTTCGTCAACCCAGATTATGTAAAAGAGTTAATGTATGCTCCCCATTCAATCATCACTTAGGTACGTAACTCGAGAGTTAAGCCATCGAGTCCGGCAGCTTTGTGAAACTTAGGCTTGGAAACGCCTGTTCTGACTTCATCTTGGTCGAATGGACGGAAATGTTATCTATTTTCATCCAAGTTCATTCTCTCTGACGGTGGGATGTTCGTTGCCAACGCTGTTTAACAGTCTGCAGAAATAATCTTTCCCGATTCTCGGCACCGACTACTTTGTTATGAGAATTCCTTCCTTGCAGATTTCTATTCGGGCTTTACAACTTTAGCATGTTTGGTTTGGTTTTGTTTTTTTGCAAAACTTCCTTATTTTATTCTTTAGGTAGCTTCTCACGCTCCTTCTTTTTTTTCTGAGCAGCCTATGTTCTTCCTTTCTCTTCTGCTCGTAGAGCTCACGAACCCACTCTCATTTTTTCGGTAGGGCCACTGTGTACATCCGCTATTTTTCAAAATTTGCCTGTCTGTCATCATCGAACCAGGGGTCTCTTTGTTCGTCTTGGTTCAAATTCAGCTCATCGAGGCCGGCTCCTCTAATTGATCTTTAGCAGTGATGCCACTGGTATTCAACGTTTGATGCTGGCGGTATTGAACTCCTCGAAACGTTAAGGGAGACTCTATCAGAAAAGGCTCCGAAGGTTGGCCTTGGGTTGCTACATATATCCGCATATGTATCTTTGCTACAATAAGATGGTCCGAGTCAATATTCGGAATGTTCAGACATCAAAAGCACATATGATTAATTTAGTTGGCGGTTTGTTGATCAGTAGTCAGTCAGTTCCGTTTGGAAAACTCATATTGGCTATATTTACAATAAGCCAGGGTCTATTTCGAGATTATATGTCTTGGATGCTGTACCTTCTGTTCGCATTGCTAAACATGCACTCTTTCCTGAACCTGGCATTAAAATCGCCAATGACGATTTTTATATTATAAAGGATTTTCCAATAGGGACTTGACAACTTTGAATTTAATTTGTGAACACACTCTTTCACTAATCATCAAACTGTCACTGTCAATTTATTCAGTAAACTCAACATCTTCATCATGGTAAAGTACACGAACGAGCAACGTCTGCAAATTATATAAATTTTCTACCGAAATACGGAGTCAGTGACTGCAACTTTAAGAGCGTTAACTCCAATTTTCGGTCGTAATTCTCGCCCTAGTAGACAGGCAATAACAAGTTTAGTGCAAAAATTTGAGTCTACATATTCGTTGTGTAATGTCGCCGTATCAGTGAGACAACGGGTTGGTCGAAGTGTCGAAAATATCGCTGCCTTTCAGGCGTCCGTAGCAAACGATCCAAATCAGTTAATTCAACGGCGTTCTCAAGAATTGGGCGCATAATGTGGATCGTAAGGATCTTGGTTTACACCCATACAAGATCAAGCTGACTCAAGAATTGAAGCCGATGGACCATTTGAAGCGACGTGCGTTCTCCGATTGGGTTCTGGAGATGTTGATGAACTTCATCGCAAAATCATCTTCAGTGACAAAGCTCATTTTTGGCTCAATGGGTTCGTCAATAAGCAAAATATGCGTTATTGGTCGGGTGAAAATCCACATGTGCTTCATGAATCACCACTTCATCCACAAAAAATAACTGTTTGGTGCGGTTTACATGCCGGCGGCGTTATTGGGCCATATTTTTTCGTCGACGATAACGATCGTCACGTTACTGTGAATGGTCAGCGTTATCGCGCCATGATCACCGATTACTTTGGGCCCGAATTGGAAGATATGGACTTGGACGGCATGTGGTTTCAACAGGATGATGCCACAAGCCACAAGCCACACAGCACACGCTACAATCGATTTATTGAAGAGTAAGTATGGTGAGCGTGTTATCTGAAGATTTAGGCCAGTCGATTGGCCGCCTCGTTCGTGCGATTTAACGCCGCTTGACTATTTTCTATGGGGCTACGTTAAGTCATTGGTTTATGCCAACACGCCGACGACGTTGGTAGAGCTCAGAGCCAACATTGAACGCGAAATAGCGGCCGTTTCGGCCGTAATGTATTGCCGAATCGTTGAAAATTGGGTCCAAGGAATCGACCGCTGCAAACGTGCCCGCGGTGGCCATATGAACGAAGTCGAGTTCCATTCATAAATGTTCTGATTGTACTTCAAGCCGATAATAAAGTTTTGGAAATATCTCAAATGGTTTGCGTTTTATTTAAAAAAAAAGTTGTTAAGTCCTTATTGGAAAACCCTATATTTATGGCATCGCTCGTAGGTTTTGTCGAAATACATGTGGAAGCGACCTTTGGTTAGGTCGTGCTTCTCCTCTTTTCCTCTTTCTGGTCGTACGTGTTTAAAGGCTTATGTTGGCGAATTTATCCTTTTGGGAATCGTTATTATGCGTTCGTTAACATGCCTAGAGCTCAAGACTTATTCCCTTAGTCTTCATCTGTAACTATCGGTCGTTTCTGACAGTGTTCATAGTCTCTCATACTTTTCTCGCCCGATACAACCCATGGCACTTCTTGGATGGCGGTTATGTTTTCTTTGTAGTACTTGGAGATCTCCACTAGTTGTTCCGCTGCACGCGGTTTGTTAAAGGTTCTGACATTTCACGCGTAGATCCGAATATCGACGTCCTTTTATCGTCTGCCAGGATTGTAAACAGTGAATTCGTTATTATCCGACGCTACGTTGCCAACTTGATTGTTGCACTGCTGGCCCAATCCAGGTTATGGGCCGGTTAGCAGATTCCCTCGTTGTTTGATTTTTCACAACAAAATCAGCAACTTCACATGTAACAACCTAATATTAAGTATATTTGTACACTTTTCAAGTACAAATTATTCAAATTTCAAATACTATTACTATAAAGTGAAAGTACCTACCTACAGCAAAGTGTATTAAACTTTCTGTCAATATTACAATCACAAAATAATTTTTCAACTCATTTTAGTTTCAGAACAAAAGAAAAAAAACTACTTTCCACTCGAAATACATAATTGGATAAAGGCTATACTTTTGGTGAGAAATGATGTAATGAAATCTCTTGCAAATTTCCATTTAATCCTGAAACAATGTCCCATTTTTTATGCACAGGACACCATTAATATGATAATACTCGTATCTTATTTTGACGTTAAAAAAACAAAATAAAAATTACAAAAAAAAAACAACTCAAACTTCAAAGCCAAAATGAAGAACATCATAAAGCTACCGAAGCGTAATCCCGTCAAAGAGATGAATGTTTACCAAGAGCATTTTAACAACTCCTATCTACAGTAGTAATGGCAGCTGTAATTACCAGTTAATAGCATGTGCGAATATGAGATGGTACGAACATGAGTATATGATATTTTAATTTAAAATTTGTAACAATAAATCGTGAGGGTAAATATACATAGTATTTTAAAACACCTGAGTTGATGATGTGCTTACGTCGAAACCAAATGCGAAAAGGGGATTGAGTAAGAGGATCTTAAAGTGCTTTCGCATTTTGAGATATACTCGTATTTGTATTTGCTTTTGGTATGTGTATGAAAACCACAAATATTTCGCTTTTATGTGTCTATAGATACTGATGAATTGACTATAATCAAAAATTATATTTTTTCAACAGTGTCCGGAGGGCAACCAAAACTGATCAACTTTCTATCGAAGTTAAAAAGTAGTAAAACAACTATTAATTGCTATTACATGCAAAATAGAAAAATATATTTAGATTTTAGTAATTAATTAACGGAATCCCTAAACAGACACCTAAAGCACCACCACAACTAGGTATCCGTAACAATGCATTCGGTCTGCAAATTCAATTTCCCTGCTCTATCTTTCCATTGAAGAATTTATGTTCAAATTTCATCTATCGGTGATCAATCATTTTCAGATTTATGCTCCTGACAAGGGTCCTTTTGAACATTCAAACACTGAAATGGATAATGTGAGACAGTACTCTTGAGCAATAAAGGTACCCCAGTATGTGTGTGCTCGACCATGTCAATGGAATACAAGACTTTTGGGGGACGCATTGGATTGGTTTTATGGATGTGTATGAGGTGTATGGTGGCAAGTATTTTGCACAAAATTGAACATTATTCTCTGCATTATATGTCATCTTGTCTAAATGTCATCCATAAATCTAAGAGCTGTCACTGTACACGAGAATAATGAAGGCCAAAAGAAATAAAAAAAAGCTGTCGTAGTCAAAGTCGGGTCAGGGATCAAATTCATTTTTCGTTTTGTAAAAATTAAAAATATGAAATGAATGGCGAATGCCCGGACTATCAGTATGTGTTTACGTTTAGAGTGATTAATATTATTTCGATATTCTATTCTCATGTGTCTGTTTTTTCTCAGCAATACGTGATATCCGTTGGAACATTATAACTTGCCTTAATATTATCCACTTGTTTTCCAAGGATGTGTATACCTACGTATCCTTAATTCTAGGTAAATTTCATTGTCGGACTATCGGCAGCATAAGACTCGTAATCAGAATGTATTTGTATTTCTAGAAATTCATTTCCGTCACCCATCTGAGAAGGTTCCATATCCTTGGATGGGTTCATCATGGTGGGATGGTGGTCTTAAAAATATCAATAAACCTAGCAAAAACTTCCTCAAGGGCAACAACCTTGCAGATACCTATTAAAGTCAGAGGCGGCCAGATATGTGCACCGTGAGGCAGCGGCTTATAGAATAATGTCGCAGTTCGTTAGTCTGCTTGTCGTAAAAGTCGACTAAATTGGGAAAAATTGTATTGCCGCACTTTAACATCTAAGATGAGCTTGAGGTGCATTAACATCTTATGAGACTTCCCAAAGTCTGTATGCACTCCCCACGTCTGGATACTATCTTTGATACATTCACGCATACCAGCGCCATATAAATAAAAAAATAGTACGAACGTACGGCATCATGGATTTAAACATATATGAATACATACAGAGGAACAATCCTGAAGCGAATAGAAATATTCGTGGCAAAGCTTCACGGGGGCGATCAATATAATCCTTTTAAGAAATAAACTTCGAATCACAGGCTGGAGTGTTAGGACAATGGCAGGCACTTTTGCCCGAACACGTTTTCGAACTAGAAAATGTATTGCAGCAACATAAAGTCTATATAAAATGTGTTCAAGAAACCAAGTGGCAAAAGAAGTTGACATCATCATGACAGCGGAGCTCCTAGATAAAATCGAAAGCGTATCTACCAAAAATTAATGACCGACTGTTGGCAATAAAACTGATAATGGAACACGAAACGTGGAATATTGTTAGCGCAAGTTTTCAATGAGCAATCAAAAAATATATATTTTGGCACGATTTAGATGAGCTATTAAATGGAATATCAAGGAAAGGAATGCTATGCAAATTACAGCGGGCACTTTGAAAAATCGAAGTATGAATACGAACCTCATGGCTGTCATGAGGTAGATGATTCTGGAACGAGAAACGTAGCGTGAGGGGATATACCTACGCAAATCACACAGTCTTACTATACCAAATATCCTATTTAGTAAGCAAGAACGGCACTCTATTACATACTGCAGGACTGAACACCAAACGTAATTAGATTGTCATCTAGGCTGGAATAACACGAAACGGCGGGTGAAAGATTCGAAAGTAGAAAGCAAAGGAATAGGAAGTAAGCACCCACGTTTGCAGATAGAATAAATATTTAATGACAAAACCACACAACAAGGAGCCGAAACCGGGCGCTAAACTTGCGAGAATGGCACCATAAACCAAGAAGAAGAACTAAGCCCAGAAGGTATATGAAAAAACTTACAACCAAAATGCGCGATAAGTGCGGAAATTGTGCTTGTAATTTCAGAAAGGTCGGCTCCATACAGATAAAAAAACGAGGCAGTGGGAACTATGTTACGAAAATAGGGATAAAGAGTCTGGACTAGGTAGGTATGTAAAGGTAGATAAAAGTGGCTGTTGGAAAGACCAACCCACTTAGGCCACATAGATCCTACTCATATAACCAATTTGAGCTTATGATGAAGCGCAGGAGACTGTTAACGTTAACGTCTATATTCTTTAGATCGCTTAAGGCATTGTAGAAGAAAGCTCATAAGTGAAGCTTTTTCTCTGCGAGAGAGCTAGACGTGTATAGAGTAGGTGAAGGTTTGTTTCTTCTTCCTCCTCGTCCATTCAGCTTGTGCAGAAATCATTTGTAAAGATGCCTTCTTGCATGCTTGCCTATAAGAGAGTGATGACACCTGCTATGGCATTGAGACGTTTCCTATTTAAAAGGATCAAATTTTTGAAGAGATTCATATCCAGCTTTGGCCAGATCTGTTTCGTCGCTAGACATCTTGGTCCCAACAGTCCACCTAAGGTCTGTTCTTTTATTAGCATCAAGCTTTAATATTGACTTGTACGTAGCAATAGGTATACAATACTTGTGCTACCCTTTTCTGGTAGAATAGGTAGAGTGGTTATAATTTTTGAGAGTTCGTCAGCCCTATAATTCCCTGGAATGTCTCTGTGGCCCTGTCACCCAACGAACGTAAAGGTCGAATTGCTATGCCATATCCGTAAGAGATTATCGATATTCAACGGCGATTTTAGAATTTAATGAGACTGAGTCCAGGGACTTGATAGCGAGCTGAATATCCGAAAAGAACCAGGATAGAGCTCTTAAATCGCCAAATTTCCCGCCTAGAACACCCTACAGTGATTTGGAAGTCGGAAAGAGAGGCTTGGATTTAGAATATCTGGGAAAACACCACCACCAACCCTGCTTTAAGTCTTAGATTCATCTGAGTAAAACTCCTCCAGACAGATCTAGAGGAGATGCTTACATAAAAGTCTTTATCAAACGAAAGTTGGGGTATAGTGTAATCGATGTTCTCTTTGAGCATTCCTGGTATATTAAGTATATTAGCTTGGCCAAATAAATTATTTGTCCATTGTGTAATATCTTTAAGGCGAATAGCTGCGTTTGCAGCTACTTGCCTGTTGAAGATATCGACATTGACAATGAGCCCCTTTTATAACAAGAAACCGAAAGGAAGTGCTAGATTTCACTCTCGTCTCCGAAAACATCACTCAAATGCTAACGAACTAGATGGTATCGTCTGAACACTCATTTTTGTACCACAGATACAATACATTCAATTCAGCCTGAGTGAAGCTACTCCCAGCCAACCAGCATTCCGGAATTTTTATATACATACTCCTACATCACTGCCATCATGAAAAGTCGCTGATTAATATTCAGCCAATTTAGTCTATTTAACCAATTTTCAGTTGCAGTGTATCGGTCACATTTTAATAGAGTTCGCATTGATTTATTTTGTAGCTTCTAGAGTCTGGTTTTCTGTGTAAGGTTACACAAATGTAGAAGGCTGGCACAGTGTTCAAAATGGGGTTTGACGGTCACATTATATACCTTTACTTTACGGACTTTTCAACATTAGTTGCGGCGTCTCTGATAGCACATAGGTCTCGATAATTGATGCAGGCAGAATAAAGGCTTTTCTACATTATAAAGGGTGGTTTCGTTGCTGTTTGGTTTTTTAGTGTTCTAATTTTGACAGCTCACGCGTGATTAGTGATGTGTGTCAAAGTCAAACATGCTCAGTTAAAATTGCCATTTCATCATGGAAAAACTTACATCCGAACAATGCTTACAAATTATTGAATTTTATTATCAAAATTCGTGCTCCGTGACAAAAGTTTTTCGCGCAATGTTCTTAGAAGTTTTGTATTCTTCAATTAACTTCGAAGTGGTGAAAGAGAGCAGCAAGGTTCTAAACACAGCCTTTTGAACTTACTATATGAACATTGTGGTTCATTGGGTTCAGGATTACGTATATCTCCGCTTGGAAAATAGACTCAAGTTTTTTTAACGATCAGATCACTTACTTTTAAAGGGAAAATATATTTGAGAGTGCTGCACATGATATTATTTTCGGCTAATACCCTAAACAAATCGTTCATTGGGGTCTGGTAAAAACGGCAGTGACATATTTTTGTAAAACTTATTGCACCATACCGACGCATTTAATATAATTGGTATTATTATAGCCTTGTAGATAGTAGAAATTGTAGAACACCGATAGTGAACCTTAAAGCACTAGATGAATCAAGCCAGAAAGCTTCGTTCTTTTCGTAAAGGAAATAACCTAAGCTGTGAGATGTTTGAGTAAAAATCAATTTGTTATCGTCTTCTACGCCTGGGGTTGACTGCTGCTTAGACTACACAGTCACTAGTACAAAAAAGTACAACTACCATCATCTTCATATGCATGAGCGTAGAAGAAGCATTTAGAGTAGAAGGTAGTGAGTCGAATAACGTGTACTACAATATATCAGGGACACCTGTTTACATCGCAATAACATATTGGGCTAAGTCAGCACCCGCAATCACGTTTCCATTCACAAACATTGCTCTTATCCATAAAACTGGTGATTTGTCTATGCCATGTTATCTGACCGATTAACACATGGCGCTAAAATTTACGTTGTCGAGAGCACCTTCAACATTATTGCATTTTCCACGCGTACACCATTTTGTTTACAATCCTGCTCACTAGATTGCATCTTGGACATAGGATGCTTTTGCAAGGCAGTCTTCCGCGCATAAAACTCAACCTCTCTCTACATACTTTCCAACATGAACAAAGTCAGTATGATTGACTGAGAGCCCCTGGAAATTTTTAATCTTTATGATACATCATTACCACCAAAGTTAGTTTAACCATCAAGCCATATGATCATCAGCAGCTGCTTTCAATGAGATTGAAGATTTCATTGCAGAGGACGTAATGAAGTTCTGGACGAGGCCCACCACATCACCCGGACGTGCCGAACGCATCATGGATCAGTTACCTGAAAACAAAAAAACAATAATGCCGATGCCTTTGATAGTTTATCAGCCGATATTTACGAGTGCGTTCGTGTACATAAAGGCGATCTTTCGGTAGAGTTCACACTTAATTTTAAAAATAAGGCGATTCTATTACTTGTACGAAAATCGCATGTTGCATACAAGATTACTATCCATTAAGCAAACGTATGAATACATTCTCCATTTATACATATCGTGAAAAAGGCAAAAGAATTTAAAGAAAAATTTAAAGGACCTAAAATGTAACGCTAATTTGTGAGCTCTGTTTTTGGGAAGGCAAATCTTCACCATCATCAGAATTGTAAGAGGTACCAGTACTTCAAAAGGGTTGTCTGGATAAAGTGCATATTATCTCCTTCAACCTCTAGTCAGTTATATGCTGCAGAGTCTTCCTGATTTTGTCTTGTTATTCGTCTTGAAAGCAACATTGTTAGACGCAGTATTTAATGGTTGAAGCGTTTATTTCAGCCTACGGAAAACGTAGTGCATTATTATCATGACATTATCATTAGATTGAAGAACCGAATCTCTCTTTGTTTTCGCAAATAATTTCTCACATCCTGATTTGTGTTTCCTGTCGTCACTTGGTCATGAAAGAACAGTCACCTACACTACTTATCGTTATAATTTCCGGTCGACTGCTTGTGACTTTAAGTCTCGACTTGTCTCCTACATTTTCCTCTTCGTGTCTATCTATCATTAAATTCTGACATATTCCAGACCCTTTCTACCTTTTGACGTCATCTTTTTTCCCTCGTGTACATTTTTTATTTTCCTTGGTTCATATATTTTTTTTATTATATTCGTATACACTTCAACACAATCCTTGACTTACCTGGCATTCGCTTCATTTCCGGTTAAAAATAATGCGTATGTGTGCATGAAAGGAAAATCCCGCTAAGAGTAAGTTGAAAACTCCGATGTTGTGATGTTGGATAACAAAATACTCCCGTATCACGCAAAAAGGTTACTTTATATTCAACCACTTTTACACCAGAATTCTCACGGAACTGCGGTGCCAATATTTCTCAATGCATTCACACACAGCCTTACTCGAACACTGAGCATAATAGCCCAAGGACACAACGACTGACAACGCCGACGATGACGATGGCGGCACAACAACAAGCTGAATACCAAAAACCACTCCGGGCTTGGAGCGGATGTTACACGCGCGGAACAGTTCAGGGATTACGTAGGGCGAGGACAAATACAGATGAAGGAGTATTGAGGGAGCAAGTTTTTTTTTATGGTTTATGCTTTTCACTCATGTAGAATTTCAAGACAATGAATTTGGAAATGACTGAATGCCCTGAGTTATGCAGTCACTGCATGTAGATATCATATATGCTGCCTCAGTGATGACGATATGGTCGAATTTGATTAAAAACACTAAAGATGTTAGGTACGAGTATCACGGAAGCGTTTAGCGAATGATCGTTTTGTTATTCAAATTGATGACTCTAAACCATAATTGATATTTGTATGAAAATGCTCAAGTTGCCGCATTTAGCAGAGAATGTAAAGAGTTGGTTCCAATTTGATTATGCCTAGGAATTGGTTGTCCAGATTGGATAACACTTTTCAGGAAATGGACTTTTGATTTCAGGAATGGTATAATCACATGGTCGTCCATTAGAGAGCTTGCGGTTCCTTTCCAAAAAAGATATTTGGTCAAAACTATATATGTCTTAATAACTCTCAGATCAGCTGGTGTTCCTATAATTCCACCCTCCCAGCTCTCAAAATTTTAAACGGTTTCATTAAGGTTAAGAAAGAAAATTAAAATAGGTGAACCGATTCAACTTATGCTGTTAAGTCTTGATAATACTATGAGCTACATAGTACAAATTTGCAAAAACGCTTTTGATTAAGCAGGATATGACTATAAATCCTATTTCGTGTGGATAAATGTGAGTTAAGAAGCTGCTCATTACAATAAAGTGCGCTTCGCATTAAGATCCTGCAAAGCGTTGAGTAATTTTGAGCACTTTTTAGAAAATCAAGTGCCTTCCTTTTTTCGAGTAAATTTCAGAAATTGTGGAGGATGTTTGCAAGATGGTTTATAGAAAAATTTTCCGGAACCTGAATATGCATTTTATATTCTTTTTGAACTTAGACATTTCATGGATTTTTCAAGTTCCTTTTAAAAGCTTAATCAATTGATTTTTCCTGAGGCCTCCTCTTCAGCAACATCGAGATTTTGCATTTTGTGAAGTTAGCCTAGACAACTTATGACAACTTATAGAATGTTGCGAAAGATGGCTGGATGCTGTAAGAATAGGGGAGACATTGACTGGCGTCAACCAAATGTCAAAATATATTGTAGTTGTAAATACACATCAATTGTACTAACATTAACTTAAACTATTAGCTATCGTATCGGGTATTAGTTACTAACCATCCAGACTCGACCTGCTGAGATTATAGGTGCGAGTGTTCAACAATAGCAGCACAATAAATACAACAGCGGACGTATACCCTAAATGAAGTCAACGGTGGCGTCACAGATTCGAACTGTAGCAGAAAATACACCTTGTTTCAGTTTTTCGACATATTCGAAGTTCAGGCCGATAAGGATTTCCAAAAATATATTAGGTTATTTTAAAAGAGATGGTGGCGGATGAGCCCTTAACAACCCAACGGTAGCACTCACACAGCATGATCGAAATCGGGATCCTCAAATTAAGCCAGATGGTACACGTGACATTTGTAAGTACAAATGTGTACCGGATTGTGGCAAGAGATACACTGTGCGACATCCTCCCAAACTGGACAAATAGTTTCAGAAAGAGCAGTCATTGCAGGTGTGGCAAAAGGTAACCCGTATATTACGCTGGAGCAGCACGCCTCCATCGCCGCCGACATTCGTATAAATTCGGCCGACGTTTTAGAATCCTCGAGAACACTATCAATAGGTAACACCAACGACAATCAAGTCGAGGATCTTAACGCTTACAACAATAATTCACTACAAGATCGTATCACCCAACTAGAAAAGACACTCACTGGCATCGAAACCTAATTGGAACAAATTGGAGACCACCGCTCTAGAACTAACTCCCGTAGCGTATTGAAAAGAAACAATCATTTCAGCGGTATACGGACCAAGCTTTCCAAGATCTTGATTTCATA
This sequence comes from Volucella bombylans, assembly GCA_949129095.1. Classification (NCBI taxonomy): domain Eukaryota; kingdom Metazoa; phylum Arthropoda; class Insecta; order Diptera; family Syrphidae; genus Volucella; species Volucella bombylans. The sequence goes on from OX422143.1 coordinate 87,545,631, forward strand.
TTCTGCTACACTGACGACATATGTATCGCTTCGGAACCACAACAACAGCACTAGCAACACATCCACTTGGTTGTGTCTCCTACACTATCAACTCACAATAAATCCATAAAAATGTGTTTTTGGCCGATTGTGTTTTTGGGACATCTCACTACTTAAAGTGGTCTCAGCCCAAGACCTAACCAAATAAAAGCCATCAATTTATTTCCGCTTCCGAAGCTAGCACGCGATCTCAAACATTTTCTAGCTACGAGTATGCTGAATTTTTATCGTCATTTCGTTCAACACCCAATTAAACATCAGCAACCACTCATTGCCCTTACAAAGGAGGAACAAGAACAATAATCAAACACTGATTGTCTGCAATAGGAAACCATCAGTTTTTTCAACAAGAACAAGGACTACCTCATCAATGTTACAACGCTCATCTATTCCGTTCCTGAAGCAAATATAATTTTGTGTACAGATGCAAGGGATACCGCAATGGGAGCAGTGATGCATCAAATCATCGACAACTCACACCAACCACTGGCATTTTTCTCAAGGAAATTCAGTGATGCCCATCGCAGCCACTGCACATACGATTGTGAGCTATTTGCAATATATGTATTCAGCCATTTTTTTTTGCTCAAGGGGTTAAGGTGCCTTTAAAAGTTTTGCACAAAGCGCGAGCGAAGGAAAATTAGTAAGGAAAGAAAAAAAGGTACCGATGTACGAGTACGTTGGTTTTAAATGCCTGAAAGTTACAATGACTAGGAAATATAGAGCTAGGCAGGGCATTCCACAAGCGAGTTATTCGGCTTAGGGACGAATCACGATATTTCAGATTACGTCCGAAAGTAGGCTTGAAGGTATATTGATGAGCATTCATTGCGACACGAGTGTAACGGTTGAAAGTTTGAATGGGCGGAATGCTACTGGCGAGGGACGCTACTTCACCATCGCTACCGCTCATAGGGCGCTCACTTTTGTAGTTACAAGTAGATAGATCCGCCACCTAGACTTCATAACACAGTTTTCAAACAAAAATCATCTATCTAGCTGGTACTAACAATATCACGACATATGGACTCTCACGAATCAGTACTCTTTATATCAATTCAGACACAGTGTTTGACTATGAGGAAATAACCAATCAACAAAAGTCTTGTGAGGAGTCACAAACATTTCTCAGATCATATTCAACACCACTTTAACTCAAAGCAATTCAACACAACGAATGTAACTCAACTATTATCTGCAATGTTCCAGGCTCAAGTGCACGTCCATTTTGCCACAACCTTGTCACCTACAAGTTATCGCTAAGTTCCACAACATCGCACATACTGAGAAGAAAGCCCCATCACGTATTATCAAACACCGTTTCGTCTGGAGCAGTGTGGACTATGATATAGGAAAATTTGTAGAAAAGTGCGCCATGTCTGCGTACACGGTGAGTAGAGACATGTCTTCAATACTGACTTGATCTTCTTTACCATCACAGAGAGTCGAGCACTTTAATATGGACCTGACTGGCCCACTACCATCATCAAACGGGTTCAAATATTCCTTAACCATCATAGATCGTTTGACCAGAGGGCTATCCAATCGACAATCCAACACAGTAGCGTTTGCTTTGATAGAAGGGTAGATAAAGCATTTTGCCATACCACAGCGCATCATTACTTAGCAGAGCAGCCAGTTTGAATCACATCTTTTCAACGAGATGTCTACACCAGCCACAATAAAATGGAATCATTGAAAGATTCCCTCGCACACTTAAGGCCGCAACCGTGTGCATTAATATAACTAAAGGGTCTCGACGGTTGCCAATTATGTTTCTCGGTCTTCGTTCAACATTTAAGCTTGATATGAACACAACATCTGCAGAACTCATTTATGGAATTACATTGAGACTAGCAGGCGACATGTGCATTTCATCGAAGTTCACACCGCACACAGAATTTGTTAAAGATTTGATTTAAACCATGCACAACCTTCAACCGACAGATACAGTACATCACAGGAAGAATAACATTCTCAACTATCCAAAATTGAACAAAGCAACTCACATCTTTATTTGGAATGATACGGTCAGAGCTTCACTAACACCACTATACGATAGACCTTTCAAGGTCGAGGAAAGAACATCAAAAACAACAAATTGATTAACGTATCAATCGATCGTATCAAACTGGCCTATACCGAGCATATGACGAGTACATCTACACGCACGACGATTCGATAGCCCAAAGAATCTCCCAGCAATATTTATCAAGTCAAGGAAACAGCAAGAACCATTAGCTTCTCCGAAGGACAGCGAGAAATCAACACCAGGCGTACAAATAACAATTTGTAAAGGCCGCACCATTTGACTTCCCACTCGTTTCACTACTTGAAGTCTGACAGGGGAGTAATGTGGCAACATCACAACGCCATTTATCAGTACCAGCAGCGGTGCTAACTAGGGGCAAACATCCCTATGATATTTTGAGTTTTGAGATTCATTTTTTTTTGTTAGTATTTTGGATTTCAGAGGAATAAAAGGTTGCAGTGAGCACAAAAAAAAATTTTCCAACAAAAATGATGTGTCACCCTCTATTATGAAAATACTAGTTCACATACAGTCAGTCATAAAAAATAAAATGCGTTGTCAAACGCTTTTCAACGCCAGAAGAGGCTGTAGAGGCTTTCAAAAGGAATGTTTCTGCAGTGTCGGGTTCAAAATGGAATATATGTTTCGGAAACTTGGTTGATCAATAAAACATTTAAAGTAAATTTATGTTTTTTCTTACTTAGAAAAAGTATCGGATATACCAATAGTGGTATGAAGCCCCATAATTATCGATGACCACTTTCTCAATCGTTTCCACAGCCATGGTTTCTATGTGAATATAATGTGATTTACTACTGCAGACCTGTGATCTAATATCTTAAATTTCGCTTATTTTTCATTCCGAAACCAGAAACGAAAAGAATGGGAAAATACCTTTACAACAGTTCTCCATCAAAGTTTCCCTAGATAAAATGCAATGAGGTGTGTCCGGTCTAAAGCGCAACCCACATTGACCTACATTCTACATCTTATTAGGCAGAAAGATTGCCTGGTGGAAAGTCTACACGGGCCAAGTATTTCTTACTTTCTGTTTTGAGAAAGAAAACTCCATCACTAGATTTTGCTCCGCTATAGATGCTCAAATCAATATAATGATGTCGATGGTGGCAGAACCGATATGCACTCGAAAAAAAGGATCTCATTGATATCTTTCATAACGGTAAAGATGAAAAGCTAATGTGGTGTAGTAAAAAGGGTGGATACAAGACGAATATCAGACTATCACAATATCTGACAAAGGCCTTATCATCTCAATCCGATTCAAATTTGGTCCATTTCAATCAACAGGTGCAAGCAGTTAATTTAAGACTATGCTAAGTAGGTTCAAATTTTGGATGGGCTTAGGGTTTATGGCGAGTTGTATCGCTAGAGTTGTCGGGTACATGGCGAGTTGTAGAGTTATCAAATATTTCCGAAGGTTTTTCCACTTGCTGGGTTCCACTGAAAAGAACGTGCTTGAATCAGTCAGGGCAGCCCTTGAAAGTTAATTGGAAATATTTCTTCTTTGACTAGGGAAAGCTATGAAAAATGATTTTTTTCGTAACGACGAATGGGTTATAAGACTTTGATAACATAATAATTGTACGAAAAATGCGAACACATCCTTCAAGACCGATTACTTGAATATTTGCCTCGGCCCTGATTGAAACAAATTTTAAATTCAATACCTCCTTCGCGCTGTGGTCATCCACAATTAGGTAAACAGTTGACCCCATGTTAGTTAATTAATTTTAATCAAATTTAACTACGTCAAATGAATGGATTTCAAAATACGGAATCACGGGAGATGGGTGAAAAGTTTTCAGCCCCACCAACCATCTAGCACTTCAGCCCACATAAATGTCAACGATTTATTTTCCACGCACGACGAGCTATGAGGCAATAGAGAGGCCATAAATTACCCCGAAACCATGCACAAGGAGTCAAACATATTTTATTCGCCAAAAGTCAAAGTGTTGCATAACTGTTAGAGCATGGACCATGAAATATAAAAATGTGTACATGGCTGCATATCCCGATTTGTACATACACAAAAGTGTGGTGAGTTAGCAATGTGACCATATGAATTCATATATTGTATATTACAATGTTTTGTTTTGATGTAAAAAAGTAAAAATAACTTATACTGTACTATAGAAACTAATGGGACTTCAACGGGAATAAGGAACAATCTTAGAAAAGGATATTGATTTACAATATTTATTATAACTGAAGGCTTATAACTTATTGGACCATACGCCATTGACCTTGTGACAGACGCTTACATAAATCTTCTGGAAGATGAAAAAGTCTTGCCAGATGTTGAGGGACAGTGTTGTCGGTGCCCTGTACAGAAAATGTGTTTTACTGTATGGGTTTTACACGTAGTCAGCCCTCTGCTTCAAGCTTTCCATTCGAACACAATATTGAAACACGGTAATAATTGCCTTAGAGCACCATTAGATTAGATTGGGTTTGATTTTTATTTTTATACTAAAATATTTACAAACTGTTATATAAACACAAATCAGTTGGCATGACATTGCCGTCTGCCTGGTTGACAAATGATAAAAAAGCATAGATTATTGTTTATAGCCTAATAGCACAGTATAATGAATTAATTCGTTATATTCTTATTTTGCTTCCTTTTTTCCTTTTTAGAAGTATTCATTTAAGATTCTGTCTTTATATATTAGGGCAGTTGTGCAGGACCTCGTTAGTAATGGAACGTTAATTTCATTAAGTATTTAAAGGACTTGGTTCTCCGATAATACTTCATTTATTAACACAGATCTCCTTGTTTCACGAAAACTCGAGCACCTGCCACCAAAATCAAAAATATCTCCTAGATTATCTCTGTGGGGTATATAATTCAGTTTAAGGAGCTCTCCATGCACCTTCAGCACCGTCGCTATTGTGCTCAAAATTGTGACATAACCCACTATAGATCGTTCTGTGGAGTCACCCTGATGCTTCCTCTCGGAACCTTTCTATGGTTTGGGACACTCAGTTCCATTACACAGCCACTAGCTAGTTTTAGCCACTCTTTGTACCACCCCGTCCTACTTCGTATTGTGTATAGAGATCTTACTTTACTAGCCGATAGTTCATCATGTTTAGTATTTTGAATACGTATACCTCCTGCAATTTTAGGGTTTTAACACACAGTGGTGGTAAACCTGCCTCCTGTATATCCTTATATTAAACCTAAACAGTTTTTCCACTATCTTATATTGTTTTCCTCATGATACTTGAGCAGCGTAGAAGAGAATGGATTACGAAACAGCGTCAAGAACTTTAAATTTACAGCTCTGAGCAATATACTCGTATTTGTTGGTGAAACAGTTTTTCCAAACAGCGTTGATATCAGCATTGATAGAGATTCTGCTTTTATATACCTCTTCACATTGAAATTTCTCGTAAAGTAAACTCCGAGGTACTTATTTCCCCATTAAAGTGTCATTTTTCATTTGCGCAGTTTCTGTCTCCACCTCTTTCGGATACCATTATTTGAGACTTATTTAGGTTCAACTCTTTATTAAAAACTATAATAATTTGTGCATTTGATATCGAGATATGTTTTATGCCTACTCGTACACAACCACATGCTTGACATGCGCATCTTGTCGGATGTTCATCGATTCAGGTTATTACTTCGCGCCAGTTCTCGAACTTCTGATTCATAATAAATTGTCTTTCTTGTTACGCGAAGAGCCTTAAACTCCCAATTAGCCTTTATACAAGTATGTACTGTATGTGTATATGAAACCTTAATTGCATTTTCAGTAAACAGTCGGAATAAGACGCTAATTGCAACTGCTTTTGCAAGGAATAGCAAATGTTAAATATAGTACGAGTATACTCGTACTTTTAAATCGCAGAAAAACTTTTTTTTTTTCAAATGGCCTGATCCGCTAATTGCGAGGTCACTGCGAAACAAAAGTGAGTCTCTATAAGACCTTAATAATCCCAGTCGTGCTTTATGGCACAGAGGCATGGACTTTATCAAAAATCGATGAAGGGGCTCTTGGCTGCTTTGAGAGGAAAATTCTTCGGATGATTTTTGATCGTCAGCATAGATGGTGGAGGAGTCGAGGAGGAGTTGCACCACTATGAACTGTGCGGGTTGTACAGCGACATCGACTTAGTCAGGAAAGTGAAGGTCCAACGACTGAAATGGCTGGGTCATATAGAGCGGATGGAAATCAATGCTCCGGTTCGAAAAGTCTTCGAATCCGCCCCCGAAGAACAGCTTAATAGAGGAAGACCGTGACTCAGGTGTCGCACACAAGTGGAAAAGACCTCAGCCAACTTAGCGCGCAAAGCTAGAAGCAGACAGATCGAGATTTCTGGAGCCGTTTGTTGGTTGATGCCCAGATCCCCACTGGACTGTAGCATCACCTTTATGGTTTGGCACCCGCCAAAGTTTTATTTTGTTCGTATGGGAGAGAATGGAAGCAGTGCAAGACCCATTTGAAGTCGATGAGCTTAGAGCCTAATGTTTTTTGATGGCTGCCAGACAGTCCGTGTGTATATGGATGGGGACACCCTTCATTCTCTCATCGAGGACGAGGCTGGCGCAAATCTGATTGGCATGTATTTCCACTCCCAATACGCTGGAACTTTTTCTACATTGATAGCTAAAATCTGATATTTAGACCAAATACTATATACCAGCACATTCCCCGGTCTCCATCTTTGATCCATCCGCTTTCCGCTTAATACCTTTAAGGTTTGAGGTTGTGTCTTCTGTAGTTGCATTCTTCTCGGATTTGGATTACTATATTGATCCTTGAATTTCAATTGAATTGGATTTCAGTGAGAAGATTCATTTCATGTATGTGATGTAAGTGATATGCTCTCCTGTTTGCAGTAATCTGATTGTGCTGCGAGTTGCTGTCTTTTTTATAAGAAGTTGGAGTGGCATTAAACCTATGAAAGTTTCTATAGCAAGTGTGGGGCCGGCGATACAGAGGCATGCAAGTCTTTGTAGCCGCTGCAGATTTTGTATGGTAAATATTTCTTTTGCTTTGTTCAACCATACTACTGATGGGTAGGTGATGATGGGTCGTATCAAGGATGATGGGATTAATTCCCAGGTCTTAACTTACCTACGATTGCAAGCCCACATGGCTTTTGTCGCTTTGGAAATTTTATTATTAATATGTGAGTTCTAATTTAGTTTTTTATCAAGAACCATTGCTAGTTATTTTACTTCTTTGGAGTACTCAATTATTGGATTGTTAAGTGAGATCTGGTCAAAACCTAGATTTCTCTTTCTAAAGGGGACAAATATAGCTTTATTGAGGTTGATTTTAAAGATTTAGAAAATCATCTTGCGTGGATCTTTCTTTCCTATATGCATATTGGTGAGGGTGCACATGTGAATTTCGGTTAAGAATATCTCTGAAAGGTACGTCGATTAGTCTTGCCATGGCTTTCGGAAAAAACGATGTATGAGTCTCATAAGATTTAGGTAGTTCAATAGGTTTGTCTACTATGGGGATAAATCATGCCTTAATCACTTTTGTCAAAGAAATTAAATCAAATCGCCAGCAGAGTCCTTGGCGTAGATCACAGGAACCCCTTAAGACAAATTTGGGGAGAAATTTATCGAGGTAAGAAGATTATTAAGAGCTAATTCAGATTTAGTAGAAACTTTTGCAAAGCAGAATCTTGAGAATTATCATAAATGGAAAGCCAACTAATTTGGAATTACGTAAAATATCTTCTTCTTTTCTTAACCATTGTAATGTGTAACGCGTATAATTGCATTTAATGCTACAAATTTCTCCCAGGTTTCTCTATTTCTACTGCTCTACTTTTGGGGTTGGCGTTCCACAAGTCATTCTATTTTGGATTACCTCATTACTAATGTAAAGAGTTCCCTTCCTTCGAGAGTCGGTTAAAATTAGACTTTCGCCTTCTGGGCAGTATTTTTCTTATGAAACCAGCTGATTTTCTCAGCTTTAAATGTTTGCCACTATTGGTTCTTGAGACTTCCACGAATGCCCGTACTTCTTATTAGATCACGTTTTGTTACTGTCGCTCTCAGTTCTCCAATGTATATTTTTATATTATAACTTAAAAGACTATGTATATGTGTATACACAGTTACAATTACAAAAGTCAGTTTTGCATTGCCATGATTGATATAATATAAATAACTATTTTACTAAAATTAAATGAAACCTGCAGCTAAAACAAAAATAAGAAAAGTAAGCATTTATCAACAATTTCCGGTTAGAATTTTCTCACGGTTTTGTAGTGCAACTTTGCAATACCGAAATAAAATATTGCAAAGGAAGGAGACGAAATACTATTTTTGACATCCTCACATTATGTAGAATAAATTGGACTCTGATGCTGCATCAACAACTTTATATTTAGCAATGTAGCGAATAAATTTGATGCTGAAGCACCTCTTCCAAGCTAAATTGATGACTGTTAAATTGAAGCTATTTCACTAATTATACCGCAAGTTGAGTATCCATACTAAGATTCCTCATAAGGACCACTACACGGTGTTGATCAACTTGTACATAATTATTCTGTCTCTGGATCACGCAGGCATCAATTCGGAAGTTTTGCATATTTTCGGGAATAACTTTAAAAACAAAACAAAAAATGGCAGGAAAATTTATCTGCATAATTTAGGCCGGCCTTTGGCAAAACTATACTCGTATATGCAAAAAAGGTTACAGGCCACCTAGGAAAAAATATTGAAAATATTCTTACAAATGCAAACGCGGAAGATCTTGAGACCCGGAAAGACATTTCATTGCGAGAACATTTAACAAAGGCCGCAATGCAATGCTTTTTGTGCCCAAGGACGAACGACAAAAAGTCTAAACTGCTGTGCATCTTTGAGTCTCTGAAAAACAAAAAGTCTTCGAGAGTAGACAATATTCCAAACGTGTCGTATTAAAACACTTGCCCTTGGAAATTTTTACTATTTATATATTTACTACGCTATTTAACAATGCGCTGAATAATGCATATCATCAGACGCATTTTAAAACAGCAGCGGTACATCCAATCCCGAAAAGGGATAAAGTTAGAACTAACCCTGATAATCTTCGGTCAATTAGTTTGCCTCCGAATATTAGCAAGATATTCGAGAAACTTAATAGAGCGCTGTTAAAGTGGGTTGAAAAAAATAAAATAATATAATTCCAGAAATTGGTTTTAGGGCGAGGCATGACACTATTCATGCTGCGTCAAAGCTGGTCTCCGACATACAATGGAATAAATGCACGAACCAGTGTGCAGGTGCTTGCTTCGTTGTTTTTGAGAAGGCCCTCGACACCGTATCGTTACTATAAGTTGACCAGAATGGGTATGACGCAACCTCTGCTATATATGATTTATGACATGCTTATGTTAAAGAAGTTCGTTGTTAAATGTATCAACATTATTTCGAGCAAGATCTTTGGCATTGAAAACGGCGTACAACAGGGGGTTGTGACCTCTCCGATACTGTTTATCTAGTAGGTTCCCTCAATCATGCCATAGCGCACGCTGACGATTTAGTAGCGTACAGAACAGGTCCAAAAATAGAAGTCATCAATACTCTTCTGCAGCGTGATTTCGATCACATTAAGGCGTATTGCGACAATTGGAAATTGAAAATTAAATTTCAAAAGTTGGAAACTATCTTGTTTAGAACTCCATTGAGATGGGCTTCTACGGATACCAGATATAACTTGCGAAATTTGGCCATCATTGGACAGTACTGGCTGCCATCAGCGGTGAGAAGCGTAGTGAGATACCTGTGTATCTGGCTCGACTAGTATTTGTATTTTGACAAACATATAGATGCTTGCCTTGCTGGCATTTATGCCTTTGATGCTAAATGGTTAGTGTAAAGTAGGGATGGTATCCCGGTAATAGCGGTGCTAGGCTCACCTACGACGGGTATGTTGCTAATGCTCAGGAGCTCCTCCATTTTAGTACTGCGATTTCGGACAAGGATCGGATCGATGTCAAAATATAGTATACCGAATTCTGGTGGTTTCAAGAAGAGAGAGGGTTGATTCGCTCTCCTAGGTCGGTACGTTACTAAGGTAACATACTCCTCCTAATTGTAAGTTGGATGAAGGATAGTTAGCGGGATCTCGTGGAAAGGTCACTTGAAAGTGACCGATGCTTTTATGGCATTGGTTAAATCTCGGTGATGCTTGTACACGATGTTGACGAATGCCAGGTGAACGAAATCGCAATTTTTTTGGCGAATGCCCTGTGCGATAGGCTGCGAGTTCTCACCCTCCCTATTATAGTTAAGTTAGATTAAGTAGCTTAGGTAGGTTAAGGGTCATAGTTCTAAGTAATTGTTAAGTTTAGAGCGCCAGTAAACTATAAAGAAACAATACAAATTAAGTAAAAGTAACAAATAGTTTAAAATTACCTGCAGTACTTGCCCAATTCATGTTTGCTCACAGCATCGAACGGACGTATGCAACACTTGCGAATACATAGCCAAAAAGCTAACGTAAAAATCAAAGATTTTTACACGAATACATTTTCTTTGTTATGTGTACTTTCAGAATCAAAATAATTTTTGCAGAGTATTGACTTTTGAGACCTTATGGTCCTACTGATTTCTTATTTTATATGTTATACGTTTTTTTTTTAATTATGAGTATGAATGCCTTAGTTTTTGTTAATTTTGCTAAAATATACATGATACTAATGAAATTAATTAATTTAATTGAATTACGTTTTCAGTTGTGCACATTCCGTTTATAGAGTTTACACATACATTAGCTATTTGCTTAAATGTAGGAATCTTTTATAGCCTCTTTGTTGAATAGGCGGAATAGCTTAAGCCAGACGAAAAATGACCGCCATGCCATTTATGCTATACAACGCTCCACTTTAAAACACGCTTCCTTAAATTGTATTGAGTGTTTACTTTGTCTAAGAATTGGGCACAAGTCCTTACTGATTTGTTCAATTCATATGCAATCCGCATCGTGTTGAAAAAGCAGTCGTTCCTTCAGCTGCATTCTATACATAACGCCTTTGCATACCAACCTAGGGAGTAGACTCATATGCCTCCTTTCACCATCTTCTGTTAACTTATGTACAAATGTGACCACAATCGGGAGATGATCAGAGTAGACTATATGCTTCACTTCCAGATTGGTTATATTCGTATCGTATAGTATATATTCGTAAAATGTCCAACATTGCGATGTGAATATCACAGCTGGACAAACCACTGTCGTGTTTGACAAACCTCTAAGTTTAAGTGGCATTTTCCTATCACAAGACATTGCAGGTTTTTGCGCAATTTAAAGGACTCCATACTAACTACTCGTAGATGTGTGACATTGTCATTTAAACTTCCTTGTGGATAAACAACAAAGCCGATGCACAATATTTAAATTGTTCGCATCTTGGTACATTGATTATGCAGATTCGGTATGAGTGCGCTTGATTCGTAGCCTGTTATCTTTTGACGCTCTTATCCAATTAAGTATTAACATCTGCCTGAAGGGTCTTTGCTTATGATAGTGCTATTATCGGCAAAGGAAAGAAAATCCGTTCCAGGCTCGTTACTGTACTCATTCAAAATAAAATCGTCCACTCCATTAAAAAGAAACGGGCTCAATACTGAATCTTTTGCTTAGAATTCTCTGGTTGTTACCGCTGTGTGCGGTATAGGGCGACCAGATAGCAATGATAGTTTTTCCAATTGTTATGTTCCAGCAGCTGTCAAAGTTACCAATGACATCCAGCTGTCAGAATATTCAGTAAGGTTTGTCAATTCATCATGCACCGTTTTACGCTTGTCGAACGCGCGGAAATTATTAAAAAATATTATTGAAATTCCGGCTCAGTAGTAAACACGCAGCGTGAATTTTGTGGTGAGGTCGGTCACCATCATGGCTTCAGTGTGCAGGAAATTCGTCGCACTGTGGAAAAGTTTGAGCGTAAGTACACTCTTTTGGATCTTATGCCACCAACCAGAGAGAGATTGGTGCGAAATGAAGAAAACATAGCCGCCGTAGCGACCGCTATCGAAGAAGATCCAGAAATGTCGATTCGGAGCCGATCAGCTGAGTCGATCGCCAGGGAGTCAACCCGACTTATTTTGCAGTTAGATTTGGACCTACATCCATATAAGATTGAGCTGATGGACTGACGCAAGCCGGACGAATGTTGGTCGGAGATCCGGATTTTGGCCAACAAAGCGTCTTCCGAAACTAGGCTCATTTTTGACTCAGCAGCCATGTCAACAAGCTAAATTGCCATTACCAGAGCGAACACAATCCACAAGTTTTCGGCCAAGCATTAATGCATCCACAAAGATTGATTGTTTGGTGCAGTTTATGGCATGGATGAGCAATGTTAACCGACTTTCTATCGTCAGAGATCGATGACATCGATATATTCGAGCCGTGTTTCCAACAAGACATGCCATACAAGCGACGCAAAGCTCGAAATTATCAAGGAGGAATTTGGTGACTGGGTCACCTCACGGCAAGCGTTCATAAATTTCCGCCGCCGCGATCTTTTACCACTCAATTATTTTCTTTGGGGCTACGTCAAACCCTTAGTTTACGCTAACAAGCCAACCACTTTGAAAAGCTCGAAGCCAACATTCGGCTATTGCTCGGCTATTGCCGAGTTATCAAAAATTGGACCGACCGTTTGAAGTACTGCCAGTGATCCCGAGGTGGCCATTTGAATGATGTTCTATTCCACACATAGTGGCGTGAAGGTAGCCTCAAAATAAATCCAGAATTAATTTTATATTTCACACCGTTGTTGTTTTATTTAAAAAAAAAATTCCTATCGTTCTTATCCGGTAACCTATATTTGTTTTGACGTCAGTATGTAAAATACTCAGAAGATCTGACTTATACTGACTCGAAAGCAGAGACTGTCTGTCTCACTATTGAGACTCACTTTCCAGGTAACCTCATCAGAGCTGAGTAACACAATAAACGGTTGTGGTGACGGATGAGGACATCAAATCCTCTTACGGATTTACTCGTAGGTCCCGAATCATAGACGCCTTCACTTCAACTTAACTGCTAGTTTCAAATTGGCATACATACTGAAGCCCTTTCGAACAGTACGAAAAAGAGTAACCGAATATCATTGGAAAAGATCAAACGCTTCAGATCAATCAATTTGACATATTCTATTATATATTGAAGAGCCTGGAGAGAGTGATCGAGTTCCATGTAACGCAAATGATCCTGCGAGACTGCGTTTTCTGGTGTTCAGAATTTAAGATTCTCTCGACAAGTAAGCCTATTCGCTGAGCATTTTCATCGATATTGAGAGTGCTTACGACAATACAACTTTTGGCGGCATGTGTTACTCGGACAGGCAACACGGCGTAGACGAATCACTAGTTTTGTGAATTAAACCAATGCTCGTGAATAGGACTCTGATTGGAGATGGTGACAAGCGGCCAATATGTGATGGCGGGGCTAGAAATGGGCTTTAAACCAATCCTTTTAAAACTAAACCTTCTTCACGAGAAGGAGGAAGTGATTATCTAACTCATACAGTGGTTAAGGGATATGCGTTTCTCCATCGAAGGGTGTCATCCTGCTAAATACGTCATGATGAAAACCTTTAAGGTGCCGTCGGCTTCCAGTAAGACAGGGCTTATCGCCGAGGACGATCTTCTGAATATACGCAAGAATAATTACATACGAGTATATCCTATGCGTAGGTTTTCTGGTGAAATGAGCTTTCACGTTAATACGTTACTGCTGCTTTTATTAGACTCCAATGAACGGTCTGTCTCGGCGTCGTCGTCTTTGGTGACCCTGCGCGCTGATTGTCTCCTGACTCTGATTTTATGGACATGTAATCTTTTGCAATTACGACTGTGAATATAAGAAATCGTTGGTAGAATTTTACGCAGAACCGAAAGCTGTAACTTCTCCGCGGGATTAAATATTCAATATTCAATGGCTTTGAAAGTGTTCAATGTCTGCTATGTCTTCCTGCTTATCATCCAGCACTCGGCCCCATATAACAGAAGTCTCACGATCAATGTCTTCAGAAGTATGAAGTATTCCGAGTTAGGAGTTTTGAGAACGTCAAGTATGCCAAGTCAATGCCACGCCTCGCCAATGGGCCAGTTTCGTGTCTTTGAGGTGCACTACCCTTCGGAAGAGATGTTGCAAATTATATGCGAATGAAAATTTTCACTCGGATATAATTCCGAACATTTTTTATATTAAAAAAGAAATACCAAACCAAAGTAGCAGCGGTATCCAAGCGGTATCCAAGATATTCCAGGCGGTAGACAGATGTCTCAGTTGTTTCAGCTCGACTGAACAATGTGATAAAACCCTGTGTATCTCAGCAGCTGGACAGATTTGTTGATAACACCTGTCATGTATAATACCAACAAACGATTGAAGAATCCACATGAAATTATATCTTCTTGCTGAAATGCGGCAAACGCTTGGGATAAGTGGATTTGTTTCTACAATAAATTGCAATTGCAGCGTGTTTTTTCAGCGTCATGCGAATTTCACCATTGCTGTCTAGAGCTCAATTTCCTGAATGCTATCGTTGGTTTTTTCCAGAATTCGCCTTAGTGGACATATGATGTATCTTACCAAAACTTCACCTCCATGATAGAAAAGCTTCGCTGGTAGAACATTTGACACGGCGGAATTTTAGTTCTTTTGAGATATAAGACAACCTCTTCTAAACTGTAAGGGCGGATAGCTTCTTCATTTACTAAAAGCGTGTTCTTTTCTTAGCCCATTGCTCTTTTTACCTGATGTCCAGTTTTGAACGTTCAATAACTTAGAAAACTTTTCTACGGTAGCCTAGAGTTACAGGATCTATCTGATAGTGAGATCATGCAAAACGGATACTTCTTCTTATTGCAAAAATTGGGGAATAAATTGGGGCAAGAAAATGGAAGCAAAATTGACAAGTATAAAAAATCGTAGATGTAGTTAGATACAAGTATTTAAAAATTTCTCTACGGTCACACTAGTTGTGACTTGGTTGGGTTTCGAAAGTCGAATGTCAAAATGCTACCAGTGTGGTCATTTGGTCAAAAACAAAACAAAGTCTACGCTGAAAGTCATTAATCAGATATTGGCTGCAGGACTGGGAGCGTATGTTGGTTTAAAATTTTTACAGACAAAGTGTGGCAAAGGAACTACGTACATATGTATTTGTGTATAATAGCCGAACATGGGTACAAATATTCATATGTGCCGTAAATTCTGCTCATTTGGGATGAACATAAATCAATTGGTCACATTGACGGCCAATAAATTGTCAAGGTACGCCAATAAAAGCCGTTGAGTGCTAGAAGTTGAGTGATTGTGAATAGTTTGAGTTTGAGCGTGGGGAATTCAGAATTTCGCAATAATTAATAAATTCTCCGGTAAACAGCCTTGAAAGTACAAATTCCTACACTTACTATGGATACTACAGACATACATATGTACGCACGAATATGTCCTTTAATTTCAGGTCATTTTCAGTGTTCCTCAAAACCATAACGACCATCTATAACTAACCTTCTGTCTGAAATGTTACCAGTAACTTTGACAATAAATTTCTCCTGAAACTTCCGTCTAAGCCAGGAATACATTAAATTACTAAACGCATTGCAGCTTAAAAACCGACAAGTGAGTTTTACTTGTGAAAAATGTGTCCTTTATCTTAAATCTGAAAGATGGAAAAAAAAACCATTAGTCGATTCTGCGCCTTATCTCTCGGATAATCTGGCGCTTTATCCGAGGCACAAATGTATATTTTGCTGGCGAAAGCTTTATCGTGAGAAAGGACAAAGTCCTAATGAATGAAAATAGAATGACAAATAGAGGAATAAAATAGAAAAGGAATGGTTTTGTTTTGTTTACAGATGCTTCAGAGGTGCCTAATCATTACTATAGGGCACCACAATGACCCGGAAACTGGAATTAAGTCCCAACACTGCGAGATAGGCAGCATGGCAGTTATATTATATGAAGTGATTATGCAGCGAAATTGGGTAAAAAGAGTTAGCTCACGTGCATTGCTAAAAGCATTTAGAACGTCGGGAGTTAACTAATTTTGGGGTGTCTGCTAGTGTTGGTTATACCTACGATGTGCAGTCTCTGATGCAGCGTATCTGCCTTATACACTATCAACGGAGCTGTACTCCAGACATGATAAAACGTCAGGAAACCTGTAAAGAATGACTCAGACATCCTTCCAGTTTTCTATGACAAAGATGCAAAAAGATACATGCACAAAATCCCAACTGAATGGGAGCAGCTGCAATTTATTTCATCGCCCCTTCACAAATTATAGAAAATAATTTCCATATTGTTAGGGTGGTTAATTTAGGAGCATCCAAAAAGGTAAGAGGATGACTAAACTATTTTCCACTAAGCTCCATTTTAGTGTGATTCAAACTCCTGATTCAGTTCGAAAGTTCATAAATGGTGTTTGAATTCGGAACGTATATGGGCAAACGATAAGACAACAAAATCAGCAATATGGACACGTGGAGACAGCCCTTCAGAAAACCAGCGAATCGTCGGAACGCCTCGCCAGCGCCAAGATCAATGGCATCCACATCTACAGCTGCTACGCTCTGCCAAGCTTGTCCGAGAAACAATATCAAAAGTTGCTAGTAACAGAGGGAGATTTCAAAACGTGGGCCACCAGGACGTCGGATGCAAGAGGACGAGCTCTACTCCAGACATTCGCAACACTGGACATATGTAGTTTTAGTTAACGAGGGAACGAAAAGTACTTTCTGAAATGCGGGCACGGCGTCTATTATAGACATAGCCTTTGTAAGCAGCTTTCTATCACGCAACATAAAACAGTGTCTCAGCAAAGTCCACACACAAACTGACCACCATGCTGTGATTATTGAACTAGTAAAAGAGAAACGCTGAAACCATTCCCCCAAAATGCCTTGGATCGGGAAACATTTGAGAAAGTCATTAGTATTCATCAACTGAGACTCGAGACTGCGGAGAACCTACCGCTTCAGCCATCGGGTCTATTAATTTCCGCATGCGGCGCGTCTGTGCCAAGAAGAAAGCCCAACCAATTCAGCTACTGTTGGAACGACGAAATAAAATCCCTAAGAACTATCTGTTAGACAGCGAGACGAAAGCCCCAGCGCTCAAGGCGAAGCTTGTACTGACGAGGACACCAAACGGTACAACATTATAGCAGGTGTGCCACAAGGATCCGTCCTAGGCCTATTTCTAGGGAATATCATGTAATGACGTTTGTTCTATAATTGTCAAACATGAGTACATTAGAAACTTTATAATTTTATTTTGAATATTCGAACGATACAATTATTTAATGCTGGAACAAGTAAACGTTGCTACGAAAGAAGTGAAAGACTGTACATTTTTGACTGAACATTATGCATACAACATGGTAACGGAACAGAGAATTATCTACATGGTGTGATGGTACAGCATTATCTACATAATGTAATGGTACACACCATATAAATAATGGCCTGCCCACGCTTATTGATGATTATTAATGATGGAAATATAATGTACATTATATGTATAATTATTGCATGAGAAACTTTAAACAATTTTTAGTAATTTTAGATATTAATTACATTTTACATTTTCTTTTTAGATATTAAAAACATAGCTCATTTAAATAATTATAATTATAATTATAATTATGCAAGAATTATAGAATATGCAGTTCTGAACAACGGTGTCCTCAGAAGCCCACAAATGTGAAGATAATAGACTTTGAGGATTATTGCCATCGTAACCATGGCCAAGCACATCCACAAAGTAAAATGGGCAAGAAACGAAACGATCTCCGGAGTTGGCTAGCCTGAAAGCCTGAAATTCTCAGAACATAAAACGGAAGCAGCTGTTATCAATAGCCACAACGCCATCGAATAAATGCATGTACGCGTAGGAGATCAAGTAATACGATCAAAATCGGAATTAAAGTACATAGGTGCTATGCTATTCATAGTAGACTTAGCTTTAAGGCTCATCTAGGCTACGTTGGGAAAAAAATATTGATCACCCAATCCTCGCTGTCGAGATTAACGGCAAACAACTGAGGGCCCAGGTGCAATCGCAGATTATTACTGTCGAAAGTAGTTAGCTCAGTTACACTGTACACGTCTCCAGTATGAGCGGGCAGTAAAAGATCTAGGAGAAAAATATCGCGAATTTATAGACTAACAGCTTTGAGAACAATCTGTGCCTTCCGGACCAACTTAGATGAAGCGGCGGGCGTTTTAGCTATTATAATGCCGATTTCTATAATGGCCAAATAAATGACATGAGTATACACCAGAATACGTTCTTGTCCACCCAGCGGATCAATTGGCGAGATCCATAAGAAAGAGAGGAATATCGGGTACAAAAGTGGCAGAACCGATGCGATAATACCACCAAAGGGAGATGGGTATACCAACTTTTCACTAACATAGAACCTTGGGTGGAAAAAAGAGCTGGACAACTGAATTTCTACATCACACTATTTCTAACTGGAATTGGTGTGTTCAGAAAATATCTGCACATTTTCGGACATGACTCCTCCCAAATCTTTCCATCCTGTCCGAATCAGGAGGAGAATGCATATTACGCACTTTTCCACTGCGCGCGCTTCAGAAGACCAGGTAGCAGCTTTTCACATGAAAGCGTTAATGCTAGCGAAATGACCCTCTCATAGAAAAAATGCAGTTAATTTGGCCAGTTAGTGACGGCCATCTTAATTGAAATTAGAAGACTCGAGCGTTAACGAAGGCAAAATGACGAAGAAAATGATATTGCCTGAGACAGCAAACACAGGCAATGAAGAAACTACTAACTATCCCCGTGGAGTAAGGAAGGTTCGCGGGAAGAGTAGTGACAATCAAGAATTCTGCGGCCATAAAGACATAAACCCATACATGTATAAAAGTCGTAGCTTTCTCCTGACGTTTGTACATATATAAGGGTATACAGACATCCACCCACACACCTCATTCTGACTTTTAAATGCACATAAATATTTACCCACCCTGACGCACAAATCCACTCCAACATTCGTGGCACACACACCTAGAACAAACACCCAGGAGACCGTCATCGGACGAGGAATGATGATTCTTTGTGAAGGTAATATTTAGTGGCACCTTCACTGTGTGCGGAGACATTCAATATTGAATACAAAACCTCACATAATGTCCATACACGAACCATGGATCTGGATTAAACGCATCTGTGGTTTGGAATATTTAATGGGTTTCACAGTACCATATGGCGAGCGATCGGAAAGACAGAGAACTTGTCCTTTTGTGCTGAACTCTCACCATCTAAACCTGGGCAATTTCTGCGACCAATATTTAGTTTCTACAGTCCTAAGCTGTGAAACAAGCGGAGAATGGGACACATTTGTCGTTGCGTTAGCTTATTTTCCCGGGGTAAGCGAAGCCACCGCTTCCACCAAATGCAGATTAAGGGAGAAAATGCATTTCTTTAGCTATATAAGTAAAAATGCATAAAAAACTGAAACTGACTGCATTTCTTTTGTGGACAAGAAAATCGTCAGTCGTTCGCAGATCTTTACAAAGAACAAACGTGTTTCGGTAGTGAATCACTTTCCTCCTAAGGATAAACTGTCAAAGTTCAGCTCGTTGACTCGGTAGCCGAGCAGTCAGCGGCGTCGGTCATCGAATAGCGAGACACGGGTTCTCGAGCCAGGCCAAATCTGGAACTTTTTTCTTTTTTTTTCTTTTTTTATCTCCTCAAAGTGCTGTTATCAACAAATCCAAAAAGTAAATAAGCAAATCACGTGATGGATGGTGGAGAGCGCTCCGCTCTTCCCATAACGGGAGTTGCAAAAGGCAACAATAGTGTTGCCGGTGCCGTGGCGAAAGCCATTAAAATGAGGAGGAGTTTGAAAACCCCTCCTGATCTAACAAAAAAGAGAGTAAATGCCTTTCTAACAGAGGATGATGAACATTATGAGGGGGGGAAACAACAACTTTGCTTCTCTAGCGACATCCGAATCAGAAGATGAGGATGAAATGATAAAATACATTAGCAGCAGCATTAAAAAGCTGCAAGAAAAAATGCTTGCTGTTAACCTAAAACAAACTGCACGCAGGCAGAGGGAGCAATTAGAGGTAGAAAGCGCCCAACAAAAAAAGCAACACGAGCAGAAACAACAACTGCTGCAACAACAAAACCAGCAGAAGAAGAAACAACCACTGCAGCAGACAAAACAGCAGCAGCAGAAACAACAGCAGCCGCAGAAACAACAGCAGCAGCAGAAACAGCAACAGCCGCAAAAACAACAACAGCTGAAAACACAGCAGCTAGAAAAACAGCAGATGCAGCAACAACTACAGCAACAGCAGCAGCAGCAACAACAACAAGAGCAGCAGCAGAAGAAGAAGGAGAAGGTGCCTCCTATCAACACCTATAAACTAGAGGTAAATGAAACCAAGGACCTGTGTAAGTTGGTCATTGGTAACAATTTTAATATTAAGCGATTGGGGAACGATCGCCATGCCATCCAATGTAATACAGTGGAGGGCTACGCGAAAGTGAAAGAGCTCCTAAAAGAAATGACGACGGAGCACTACTCATTCACACCGAAGTGTGAAAAGCGGCAATCGATGCTGCTGAAGGGGTTGGAACCGTCTTCTGATCCTGAGGAGATCCTTGCACTGCTCAAAGAGAAGGAGTGCGAAGGACTCAAGTTTGTGGGGGTAAAGCCATTTACCACAGCTAGAGCCAGACGGGAGAAACGGAGTCTGCCGTTCTTCCTGGTGCAGCTCAGTCCCGAAAGTCGTCTGGATAGTCTAAGGAGTATCAATGTCCTACACTACCAGGTGATGCACTGGGAAAAATTAAAAAGGAGCGTTCGCTGCCAGAGCCAAATGCAGCCTCGATGGGTGAAGTGCGCAAAGATCCACATCTCCGAGGAGTGTGCTCTGGGTAGGGACGGAGTATCCGATAGTACGCAGCTCTCGTGCGTATTGTGTGGGAACGTGGGACACACCGCAAACTATCAGGGTTGTCCTAAGTTCGCTGACATTAAAAAAGCAGAACTGGCTCAGCAGCAGAAGGTGGAGGTAACAAACGTTCACCTGTTAGGTTTCAAACACCAGCCGTCACGTCCCAAATTTCCTACGCCCAAATGGTGTCAGGTAGGGGGGCTACGGTACAGCAAGCGACTGTTGCTTCTCCGGCGCCAATGCCGAGAACAACGGAAGCTGCACCTAACATGCTGGCCATATTGCTCGCAATCTAAGGGCAGATGGCTCAGCTGCAGCAGCAAGTACAAGAGTAGGCCAAGCGGGTGGACCAGATCTACGCGCTGCTGCCGGGCCTAACGCAACACATGACGTAATGGGTACGCACATGGTGGAGCAAACTTTGAAGGTCCTTGCGGTGAATGTTAATTCACTGATTAGGATCGAACGAAGAGCCGCGATGTTTAAATTGCTACAAGACCAAACTCCTGATGTGCTTTTCGGTAGCGAAACCAAGCTAACCGATAAGCAGAAACTGGAGTACAATAATCATATTGTTAGAAGAAGAAAACGGCCCAGATCCAAACGTGTAGGCGGTGTCGCGATCTTCATTAAAGAAGGTATAATTTTTCACAGAGTGTACAAGGGCGTGTTCGCAGGTTCCGGGTGTGGGAGGCAGTCGTCGTTTACATACCGCTCCGCAGTGGAAAGCGGCTGTACTTGGCCTCTGTCTATACTCCTGAGGCTTCACAATCCACCCTATTCATTACAGAGCTCGACACGCTTTTTCGACTTCTGAGGCTGGAATCGGGGGAGAATTATTTTATAATCGGTGGGGATTTCAACGCAAGACACAGAGATTGGGGAAATAATTTGCCAAATACTAGAAGGAACCTACTACTCGATTGGTGGGGTCAGCACGATGTTATGTACAGACTCGGTCTTAAAGCGACGGATAACCCGTCGTTTCCCAGAGGCGGGTCTTATTTGGATTTACTGCTGTACGACGAACGTATACGACTGACAGGTACGAATTTACAAACATTAAACTGTCTGCGCACATTCGTGTATGACAGCGACCATTGCGCTTTTAGCACCGAAATTACAGTTACCAACGAAATTGCGGAATTGGAGGAGTTTGTCCAAAGATATTCTTACAACTACAGTAAGACTCGATGGACACGCTTCTCTGCAACCTTGACGAGAGCGCTCTCCTCGAACACGCTCCACCCACCGTCCAATAGGAATTTTATCGACAATTACCTAAAACAAATGGACGAGACAATTAAACAAACTATGGACACTACAATACCGCGGCATCGACGTACGACTAACGAAGACCTATTGACGCACTGCACCGACAGAAAAGTAGACTTCTGACAAGGCTCAAAAACTTGTATAGACAGATAACGGACAGACAAGACTCGGAGATTAGGACACTGAAGTCGTCGATTAAAAATATTCAAACGCTAATAAAAGAAAATTACAGAATTTCTGTAAGTTTGTATTGGAACAATAAGGTTCGGGCTGTAAACACCAGCAACCCGAATATGTTTCCGCAAATAAATAAACTACGAGTATTTCGGAGAAAAAATCAAAACGACTTTCAGTGTCTTAAAATAGCCCGGACAACAGACAACGAACGGTTACTGACAATAGCAGGTATTGATCCAAATGAGGCCGCTGATGATGACGACTTTGTTGTGATCGAGGATCCACAGGAGAAGGTTGAGGCCATAGGGGTGACTTTCCAGGAAGTATACAATGCCATTGATATCATTGGTGCACAACTGCTACATTCGAAATGAAATAGAGAATTGGCGATCCAACGGCTCTGGTTTCACCCGGTTTAGCGACGAAAATATAGCAAATAATGTCATTGCCAGAGAGGGTGACCTACCCCCGTTCATTTCGAAGGAAGGACTCCATGAGATCTTCGACACAATCAGGGCTAAGAAATCAGTGGGGACCGATGGTATTCCGAATATCGTGCTTCGACATCTTCCTCTAGAAGCGGTGGACATCTACACCACCCTGTTTAATAATGCAATGAATAATGCACATTATCCAGCGCATTGGAAAACGGCGGTGGTTCAACCTATCCCCAAAAAGGGAAAGGATATATCCAATCCGGCGAATCTCCGGTCGATAAGTCTCCTTCCGAATATCAGTAAAGTTTTTGAAAAAGTAATCAATAGAGCTCTCTAGGTGGGTTGAGGACAAACATATGGTTCCGGATAATCAATTCGGTTTTAAGGCGGGGCATGATATCTCATATGCCGCGTCTAAACTGGTGTCCGATATCCAATGCAATAAAGGTAAAAAACAATGTACTGGTGCCTGCCTTGTTGAATTGGAGAAGGCCTTCGATACCGTATGGTTAGAGGCTCTTTTTTATAAGCTGACTAAGCTGGGGATCAGTAAACCACTCTTGTACATTCTCTATATATAACTAACAGACCATCGCGAAGAATGGTGATGTGACTTCTGTTGGAATATTTCAAATTAAAAATGGTCTTCAGCAAGGCGCGGTTAATTCGCCCATCCTATTCAACATTTTTACAAGCGACTTGATAGGTTCACTTTCCCATACTATTACGTACGCAGACGATTTGATAGCGTACAGAACAGGTCAAAAAATCGAGGTCATTAATACTCTCTTGCAGAGTGACTTCGATAAGATAAGACGATTTTGCGATGACTGGAAGTTGAAAATCAACTTTCAGAAGTCGGAAACCATTCTCTTTAGGATGTCGTTGTCTAGAGCCTCTAGGGATACCAGAAAAAATTGGCGAAAGTTCTCTATCATTGGACAACACGGACAACCTCTTGCCTGTCGAAATGTAGTCAGATACCTTGAAATCTGGCTAGATCAGTTTCTGTATTTTGGCAAAAATGTAGATGCTGCTCTGGCCAGAGCTAAAGGTGCTTTTGCCCTTACAAAGAGAATGTTTCATAGCAGCCAACTCGATGCGAGGGTAAAGGTAATCTACTACATGGCCCTTATCAGGCCCATGCTGGTATTTGGGTGTCCCGTGTGGTTCAAGCCTCAGGTTCAGTAGGGCGGTGGGAAATCGCGATAAGAGGGATGTCGGTCGGCAGCACCAGCATTTTTGGTGGTTGAATGATGGAGAAGATGTTTCGTCGTCGTTTCCGTCAATTACGGAGCAGCGGCCAGCTTACATAGGTTTAGATTAGCATTTAAGAAACATATACACATATCAGTGTATACAAAGGTGTATACTGATATATGTATATGATTGTGTGTAATGTCTGTGTGTGTTTATGTGTGGATTGTGCATTTAGGTTAGGTAGGCTAAGGTTTATTTTAAGTTACTCGTAGATACTAAGTTTTTATAAAAAATAAAAAAATGTCCATATGCTAAGTCTTTGTAAACAAATTTTTTTCTTAGCCTTAAGTATAGATAATAAGTATTCCTAAATAAAATGTAAATGAAGTCGAAAGACATACATAGATATAAGTATTCAGAGCAGCTTAAAGTGCCCGTGTGGGGCCAGTAAGTTAGCATAAGATTGTTAAGTAATTGTAAGCTGGCATTTAAGCATTTTTTGTTAGAATGAAGAAAACAAGAAAATCGAATAAAGCGATATCCTAGTCACGTAAAGTTACATAAACAGAAGCCAAGAAATTAAAGAAGTACAACGTCCAAGAACGGGCAAACGAGCTAATATTTTTCAGATTCTAGAACAACGAAATAAACTCGGAGGAGATTCTATGTAGAAATATACTGAAGACGATTAGGAACACCCGCTAGTAGGACAAACGATGGAAAGCGTACTTGAACGCGTAAGTTTACGAAGAATTTCGCGCAATCCGCACGAACAAGAAATGGCTGTCGCGTACTACAATATGAAAATATAAAAAACAGTAAAGACAGTTGGAAACACAATATTATTTAAATCTATGGCAAAGAAGATTTGCATAAGAGCTAACATAACTCATAAACACCCACGCCTCGACAGAAGCTACGAGCAATGCCCTACATATGATATGAAAACATCCTTGGAGATTATAATCCCACGGTGAGAAGGGAGGGCATCCTTAATAATACTGTAGGAAAGTACAGTACAGGGAAATAGACACATTGTAATATTGTGGGTGGCCGTGGCTCAAGTGGTAGGACGTAGGCAAGGCACTGGGACGAAGACAGACCAAGATAAAGTAAGGAGAGCAATTTCCAAGTGTAAGTCTCAGCTTAACTCCCGAGCTGTTTAAGGCCGCAGGTTTATATGATTGGATACGGAGAATGCATCAACTCATATCTAGAAACTGGGTCGCGGAAAATATGCCCGAAGAATCCAATAAAACGGTCATCAAGGTCAATTACTGGGAAATGAGTCTCCGCAACAGTGCATATAATCGCTCTGTCAGCTGTATGAAGTCTAAGACTATTTTTCAACGATCTGATCGGCCCCTTTTTAGCTCAGGAACGTCAGCCATAGATCAAATTTTCGTATTATGGCAGATCTTGAAAAAACCCTCGAGTCCCAAATCGATACACACCATTTTATTATCGATTTCAAAGCCGCATAGTTATAGACACGAATTACTTATACTCGTACATAGCCATGTCACGTTTTGTCATCCGTGTTAAGCGATGGAGAATGCATGGTCGGTAACGACAAAACCGACACCCAGACTTTCAGTGTCAGAAAAGGACTTAAATAAGACAATGTGTTGTGATCGTCGTTCCTGTAAGAATTGTTGGAAAGTCAAAATCTTCTTTCCGAAAATATATTCTGTTACTCGCATACGCAGACGACATTGACATTAAAGGAAGAACACACAGTGTTGTCTGTATATTTTTGTATAAAATCTATATCTTACAAATGTTTATAATGGCTCCGTTAATTTAAAACACTGCATAGTCAATCACATGATTTGAGCGAATGTAGCTATTTTGTGAATGGTGTTTAATCGTTTCAGTCTCGCAGGTTGATTTGACAAGATGTGTCATCTTGTTTTCTCATCATCTGTCAAGGTGAAAGTCATTTCCACTAACCACTTACCGTCCAGACGAATAAGCATAAAGTATCCATCAATTGTGGAAAAGTTATCGCGCAGTTACTAGTACCAAGCAACAGCCAGCGCCATCATACAATTATTCTTTGTACAATCAACCACTTAACAACACAATAAATCCTGTCACCCGTGCAAGAAAAAGTTGTTAAATTAACACATCTTCTTATTTGCACAGCCTTCAGCCTATTGTTGACACAAAATATTGCCACAACCAACAAAAAATAGGACCATCAACAGGTAGGACATTCAGTGTTGCCAAAATGTCTACCTTTATCTTAATCACCACGAAAATGCTTAATGTGCCCTAAAATTACCATAATGTCGTCGTTTTTTGTCATTAACAAACGATTCCAACGAAATACGTCGCCCATTATACGATTGCATGATATTTAGCAAGGCTCCTTTCTTTGTTAGATCCCTAGCTAGGGTCCAAAATTTAGCACAAAAGCCACAAAGCCACCGTACAATGAATAAGAGACGAAGGCAAAGAACTTTTTCTTGAAAGAGGAGGGAGTGGCTCCACCACAATCGCTAACATCACCACCATCGTCATTATCTTTTCGTGTCGTCCTTAAAGTATTTAACCAAACAAAAAAAAGCAAATGCATAAAGACTTGGGTGTATGTTATTCAAGTTTGGAGAATTCATTTGAATATTTTAGCGGTATTACTTGGGTACGTGGCAATAATATCATGGGCTTGGAGGAAGAGCACAATTTCCAAGCAAACAGTCGGTGGTACGAGTAGGTGCTACTGAAATGTAACATAACGTTGGCATTGGCCGTGCTGCTCATATGCCGGCCTTATAATTACGAATTAGATCTTACATAAGCAAATGTAGATTTTGAGGTACAATATAAGAAATCCGCAATATAACACACTATCAAGTGTTAGCCAAATTATGTCAATAATATATAAAATTGTATTTGATATACCACTGGATACAAAAACAGATATTTTATATGCGCTTGAAGAGGAATATGCAAAGTTTTATATAAGCACTGATGATAATATTGTTACGAAACTGTCCGCTAAAGAAACTTATATGAAAACTGACGCCTTTTTTGAGCATCTCAGGACATATATGTATCTGGAATTACCCACCGTGTATCGTCTTGCAAATTTGGTTTGTACTCGTAAGCAAGCGCTTCAACCCTCACAGAAAATATTCAAGCGACGTCAGATCACAAGTTATTCATGGCTAATTTGCAGGTTCAAATCTTGTTCAACTCTGGTAATTACGTATTATTAAAAATTGACTTAATACAAGTAGATGTTATTCATTAAGGTGGTACGGATGGAGAAGTTTTTCGCAACAGGAAAAATTATTTCTCTATAAATGTTCAAGCGATTTGCAACGCTAAAATGATATTTACAAATGTAGTAGCTAGATGGCCAGGATCTGCGCACGATGCAACAATTTTCAGTAATTGCAGGATTCGAAATGTTTGGGAGAGACAGTCAAGTACAAATACAGATTGTTTTCTCTTGGGTAGGCTTTCTTTAAATTTGATTTTGTGCATGAACTTTGTTTTTAAAAATTATTTTAATATAGATATAGAGATTCGGCCTATCCCCAAAAATCTTATTTGATGACACCTCTTCTAAATCCAAGAAGTTCAGCAGAACAGTTGTATAATGAGTCTCAAATTCGTACCAGAAAAAGCATGTGCGATTTTAAAAAGAACATTTCCCGTTTTGTCTTATGGTGCCCGAATAAAATTGAGTACAGTTTTAAGAGTTATCATTGCGATCTGCACTTTACATAATATAATAGGGCAAAACAGTCATTTCGATGATCCTCCTCAGAGTTTAGATTTTAGTGAAGATAACCTTCAACGAGTTATTACTGAAGGAGAGATACATAGTGAAAATGGTTCTCGGCACAAGCTCGAATTTCTTCAATTTGAATATGCAAAAGCGAACGGATTTGATAAATAACTATTTTGCAGGATTTTAAACATTATTTCAAACAAAAACAAAAACGTTAAACTTAAAATTTCTTTAATTCATTCATTTACATCGTTGAAAAACAATTTAATGCTTTTGTGAAAATTCTGGGCCTCTTTTGCTGTAAAGGTTTCTTTTTGTATTTTTATTAGCACTTCACTTTTAATTGCGATATCTAATTCTAAAGATTTTTTTTTCAGCTCATGCTCTACATTACTTTGATACCTTTTTCGAATTGCTTCTTCTTTTAAAGTATCACATCACAGTTTAGCCAGTTCGATGTTAAGCCTTGAAAGTTCGGAACACTGCTCAGACTGGTCTTCTTCGGGAAGGCCATGTATTCTCTTGATGTTGTTTTTTAAAATTCTTTGACAAAACTATTTATTGCGTAGTGTCTTTTACTTTATTCGGCAAAATTTCATTTTCAAAAAGGATGTCATCGACTATGTGGGCTGGGGTTTTAAATGTTGGATAAACTCCTTTTTTTTAATATTGACAGCTTATAATTACTCCAGTCATCGCTTACTTTTTCATGGCACTGCAAAAAGTATTTGCACTTATGAATAAGAAGTACTGCTTTTAATGTTCTATTTACAAATTACCTCTTCATTTTCTATTTGTTTAACCATGCTTTCACCATCAAATTCGTTTTCCAACCCACAAACAGTTTTCGGGTTCATGATGTTAACTGCCATGCCAGTTCAAAATTAGGGTCAGACGATATGAATGGTTTTCCTCCTCCTCTTTGAACACTGGAACTTTTTTCTTTTGGCGGCAGTTTCCTTATTTCTGCTTTGTAATTGTTTTAGAATCGTTTGAGGGACTCCCTATTTCTGTAACATGACCCCGACTTGCTGTTAAAATTTTTTTCAATCCGTTGCCATGTATTTTCCTTGTCTTTCTAGGTTGCGCCGTCGGTTTTTTTGTTTTCGATAATTCCTTTTTCATAAAAAGCACAATGAAGAAAATGTGATATTACATTTTGTGAAAAATTGTGGGTTCCTTTTCTTAAAATTTGTAGTCACAACGATGAATAAATAAACACGTTTCACAAAAACAAACCAATTTTTGACATTTGAATTAACCACCTATAAGTGGTCGCTTACTATGTTCAAAATAAATTTTTTCGTGTAACTAACATAAATTTAAGTATCACATAGAACTTATGTTATACTTAGTTATGTATTAGATTTATGTTACGTATCATTAAATGGGCCTTAATCTCTTAAGATGTCCTGTGCTACCAGCATCAAGTATCGAAGACCTATTGTAACATTGTCAAAAAGCCATCAGAGATGCCGCCTCTTATGTGCTGGGTTTTAATCGGCCACCACAACGAAACCCCTGGTTTGGCAACGAGTGTCGGCAAGCACATGCAGATAAGCAAGAGGCATACAAAGCGAAACGGCATAGAGCTCTTCATGAGTTCTATGAACAGAAGAGGAGAGATCAACACAGTAGTAGAGTCGCAGTCGATGTTGAGGATTTTGAAAGAGCATTTTTGTAGACAATGACTAACCAAATACCACTGTCAGGCAGAATGAATTTTTTGACCTGGACGAAGTAGACCAACAATTCCCTCCACCCGACCTGAATAAAGTGATGATAGCCATATCTACGCTTAAGTCCAACAAACCTGCTGGAGCGAAGGGCCTGACCATCAAGGTCTTCAAAGCGGTATTCGATGACTTGGTAAGGAACATACACCAACTCATCTGTAAAGTATGGCCGGACGAAAGTATGCTCGATGAATGTTTATCCGATCCTTAAAAAAGGAGACCCTCTGAACTGCGTCAACTACAGAGGCATAAGTCTTCTTTACATTGCCTACAAGATCCTATCTTCCATATTATGTCAACGCCTGAAGCTGGTCGTCAACAACTTGATTGGTCAATATTAGTGTAGCTTCAGATCAGAAAAGTCCATCATCGACTAAATTTTCACACTACGCAGATCTTGGAAAAAAACTCATGAGTTCAAAATCGATACATACCACTTGTTCATCAATTTCAAGGCCGTGTATGACAGCATCTACAGAGGCAAGCGGTATAGAGCAATGTCTAGTTTTGGTATCCCCGTCAAGCTCGTGCGTTTGTGCAGGTTGAGGATGGAGAATGCACTCTTCTGCATCAAGGTCGGTAAAGAACTCACTGACACCGTTGATGGCAAAAAAGGATTTAGAAAACGGAATGCGCAGTATGTGATTTTCTTAACATCATTCTTGAAATAATACTGCAAAACTCACGCGCCAGTATAAGAGGCACAATCTTTCAAGTCCGTCTAAATACTCGCATACGCCGATGATATTGACATAATCGGAAGAAAGCAGCATGATGTCAGTGACTTTTGCGAGTATAGAGGCGGAAATGGTGAAGATGGGATTAATGGTCAACGAGGGCAAGACCAATCTATACCGACGTCTCGGACAGAATGTCACCCTCCACAGATATAACAGATATAAGAGGTAGTTAAGGACTTATCTTCCCTAGCTTCCGCTATCAATTCAAATAACGGCACGAGCGTTGAGGATAGCTCTTGCCAATCGCTGATCCCTTGGGCTAAGAACGTAACTGACTTCAAAGCCCTATCTCGAATAACAAGCGAGACCCTATATAAGACTTTAATAATCCTCTATGGCCCAAACGCATGGACTTTATCAAAAATGTATGAGGGTGCTCTTGGCTGTTTTGAGAGGAAAATTCTTCGAGTGATTTTCGGTCCCGTTTGCATGGTTAGTGGAGGAGTGGAGGATTGGGTATAACGCATGAATTATACGGGTTGTACAGCGACATTGACTTAGCCAGGAAAGTCAAGGTCCAACGGCTGAAATGGCTGGGTCATGTATAGTGGATGCTCCGGTCCGAAAAGTCTCAGGCTCACGCAAATGTAAGGGGACCTCAATCAACTAATTAAGCATGCGAAACCGCAGGCAGCTAGTTCAAGATAGAGCTGGCTTAAGACGCTTGTTGGTTGAGTCCCAGGTACACACAGGAGTGTAGCGCCTCGTTAAGTAAGTAAGTAATGTTAGATTAATGTTAGTTTGGATTTTCTCGGAGTGTAGGTGAGTGCCTTCATGAAACGGCGCCGTCTAGAAACGTATGGTTCCAGTCTTAAGATTATAAAGATAGAAGTAATACAAAATAAATTAAAATGTAAAAGTAAGTAGCCATCACATCCTGCTCGAATCACATGTTGTCACATCGATGTGACACAAGTTTGGAAACTTTTGGTTGTCTTTCTGTATCGGTTTTCTGTCTTATTATAAAGAAATAATGTCTTATGATGCCACCAGAGGACAAACGAAACCCTGCAGTAGTTTTTGTAGTTGTAACGCTGTCTGAAGAGCGACTTACGGATTGTTTTCACTACGTATACTGGAATTTTGCTTATAAACGTATCCGTTGAGCTAAAAGTGGGCCTCATCTCTGTACAAAATTTTTCCATAAAATTCGGAGTCATTTTGCAATTGGCTTTGAGCGCATTGAGCGAAGATTCGAAGCATGATATGATCCATCGGTTGTACTTCGCAAATTAATATCTTCATTAATGCCGCACTCTACTGGTCTTATGTCATAAAGTGTTAAATTATAATGAAACCTATCCACAACACGGTGAACAAAACTTCTAGATACAGGAATATTATGTCCATGAAATTGATGTAGGGCTCGATAAGTTTATGTAACTGAACACTGATTTCGGATGCAAATAAATAAATTTTTATCTATCCAATATGTTAGATTTTATTGAAAACAATAAAAAAATTGACTCATAAAAGGATTGTACATAGTTTAAGACCTATCCGATGGACCCAATGTGTATTCTTCAATGGACATTTATACCGTAAGTAATTGAGGAAACACCAACAGAGTGAAATTGAATTCTTCACCCAATCATGAACTTGATTTGCTTCGTCGAAACTAAAAAACTTTCTATTCTCAGAAAGAGGCAGTGACAATTTACGTTGGAATGACAGCAAATCCGATATCGCCTATAATGGTGCGGTATGCCTACATTTCATTAAGTGATGTAAAATATAACTACTTAGCCTCCGATGGTCTGACCTCAATATATAAAATTGGAGTACAGTGCCCACATTGAAATTACTCGTATCTATGGCTAGCTGAACGAATTTATTTGCATGTTATTGTATGTAAACAAATAAAATCTGTTCTGGAGATGCCCAGTTGAGGTGTACGTTGACGAGTAGACACAGATGGATTGCCGATGATACACTGTCTAATAGCTTCCATAGCTTCTTTATTGTGAACATGCCAATGAACAGCCGACAAGCAGGAGTGCTAAAATGCTGGCAGAATTTCCTTAACGTTGTGACAAGAGATTATTGGGAATCGTAATAAATAATAAATCAATAATTTTATTCATCACAATATCTTTCGTTTCGTTTCAAACTTCCAAATTCCAAAAAGCACAAGGTCTCTAAAAATAAATTCGTTTAATCGATTATTTGAAACATATCTCTTTCGCTGAACCCAGCCCAGCTGGGCAATCAGATTGCTGCCATTGCGAATTCCCCCCGGGATATATACTAACCGCAAATCCCAATTGACAGATATCTGTTCAGATTTTGAACCACAAACTCGTGGTTAGGTTTTCGTTTTGGGTTTTTTTAGTTTTCCTCCATTTTCAGAATTTTTTTTAGTTTTGCCGGCAATCATTCGAAAAAAAGTTTTGTAAGTACGGAAAAAAGGCAACACGGTTTCCAAATCGCAATATACGAGCAATGTTGTTGTCGAATTCACAGTAAGTCAGTAGTTTCATGGCCAGTATGGCATGTATGGCACTTAGCTGAATCCACATCTGCATCAATGTCATCTATATTTTCGAAGAAATAATCACTGATCATTGCCCGATAATTTTAACTATTAATGTCACACAAACTCCCGCCTCTAGAGTCCCTTTTAGATTTGCCTCACTCTAAAATTGGTTATTTTGATTGTACGCAAGCATACTGAATTGACACTGAGTCTTGTCACTAAACGCAATTATTCGATAAAATAAGAATCGACTTTAACTTGTTTAGGAGCGTTAAGTCCTGACGAGATTTTTCGAAAAATTTTCAACATAGTGGATGGTAAACGAATGGACTATTCTCGATCTTGCGCGGCTACAATATCTTCTGTACGAACATTACGTTATCGCATTAGCGGCTTTACGGCCTTTTTTTAATCGACTCTTCCGAACATCTTTCCCATTTTGTTTTGGATATGTTGCTTTTACAAAATCTTTGTAGTGATAGGCCGCCGTAAACTAATCAGTCGTTGATTCACTCTCCCAGGACCTTACATTGCGGACGGTGATTCACACTACATCCAGCGTTTGCCAATGACGAGGAGGTCGGCCCTTAAGCCCTTTGGTTTCAGTGTCAGGTCTGAAGTAGAGCTAAGGCAGTCCGTTTCACTTTTTCGGCTCACTACTATTACTTTCGTCTGTTATCATTTTGGGTGAACATAATTACTGGAGAAATTTGTAGATTCAAGGGAAAACATACTATGTCCATCGAAAAAACAGACGGACACCTAGATTCCTCTGCGTACACAGAACACTGACTTCAACTACAAACTGTTTGGAACATGGTAAGCGAAGCTACAATAAATAAAGGGACGGGATTACGACTTCTCATTGAAGGGCCACGAGTTGCAATGAACTGGATAACAGAAAAATAAGCAAAATATGTTTAGGAACTTGGTCTTCTCGCAGAAAAAATCTTACCACCACTTGGACTCACCATGAACTTAATATATGGACTGAGGTGGCGATACAATCCGGGGGACGACCTGTGCCTAGTTAGTTAGGCTAGAAGCTTCCAGTTTTATATACCAAATTGGTTGTGGTCCCTCCCCATTTCAGCGCGAGTAATAGACTTACCCTTCAGTTATGAAACAAACAATCCTTACATATAAACGAACAACCTTTATCATAACTGCACGATCGAAAAACTGCAGCATCGATCAACGAAGCTTCCCGCTCTGTGAATGAACTGACAAATCTCCCAAGTCTGGATTTTGGCGATGAACCTTATCAGATATTGCCTTTGTTGGTTTTATTGTTTATAAAAAATGGATACTCCCCATATCTGGTTTGACGCGAATATGCTGCATGGGTTCTTGCTGTTGGCTATGTTGCTAGAGATGCGGGCTATTGGATGTTGTTAGAGGTGTGAGTTTGCTGATATAGAATGTCGATGCAGACTTGATTATTCGAAGTATTTTTCTCTCGAGACGACAAAGTGCAAGAGGCAGGGCCCTGTTACTTACAATCCCAAAGAGCAGGGATTGACAATAATTACTCCAAGAATGATCTCTAAGATGGAATCGTTGTTTATACTTACTCACTTAGACAAAATCCTTGATTAAACAGCTCATCGTGTTGTGCCGATAGTGCCTATATCATCGGCATAGCAAGTAGTTGTACAGACTTTTAGGTGTTGGGTGGCGGATGGTGGGTGTCTATTTGGAATTTGAATATCTTTGCAAAGAAAGATCTGCCGTTACGTACAAATCTGATCGAAAGTGGTCTTTCAGGCTTGAAATGACACGGCACTCGTTCAAATGCCTAAAAACTCAAGACTTCTAGAATCTGACTTTAATGACAAATACGCACAGAAATAGCAGCTGCTTATTTGTTTTCATCTCTCCTAAACCCAGTTTATTCCATCACACTTCTGCTTTATTAAAGCTCTACGAGATGTTCGGCTTCACGTTGTCTGTTAAGGGAGGTTATAAGGTTATGAGTACTGCTATGAAAATGAAACCCAATCAAAAAAGTTCGCAACATTTGTTGGCATATTAAAAGAAGGTATTATACTTGGACTACAAAGGCAATCGGTTTTCTTCGAAAAAAGCCGACCCACCCTTTTCATGTACAAATATGCAAATACGCCTGTCTGAAACAAGCCAATTTCCTTTGAGTAGCACGTTTAAGGTCAAATTTTTCATTTACAGGCCTTGACCAAAATAGACTCTATTCCAAATAAAACAACACCTTTAAACGGTCCACGTCCATGCGAATGACAACCATTAATAAATCCTAACCAAACAAACAGAATTTCATTAAACAATAATATCAATATTCCACAAAACCTTCTCATAATACTCCCTCATCATCCATTTGATGGATCCTGCTATCCATTCACCATTCACCTTAAGACAAGAAGTGAAGGAAAAGCGTTCAAAGATGCCACCGCCTTGTGATTCAAAGGATAATTTCCATTTTGTTAACATTTGAAATCAAAATCTGCGAGGAATTAAGGACTCTGTGTATCTTGACCCAATTTTTCTAATTCAGGGGGATGACATAAATTGGACTACTGTCTAGACAGTGAAGCACAGCTCATATCATGACCTGCGCGGCTTTTTCCAAACAATACGGAGTTTTATAGTTTTTTTTTCGATCGCATTTTAAGGCGGATTGTCTTCAAGACGAATGTGCCTAATTTTGGAAAATTAATGTGATTAATTTATTCAGAAGGACAACTGCGTGTGGCAATGGATGTGACTTGGTTCAACTCAAGTCCACAAGATTCCAATTAATCGAAATCAAACAGAATAATTGCGTCACCCACGAAATTTAATGAAAACACCATCTGCCACAGATATTAAAGTCGGCGCTATCAAATCGATTTATGTTGAACGGCTAGGAGGTGAAGTGAGATGTACGAGTACATGTCCTTCTGCTGTGCTGTATGGTTTGGGGGAGGATTATTAGTTTGCGGCTAGGATTTGCATGCTGTGGTAGGATATATGTATGTACGGTTTAGGCTGTTTTTTTTTCTCCAATAACTTGTTATGGGAGTTTAACAGGACCAATGTGGTTAGATGATTGCGAAGTGAGAAGTGGTTTAGAGCGGGATTTGTGGCAATGTTCACTGATATATGAAAAGCGCTTATATGGATGGTGATATATCTATCTATGCCTGCGACTGAAAATAATACAATTTTCTCATTTGACTAACTGTGAGAAAGTTGTGTGTGGACGAGTAGAGATAGAGATAAATAATCATTTATAATATGTTCATCGGAAATGTCTTTACTTACTTACTTACATAGACGAGGTCAATGTCATGGGCGAAGCAGAGCACTCAGGCAAAGTATTAGTCCATTTTACTCCTTGTGTGCTCTTTTTACTGGAAGTCCTGTAAGAAAGTGAGTAGGTGCTTCGGTAATGAAGTGACTACAGTACCAGCACCCGCTACATCAGCGCCAAGTACCTGCCACCTGATGTGAGCCTAGTTTAAAAACTCACAGAGGTAGTGCTCTGGATGTTATGTCATTTTCGTCAACCACACTTAAGTGCTTAGCAAAAGGGTAGTGCCCTTTTACGCTAGTAAGAATCCTGATTGAAAGCAGAAAGGCGCTGACTTCTTAGAGTCGTCGAGAAGGAATTTGTTTGGCCTATGGGCAATCTGGAGTTGGAATTATTCTCATATAGAATCCAACTGTTACCGGACGCCATAACCTTATGTAGGTTCGGGTCCTGCAAAACTGTCCTCGATTTCGATTCTTTCTCAGTGATTTTGATTTTCCCATGATATAATTGTCGCCTAGGTCCCAACAGAACTCAGTGAAATCAGCTTTCCGACTGCAATCAGTGAAGTCTTCCATTCTCGAAGTAGCTTGCATGTCGTCACAGGATTCGGCAAAAAAAGGCAAGATCTCGGACTTCTCGATCACTCGTCATATAGTGGTGTGCAAAACTTTTAAACATCTGAAGCTACAGATGCGTTTATTCCACACCCTTGCTTTTGGTATGGATATTATGCAAGGTTTTGTATTCAAGACGGAAAGCGTACTACATAGGGATGCAGTAGCACACTTGGAATGTTAAAGGTTGGTCTGATTAAATTCAATATAATAGATAAATACTGGAGTGGTCGTCTCTTGTCTGCACACATTTGGAAAAAAGTTGGAACTGAAGCCTTCCACAGTGCAGATAGGGACGTAAGTCATATCAAGATTTAAAGGTTTCAACAGAAGCTTTGTTCTACCTCACAACTAGAAAAGAGCGATCTTTCTTTTCCCCATTTTTTTTCTCCTTGTGAAAATAGATTTTCCCTTTTCAGTGCTCCAGGTAGGAAGACTCATCAGCACATCCTCCGCTATCCTATCCTCTCGTCAGTATTGGTGGCGTGAAAATCTCAAAAGTCTTAATTTTCAGGCAGAAGAGGATTCTTAACACAGACTTACTTACAGACTTATTCAAGAGCCTGCTAGATGGAGCACTTCAATCTAAGAGTTTCGATTTCTATATCGTAACCCTCTGCTTAAATTCAAACATTCTGCAACAGCTGATTAATACAGTGTTTACATTATGCATCTTTCAAACTGATATCGTTGCCAACAACAACGCTTCAAATGTTCGTCAGCCTTATTACCTTCGGTATTTCGGAGTTCTCTAAAACTAACTGTACTGTGACACTCAGGTTCCACACACCCGACTGCAGTACCAGCCCTAGCCGGACCTAATGCCCGACAAAATGTACCACCCGACAGCAGTACCAGTTTCAGCTGGATCTTGTACCCAAGAAAAGGCACCACCTGAGGTTTTTTCAGTGTGGATTGTTCCGCTTCAACCGACTTCCGTCTACCAGTTAAACTGCCAGAAATATTTTTCCTCTTGGCCCTATTTGGCACGGAAGGAGGGTGTGCCGTTTCAGTTCGAGAGGTTAGTTGGTTTTAGTGGATGCTACTTCTGCCGAACTGTTTTTCTTCTCTGTGGCCGATGGATAAGAAAGTCTTGCCATCTCTTTCCGCCGAACATTTGCCTTCACGCCTTCTTCTCTTCTTCAGCTCCCCCTTAGACGATAATCTTTCAGAGTGTAACGTCTCTACAGCCCGTTCTACTTTTTCAGTTTCACAGGTCAAGCCGTCAAAAACTGATCTCTAACTAAACTCTTGCCTTTCTGATGAAGTTTAACCGTCTGAGCTAGGGTCTAAATCGGCGGAGGTTTTGTGAAGTATCTTGGCTGAGGCCTCTAGAATTCATACGTGGATTGTCGCTATTGAGAGTATCACCTGGAGGGTCGTCTCCACACTTTTTACAATTCAATGTCTAGTTTGGAAGCCTTTGGCGCTTAGGTCTCAACTAATAAACCTGTAAACTTAACTTGGCTCTTGTCCAACTCCACCTGCTTACTCTAAGATGGATGAGATCCCCTTCCACTTATGCGCGCCATCCGTGTATGAATCAAGGACTCTTCAGTTCAAAAGGAAATGATTTTGTTTTCAAAACGAGGATATCTACACCCACCTTCGCTTTCGTTCATGCTTCCACGCCAGAGAGCAAGACTGTGATAATTTTAACTCTATACGGAGTGCAAGGCTGTTTCAATGATTTGGCGTGGGCACTAATAAGTGCTTTGTCAGCAGCGTCAGCTCCTACAAGAGTGGTTAGCTTGCTATATGGTAAACTCTCTAGTCAACTCCATTAGCGGAGTCAAACAGGAACGAAATAAAAGTTCGGCACCAGTATTTATATTGAAGTTGCCCCATTGTTGACGCTATTGTCGTAGGCAAGGTTTGCCGATGCAATGGTACTTGCGTGCTTAATGTCCTTACTTCTCACATTCTACTGTATTTCACCATATTCGAAATAAAATTTGCCACTCGACTTCCCGAAAATTACATTAACTAGTTGCAGCGGATTAAGGTCGTCTCGTTAGTCCTTGCTTTATTCAGCTTCGGTTATTTTTGAAGGATTCTTGGTGTCCTCTACGACACTTTTGAGAGCGAGTTCTCTAGATAAGCGGACATATCCTTAGGGGTATTTTTGGAGAAGCAAGTGCAATGGTATAGGGTTTTCCAATAAGGACTTGACAACTTTTTTTTAAATAAAACGCAAACCATTTGAGATATTTCAAAAACTTTATTATCGGCTTGAAGTGCAATTAAAACATTTATGAATGGAACTCGACTTCTTTCATATGGCCACAGCGGGCGCGTTTGCAGCGGTCGATTCCTTGGACCCAATTTTCAACGACTCCAACACACATTTCGTCTGAAATGGCCGCTATTTCGCGTTCAATGTTGGCTCTGAGCTCTTCCAAAGTCGTCGGCGTGTTGGCATAAACCAATGACTTAACGTAGCCCCACAGAAAATAGTCAAGCGGCGTTAAATCGCACGAACGTGGCTGCCAATCGACTGGCCCATTTCTTGAGATAACACGCTCACTATACTAACTCTTCAATAAATCGATTGTAGCGTGTGCTGTGTGGCTTGTGGCATCATCCTGTTGAAATTACATGTAGTCCAAGTCCGCATCTTCCAATTCGGGCCAAAAATAATCGGTGATCATGGCGCGATAGCGCTGACCATTCACAGTAACTTGACGATCGTTATCGTCGACGAAGAAATATGGCCCAATAACGCCGCCGGCATGCAAACCGCACCAAACAGATATTTTTTGTGGATGAAGTGGTGATTCATGAAGCACATGTGGATTTTCACCCGACCAATAACGCATATTTTGCTTATTGACGAACCCATTTAGCCAAAAATGAGCTCCGTCACTGAAGATGATTTTGCGATGAAATTGATGAATGAAATGAACGTACGTCGCTTCAAATGGTCCATCGGCTTCAATTCTTGAGTCAGCTTAATCTTGTATGGGTGTAAAGCAAGATCCTTATGCAAAATACGCCATAATGTGGTCTGAGCGATGCCCAATTCTTGAGAACGCCGTGGAATTGACTGATTTGGATCATTTGCTATGGACGTCTGAACGGCAGCGATATTTTCGACACTTCGACCAACCCGTTGTCTTACTGACACGGCAACATCACACAACGAATATGTGGACTCAAATTTTTGCACTAAACTTGTTATTGCCTGTCTACTAGGGTGAGAATTACGACCGAAAATTGGAGTTAACGCTCTTAAAGTTTTTATAATTAGCTGACGTTGCTCGTTCGTGTACTTTACAATGATGAAAATGTTGAGTTTATTGTAGTAGTCACGTTCATTTGCTATATAGATCTTGCTAGGAGTCATCCTCTTCCTGGCGTAGCTTTGAAAGAGCATCCTTAGCTGTGACGTCCGCATCTCACGCGAATAAATGTTTCTCTTATTCTAATAGGGAAGCATTTGCATAAATACATAGCCACCACAATACTTTTCCTAAAAACAGTTTTTTTTTCTCCATTACTTTGGAAATCCCCTCGTCAGAGATGCTGCCAAGTAGCGCCGACTGCATTCCTTATGGAATATAAGTATAAACTCAAAAGCTTTATGATCAGAAAGGAAGGTACACCGAATTCTTTCTCTGTCTCGACCTTGTTGAAGAGGAGGAATCCACGAGAAACTAACTGGGCCCTGTGTAAAGAGGTACTCATCAAATCTGTCAAAACTTCATCTAAACTCAAAATTAAACAGAATGGTGGCAGCTACACTTCCCAGGTGACCTAATCAGAATCAGCTCAGAACCATTTCAAATTAATAGCAGCTGGAAGTGAGCTTAAGTACACAAGACGCCATAGCAGTTTTCTCTCACCATTTGTGGTGACGAATGAGGACATCGAACACAATTTTGCTTCCTGTGGTGGCTTCAAGTTGCCTGGTATCGATAGGATATACTCGTATGAAAGTATGCTACAAAAAGGTATGGACCAGCTGCTGGCGACCCTGATCAGAATCCGCAACTAGCTTGCTAAAAGTTTCAGACCTATCAGTCTTACTTCCTACGTGCTGAAGAGCATGAAGAGAATAGACGAGCTTCATGTGCGCAAAACTGTTTTGTGAATGCATCCTCTGTCTCAGACGCATCATGCCTATCAATGCGGAAAATCCTGCGAGACTGCGCTTTTAAATCTAGTGGACTGAACTGTAAGCACTCGCAACAAGAAGTAGTGCTGACTGAGCGTTTTCATCGATATTTGGGGTGCTTTCGACAACGCAAATTTTGAATTTAGTATCAGACGAATACTAGTCTTGTGCAAGGCTGTTTCAATGATTTGGCGTGGGCACTAATAAGAGCTTTGTCAGCAGCGTCAGCTCCTATAAGAGTGGTTAGCTTGCTATATGGTAAACTCTCTAGTCAACTCCTTTAGCGGAGTCAAACTGGAACGAAAAAAAAGTTCGGCACCAGTATTTATGCTGACGTTGCCCCATTGTTGACGCTATTGTCGTAGGCAAGGTTTGCCGATGCACATGCCCATATTACTCCTTATTATCACTCTCACAGC
Organism: Volucella bombylans; assembly: GCA_949129095.1. Classification (NCBI taxonomy): domain Eukaryota; kingdom Metazoa; phylum Arthropoda; class Insecta; order Diptera; family Syrphidae; genus Volucella; species Volucella bombylans. Next base: position 87,586,861 of record OX422143.1, read on the forward strand.
AAGCATCGCGAGTTGTTGTGTCACTTATACCTAGCACACTTAGGTGCTCAGCAAAAGGTGTAGACAGTTTACACTCTCTGCTCACTGAGGGAAAACAATTAACTGTTTAGAGACGTCGGGAGCATTTGTTTGATCTTCCGGCAACCTAAAGAATTATGCAATCTGCAGTTGTGCTCGTATGAAACGCAGCTGTGATTGGAAGCCGTAAGACCGATAAACAGCATGTTTATCGGTGATTTCATGTCCTGTGACACAATGGGACTCAAACAAGACTCAGTGAATTAGGCCTTCCGACTGCGTTCTTGAAGCAAAGCAGCTCTAGAGTCGTGAGAGATGAACTGCTTAAAGCCCAGCTTGTCTGTCACTACTGACGGATGCAGATACTTCGCCCCCTACACCTATTATTCACAATATAGGTATTTGATAGTTCATTGCCATCAGGATTGTGTGTATCTCCACTTAGAAGACAAGCGCAAGTCTTCCTCACGAAGAGTGAAATCTAACATTGTCCTCCTCCAGAATGACACCAGCACCGGATCCAAGATCGGACTTAAATCTTTCCTGGCCCATATTCAGCTCGAAACCATTCCTGTATGCAGGAAAAGTATGTCTCCTATTCGTATTTTCGCAAAAGTATTAGAGCAGAATTAAAGGCTATTAAGAATGTGTACATATCAGTTCCGAGGACACACGTGCCTTTACGAAAAGTGAAACTAAAGGTTGTAACCCTTCTCGAAGATACTACCTCCTTTTGTATCTCTGATATGTTCAAAGTCAGTATTGGGTCTCCCATGTTTTCGCCGTATCCAAAGTTTTGTATTGATTCGGAAGTTTGGTACTCTACAATCCTTACAACCATTAAAGGGGTATAATTTATTGATTTCCTGTTCCAGTTATTGTAGCATTCGTATAAAAAATCTCTTAATACCAAAAAGATTTCTAATGCTCAGCACTGAACGCACATATTTAATTATGTAACGAGTACCTAAACAGAAATTTCAACTAGGGGTCGCTACTCAAATTATTGCGTTTACACTTGCTCGCTGCGCTTCGGCCAAAAAACTTCCTCCTTTCGATCTGATCTCTCGAGGCGGTAATCTTCTAAAGATTTTCATCCTGACACACTTCTAAGGTACGTGCGATTCTTTTTCTGGTTCATTTTCTTATACGGTGTTGTTGGCAAACCATCCGCTAAGATTATTGCTCGAACATGCGCTCTTAATTTTCGCGAGTGAGAAGGTATATGATAAAACACCTATCAACCGTAGTACCTGGAGCACGCGGAGCACAAGTCGCCACAACCTAAGGAAGAACTTTTCAAAGATCTTTGTTGTGCAACCTCCCAAACAACTGATCCTGACGTCTCGACCAGCGGATTACAGAGGTAAGAGAGTGAGTTTATTATTAATCATTATGATAGCACGAAATATATCTCGTGGTACCTAGTACGTTGTCTTTAACACATTTTTCTTTAAGTTAACTTTTGCTATGAGTATCTATTTTTGTTTTTTTTGCTCTAATAAAATGATCATGTACTGAATTTGATAAGAAGTCAAGTTGGTTTCATTTGCTCGGTTCCTGCCTACATAGCCTACATAGGTACACTAATACGTCATTATGTATAATTAATTAATCCGCTCTTCTATTAAAATTGAGTTAAATAAATTCTCAGGCTGAGCTAGGCCGGAATGACAAATGAGAGAGCCCAGGTACGCGTGATGGGTTAGATCGGTAAGGTGAGCACGATATTGTCATCAGAAAACGCTCTCTTCAAGAACTGCTGTGGCAAATCAATATTTCATTTTGCACTGCAATATTGAACACGCTACACTATGTACTGAATTTTAGCCAGTTTCCAAGGGGGAAAATATCAAAAATTTTAATGAGATAAATATCGGATTTTTAGAGTATGACCAATCTGACTAATTTGCCCATTTGCCCATTAGAGATCTGAAAACATTAAAACTTTAGTCATCAAAATACTAACGAACGATTTCTGACATAAATTTATCTAAAATACGACACTCTACTAGCTTGCTATATCTGCCAGATTTACCAGACCCCTGTTATCCTCCGCTCCCTGTTTACCTTGACTATTTCAGACCGTCGGCATTTTTAGTCTGTTCGATGTAGGTTTGTTTCCAACTTCATCACTTTTACGATTGATAGTTGCAATACGATCGAAACGGAAAGGAAATCTGTAAAATTGCTCGTGCCGCGAAAGAACTTAGGAGACATATCGGTGAAGATTCATAATCTAATACGCAAGCGGGTATATGGTGTCAGCGTTGTTCTAATATTAACCATTTCGCTGCTTCCATTTGATAGTTGGAGTGGATAACGTCGTTAGTTATCATAAGGAAGAAAAGCGCGTATTTAAGAACACATAACACGCCAGTTTGCTTCATCATCATTTCATTAAATCCAATTTTACTTGCAACTGTTACGATAGCCTCCAACAGTGAGCTGATCCCCACCCTGAATTAGAAAAGAACCAGTTAGACTTTCAGCGGAATGTTGTTTGGAGAAGTCGTTTGTTATCTGTTGTCCGTTGTAGTCTCTTATAAATGTCGAATTTAATCCTCTCGTTCGGGGTTTCAGTGGGTAACACCACATGATGGTGACAAAGCCAAAATAGAATAACATTATGCTCCCGGTAGATAAAAGGCATTCGCCAGCCATATGATTTCAGTCAGCTTATACCACATGAGCCCCAAAGTTGAAGGAATTTTGGGTTCTAAGAAATTTTTTCCTGTCATGCGTCTTTATTTTCCAAGTAAGTAGATTCCATCCGTGATCGAGAAGGTTCGGGATGATGACACACGAATACACGATGATAACTTGTCCCGTATTTTGAAATCAGTGACCTAATTATAACAATCGATAATGAGTAACATGTCATCGAAATGTGAGGATTTGGCATTAACATTCTTGTAAGCTAGCATTTGTGCGTCACTTCGTTCGAACGTCGAGTCATCGAGCGAAACAACAAAGATGTGAGCATTTTTGCTTGTGATTAATTTTTTATCAAGGAATTTACTAATTCAATGTCCGATTTTTTAATTATGGTCCAGTCTTAACAAAATTAGTTTGTTACCAAAAAATATTCTGGCGTATTTTATGGCAATGAACATTTTGCCGAATTGCCGAAAAGGAAAGGCAACATCGCTACGACTATGACAGCAGCTACGGGGAAGGCTAAATGCAAAAGGGCCACAAGTTAAAGAGGGAAAAAGGTTGGAGAAAGCATTTCAAGGCTTTGCAAAATGTGGTTGAATGAATGTTTATTAACCCTAAATCGTTTAATAAATCTGTAAAATAAATATATTATTTAAACATTTAAAGTTGTGGTTTACATCATCAGGAAAGCGACGTTCCCCATTGCCGATACACTGGTTGAACCGAATTCTGCTGTTTTTCGTCACTCTTTGGAGCATGGTCACGGGTATTTTGGCCGTTTCTTCCTGAAAGTTTCTTTTAAGGTCATCTAGAGTCTTTGGTATAGACATGGGATTTGAAATATCCTCACAAAAAGAAGTCACAAGGGGTCAAATCGGGTGAACGCGTCAGCCACTCAAAATGAGATGAGGCGCCCTGGGAAGTGCCCTTGCAATACAGTCATGTATGGCCTTGAAGTATGCGCCACTACTCCGCCCTTTTGAAACCATATGTACCATAAGTCCATTCCATCAAGTCGTGGCAAAAAAAAACAATTCCTTGAGCATGTTCACATAACAGTCTGCTCATTTTCCGATAATTCCAGTTCTTCCTTTCTGCACAGAACCAGTTTCCTAGAACGTTATGATCTAAAAAATGTATTTCCGGTCCGGGACAGGACCCAATGGCTTAATATTGAAGCGATTTCGGAGGCCGCGCTGGGTTGAAACCACCGAACGGTCGTTGAAAAAAAATAAGCCTCTAAGGCAAACGCATGCTGCTCGTTACTCCAATGCATGATGACAACTGAAATAAAAATTAACAAAACCTGAAGATCCCTCTCTCGAACGAGACCACGCACAGCCACCCAGAACTCCCATCAGCTTTAGAGCGCTCATTTCAAATAAGGAACTTATCTTGCTGCACTTCGTAGATATTTTCTTAGATTTTATACATTTCTACTGATATTTTCCTATTTTTGAACGCAAAATTAAATAAAATAAATGCCTCTCAAAACATTGATGGAGTAAATATGGCGGGATTCTGCTGTTGTCTAAGGTTAACTAACAACTGTCAGAAAGTAGTTGTCAGTGTTTTCCATTAAGATGTATACATTTTATTTTTTAAATTGTGAACGCACCCTTAATGGTTTTTATGAGCTGTTATTACGATTTTTCTTGTCAATGTCCACCTTGTAATCATGGTTCAGTAGTCGAACGAGGAACGTTTTAAACTAATTTAAATTCATTATCAAAATTCGGAATATGTGATCCCAACTTTAATAGTGCTAACGACAATTTTCGTTCGTTATGAATGCAAGACCCGACTCGGAATTCGCAATTTGGTCCAACAATTTGTGTCTACATTTTAACTGCTTAATGCAAGTGAGAGAAAGAAACGCAAGTAGTGCTGACAGCGACCCAAATCAACCCATTCTACGCTGTTCGCAGGAATTGGGCATCGTTCAAACAAATTGATTCAAGAACTAAAGCCAGATGACCATTTGAAGCGTCGAACTTTCTCAAATTGGTCTCTTGAAATGGTGAATCTCCACACCACCATACCAATTTCAATTCGTCGTTGTATCTCCTCCTCTACTTACAGTCTAAGCAGACAGGACCAAAAATCATCCAAAGACTTTTCCTCTCAAAACAGCCAAGAGCACTCTCATCCATTTTTGATAAAGTCCATGCCTTTGCGCCATAGAGCAGGACTGGGACTATAAAGGTCTTATATAGAAGCTAGGAGAATCAGCTAGAAGAAGAGTTATTCTTCGTTTGATCTCAGCGCTGGTGTTGTTGTCTGAATTGATATCAGAGCCTAGGTAGACAAAGTCGTTAACTACCTCAAGGTTATATCTGTCGAGGGTGACATTTCTGTCCGTGACGTCGATGTTGGGCTTCCTTTCTAGTTAACATATATTTGCTCTTGCCCTCGTTGACCGTTAAGCCCATCTACGCTGCTTCAGTGCTGGCCAAAGCGCCATTGACGTGCTTTCTTCCGATTATGTCCACATGCGTATGCAACTAATTGGACGACTTTTGAAAGATTGTGCATTTAGTGTTGGTGCAGCGCATCGCCTTGCCTAAATCAAAGATCTCGGTGAGTTCTGTTATTTACCGACCTTGATGTGGAGTAGAGTGCATTCTCCATCGGCATCCAGTTTGGAAGTAATGCCAGGACATTGCTATGTATACCTAGTCTCTATACATGCTGTCATACGCGGCCTTGAAATCGACGAACAGGTGGTGTATATCGATTTTAAGCTAACTCGTTTTTTCAAAAATCTGCCATAGTGTAAAAATTTGGTCGATGATGGACTTTCCTGGCCTGAAGCCACACTGATATGGACCAATCAGGTTGTTGACGAACGGCTTCAGGCGTTCATACAATACGATAGATAGGATCTTGTAGCCGTCTTGTTAAAAACACTGATGCCTCTGTAGTTGGGGCAGTTCACAAGGTCTCCTTTCTTGAAGGTCGGACAAACAATTCTAAGGTTCCATTCATCGGACATACTTTCGACCGATCATATTTTACATGTGAGTTGGTGTGTGCTCCTTACCAAGTCCTCGCCTGCCGCTTTGAAGACCTTGGTGTCCAGGCCGTTGGACTTAAGCTTACATATGGGTACCTTCACTTCATTCAGGTCGGGTGGACGGAATTGTTGGTCTACCTGGTCCAGGTTGAAAAGGTCATTCTGCCTGACAGAGGTATTTGGTTCGTCATTGTCTACAGAAATACTCGGTCCAAACCCTCAGCATCGACTGCGAATCTACTACGATGTTCCCTTGTTCGAGATTTGTGTCCGTGGCATGTTTTTTTTTAACTTTTGGCAAGACTTCCGAATCTTAGAGTAGCATCTCCCATTTTCTTCGACCGTGCGCTTCTCATGCTCTTTCTCTTTCCTCCTGAGAAGCCAGTGTTCGTCTCTCCTGTTCTGCTTGTAGAGTTCGTGAGCGACTCTAGTCCTTCTATGTAGCTCCGCTTTCTATTCATATTGCTTAGCTGCATATACTAGCCGGCACTTGTCGTCAGACCAGGGTTTTTATTGTGGCGGCCGAATGAAACCCATCACATCAGAGGCACCATCTCTGATGGCTTTTTGGAAATGTTGTCAATGATCTTCGATACTTGATGCTGACGAAAAGGATTGGGCGTTGTCCTGTGGAAGGACATTTTTAATGTCATAGCTAGATCACTGCTTACAGGTTTTGCCAAAGAGCTTGTAGAGGCTATCTTTTGAGTCGTCATCTTTCTCCTCTGTGTGCGCATGCGCGAATATAAGGCTAATGTTGATAAATTTAGCACAGTCGTTCGCAAATCTCTGGTGAGAATAGACGTTTTTCGTCTTTCGGCTTTTGGTAAAAAAAAAAAAAATCAGTTTATAAATATAAACAGTTAAAATTCCGTAAATTGACTCGGTAGCCCAGCGGTTAGCGGCGCCAGTCATCAAATCGTGGGACACAAGTTCGAATCCTGAGTGAAGTTTGAAACTTTTCCTCTTCAAATTGTGAAAACATATAAACCATCAGGCAATAAGAAGGAAAAACAACAAAAATCACGTGATGGATGGAGGAGAGCGCCCAACTCTTCCCATAACCGTGGCGAAAGTCAGTAAAAAGAGGAAGAGGTTGAATACCCCTCCTAATCTGTCAAAGAAAAAAATAAGTGCTGTTTCAACAGCTGAAGAAGATAAAGAGGAGAGGGGCTCCAACAGCTTCGCCTCTCTGGCGTCATCTGAGTCGGAAGACGAAGATGACGAAATTAACCACATAAAAAGAAGCATACAAAAGCTGGAACAAAAACTGCTTGCTATTAAGCAAAAGCAAACTGCGCGCAGACAGAGGGAGCAATCAGAAGTAGAGAGCTCCCTAAAACAACAACAACAAGAGCAGAAACAGCAACTGCAGCAACAATAAAACCATCAGCAGCCGAAGCAACAACTGCAGCAAAAGCAACAGCAGCAACAGCGGCAAGAACACCAACAACAACAACAGCAGCAGCAGCAGCAACAACAACAACAACAACAACAGCAGCAGCAGCAGAATAAGAAGAAAGAGAAGGTGCCTCTGATCAACACCTACAAACTGGAGGTAAATGCAACCAAGGACCTGTGTAAGTTGGTCATTGGTAATAATTTTAATATAAAGAGATTGGGGAACGATCGCCATGCCATCCACTGTAATACAGTGGAGGGCTACGCGAAAGTTAAAGAGCTCCTAAAAGAAACGACGACGGAGCACTACTCATACACACCGAAGTGTGAAAAGCGGCAATCGATGCTGCTGAAGGGGTTGGAACCGTCTCCTGATCCTGAGGAGATCCTGGCACTGCTCAAAGAGAAGGAGTGCGAAGGACTCAAGTTTGTGGGGGTAAAGCTATTTACCACAGCTAGAGCCAGACGGGAGAAACGGAGTCTTCCGTTCTCCCTGGTGCAGCTCAGTCCCGAAAGTCGTCTTGATAGTCTAAGGAGTATCAATGTCCTACAATACCAGGTGATTCACTGGGAAAAATGAAAAAGGAGCGTTCGCTGCCAGAGGTTCGGGCACGCCGCGTCGAACTGCCAAATGCAGCCTCGATGGGTGAAGTGCGCAAAGATCAATATATTCTCGGTATCGATATGAAGGAAAATGCGAATTCAATTTAAATTGTTTTTATTTTTCAATATAATCTCCCCTAACATCAATGCATTTGTTACATCTTGAGATAAGCTTTTTTAAACCCTCAAAAAAATAAATTTCCTCTTTCTCTGCAAAATACATATTTATTGCCGACTTGAGTTCTTCATCATCCGAAAATCTTTTCCACGAAGACATTTTTTCAAATCCGGAAACAGGAAATGATCACTAGGGGCAAGGTCTGGACTATAGGGTGGGTGTTGGATTTCTTCGAAACCATAATCTCGCGCAGCAGCCTTGGAAACTCGCGCCGTGTGAACAGGAGCGTTGTCATGAAGAAGCAACACACCCGCTGCGAGTTTACCCCGTCTTTTCTTTTTAATTTCCTCCCGCAAATTATGCAAAGTGGAAGCGTAGGATGTGGCGTTGATGGTTTCACCTTTTTTTTGTACTCAATGAGCAAGATTCCCTTTGAGTCCCAAAAAACTGTGGCCATGAGCTTCCCGACAGACGGAGTGACTTTGAACTTCTTCGGGGGGTCTGTTCCTTTTTTATGCCACTGCATGGACTCTTGTTTGCTTTCAGGGTCATAGTGGTGGACCCATGTATCGTCCCCAGTAACAATTCGATCCATAACACCGTCCGCGTTCTCACTACACATCTCCAAAAGCTCTCTACAGCATGCGATTCTCACTTTTTTCTGAGGCGCTGTGAGCATTCGTGGCACCTACCTTGCACTGACCTTTGAAAGGTTAAGATGGTCATGAAGAATGGTGTGAATGGTACCAATTGAAAGCTTGGTGATCTCTGCCATCATTTTCACCTTTATTCGGGCATCCTCAAGAACAAGTTTTTCCACTTCTTTGATGCTTTCTCCCGTACAAGCAGTAGCCGGGGAGCCGGAGCGGGGGTCGTCTTCAATGCTCTCTCTGCCTCTCTTGAACTCACTTGACCACTTTTGCACAGTTGATAAGGTGCGGAACCCTGGTAAACAGCCACCATCTCTTCATGAATAGTTTTTTGACTTTTTCCTTGCATAGTGAGAAATTTAATTACAGCGCGATGCTCAATTTTCACCATCATCGTCTCAGTTGCCATATTGATTCTGTTTAACTAGAGATAAAACGCGAATTAATAATCACATTTATATGAAATTTTACATGAATGCACTAAAATAATAGTATTACTTGACAAATAAGTCAATTTATATATACAACCACAGCTTCACCCCGATACCGAGAATATTTTGAACGCCCCTGGTAGTCATCTTGCTCGCAATCCAAGGGCATATGGCTCAGCTGTAAAAGCAGGTGCAAGAACAGGCCAAGCGGTGGACCAGATTTACGCGCTGCTGCCGGGCCTAGCGCAACACATGTCGTAATGGGTACGCACATGGTGGAGCAAACTTTTAAGGTCCTTGCGGTGAATGTTAATTCACTGATTAGGATCGAACGAAGAGCCGCGATGTTTAAATTACTACAAGACCAAACTCCTGATGTGCTTTTCGCTAGCGAAACCAAACTAACCGATAATCACAAACTGGAGTACAATAATTATATTGTTAGAAGAAGAAACCGGCCCAGATCCAAACGTGGAGGTGGTGTCGCTATAATCATTAAAGAAGGTATAAAATTTCACAGAAGGTACAAGGGCGTGTTGCGCAGATTCCGGGTGTTGGAGGCAGTCGTCGTTTACATACCGCTCCGCAGTGGAAAGCGGCTGTACTTGGCCTCTGTCTATACTCCTGAGGCTTCATAATCCACACTATTCATTACAGAGCGCGACACGCTTTTTCGACTTCTGAGGCTGTAATCGGGGGAGAATTGTTTTATAATCGGCGGGGATGTCGACGCTAGACACAGAGATTGGGGAAATAATTTGCCAAATACTAGAGGGAACCTACTACTCGATTGGTGGGGTCAGCACGATGTCATGTACAGACTCGGTCTTAAAGCGACGGATAACCCGTCGTTTCCCAGAGGCGGTTCTTATTTAGATCTACTGCTGTACGACGAACGTATACGACTGAGAGGTATGAATTTACAAACATTAAACTGTCTGCGCACATTCGTGTATGACAGCGACCATTGCGGTTTTAGCACCGAAATTACGGCTCCCAACGAAATAGCGGAATTGGAGGAGTTTGTCCAAAGATATTCTTACAACTACAGTAAGACTCGATGGACACGCTTCTCCGCAACCTTGAACAGAGCGCTCTCCTCGAACACGCTCCACCCACCGTCCAATAGGAATTTTTCAAACTAGGAGATCGACAATTATCTAAAACAGATGGACGAGACAACTAAACAAACTATGGACACTACAATACCGCGGTATCGACGTACGACTAACGAAGACCTGTTCCGCAATCCTACTATTGACGCACTGCACCGACAGAAAAGTAGACTTCTGTCAAGACTCAAAAACTTGTACAGACAGTTAACTGACAGACAAGATTCGGAGATTAGGACACTGAAGTCGTCGATTAAAAATATGCAAAAGTTAATAAAAGAAAATTACAGAATTGCTGTAAGCTCATGTTGGAACAACAAGGTTCGGGCTGTAAACACCAGCTACCCGAATATGTTTCCGCAAATCAATAAACTATTTCGGAGAAAAAAACAAAACGATCTTCAGTGTCTTAAAATAGCCCGGACAACAGACAACGAACGGTTACTGACAATAGCAGGTATTGATCCAAATGAGGCCGCGGATGATGACAACTTTTTTGTGATCGAGGATCCACAGGAGAAGGTTGAGACCATAGGGGCGGCTTTCCAGGAAGTATTCAAGGCCACTGATATCATTGGCCCTAATTACGACCTGGACAATCGCGTCTTGGTACACAACTGTATATTCGAAATGAAGTAGAGAATTGGCGATCCGACGGCTCTAGTTTCACCTGGTTTAGCGACGAAAATATGGCAAATAATATCATTGCCAGAGAGGGTGACCTACCCCCGTTCATTTCGAAGGAAGGACTCCATGAGATCTTCGACACAATCAGGGCTAAGAAATCAGTGGTGACCGATGGTATTCCGAACATCGTGCTTCGACATCTTCCTCTAGAAGCAGTGGACATCTACACCACCCTGTTTAATAATGCAATGAATAATGCACACTATCCAGCGCATTGGAAAACGGCGGTGGTTCAACCTATCCCCAAAAAGGGGAAGGATATATCCAATCCGGCGAATCTCCGGTCAATAAGTCTCCTTCCGAATATCAGTAAGGTTTTTGAAAAAGTAATCAATAGAGCTCTGTCTAGGTGGGTTGAGGACAAACATATAGTTCCGGATAATCAATTCGGTTTTAAGGCGGGACATGAAAAGACAATGTACTGGTGCCTGCCTTGTTGACTTGGAGAAGGCGTTCGACACCGTATGGTTAGAGGGTCTTTTATATAAGCTGACTGGACTGGGGATCAGTAAACCACTCTTGTACATTCTTTATAATATGCTACACTACAGACAGTTCATCGTGAAGAATGGCGATGTGACTTCTGTTAGAATATTTCAAATTGAAAATGGTCTTCAGCAAGACGCGGTCAATTCGCCGATCCTTAACATTTATACAAGCGACTTGATAAGCTCACTTCCCCATACTATTGCGTACGCAGACGATTTGGGAGCGTACAGAACAGGTCCAAAAATCAAGGTTATTAATACTCTCTTGCAGCGTGACTTCGATACGATAAGACGATTTTGCGATGACTGGAAGTTGAAAATCAACTTTCAGAAGTCGGAAACCATTCTCTTTAGGACGCCATTGTCTGGAGCCTCTAGGGATACCAGAAAAAATTGGCGTAAGTTCTCGATCATTGGACAACACGGGCAGTCTCTTGCCTGTCGAAATGTAGTCAGATACCTTGGAATCGGGCTAGATCAGTTTCTGTATTTTGGCAAAAATGTAGATGCTGCTCTGGCCAGAGCTAAAGTCGCTTTTGCCCTTACAAAGAGACTGTTTTATAGCAGCCAACTCGATGCGAGGGTAAAGGTAATCTGCTACATGGAACTTATCAGGCCCATGCTGGTATTTGGGTGTTCCGTGTGGTTCAATGTACGAGCAAGCTTAAAAAGATTCGGGTGTTTGAGAGGGCTTGCCTCAGGGCTTGTCTTCGCTTGTACCGAACACCAGAGTCGGAGTACAAGAAATTTTATCCTAATGAGGTCCTTTACAACAGGGCGAACCTAATACAAGTGGTCAACTTCGTAATTAAGCTGACTCGAAGGCACATTGCAAGAGCAATGCCCTCGACGAATAACCTGATATCTGGGGCTTACTACCCCAATTACTTTTACCACGATAGTGTGCGATCTGACGACTTCGTTCCACCGGAAGCATTCCTCTACCTAGGTCAGAAAGGGTTGATCCAGGATATATCAGCGGTCCCGTTAATCTTCCATGTCGCTCGGACAGCTGGGGACAGGCGACTCAACAACAACAGAGACGTCGCACATGGCAGTGTGGATCGACTCAGGTTCAGTAGGGCGGTGGGGAATCGCGATAAGAGGGATGTCGTTCGGCAGCACCAGCATTTCTGGTGGTTGAATGATGGAGAAGATGCTTCGTCGTCGTTTCCGTCAATTACGGACCAGCCTCACTAATGAGGCAGTGCTGACCAATCTATTTGCTCTGTGAATAGTGATGGCCAGCTTACATAGGTTTAGGTTAGCACTTAAGAAATATATACATATGTTGGTATGTGTGTATTGTGTATGTAGGTTAGGTAGACTAAGGCTTATTTTAAGTTAGATATTAAGTTTTTATAAAAAATAAAAAATTAGGTCCATACGCTAAGTTTTTGTAATCAAATTTTTTTCTTAGCCCTAAGTATATAAAATAAATATTTCCAAATAAAATGTAAATGAAGTCGAAAGACATAGATATAAGAATTTAAAGTAGCTTAGAGTGCCTGTGTGGGGCCAGTAAATTAGTATAAGGTTGTTAAGTAATTTTAAGCTAGCATTTAAGCATTTTTTGTTAGTATGTAAGAGTTATTGATTAGAAAATAAAATGCGTTTAAAACTAAACTAAACTTGATAAATTTAGCTTTAATATGGATTTTTTCGAGCCGTTAGTTAACATGCTGAAGCTCAGGACTTCTTGTCTAAATCTGCCTCTAACAATGAACCGGCTTCCAAATAAGAGCTGCTTTTGCCGGCGATAACAGTCGTAGTAAATGTCGCAATTTTTCTTACTCTTTCTGTCCGGGTCATTGCATCGCATTTCTAGGATGGAGGTAATATCTGCTTTGCAGCAGTCCAGGGCCTCCGCTGGTTGTTGGGGCTGCACGAAGCAGGGACCTAACATTCCACGTGCAGGACCCAAGGTTGTTGTCTTTTTTCGTTTTTAGGAGTTGTCAACAGTTGATCTGACCGTATCTGTCGCTTTTTGTTACTTCGTAGCTACATATTGCAACTGGATATCGCCAGGTTGACACCTCTTAGTGCCCATCCGTTTTCCACAGCACCCAACCATTCATAAGAACGTGCGATTTAATGCATTTAGACTATATTTTATTGAGCTACGTTAAATCACTCGTCTACGTCGATAAACCATCATAACTTGCAATCTTGGAAGATAATGTTATTAGCGAGATACCAGCCAATAAGAAGTGATTCAAAATTGGACTCTCCGTATGGAGAGTCCACTTAAAACGTAGTCGTGGTCAACATTTACATGAAACAATCTTTAAGAAGTAAATAGCAAGCATTGTTGTATCAACTCAAATAGAAATTGTATACACTTTTGCAATTCTCCTGCTTTTTTTTTCTTTGTGACAATTAAAAACCAAAAACTAAAAAATCTATCTAATATGTATCTTCTATGACAAGGAGTTGTGCTGATTGAATCAGAAATATAGGTTACTACACAAAGTATTAAAAAAGTTGCTTATTTTATATTTTCCAGAGGCAATTTTAATTTAAGAAATAATATTAGTGTCAAATGCTTAATACCAAAAGTATTCACTCTAAGCTGGAAATTTACATTTGGTTTCATTTTCCTTTGTGAATTAACCATACGAAGAGAATATGGTTCCATGTATTTTGCATATACATATGTATATGATGATCCTTTCCAGAAAATTGACATGATACGGGAACTTTTCATTTACGAGTATATCAACTTTGTCAAATGAATTGAAATCAGAGTATGGAATATTGTTAGACCACTTTTAGTATTATAAGTTGAATGCTCAATCCAATATTTTAGTTTGAAATGTCCACAACCATAGGAAACGCTGCATTCAAATCTAACTCCACTCAAGTCATCATCATCACATTGACCTGATTAAATTTTAATATCAACTGTTCCAAGCATTTCGTGTTTTGGGAGAAACGAAACTCTTTGACCTCGAAGTGCCGAGCAAAACGTCTTCATTATTAACAATCTATGATAAAACATACTACTAGCTACAACCACATAAATATCCGATGCACAAGCAAACAATCCATACTCATCCTCATAGATAGACCCATTCACTTTAGCGAGCTATTCATCCATCTTATATGCCTTTGGTTAGAGAAGGCACAATTCTGTATTGAATCGGGTCTGCTCTAGATAAAGATTTACGTACGTAGTTTTCAATGGAATAGCTGCCAGGATGCGGACTCAACTGTTAGTGGTAGTGTATCTGCATAGAGTGTATACAAGAGCTGTTCATTCATTCAACTACGAATACCATGTCACCGGGTGACCAAGGAAGCTCCCTAAAGAAGACTATTCGCATAATTTATTCGACAAAAGCCAGAGGGAGTGAGGTATTATGTAGAGGAAACCAATTTCTCTTGGAAGTCTTAACAGTGATGTCATGGTCAGAAATACTCGTAGCAACAGGACTTGGAGCGTGGACCTGGAGCCAAGACCTGGGTCCTGTCTATATCACCCGCTCTTTAGGATAGTCGTTGTTTATGCAAAAGGATAACAATGCATTTGCCTTCGAAAAGTTCGAACTCATTCAAGTTCGATTCGGTTTGTCAAGTTGTCAAGGAGTAGAAAAGCAGCAGCATACAGTCGAACCGGTCATTGTAAATAAGAGATGATGAATTATTGCTTTGTCCTTGAGGGCTATTTGTCTTATGTTACACCAGAAGTACGATGTAGATGTACTCGTATGTACATATATGACTAAAAAGAGGATATACCATATGTAGGTGGAACAGGAATAAGTGATGCTGCATCAGCAAGCAAAGAAAGAAAACACATGTGGTGGAGGAAGAGTATACATACATGTACATATATAGTTCTGTGCAGGCATGGCGGTCCTAAGATTGGTTACCTTTATCAATAATTTGGTGAGGTAATAATACATTGGTTCCATTTATGCAAGTAAAATCGGATATACAGGGTAGATACTTTATGCCAACTGTCTTTGACAGCTGACCACTCAATAGGCATCTACGAGTATATCATGACAAAGCTGTGTTCAATTGAAAACGAACTGAGCTACTGATGCGTATCTAATGCAATTGATATGGTTTGGAGACTTTTTGAAGTCGATATTGCAGCACAAAATACATTATTGATTGCTTGATAAAATGAGACGATGTTATGTAAGACTTGGAAAAACAGCTCGCATTTGATGAGGGAAGAACCGCTTTGAAACCTTGTAGCTTAATTGGAGAATATTGAAAATCTGATGAAAGATCTTGTCAAAAATGTTGATGATACTCCACAGCATTTGGATGAAAGCTGGCTTGGTCATTGAAAATTG
Organism: Volucella bombylans; assembly: GCA_949129095.1. NCBI lineage: Eukaryota > Metazoa > Arthropoda > Insecta > Diptera > Syrphidae > Volucella > Volucella bombylans. The sequence continues at coordinate 87,602,356 of OX422143.1, forward strand.
CTTAACTGTATAGCATATTTGCTCATTAACCTCATATTATATCTATAATATTAAATAAGAGGTAGAAAAGTGTAATCTTTATCTTAGTAAATTAAGACACTATTTTAGTTTGAGCGGTCCAAAAGATCGACCGATTTTTTTATTATGCGAATACCTGTTTGAGGACTTGTGTTAAAATATTTGGTAGTCGCCAAATTGTGTTGGGCTTCTTGTCATTTCGCACATGCACTTAACACACCAAATCTCGTGATATAATAAATCGGACATTCAGTGGCACAATCTATTGATATTAAGTTAAAAATCAAGACAGAAAAGTGATTAAATTGAAATCGCACACCAAGTTTCTGCCCAACAGCGAGATAATAAAGGACAGGTAAAACCCAACAACAGGTAATCATACACTTGAAATTGCTGTAAGTATAGCTAAGAAAAAGATAGAGCAGTTAACAACTAGCCGAACTACAATTATAAATCAACAATTGCGCATAAACGAACTTGTTATCGATGGTAGGGCCGCAAGTGCTACCTTTGAGGAGTTTAATATCCGTTCCAAATCTCTTCGGTCATATTATGAACAATTGTGCACGGTCCAAGACGCGCTTGACGTCGAAGATGACATTTTTGGAACCATTCGCGCCGAGTTTGCAGAAACTTATTTCGTGGTTTTGTCTAAATTAGAAGTTCTAATAAAAAATATTAATACAGCGTGTGAGACCAAACACGGAAACAGTAAAATAGAATCGCCTATAAAACTTCCCGTAATTGAATTGAACCATCGTTCGATGGTGGCGTGACGAAATGGAACTCTTACTATCGGTCCTTTATTAGATTAGTGCATGAAAACGAATCATTAGACGATCATACTCGTTTTATATATTTAAATTCCTCGATAGTCGGTGCAGCGCGAGAAACAATAGAATCTCTTGAAAGTTCTTCAGAGAATTATAGTTCTGCTCTTAAACTACCAGAGCGTCGGTACAACAACAAAAAGGTCATAGCGCAAGAGCATCTAAAACAATTTTTTTTCTTTACACCTACCAATAAATCGCATACGGGTATAAGAGAACTTATCGATAGCTACAATTGTCATTTGAGAGCATTGGCTAGTCTGGGTCGTCCAACGAAAAGCTGGGGCGACCTTATAGTTTTTCTTGTGCTAACAAAGGTTGATCCCCCAATCGTCCAAAAATGGGAGGAAACGGACTGCCCAGAGGACCGTTTACCCAGCTTGGAATAAATGTTTAAGTACCTTGAAAAACTATGTCGTTCTATGGAAAGTCGAGCAGATCTAAAGCTCTAGTCTTCGCATAATTTACGTTCGTCGATACGTAATAGCTCAACTCATAGAAAAAGTTCGCATTTATCCACAATTCACTTTATTTAGGCACTAATGCCGTAAGTTTCTTAATCTTGCTCACTTTCAGAGATTGAAATCCGTAAAAAAGCTGAAACTTTGTCTTAAGTGTTCGATGACAGTTTGCCAATCAACCAACTGCAAAAAATGCGGTCGACCACATAACTCGCTTCTTCATTTTGAAAGAAACTCTTGTGGTGCCCATAATTCGATGACTACAAATTCAGCATCAATTCCTCAAAATCGTAATACAACACATAGCGGGATAGTTGAGTTTACAATTTATCCAATCGACAACGAAATCGCGATCTCATTAACATCTTCCAAATCGTCCTTCAATGCCTTGCATGTAAAACAAGAAGGCTACGTCCTCTTGGCAACTGCAATAGTGCACATTCGATCATCATGGAAGGCTCCAATCATGCAAGGCGTTACTCGATTCCTATTCGCAGCTCAGTTTTATAACGGAAAACTGCGCGCAAAGGCTTCAACTGACCCGTACGAAACACATTACACCAATATCGGGTATCGGCGGCGCAGAAACAAAATCTACTGAAAGGATTCAACTCGCAATAAAATCAAGGCTATCGGATTACTCCGCTGACATCGAAGCATGTATTCTACCTCAAATTGGGGAACCTCAACCCACAATTTCGTTCGACATTTCTAAGTGGAAGGTACCTCTTCATGTCGAGCTTGGCGATCCAAACTTCTTTCAACCATATATGTACTGTAGACATATGGTATCGATTGGAGCAGAATTATTCTATGAGCTTTTACTTAAGGAAAAAATTCATTTAAATTCATTTAACTTTTAAAATTTTGCAGAACACCGTCTTAGGCTGGATTGCTACTGGCAAGTTTCTCTACCCAATAACACCATTGCCGCTACGAAGCTATCATCTACTTCATCGCTGGGAAACTTAGTGAGATCTTTCGAAATCGAAAGGCATGATGAGCCTTCAGTAAAACTAACAAGAGGTGATTTTCGAACGTACCAACCTCGGCCAATTTGTGGTAAGATTGTCATTTCGAAAGTTCCAGAAATCTTAGGTAATTCCCTTATTATGGCTACTCGTAGATTTTACAGTCTTGAACGTAAACTCAAGGAAAATGATTTATAGTATCCATTATATAGAGAATTTTTGATTGAATACGAAAATTTGTCTCATATGGTAAAATTATCTTCGGACGACATTCCCGTTTCGAATTATTTCTTGCCACATTATTGCGCTGAGGAAATGTAAACAAAGTGGATGCAAACAATTTATCTCCGGATCAAAAAGCAAAAAAGAAAAGTGTTTTAAGTGAAAGTTAATTGAGGAAACAATTAAGAGACGCTTTACCTCAGGCAATTGAAATTCGAGTAAGTTCTAATACCTAAGCTATTTTATAGCCAAGTTAAAAATTCCATCATTAAACTAACCTATAAATGGTAAAAAGAGGAATATCCCACACCTCTCCGGAACACCCAGGAAACAAAAAACGCCACCAAAGCTTGAGTGAAATTGAACCAAAACTTGCTATGGGATCTACTTCTACTCTGAGTGTTGAGAGAATAAAGGAAATTCTACTCGAAAACAACAGAAAACTTGTGGAATAATTAGCCTCAAAGGCAGATCTGCAAGATTTCTTTAAACAAATCTCAGCATTGAGTATGCGACAAGAAGAACTTGAGCAAAAAGTTGTGTATCTGGAAGAACAAAACAAACGTCTTGAGAACCAGCTTGATCGACTCGTACAGATGAGTACTGAAGCGAATCTTGTTGTTCACCTGCCTGTTGAAGATCAAGTAGACATGAGCGAAAAGGCAAAATCCATTTGCGCCGGGTTAGTTGACTCAACTCCGAATCAAATCGTCGAGTCTGCGTATAGGAATCACAGCCATAGCACGAACATGTCTACGATAGTTCTAAAGATGAGATCGAAGGAGTCTGCCTGGAGTGTGATAAGAAATGCCTTCAAATTGAAGGGTACTAGAATAAGCATACAAAAGGATTTACCCTTTAACGTTAGAAAACGTCGGGCAAAAATGATTCCAATCATGAAGGAGCTTCGTCAAAAAGACGCATCAATAAAGATTTCTCTACGGGATGACAAGCTCCACATTGCCGAGAATGTCTGTACTTGGGACTCCGCGCTTGGATTGAGGTGTGGTGAAAAAAGTAGCATTGAAATAATACAATCTATTTTTGGTGACATTTCGTTAAATAAAAATCTTTTTATTAATGAAATCAGAAATACAAACAAAACAGCCACAAAAGAGAACGCTTCTCACAAAACTTCAAATTTGACGGGTAATGTCAATCGCAGAAGTGATGCCAAGCTTAGCAAAACACCAATATGCGAAAAATCTTTGGGTCCATCCACAAGCTCTAAGGCGGCTGTACGTGACGCATGATGTGCCCATGTCTACCAGAATGATGCTGAAAAAAGCATAGTTATCAAGAAAATAAAAATTTTAAGCCACAATGTGTCAGGTCTCTGGTCTCCTGCTATAAAAACTTCACTTTTTGGGAGAGGAGGTGGTGGAACACTGTTCAAACTTGGATCATATTTTATGTATACAATGTAAATATCTAGATTAAGTTTGTTGTAACGAGAGCTACGTGTGATAGACAACATCAAAACTGGGAAACCAAATTTTGTCTGTACTGACAATTTGTAATACAAGCCCGTGTGGTTTGTACATTTTACCCGGTCCCACGGCTCAAATTAATATTTTTTATAATTTTGGTCACACGCTAGCTTCTCGCATTAGATGTAATGTTTTATTATAATGAAAAATAAAGTCACTTGTTTGTGAGACGTCATCAAGTCAACATCAATTTTGTTTGTTTGTTCAAACACTATTCGGCTTTCTTGACGACCTCGAAGGACTGTATACGAGTATCTTTGTAAAAGCTGGCAAAATGGATGTTATTAACTTAAAACTGAATACACTGGATGTAGTTTTGGTACCAATCTACTTAAACTGTAATCATTGGCAGCGTGATTTCGATAAACTTTGCGACACACTACACTCCTTGGACTGTACGGATATAATGCTTATTGGGGATTCTATTGGTCGTGTAGGACTCACACAAAATAATTTCGCATCGGGATACAACAGTACTCTGCTGGAACCGTGTCGCAAATCTAAAGACCTAATTTGTGATAACAAAGGAGCAAAAATAATTGAACTTGCTGATGGGTATGACATGTGCTTCTTGAATGGTAGTTGCGAAGGAAATCCAGATGGCGAATTGGCCTTTATCAGAGGAACATAATGCTCTATAATAGATTACTGTTTTGTTTCGGGAAATTGGCTCAAGCTTCTAGACAGTTTTCAAGTACGAACCGAGATCTTTTCAGACCACATGCCCTTGGAAGTTACCCTTAATTCTACTAATAGTGGCAACTATGCTTGCACAAAACCATTAAGCCTTCTGCCCTTACAAAGAGACTGTTCTATAACAGTCAACTCGATGCGGGGGTGAAGGTTATCTGCTACATGGCCCTTATCAGGCCTATGCTTGTGTTTGGATGTCCCGTGTGGTTCAACGTGAGAACAAGTTTATTGGAAAAGATTCTGGTGTTTGAGAGGGCTTGTCTTAGTACTTGTCTTCGCCTATACAGAACACCAGAGTCTCAGTACATAAAATTCTATCCTAATGAGGTCTTATACAATAGGGCGAACCTAATAAGAGTGGACAATTTCGTCATTAAGTTGACTCGAAGGCACGTTGCAAGAGCAATGACCTCATCGAACAACCTGATCTCCGGGGCTTACTACCCCAATTATATGTATCACGAGAGAGTTCGCTTTGACGGCTTTATTCCTCCAGAAGCGTTCCTCTATCTAGATAGCAAAGGTCTGATCCAGGACAGATTGGCGGTGCCGCTAATCTTCCACGTTGCTCGAACAGTTGCGGACAAGCGACTCAACTACGACAGAGACGTCGCACATGGCAGTGCGGAGCGTCTCCGGTTCAGTAGGGCGGTAGGGAGTCGCGACATGAGGGATGTTGCTCAGCAGCAGCAAAACTTTTGGTGGCTTGTTGAAGGGGAGGATGCTTCGTCGTCAAACTCCTTCAGTGATATGTAGCTTCATGTGAAGCAAAGTGGGCCAGCCTAATTTTTTTTTTTTGTTTTTGTTTCTTTTTTAGCCATGGCCGGCTTACATAGTTTTAGGTAGGATTAAGTTAATTTTTAAGAAAAAAAAAAATATATAAACCAAAAAAAAAATATGAAAAACAAATATATATATACATATATATATACATCCTGCCCATGGCAAAAATCAGTTTTTCATTGTATAATTGGAACTCAGACAAAAAAATTCTGCGTGTGAAGGCATAACACTGACACGTAGATTTGGCTGTTATAAGAGTTTCAAGCAATGAAAAAAATACTGGGAATTATATCTCGTGAAGAAAAACTCTCCGTCCTATTCGGACTCCCACCCCTGGAGAGCAAACATAGAAACCAAACACACCTGAGTTTCAAACCACTACAAAAACAATTTTCTTTTCTCCTCCTTCTATCTTTCCGCTAAGGGGTATCAACCCCTTAGGCGCGCGTAAATTATAAAAAAAAAAAAAAATGTATTTATATATTATGTATATCCATATTATGTACATATATATTTATGTATGTCTGTGTTTGTGTTAGATGTAAGTAGGTTAAGTAGATTAAGATTTATTTTTAGGTAGTTTGTAGGCTTTAGTTTTAAGTTTTATACAAAATTAAAAAATGTCCATATACTAAGTTTTTGATTAAAATTTATTTTCTTAGTTTTAGTATTAATTAGTGTTAAAATAGAAATAAAAGTAGACTGTAAGATTCGTCGAAAGACATAGTTTAAGTGTTAGGTTTAACTTAGAGTGCCCGCATGGGGCCAGTAAGTTAGAATAAGATTATTTGTAAGTAATTTAAGCTAATTTTTAAGCGTTTTTTGTTTAGCATATAAGAGTAATTTAAGGTAAAAAATAAAAATGCATAAAAACTGAAAAAAACTGAGCCAATATTGAAGCTCTAATGGAAATAATAAAGAAATCCATTCCGCAACAGAAAGATTTGAAAACTCATAAAATATATAAACAAAAATGGTATGATTCTGATTGCATGAAAGCTAGAACCAAATCTTTTAAATTTCTCAAATTTCTAAGGTCGAATAACTCCAATATCTTTAAATCACTCTATCAAGATGCCAGCAAGGAATACAAACACATCTGTTACATCAAAAAAGTAGCCTTTGAACAACAAAACATTGCGATTATAAATAATTCAAAATCTTCTGCTCAGTTCTGGAAAGCTGTCAAATACCTAAACGGACACACGTCTAACATCTCTATAACTCTTAAAGCCCCGCAACTCAGGACTCACTTCGATAAACTTCTTAATGCTCCATTAACCTCGCCGCTACTTCAATATGCAGCCCCTCTGCTCTTAGACGAAAAATTAGACTCTGCATTTACCATGGAAGAAGTCAATGAAGTAATATGCAAATCGAAATGAAATAAAGCACCTGGTATTGATCGCATCCCGTTTGAGTTCTATAAAAATTGCACATATGAGTTTATGAATTCTCTCACAATTGAATTTAATCGAACATTCGACTCTGCTAATATCTCCGATGTATTCAGGAAAGCAATAATTTTTCCCCTACACAAAAAAGGCGATTACAGGGACCCGAAGAACTACAGAGGAATCACATGTTTAAACACTTCAGCCAAATTGTTTGCTTCATTTACAAAAGATTGTATGAAGATGTACAAGAACATAACATCCTTAAGGAATTCCAAGCTGAATTTAGGAAAGCTTATTCTACAATTGAATAGATATTCTGCTTAACAAACACTGCTGAAACATATAAGAGCAAGAAAAAAAAAGTTGTACGCCTTCTTTGTAGATTTTCGTGCAGCGTTCGATTTAATACCACGTGAAGCATTCTTTTACAAGCTTTCCAAAATCGATGTATCAAGTAAAATTATTCGAATCCTGAGAGCCTTGTATGAGAATAATATTGCATATGTATGGGATGGAGACTTAATTTCTGAAGAGTTTGAAACTTCAATGGGTGTTAAAAAAGGCTGTATTTTAAGTGATCTGCTTTTCATATTATACATCAATGATATAACAGATGATGTCAAAGGTGGAATAAGATTCAACGGTGCATCAATTCCTGCGCTGATGTATGCTGATGATATCTTCTTTCTGTGTGACACAATCCAAGGTATGCAGTTAATGATAAACAGGCTTAATGCTTTCTGTAAAAGTTGGAATCTCACTGTAAATCTTGATAAATCAAAAATGATGATATTCAGAAATGCAGGAGGACGCTTCTCACATTTGAAAAGTGGAAGTTAGACGGGGAATAGATTGAGGTAGTATGCAGATACAGATACCTTGGTATCCTAATATCGTCCTCCTTAAATTTCAAACCACACTTTGAGGAAAAATTAGTTGTTGCTAAAAGAGCTATCTGTTCGATTTGGGAACGTTGCTTCAAAAATAAATATGTATCGCAAAGTGCAAAACAAACTTTGTTCCACTCAGCCGCAGCGTCGATAATACTTTACGGAGCTCAGGTATGGGGTTACAAAGGCTACGATGCTGTGCAAACATTTCTACGCTACTTTTTGAAGAAGATTTTCCGATTACCAAAAAATACCCCGAATTATATGCTACATCTTAAAACGGGAACTCCTCCTTTGCTCTTGTACACGCTCAAAATGCACTTCAACTATATCCTATATATACTAGAAATGAATGAATGTAGAATACCAAAAGTAGTTTTAAGAAGCATAATTAGAACAAACGGAGGCATTTGCGGGGAATGGAAGAAAACAGCTTCTGAATGCGGATTAAATCTGTCTATTCAAGTGAACGAGCATCCTCATCTTTTAAGAGAAAAATTTAACTTGGTTTTGGAGAATTTTGGCAGACATACATATGACCAATATGTCGAAGAAGCTGAATCGTCACTGTTTAGGAACTATTACAGCAAACTAAACCATTTTCTAAATAAAAAACATATTTCCTAGATAGTCACGCAGTTGACAAAATAAGTACCATTTTCAAACTGAAAGGGGAACTCGTTCAACTAAACTTTATACCCCATAGACCAGATTTACCAATACTTTGTGACCTCTGCAACATGAAGAAGATAGAAGACATCTTACATTTTCTTGGTGTTTGTCCGATTTCAAAAGAATTTCGACTATCATTGTTCGGAAAACATGATTTAGACGAAGATGAAGTAATGAGCATTTTAAATGGAGAAAAAGGATGGAAAGTCTTATATGATTACTCAGTAGCAGCACTTTGTTATAGAAAGCGTATCATAGATGGAAATTTTTAATGTAAAACTTAAGTATGTATTTTGTCAACCTGGTAGACGGCCACAGGCCAAACCATTAAAGAATTAGGTTAATCGTTACATTGTAAAGCATTTATTGAAAATAAAAGTCAACTAACTAACTAACTAACTAACTAATTCCGTTGAGAAGCCAGATAGTAGCACAACCAAGTTAAGATTAGCTTTTGATGGTTCTGAAAAAACCACTTCTGGTCAATCTATTAATATTCGTAGTATACTTATGGTAGGCCCTACAATGCAACCAGACCTATTCGCAACAATTATTTGTTTTAAAACCCATAAATTTGTGTTTACATGTGATATAAGTAAAATGTATCGCCAAATTTTATTGCACCCAGCTTATACTTATATTTGCTTATACTCGCAAATACAAGCTTATACTTTTGAAATCTAGCACTGCTGCACCGCTTGAAGTATTTCAACTTAATACAGTGACCTATGGGATGTCATCGTCTTCTTATTTAGCTACTAGGTGCCTTATCCAGCTCGCAATGGAATATGAAAAAACATTTCCATGGGCAGCAAGGATCTTAAAAGATTATATGTATGTCGACGATTGCCTGACGGGAGCAAACACCCTAGAAGAATCCGTAGGTATCCAATCGGAGCTAGTACAACTGTTAAACAAAGGGACATTTTGACTTGAAAAAGTTTTGTTCTAACGACCAAACTCTTCTTAAAAACATTCCGTGCGAAAATAAGGAGCAGTTACTTCACATAAAACAAAATGACGGAGTTAAAGCCCTCGGGCTAATATGGCAACCAGAAGGTGATTGCTTTCAATTTAACATTAAGCCCGTAATATCTTGTATTTTATCTTAAAGAATAGTTTTATCAGAGCTAGGTAGCATCTGCGATACCCTAGGATTAGTCTGTCCCGTCGTTGTAAAGGGAAAAATATTTCTTCAACGTATATGGAAGTAAAAGGAGCTAACTTGGGATTCGCCCTTGTCCATTTCTGAAACTCAACAATGGAAACTCTTTAGCTCTCAAATTGCAGACCTCGGATGAATTAAATTCAAGCGCTTTATTTTGTCTAAGCCTATGGAGCTTGTTGTTACATACGCACGGTCTACATAAGTGGTTGTTTCACTGATTTGCGCAAAGTCTCGTGTAGCACCATTGAAATTCACAACCTTGCCAAGACTCGAACTATGTGCAGCCGTCGTTATGGTAGAGCTTATAAAAAGACTTCTAAATATTTTTGATCTTCAAATTGATAATGTTTTTTATTATATGGATTCGAAGGTGGTATTGGCATGGATAGCACGACCTTCATACTCCTGGCACACCTTTGTAGCAAATCGCGTTTCCCTAATTCAGGATCACACACGCTTGGACCAGTGGTATCACATTGAAGGAAAATTAAATCCAGCGGATCTGGTATCCCGCGGTGTAACCGCTAAGAAACTATCGACATCGTTTTTATGATTTCACAGACCACCGTGTCTGCAGAGGGAAAATATTTCAGAATTCCTTCAGCAAGACATTAAGGCACCAGAGGAAGTTCCTGAACGAAAACAAAACAAGTCGGTTTTGTTATCCGCATTTAAAATCAAATCTCTGGTTGAAATCGTTGATCATCACAATTCCTTTCTAAGATTAAATCGCATATTTGGATATGTGTTTCGATTCCCCCATATTTTGAAACCTGATAAGAGCATCTACCCATTAGATGCAACTCGTTGGCCCGAAGTACTTAGCGAAGGACTACAATTTATAATTCGTAATGTTCAGATGCCATCATTTAGTAGAGAGTACCAATATCTCTTACAAGGAAATGGAGTATCCAACAGGAGCCATATTAAACCATTATCACCGTTCATTGATGAAGACAATATTATCCGTGTGGGAGGACGCATATGTAACGCCAACATAAGCTTTGATGGAAAGCATCAAATCCTTTGCCAAAGAACCACAAATTGCCTCGATTAATTTTAACCTTTCTTCATATAGAACACTTGCATGCTGCACGTCAAGCGCTACTGTCGATCGCGCGACAAACTTACTGGCCGTTGGATGGACTAAGAGCAGCTCGGAAGGTTGTTAACCGTTGCTTAAGATGTTTTAAGGTAAAGCCAGTTACCTATCAACATGTCATGGGCAACTTGCCATCCGGAAGAGTTTTGCCGTCCTGCCCATTTACAATAATAATCATTGACTTCTGTGGACCATTCAACAGCCACTTGAAAACTCGTGGAAAACCACCTACAAAGGTAAACATCTGCATCTTTATTTGTTTTTGTACTAAGGCCGTCGGTTACCTCACAAGCGAGGCCTTTATCAATGCTCTAGAACGGTTTATATCTAGACGTGGAAAATATTCTACAATATTCTGCGATAACGCCACCAATTTTGCTGGAGCTAGATCGGAACTTCGAGAAAGATCATATTAGCTGGCGCTCCATACCCCCACGATCACCTCATTTCGGTGGACTTTGGGAGGCAGCGGTCAAATCCTTCAAGCACCATTTCTACAGAGCGGCAGGAAACTTAAAACTAACTTATGAGGAACTTCCTACAATTGTTGTCAAGATAGAAACCGTGCTAAATTCTGGACCAATAACTCCAATGTCGTCAGATCCAAATGATATTGAGTTTCTCACTCCTGCACATTTTTTAGTAGGAGCACCCCTGACATCCTTTCCTCGACCAAAGTATTCCATGGAAAATTATAATCGTCTATCTCATTTCAGACAAGTCCAACAGTCATATCAACATTTTTGGAAACGATAGTCGATAGGTTATTTGCATCAGTTGCAGCAACGCAAAAAATGCACCTCGTCTCATCTTAACATCGATATTGGTACCCCAGTATTGATTCAAGAGGTAAACTTGCCACCACTCAAATGGATGACTGGCCGTGTAGTAAAAATTCTACCTGGCCCCGATGGAGTCGTATGAGTCGCTGAAGTTCAAACGAAGGCCGGGATATTTAAAAGAGCAGTATCGAGGCTTTGTCCCTTGCCTATAGAAACGTCAATAACTTCTTGAGGATACATAACATCCTCAAGGTGGCCGGTTTATGTATAACAATCATTTATAAAGCAAACATAATTTGCCAATTTTATAACTTAGGTTAAATTGTAATTTGCATTTGTTTTTAAATCATTCATTCGTTAATTCATTAGTCGTGACTCACTGTATGTATTCATATTATATACATTAACATAACAGCACAATGTACAGAAATTTAACATACCACATCGGATCATATACACGTTAATAGTTTTCCTTAGCAAAGCGTTTTAATTAAATACTGTAGCAACCCCATAACACAAATAACACCTTTTAACACATTTTATATAACAATAATCACAAAATCAAAACATTTGTAAATATTTATATATTAAATTTGATACGAGGCAATGCCGCTTAATAAATAAATGTAGTACTGGAAATGCCGCCTCTTTAATGTTGAATTATAAAAGCTCTTCAAGCTAAACAAAAAGCTCTTCAAGCCAAACAAAGGAAAAGCTCTTCTAGCTAAATATTAAAGCTCTGTGAAAATGTATAAAAGACAAGCTCATGAAATAAATGATCACTCTTGATTTGGCCACTGATCAGTTCGGCAGAGTTCCTCAGCCTCTGATTAACCTTAGAAAGAGTTTTTCCAAGTATCCTTTGTGCCTTTTTCTTTCCTTTTCGTTTACCCGCAGCGAACCTTACCCTCTGCCTGAAAACTATTTTAGATCTCGCAAGTCTCGTAGCGATTTCGACAGACAAGACCATTGCCAGTTGTCTAGCTCGGTAGAGTTCCTCCGCCTCTATACAACTCATTGGCAGCATTATCGTCAACGAGACTACCAGCGTTTCAATACTACTTATCGTTTGCTTTTTATCGAGTGAAGACGCATTCGGTGTCTTCTTAATTCAATAAAATTTATTAATCGCCTTATGTTCATAGTTCTTTTTTTATTTTTCGCTAAACACTGAAAAATGGCAAAAGTTCTGGAATTTGGCAAAGTTTGGCATTAAACTCTCTTGCCGAAAATGCCTTCATTTTTCATCTACAAATCTCTTCTTCAATGGATCAGAAATAACCTTTCGGAAGGTCCTATTTAAGTTGTTTTAGACAGCTTCAAGCTGATTTAGGAAAAATTGCAAACACTGCTGACTCAGATGCTCCGCGATGTGGACAACAAATATTGCAGGCATTGTGGAATCTCGGCGTTTCTTTTGTATACACTGGAATTCATCGCAACCTCGGTGTGCATATATCTCGTGTTAAATCTGTCAATATTGACACATGGACACCGGAACAAGTGATCTCACTTCAACAATCAACGTGCTCGTGCTGTGTACGAAGCCGAATTACCAGAATTACCAGTCGTAGTACGCAAACCGAAAATGCTCTGAAGAGTTTTATTCGTGCCAAATATGAGCACAAAAAGTACTTATCACGCGAATGAGCACCCCCGTCGCCCGCAAGATGATTATAGCTCAAGTGCGTTAAAGTTTGGGAATTGGAATTGTCAGTGGTAGCAGCAGTAGTAGCATCAGTGATAGAAAATCAAATTCTTCGACAATTTAAACATCGACATCTGCCCCATTACCAAAGCTCTAAATTACATCGAATAAGTGAATCTGCTTCCCGAATCGCAATAGTTCCCTTGGTGTTGGGGGTTTTTATCTCTTGGGATTGGCATCGCCCACTAAACCAGTGTCGGCGGGGGTAGTGATCTTAAATAATGATTCGTAGTGCTGCACAAGTTGCAGCTTGTAGTACACATAACTCATCGTTGGACAATAATGAATCGTCTGCGACTGGTGATAATGCTGGTGCTGGTGGTGGTAATGGTACAATAAATGCCTTAGCCAAGGAAAAAGAGGACTTTTTCAAACAAACCACATGAGTAGGAATCGGCGGTGAAAAGTGCAAAGCCGGCAAATTGATCAAGGACAACATACTTGCACTACCCCGTATATAATTCATCAAATAATCCTCAAACAAATCTCGGACAATTCAACAGCAATACACTGGGCGGTGCCTTAAAAAATCAACGATTACCGGCGTTACTTGTTAACCCAAATTCGAATACCGGTGGCATGGGAATGCCCCCGGTCTAATAGCCACAAACTTAATTGATGACACCACCGAATTTAGAAATCATGTACATACAATGCATTGGTAATGTACGAGTAAAGCAATAAAAATCAAATACTACCATAGCCCATCCTCATCTATACTTCTTACATTTCTTGCCTATCTCACAAACTGCAACTGAAACCCATGTCCCTTTAGAGTACCTTCACTGTAAATTGTGATTTTCATTTACTTCATACCAGTCAGTCGTGTGTTTATTTTCCGTGAATAATTTGATGTTGGTCCTCTTCTGTTATCCAGTTTATCCGAAAGCTCAATGTGCGTTGAAGGAATCCGCATTGGTTCAATACCCGTAGAAATGCTGGTGTCTATGCGATATGAAAATGTTTATATGATATTTCAAAGCACTTACAAATGTTCAATGCGGTTTGAAGTGATGTTTATTCGAGCGTATAGAACCAAAGCGGATTGCTTCAACTCAAATTGAGCTGTCAGATAAACTGTGTATGTGTTCCGGAATTTATCTTACCAAATATTTCTTCCTCTCGTGTACTTTTCCACCGCGTATGTGTGCCGATGTAGACTTTTTGCGTAAGTCCCTCTTCATTTTTAGTTACGGAAATGATTGATGTATAGTTATGTGTGCTTAAGAATATCATTCAGAAACGGTAAACCGTCACATATCCCTCCACTGGCTAAACAAATTCAAAAACTACGGGTAATCTTATTCATAAGCGCTGCGGATTCTAGGTTATTGTTACTGCTTATTTGACCAATTTCCGGTTCAGCGTAAATTTCGTCGTCTTTTTCCTCGTTGTCCTTTACTATGTGAGCGAACAATTAAGCATTTGGCTGAGCATTTCTATGGTACGGGGAATCCACATAAAATGCACGAAGAGCATGGAAAAGTGATTGGCCCTTGTTTTTTTGAGGACGCCGACGGCACCAATGTAAATGTAACTGGTGAACGTTACAGAGTTTTTTTTTTGCCGCAAAGTGGCTGAATTTGGTATCGAGCATTGTTAGTTCAAGCAACACAGCTCGGTAAACGATGGGGATTTTGAATCACCAACTTCCAGAACAATCTGCCGTTTGGCGATTTGAACTCACCAGCCTGATCATCTTTTTAAAGCGCCACAGTTTTTCCTTTGTAGCTTTTTGAAATCTCGGGTTTACGGCAAGAAACTAAAAGCTTTGCAAGTCTTAAAAGTCAACGATGAAGAAGAAATCGCCAATCTGGAGCCAGATGTTTTGCGAGCAACAATTCAAAATGCCTTATACCGAGCACAAATGTGCATCAATTCAGAAGGTGGTCGTTTAACCGATATCATTTCTTCAGCTTAATCTTATCAATTTTACAACTTCAGATAAACTTTTTGTAAAAACAGAGCCAATTTATTTTCATTTCTAACAAATGGCAGTCAATTCACATTATGATATTACTTTTGCCCCACCTTGTACATATGTACGAGTATTAGTTATAAAGCAATCATATTTGATGGTTATTACAATAAATGAAAGTTGTGAAATGTATTACATTATAATAATTTCACGCTAGATGGCTGTCAACTGACCAGATAAGAACGATCGAAAAAAAACAACACGATATCGGAAGATGGTATAATTTTTGCAAATGGCGTCGTACGTCAATCATAATTGACATTTGTGAACAAGACAGCTGCAGTATACAAACAGACAAGCAATGGATCAAGAGCGCGGAATAATTGTGTCGATGTTTTTTACCAATAATCGGTCGGTGGTGTTAGCGCAGCTTGAATTTCGACGTCGATTTCCAAACCGTGCCAAGCCAACTGGGCAAACATTCCAGCGCTTAGCTACTCGACGCGAATAGAGTGGAAACAAAGGAGACCATGGAGGGCATGCCTGCAACCGGACTGGTCGTTCGGCCGAGAAATTCGCGGCTGTGGCTGCCGATGTCGCTGAGAACGAAGAAACATCAACCAGATGACGGACCACGCAATTGGGCATCTCCAGACGGACCCTACATCGAATTTAGTGAAAGACTTACACATGTTCCCGTACAAAGTGCATCAGTTAATGCCTCCTGACCATCAGTTGCGTGTGAATTACTGTAAAGCTATCCTCAATCTTAACAACGAAGAGGACGATTTTGTGTCGGAAATCATCATATGCGACGAGGCACATTCCCATTTAAGCGGTTACGTCAATAAGCAAAATCTTCATTTCTGAGGCACTGAAATGCCCCATGCGGCGTTCACGCAGGAGGAGTGATTGGACCGTATTTCTTTGAGGACGCCATCGGCAATACGGGCACTGTTAGTGTCGACCGCTACAGGGACATGATAAACGACTTCTTAATGCCGGAATTGGATGAACGGGGTTGGTGAACATGTGGTTTAATAAGACGGTTTAACCGCACATACCGCACGAGCCACAAAGGATATTGTGAAGGAAGCATTTCCTGGTAGCTTAATCGCATGTTTTCGCGATTTGGCATGGCCAACAAGATCGCCCGATTTAACCATCCCAGACTTCTTCCTTTGTGGCTACTTGAAATCGCGGGCTTATGCCAACAAGCATCAGAGAATCGCAGCCCTTATGGATAATATTCGACAGGAGTGTGAACAGTTATCACCGGAAATCTTGCGGAAAGTCGTGGAAAATGCGATAAAATGGGCACAAATGTGTATCAACACTGGCGGCAGCCACTTGGTGGATATCGTCGTTTCCACTTAACAGAAAAATTGTTAAGGTCCAAGTAAAGATTTTCATCACTCAAATTTTTTTTTTTTTTATTTATGTAAAAGAGTAATTCAAAAACAAAATTGGATGATTAATTTTGCGCAACCTTGTATAAAATTGATCTTGACTTTATTTTGAAGCTAGGTTCATGCCATTATGTGTGGAATAGTACATCATTCAAATGGCCGCCTCAGCTTCCTTGGCAGTGCTTCAAGCGGTCTCTTCAATATGTGCGGCGTTATTTCGGCAATAGCGTATTAAATGTTGATATTAAAGGTCGTCCAAAGTGGTTGACTTGTTAGCGTAGACTAATCATTTGTCCTTCATAACGAGCGAGCGTTGCATCGCTCGTATGGCATGTAGCGCCATCTTATTGGAACCACAGCTCGGATATATAGATGTTGTCGATCTCAGACTACCATGATAACGACCGACCTTACTAAAAAATTCACGCTGCGTACTTACAACTGAGCCGGAATTTCAATAATATTTCTTTATGAGGTCAGCCATTTTAAATTTTAGAGTTTTTGACAACCACAACTTGCCCAGCAATAAATTATTCTTCGTTACCATTCCTTGTTTCCGGACCACAGACTATCGTAATTCTTCTTCTTCACTTCCATTATCTTTGAGATCAATAAATGTACCAAATACCTTTTTACCAGCTCTCAAAAACTGGCTTCTCGATTTAGATGTAGTAAGTTTAGAATCTTTACTTGATGTTCAGATATAAAAAGCGCTTCAGATTGTTGGGTGAATAGATTTCTTATTTGTTGTCTTAATTTTCTCTACCTCAAAATTACTACTTGTCTTACCTAGATAAGTGTGTTTATGTTATTTTCTCTTCTTTTATCCCTTACATTAACTCTATGGATCACCCCGATCACACGTTATTTTTTGAAGTTATTTTTAGCTGATATAGCTTTTATACTATTTTACCATTTAAAATACAAATATCATCATTTTTTTCCGCTTGTATAATAATTGTTTGTTTGTTTTTTTTCTAAAAGAACTTAATGTATGTATGCATATGATACTTAGAGCGAAAATAAAATATGAGCATAAGACACAACTTCTAACCCCGAAAGCTGCAATTAGGAATGTCTCTAAAGCCGTCTCACTATGGTGATTTTTATTTATGTATATCTATAAGCACGCCGAGCCAAAAGTCTTCTCTGCCCTAGCGTTAATTCTATACCATTGTGCAGTTGTTCGTAATTAGTTACAATTTGCCTGAATTGTACTTCAAGAAAAATGATTGTAAAATATCTCCCAATTTAAAATTCATGAATATCAATGTGAAATCTTAGTTAATACGACTCCTACCCTGAATGAAATCCAAGATTTTTCTTTTCCAAGAAATCCTTGAAAGCCATTCAATTGTCGATGGTTGAAAGAATTGTTTTTCATTGATACGGCATAGAAATGCGACAACCTGCAACCTCGATTTAACAGACTACCATGGAACGCCATCATTAAAATATTCCGCAACCTATTGTCCTTCCATAATCATTTAGACTGGCAAACTGAAATGAGTTCGCTCGTTAAGGGAGAAAATCGCAGTTCTTAAACAACATGTTGCATAAACGAGCACTTGTAATAATGAGTTCAATTTAACATTTTCTTTTCATCGCTGAACCAAGACCACATTAATGGCGTCTATAATTCTACAAAAGCCTATGACTATTCCGGCACTCCACTTCGACTAATAATACATAACTCACAGCTCATGATGTGGTGGACAACTTCATTGGAAAGTTTAAGTACCCGAAGGCTAATCCAAATCCTGTCCACTATCGTCAGAAAGCATCACCAACGCAAAGTGCGAACGAAGAGACGAATTTGATCCTTTTTTAATTCGATTTAGCTGATGAACTTATTTTTCTTTGCCTCAAGCTTTTTCCATGGAAATAACGTCCACATCTGGCTAAATGATCAACCTTTCGACGTAGTCTTTGCCACCGGGTGGTGGTAAGTCTATATAAGTCTATGTCCTGGAGGTCTTTTCGTAAACAGGATAACTTTGACATCATCCTTCGGTGTGGTACTGTGCCTGTGCAAAAACAGCCGACCAAATAGAAATGTCGTCGAGAGTTCAACTGGAGTTAGAAAATGATACTCGGAATGAAGCCATCCGTGTGTTAGTAATGCACACTCAATTAAAGAGCCAGCCGTCGTGAAATTAGATTATATTATCTGTGTGAGTGCACAATTTGACACCTCGAGGTAGATTGAAGGAATTACTTTCGTTGGTGCATTTGACGAATGACAGTTCCATGCCAGTCGCAGTTTCACGGCAGTTGCAGAACAGCAACAAATGGATAGATGCCTCCTAGCTTATTTTCCTTGCTTTTGAAGGAAGTATCTTTGGTGGAGGTTCAACGAAATGTGAATTTAATGCATGGTAGGAAGGAGAGTGGTGGTAATACACTAGTGATACAACTGTCTCTGAACTATTCTAGGAATCTGAATGAAATCCAGTTCTGAACTTTTTCGCAATCTTTCGTCTTTTTAGTGTTATATACAGAAGTCAGAATTGCACACTTACAAAAATTCCGGCTGTTGCTTGCCACATCGAGGAACCGGCGGTCGTCTAGCATTCGACTTTGTCGCATTCGGGGCCCCATCAATTGGGCAAATGACCTAAGGTTTCTTTCTACCGGAATGGAGTTCTTAGATAAAGAACAAGTCCTCTGAACTCCTTGCATGTTATTTTTACCGAAATTCCTCAGTCTTTCATAAAAAGATAAGTAAACGCCCACAGTATTATAACGCACCATATCAGAATTAAGTACCTGCAGCTTGATGCGCTCCCAAGCAAGACAATCACAGAGGGTGTGCTCGTCAACATATTTACAGCCACAGTCCTGCAGGATTTTATGATTTTATGATTAGCATCCTTATGTAGATGCTTAGCAAAAGTCAAGTTTCCCGCATCGATGACAGTACGTAGCCTACAGTCTTTCCTAAAGAGGGATGGCATGAAATCGCTGATTGTTTAGAGATGTCAGGGAGCATTCGACGGAAAACATTTGAGTCATTTCATCTGTAGTTATGCTCACAAGAAACCGTTGCATCTCCAGCCATTGTTGGAAGTCTAGTCTTCTTCTTGCACTTTGAACTTTGCACCGAAATTGTAAGCATTTTGCTCTGAGTGCCTTTATTTCATCATTCCCAAAGTAATACGGTGAGACCATCCTGCTATTTCCTGCTCTAGCCATCGATGCATCTCACGTTGCTTTGATGACAACTGTGAGATGAAACTCACGGGTTTCCGCTATTCCACTTAGGGTCAAATCACTGCTTAACATTTCTTCAAAAAATTGCTAACAAAAGATCTATCATTCCATTTTGGCCCCCTTACTTTTGGGAGATGGGCCGGTTTCATTTCTTTGATTTCCATTAATATCCCCTGATGGTTACTATGAAAATATTCCTCGCTGACCTTCCACTTGATGGCACCTAGAATAGAATTGTTCGCAAAGGTGATGTTGACGATGGAGCCTACTCCGGCTTTCCGATAAGTGTTCGTCATACCCACATTGATGAAACTTATTGTTAGGGATGCGAATGTTTCCAGTTTCTGATATTAGTGAGTCCTCTGACCCACTCTGTGGCCTATAGCTATAACCACTGGGGACATACGGAGTCAGTCAGATTATAGCAATCACATTGTCCAGCATCAATTGGTATTTGCAGCCTGTCAAGCTGGGTCTTGCATAGCAGTTGCAGAAATACACCGCATTTATTTTTGGATGCACGAACCCTTCTGTTTATTCGCTTGCTTCTTAGTAGGTATAGCGTTCACATGTCCAAATCGCTCTCGGTTTTGCTTTGTCAAAGATTCAGTTATTGTTTTGGTCCGGACTCCCATTGGTACTGATCATAATAACGTACGCCCTTTCGTCCTTTGCCATTTGTACCAAGATATCCTGAGCTATTCTACAGTGGTTCAGGTTTATTTGTATTATCTTCATAAACTTTTGCTTATAATAGCTTTCTGGACATTTACTGCTTCCAGGTACGTGCTTAATATTGTCCAGATGGTCTTTCTTGCAGAACATTGAGGATGGTTCCTTATCGCAATTCTTCGCCTTAGTGGCCTTCTATTTCATATCTCCTACATGGCTTGGAGTGATCTTCTGTTCTTCTGCCACCAAACTCAAGGCATTTGAAGCATTTTTTTCAGCAACGTCTTTTCGCAGATTCGGTAGACAACCCAGCTGATTTTAATTTTTCCTCCTCTAAATAACAACTTTGCATGTTCTGCGGGGAGCTAATAGTTGGAATTTGTGTTCCGCCGTACGCTTTCCTCAGCGATAGAATGTCTGGGGGCGACATACCTTCAATTTTGCAAGTAAGATTCTGTTTTAAGGTCTTCAGTATACTCGATAGACTCTTTAATGTACAAGGAGAATCCGCCCATCACCTTTTCAGATGGGTGATAAGCGTGATAGTTCCTAAAGCCTCTTATCTTTGCTCACCATCCCCTTTTCATATGGGTTTCAGAGATCAAGCAGACGTCAATATTCTTCTCTTATATGAATTTTTTTAATTCATCAAGTTTTTGTAAAGTCCGTTAGCATTCCAGGTAAGTATTTTGAGCATGAGTTCGATATTCATGCTCTCAATTTAGTTCGATTACTGTAGCAGTTATTTCCGATCTTGGCTAACTTCTCGGTAATAACTATATTTCTTTTTTCTTTATGTAATTTTGCGGCTTGAGCATATGTTAGTTTTCCCGATAACCGCTGATTCAGGCTTAATCGTTTTCTTTTAAATTTTTTTGACCGGAACCCAATGGCTTTTCTTTAGCTAGGCTTTACCCTACTTGCCACTTTTAAGTGGCTTTAGAAATTTATCTCGCCTTTTTTGTAACTCACTGGGTACTTCGCAACTTTGATAATTAGCTTGGTGTTCTCCTTTTCATTTAACACTCGTTGCAGAGGTTTGCTTGCTTACTTCACAGTTCTTGTAGGGATGATTCCCTGCACATTCATACAACGTGGCTCTTTCTGACAAAACGTTGCGCTTTTATTTAATAAATTTCATAAATAATTTTCTTCTCTTCCGATTTTTGTTTCTCTCGTTTTTCTATGTTTATTGCATCAACAATGCCTATTTTTCAGTTCACAAATGATGTCTTCTTTTTTGCACGACGGATGAAGCCCTCTAGCTACGATACGTACGTATCTTCTCGTAAGTGTACGATTGAATTTTCTCGGTACTTAACTTTCAAGACAGTAAGCGATAGCTCTCAGCGTCTTTGACGTTGACTTTCCATACGTTGTTGTGACGGTATAAGCAGAACGCAACAAAGTATTCAAGATATTTTTATGTTTGTTGTAATCCGCAATCCCGGTCACGTTGATTTGTGGCGGTGGTCGATGCTTGAGATTTCGGTTTTCTTCAGAATGTGTATTTATTACGTCATTTTCTTCTGGCTTATTTCTCTTCGCCTCTTGTTGAGTGATGATTTTGGGTGAGGAACCGGCTTTCCGTTTCTCGTCTGATCGTTTCTGCAATATCCAGTCCATTTCACGGCTTAAGTCCTCTTCGTCCGTTTCATAGGTTGCTTTGCCTGACGAGTTACAACTTACTGCAGACATTTTTCGAGTTTGGTTTATATCCTTATTATTTTCGTCTCTGGCTTTTCATCTTTCCAGCTCTTTCTTAAGTTTCTCGCAGAGCATTTCCATTTTAGATAGCCTGGACCTACGTTCAATATTTTCCTCACTGACGTTTATAGTTTTCGCTGAATTCCGTTCTTCGTGGGCCGACATTTTAGGTGACTTCTTATTACTATTATTATTATTATTTCGAGGGATCTTTACAAATGAATTTGTAAAGTCCGGAATTTTCACGCCGGGGTACTATGCCCATGTGGCGCTAGTCAACAGCACGCGGTGTACCGAGTTCCCATGTGGTCCCCCATCTAGGTACTTAGCGCGCCCACACTGCTTGATTTCGGTGATCTAGTGGGAACCGATGCTTTCAATGTGGCGAGGCCGTTGACAAATGACTTCTTATATCTCACGTAGTTATTTGAGATATAGGTTGCGAAGACCTCTATGCCCGTGACATTTTTCGAAATGTGTTTATTAACTGCAATAAATGGCTCTCTCGAGAATCCACAAGAAGGGAGTGGATTTTCCAGCATCTGGGGTAACAAATTCTTTTGTTTTGGCTATTGCATTCTCTCCACGCTCGATATATGTACATAGGGTGGATTTTTGTCGTCTCAGGCATGTCTAACTCGGGTATACCCATTCTAGCCCCTACCCGAATGGGGACTAAACTGATTGATAAGTCGAAACTTATACACCTCTTAGAGAGGTGTTCTTAGTGCGTAAGAATTTCGCACTTCTATAGGCAATCCTCATAGTGTATAATAGAACATTTTCACTTGCCTCCGCCGGAAAAAAAATTAGAATTAAATACATGCCTAATTTAAAGATAATCCAATGTATTAACGCAATAAGAAAAGCGAAAATAGGTAGTAAGGGAGAAATTTTGAATCAGTTTAAAGAAACTTTTACGGTAATAGGATGTTTTCCAATGGTGGACAAGATTAAAGGTAAGATGAAAACACCAAGATAGTTAGTAAAACTATCAGACTAATTCAAAAGTAAGCTAAATGAGTTGATTGATTACAGATTATATGATCGGTAACAACGCCTAGAAATTGGGTCTCAAAAATAGTCATGGTAAAGAAAGCAGATCTGTGGTTTGCATAGATCTATTTTTTTTTTTTTTTTTTTTTTTTTTATAATGAGCGCGCGCTCAAGGGGTTTGAGTACCCTTAAGGTGGTTGTACACAGCGCGGGCAAGGGAAATTTAGGGAGGAAGAAAAGAGAGGTACCGATGTACATTGTTTTTAAATGTTTGCAAGTTATAACGACCAGGAAATACAGAGATCGGCAGGGCATTCCATAAGCGAGATGTACGGCTTAGGAACGAATCTCGATATTTTAGAGTACGTCCGAAAATGGGCTTGAGGGTATACTGATGAGCATTCATAGCGAGACGGGTGTTACGGTTGAAAGTTTGAATGGGCGGAATGCTACTGGCGATTTCAGTGGAGCACTGGTGGTGGAAGTAGCGATAAAACAAAGTGAGACAGGAGACATTTCGTCGGTGTTCGAGGGTGTCCATTGATTGACTGATATTAGTATCGTCAATAAGTTTTATCGCACGGTTTTGAATCCTATCTAGCAGGTGCAGAGATGTTTTAGGAGCACCTGACCAGATGTGGGAGTTGTACTCCAATTTTGGGCGGATGAATGCCTTATATATTGAGGCCAGATCAGAGGGGGTAAAATATTTCTTACATCGCTTGAGGAAACCTAGACATTTCGCAGCATTTTTGGCGACATCAAATATGTGGTCATTCCAACGTAAGTTGTCATTAACACACATACCGAGAATGGAAAGTTTTTCGGTTTCGACGATGCAAGTGCCATTCATAGATAATGGCTGGGTGTTTAAATTTCGCTTTAAAGACAGCAGACAGCATTGTGTTTTGGAAGCATTAAATTCCACTCTATTGATAGTTCCCCAATTGGTTATGCTGTTGATATCGGAATTTAATGAGCTTAGCATACGCTGCCGTTCTCGTACTACAGCCGAAGAGCAGGGCCGTGAGTCCGGGAACGAATATGAAAAGCAGAGAGTACTGTCATCAGCAAAGGAATATATTGGATTAGAAGTAGCAGACAAGAGATCGTTAATGAAAATTAAAAAGAGTGTCGGTGACAGAACAGAGCCCTGGGGCACACCAGCATTTATTTTGTGAATATCAGACTTGAAACCGTCCAAGACAACTTGAATTGAACGTTCCGAAACGTAATTTCTAATCCATTGAAGAAGAGAGTCGTCGATCCCAAATGCACGCATTTTCGACAAAAGAGCCTGATGCCAAACTCTGTCAAATGCCTTAGAAATATCAAGTGCAACTATCTTGCTTTCGCCAGATTGATGTACGCTTTGATTCCACTTTTCGGTGAGACATGCCATCAAATCACCAGTGGACCTGTTGCTACGAAAACCGTACTGCCGGTCATTGAGAAGTTTTCGTGTTTCGAGATATTTCATAAGCTGACGATTTATCAGTGTTTCCATGACCTTGGAAAGAAGGGACGTAAGTGCAATGGGTCTGTAGGAGGAGAGAGAAGATGATTCGCCTTTTTTAGGGACGGGCTGGACAAATGCTGTTTTCCATCTGCTCGGGAAGAGTCCTAAAGTGTAGGATTGATGAAAAAGCTTACGCAGTGGTTTTGCCAGCGAGGAAGAACACCTCTTCAGAAGAAGGGGAGATATACCATCTGGACCAGCGGATTTATGTATGTTGAGATTCTTAAGTACTCCTGCTACTACACGAGTGCGAAAGTAGATTCGTCCCATTGAAGATTCGACGCACTCAAGTGTAGGCGGAGACAAAGCACAATCTGGGAGTGTTGAGCTGGCCGCAAAGTGTGCAGCAAGCAGATTGGCCTTATCCAAAGAGCTGACAGCTGGAATGTCATTGTAAATGAGCGTTGGGATGGAGGATGAGGCGGAATTTCTAATGTTTTTGACGAACGACCAAAAATTTTTACTGCCTTTGGGACATTGCAGTATTTTTTGCCTCAGTTTTTGGTCGTATAGGAATTTCACACGCTTAAGAAAGGCGTTGCAGTCATTTCTGGCTCGTTTGAACTTTTTTCGGTTTTCCTCTGTCGGGTTGGTCTTGTAGGACCGAAAAAACATTTCTCTAACCCTGACGGCCTCTTTACAGCTCGAGTCGTACCATGCCTTTTCTTTTGGCTTGATACTCTTCATCCGATGAGGAATAAAGGATCTCATTCCAAAGACAATGGTGTCTGTAATCATATCAGCAGCGGCATCCACGTCGTTATCGAGGAAGCATAACGACCAGTTAAAATTCCTAAAGAAGCTGTTAAGACCGCTCCAGTTGGCTTTCTCGTATTGCCATACGGTTTTTTTAGGAATTTTTTCTCTAACTGTGTGGTCGGTGTACGAGAAATTAGCTGATATGACACAATGGTCCGACGAGCCTAGAGGGGAGAGCACATCAATGGTGTACTTATCAGGGTGAGAAGTTAAAAACAAGTCCAGGGTGTTGGCGGTATGACTATCAACGTCTGGTATTCGCGTGGGCTCATTTACAAGCTGCGTTAGGTTGTTTTCCGCAGCGAAGATCTCAACACACCGTCCTTCGGGTGTTGTCTGTCCAGAATGTCGAAGCCACCCAGAATTGTGTATATTGAAGTCGCCCGTAATAACAATTTCAGTATGAGGATACAGGGATACAATTCTTTGAATGGAGTCAGACAGCGCATCAAACTCGTTAAAGGTTGAATTGCTGTCCAGTTTGGGGCTTCTATAAATAAAGCAGTAGTGTATAATTTGCTTACGGAGATGGAATTTTAACCACATGAAGTTGAATTCCGGATTGGAACATGGATCACATTGTGGTGGAGTTTGGTAAGCTACATCACTACGCACATAAATGGCGAGACCGCGGTGAGAGAAGAATAATGGCACTAGTTCGTAGCCAGGTAGCTTCAGATCAGAATGATCTGAGAGGTGTGGGCGGGGATCTACCTGTGTTTCACTAAGTGCCAAAACAGCTGGTCTGTACTTACAGACGTGGACGTACGCAGAAAAGTGATTACTTTTTAGCCCGCGTATATTGGCAACGTCTACCCTGAATTCCCTAGTCATAATCACAGACAAACACAGAAAACACAAACACCGACGATACTAAGCAAGGCTGCGAAGTGGAAATTCTGACGTTGGTTTACCGAATCAAATTGTTGTAGGTGTTATGCCCTTACAACAATATGAAACAGTGCACCAACAAAATTTTCACTCACAACCCCGCTATCCATCAGTTGTTACATACACTCAACCACTGCCCGTACCGTATGGTAAATACAGTAACGGCAGTGACTGAGTGCAAGCAACAGTACTTCGACAAGGAGCGGGTGAGGTGGGATACCCGCACTGTGTGATATTCACTGTCACTGCACTTTTTTTTTGTTTTTGTATATATTTTTTTTTTTTTTTTGCACGCGCGCGGTTTTTTTTTTTTTTTTTTTTTTTTTTTTTGCTGCACAGCACACAACAATATTGCGAGTGCACTGGTGGAGCTGTGCACTCGACGGTGGTCGACTCGGTACTGATCTATGGTTCTAAACAACTACAATACATAAAAACAGGAAAATTTTCTTCTGCCAATAATTAAAGACATTACAGCAAGGATTGGAAATGCAAGATTCTTTATCTTGATCGATATCAAGAATGATTTTTGGCTGAGTTTTGCACGTCAACGACTCCATAAAGAAACTTCTCTTTGCAGTGAATAAGTTTCACTATTAGATTTATGGACAAAGTTTATGGCATTAATTAAAAAATACATTGATAAGATTTCATCGGCTATGATTTTCATTGTAATTGCTTAAAAATTAGCTTAATTAAATTAAAATTATCTTATTTTAACTTACTGGCCCCATGTGGGCACTCTAAGTTAAACATAACACTGAAACTAACGGGTGGCCAGATAGCAATGATAGGTTTTCCAATTGTTATCTTTCAGCTCCTGTCAAAGTTGCCAATGACATCCAGCTGTCAAAATATTCGGTCGGTCGTCATCATGGCTTCAGTGTGCAGGCAATTCGTCTCATTGTGAAAAAGTTTGAGCGTGAGTACACTCTTTTGGATCTTAAGCCAGCAACCAATCAGACAGAGATTGGTACAAAATGAAGAAAACATAGCCGCCGTAGCGTATCGCAGTATCGAAGAAGACCCATAAATGTCGATTCGGTGCCGATCAGGTGAATTGGGCGTCGACAGAGAGTCAACCCGGCTTATTTTGCAGTTGAATTTTGACCTACATCCGGATAATATTGTACTGACGTAGTAATTGATGCCGGACGATAATAAACAATGCCGTGAGTTCGCTAATTGGGCGTTCTAAGTGTTGGCCGGGGATCCAGATTTTGGCCAAAAATCATCTTCTCGAACGAGGCCCATTTTTGGCTTAGCGGCTCTGTCAATAAGCAAAATTGCTATTATTGGAGCGAACACAATCCACAAGTGTTCGGCCAAGTATCAATGCATCCACAAAGATTGACTGTTTGGTGTAGTTTATGGTATGGCAGAATCATCGGACCTATTTCTTTCGAATTGAGAACGGAGATACCTTTACCGTCAATGGCCTCAGGTATATAGAGATTTTAACCGACTTTCAGTAGCCAGAGCTCGGCAGCATCGATATATACGAGCTGTGGTTCCAACAAGACGGCGCTACATGCCATACAAACGACGCAACGCTTGAAGTTGTGAAGGAGAAATTTTGCGACTGGGTTATCTCACTGCGAGCGTTCATCAATTGTCAGCCTCAATCATGCGATTTGACACCACTCGATTATTTTCTCTGAGGCTATGTCAAGTTCTTAGTCTATGCTAACAATGCAACCACTTTGGACGAGCTCGAGGCCAACATTCGACACGCTATGGCCGGAATAAGGCCGTACATATTGGCCGCACATACGACCAAAATTAGGTTTTATTTTGCTTTGTTAAAGTGAAGTAAGGCTGAATATTAGCGATCGGCTTCATTTCAGTTTGTGAAAGTGAAATAGAGCCAATTCCACATTTTTAGTATTGCTTTAATATAAATCAATTGCCATCATATCATGCTAAAAATGATTAAAATAAACGATAGCATGTCAAATTACAATTATAACTGAAATACAATTGTTAAGAAGTTATAGGCGCCTGCGTGACAGTTGTTGACACTCTCTTAGCGCAGCGACGAATTCACGTGAGCGTCTAAACCCTGCGGAGTAAAGGGTGAAATCCTGTTAGCGAGCGAAGCGAGCCACTTATTCAAAGTCTGAAGTCGACTTTATTTCACAAGCAATGGTAAATAACGCCGAATTCAAAAATTAAAACTAAGAAAATGATTTTTCTTAAAAAAGAACTTAGTACATGGACGTTTTTTTTTGTATTGTACAATATTATAAAATACCATCGGGTATGATGTTAATGAAAATGTGGGAATATGATTTCAATTTGGAATGAATTTTTTACAAAGTGAAAAAGATATTGAAGAGAGAAAAATTGTTTAAACTGTGTTGAACATTGATGTGGCTATAGAGCCGAAAATGAAATTGATTTCAGAAACTGATAAGCGATGTAATAAAATACTGTCAAGAATGATGGCAGTTAAGAAAAAAAATGTAGTGATGAAGTAACACAATACTATGAAATAGAAGATTTTATGCATAAGGAAAACGAATTGTGTTTTTTTGAAAATCGAATATGCACATACGAGTAGAAAACGTTACTATAAACTGCTCGTTGTGCCAAAGATACCAAAATAGAAACCAGAATGAACCAATGACAGTTCAAGAAGTATCCACGCTTCCATGGAAAAAAATTGCATGCGATATAACTGAGTTTTGGGATAATAGCTGTTTAGTTATAATTGTAACATTTCCTTTTTCTTATTTTCATGAAATATCCAATTAAATTGAATTTCATTTTTTACCATGACTTGTAAACTTAATTTCGTTTCTGACTGTATAGTATTTTCTGATGCATGCTCAACAGCCT
This sequence comes from Volucella bombylans, assembly GCA_949129095.1. Classification (NCBI taxonomy): domain Eukaryota; kingdom Metazoa; phylum Arthropoda; class Insecta; order Diptera; family Syrphidae; genus Volucella; species Volucella bombylans. The sequence goes on from OX422143.1 coordinate 87,631,468, forward strand.
TCCCTAAGTTAAGTTCTAAATTGGTATACGATTGCAGTAAAGTTTAATTCGATTTTCATTTAAAAGCTCTGCCTAGTTGGTATAAATAACCCGCCCATACTAAATAACTGGTACTTTTGATCAATCGTCAGGGTACACCAAAGTAAACCTTCTCTTAAATCCTCGATAAATGATGTCAACATTAGAGATAGCATCAAGGCGTCAAAGTAAACGACAGTTGTACCAACATAGGAAAAATATTTTTCAAGAAACCACTAATGCGGACCGTTTGAATGACTCGGTTCCGGTTATATTTTGACAGAATGTATACAGTATTACACTAATTGTCATATTGGAAGCCCTTAATTGAATGAGGTATTTAAGTTATACTCAGCCAAATAAGATACTTGCATGCTACAGTATCAGTTGTAAGACCTTTTTCTTCAAAATTTTCGTTATCATATTGTTCAACGGTCCTTCGCACATATTGTTCTTGAATAAAGGTGATAGAGCCTCCCGTATCAATCATCGCCCGTGTATTAACCGTTGTTACTGCTGAAAGTTGTTTGCGGACAAAAGATGCGTCTTATATTCCTGGCAAATATTTCATCTCTCGTTGATTGCTGTCAACCATCATAAAGTGGGTCTGTTGAGAGCAATTTTTTTAGCAATTTTTCCGCAGCGATTGGATTTGGACACTTGTAGTCAAAGTGTCAACCTTCATTACAATTGAAACATGTGATGGATAACATCTGCTTCTGTACCGTTGGTTTTTGCGGCGGGGAAGTATTGTTAACATACACTCCATGTATGGCTCTGTCCTCCACTTCTCGTATTTTCGCGGAGATTTGTGTAGCTTTGGGATCGCATCAGCTGTCAAAAGAATTTGTTTATTAGACATAGGTTATGTTAGGTACGAGGGGCGTTCAACATATTCTCGGTATCGGGGTGAAGCTGTGGTTGTATATATAAATTGACTTATTTATCAAGTAATACTATTATTTTAGTGCATTCATGTAAAATTCCATATAAATGTGATTATTAATTCGCGTTTTATCTCTAGTTAAACAGAATCATAATGACAACTGAGACGATGATGGTGAAAATTTAGCATCGCGCTGTAATTAAATTTCTCACTAAGCAAGGAAAAAGTCAAAAAACTATTCATGAAGAGATGGTGGCTGTTTACCAGGGTTCCGCACCTTCATTATCAACTGTGCAAAAGTGGTCAAGTGAGTTCAAGAGAGGCAGAGAGAGCATTGAAGACGACCCCCGCTCCGGCGCCCCGGCTACTGCTTGTACGGGAGAAAGCATCAAAGAAGTCGAAAAACTTGTTCTTGAGGATGCCCGAATAAAGGTGAAAATGATGGCAGAGATCACCAAGCTTTCAATTGGTACCATTCACACCATTCTTCATGACCATCTTAACCTTTCAAAGGTCAGTGCAAGGTGGGTGCCACGAATGCTCACAGCGCCTCAGAAAAAAGTGAGATTCGCATGCTGTAGAGAGCTTTTGGAGATGTGTAGTGAGAACGCGGACGGTGTTATAGATCGAATTGTTACTGGGGACGAAACATGGGTCCACCACTATGACCCTGAAAGCAAACAAGAATCCATGCAGTGGCATAAAAAAGGAACAGACCCCCCGAAGAAGTTAAAAGTCACTCCGTCTGCCGGGAAGCTCATGGCCATAGTTTTTTGGGACTCAAAGGGAATCTTGCTCATTGAGTACAAAAAAAAGAGGTGAAACCATCAACGCCACATCCTACGCTTCCACTTTGCATAATTAGCGGGAGGAAATTAAAAAGAAAAGACGGGGTAAACTCGCAGTGGGTGTGTTGCTTCTTCATGACAACGCTCCTGTTCACACGGCGCGAGTTTCCAAGGCTGCTGCGCGAGATTGTGGTTTCGAAGAAATCCAACACCCACCCTATAGTCCAGACCTTGCCCCTAGTGATTATTTCCTGTTTCCGGATTTGAAAAAATGTCTTCGTGGAAAAAGATTTTCGGATGATGAAGAACTCAAGTCGGCAATAAATGGGTATTTTGCAGAGAAAGAGGAAATTTATTTTTTTGAGGGTTTAAAAAAGCTTATCTCAAGATGTAACAAATGCATTGATGTTAGGGGAGATTATATTGAAAAATAAAAACAATTTAAATTGAATTCGCACTTTCCTTCATATCGATACCGAGAATATATTGAACGCCCCTCGTAAGAGTGGCTGTTGGAGAAACCAATGGTATGGATTTGTGATCTTCATACTCTTGGAACTATTTCGAGCTTCTGATGAAGCGTAGGAGGCTGTTAATGTGTAAATATATTGCTTAGAGCCCTCAAGTCATTGTAGAAAAAAAAGTCTTAAGTGCAGTTTACTTCTTTTGGAGAGCTGGGCATGTACAGAGTAGGTAGAGGATTGTCTCCTCCTCCTCCTTGTCCGAGCATCTTCTGCAGAAATCATTAATAAGATGCTGAGCCTTCTTGCATACTTTCCTATAATACAGTGTCCAGTGATGACACCTATGATGGCGTTGAGATGTTTTCTATTTTGAAAGATCAAACTCTTAGAGCGATTCAATTGCAGATTTGCCCCGATTTGTGTTTGTTCTGTCTTTGCACGTAGTGATTGATGCTACCCTTTTTCCGGTATAATAGGTAGAGTAGTTCAGATCTGGGCGAGTTCGCCGGCCCAGCACCCAACATAGGTGAAAGTTGGACTGCTCTGCCATCTTCTTAAGAGATGATCGGCAGCCAGGGGTTGTTTTAGAATTTCATGAGACTGAGTCCAGGGACTTCATTGCGATGTTTTTGTTCAGCCACGACAGGACTTCTTTAATCGCCAAATTTCCGCTTGGTACACGTTACAGTGATTTGGAAGGCGGAACTAGAAATTTAGATTAAGCTTATCTGAGAAAACACCACCACTAACCCCGCTATCAATCTTAGATCCAACTGTCTGGATTGACAATGAAAGCATCTTCCTCCTATCCACCTTCCACTTCCAGTTTGATGCAGTTGGCTGCATTGTCTAACGCGGTCCACCAGACAACCACTCGGTAGGTGAGTATCGGTCTTATTACCATATATCCAGTGGGTAATGCGAGGTTGAAAGCCCCATTTGTTCCCCATTTATAAGAAAATAAGACTACTATAGCTTTCTTTACTCTTTCTTGAATTTAAGGTTCCCAATTTAGTTTCCTGTCAAAATGGGACAAAGATATTTTGCTTCGTCAGAGAAGATTAGACTGGTTGATTTAAGGAGTGAGTATGATTCGAATTCCGCGTTTCCTGGAAAAGAGGACAGTTTTATGTTGGCTTACTCCCAATTCATAGCGATCCGCCTAATCTGTTAAGATATAGCTTAAGGAGTTCTTTAGTTGTATTTAGATGTTTACCTGAGACGGATGTAGCAACATTATCCGCATAAGCTACCACCCGCTTCGAGGTATATCAGCAGTTCAGTAACCACTAAGTTCCAGAGAAGGGGTGAAAGAACATCGTCTTATGGTGTACCTCTGCTAACACATCTCTTGGCAGAAGCCAAAGTTGATTGTCCTGCTATTTAGCGTAAGACCTATCAAGTCCCCAAGTGAATCATCTACCTCTAGAGTTGAGAGCGCAGTCGTGATTGTGGATGTGGATGTGTTGACGTTATTAAAGGCACCCTCTATGTCCAGGAATGAGACCATTGTGTACTATCTATATTATATGGATCGTTCGATGCGGCTAGCCAGTGAATGTGGAGCCGTTTCCACCGACTTTCATTTACAGTGGGCATATCGACGCTCTAGGATGTGAGACTGAATTTGCAATTCCAGTTAAAGGAGGAGCAGCTTGCTCATCAGCATCCAGCTCATCGTTGCCGAATCATGCCTTTGGTCTGCCCTAGAGAGTTAACGGATGCCTTAATTCACGATTGACGCGCATCTATAAACGCCCCTTAGTTCCTTCAGTTTCGCGACCTTCCAGTCATGAGTCGGAAGGGTCGGGTTACTGAGCCTGATGATTCCCCAGAATATTTTCTGGGGAGGAATGTTCGGCTGGGATTCAGGTGCGAGTTATAGGTCAGCTTGGGATATTATCCTTAGCCCCGTCCTAGAGCTTTTCATCCAGTTCTCCTAATCCACCTAATGGTCGAGAGATCTTTGATTGGCACAAGCGATAAGTTTAACGTGGCCTAGCTACAAGCGTTGCTTCAGATGGCTTTGATCCACTTCAAAACTAGAAAGTTGCTGTCAGCTGAGACTGTAGGGAATGATGTATAATTCCGCGTTCCGGCCACAAAGCTCTAACAAATGCTTCTCCTTCTTCGCAATTGTTGTCAATAATACTTACGAATACTTTCGAATATGTTTTATACATGGTTTTTAAAACTCTTATACTATATTTAGCGAAGGTTTGGCGGTGTTTTTTCTTGTAGGTCGAGTAAATGATGTTGAGGTTCCATTCATTACTCATACTTTCCCCCCACTAAACTATGGAAAGGAATTTGGGCATACCCCATACCGCATCCGCCAAATTATCTGCTGCTGTCTCAAAAACTATGGAAGGAGACACTAATCAGATGTGAGAGTCGCTGTATTAATAAAATCGTAATTATTATAGTGCAGCATTGACTGTTCTAAAATTGTTGCTATTCCTTGAAGAACTCGGGTAATTCCGTCCGGATTTTTTTCAAATTTTTCTCAAATGTGTGCTATATTAATAGATTTTGATCAGTACTGCTAATATTTCGAAAGAGTACTCTATTTTTGAGAAAAGAAAATTTGGATTATGTATATGCTTTTTTTTTAAAGTCGTCGGCGGATTTTGGTCAAAATGCATCCGCGATTCGGCATGAAGGCACAAAGAAAAAAATTCAAATCAATACCACTATTCATTCGCGAGGTAAACTGACACATATAGACATACATAAATACAGGCATACACACACACGCGCACACACACACAAATACATTTTCTTAAAAACTGTCTGAAAAAATTATAGCCACCTTAAAACGTAAAAATATTACAAATTTTCCATTTTCGAGGTGAATACAAGAGCCTCCCTATCAGGAAATTAAAATGTAGTAAAATCCAATTCCAGACGATGCTTTAGCATTTATTTTAAACAATGAATCATGGAATGCCCAGATCAACCCTGTCCTAATCTACATGACATTATTTATCATATTTACATTAGACCCGTATAGAGCTAGAAATTTTATGGGAAAAATAAAGCTCACAGATCCCAAAGGGTCACATAGACCTGAGTAGTTAGTGCCTACTCTGTTGTAGTTATTGAAATTTACTACACGTAAAAAGGATACACGCAGAACTAAAAGACTTTCACACGTTACACCGCTATGTTTGTTAATCGAAAAAAACATTTCAAGCCACGTTCCTTCTTGAAGGCATATGTACTGGTTGCGTTCCAATTTATGGTAAACACACCTGATACCTTATTGCCTTGCTGTTCTTGTTACTATTGTTATACATTTCTCTACTTCTTGACACTTTCCCAATGCGTTCCCTACGGGGTAAGGACTCACATTCCCCATGTCCTCGTATACCATACAACCACTCCATGTTATTCGATTTTTTTTTTTTTTTGATTTACACTTGACACGGGTACTTTGGTACTCCGACCGAACTGGTAACCATTGTCGGTCCCTTATTCCAAAAGGAAAAGGACTAAACGAACAGAGCCAGGACACCGAACTTTAGCGTTGAATTTATAACGTAGGTTTATCAATGCCGAAGCATGAGCTCACGTGCGTCTTATAGATTTTTGTTACATTCTTCCCGTTTTACCAATGAAGTGTGAGGCACAAAGACAACTAGGCGGAGGGAAATGAATTTCAGGATAAAAAAAAATCGTTCTCTCTATGTGGTATTTTTGTCATCGAGGATAATACTTCAGTATTAAGCAAAGAACAATATAGAGATACAACTAACAACGAACGAAGAGCGCACAAACATACTGGGTAAGCTGCTTAGGACTTGGGATGATCCTTTAAATGACTTCCCAAGAAGGACAATACAGCCGTGTCAAAGGAAGGAACCCTGAATTGAATTTCTGCAAAAGCAGAGGCACGTTCTTGATTTATCGTTATGGGTGCATTCGAGTGCTTACTCGTTTTCTTTTTTTCGTTCGTAGTCAGGAGGTTTTTGTTATTTCGTTTCCAACAATTACATCCTTTTCACGATGCGATGTTTTATAGATGTTTACCGTGAAATTGAAGTACGTGCTGCGTAGCCAAATAAAGGTTTTGCACTTGCAATTCGCGCCTGATTGTATGGAAGATGATCCTCGTTATGTTTTTTTTTTTTTTCCCCCCCTATTTTCTGCTCCTTGATGTTTGTTTTATATATGCCAAATGGCAGGGTTGTGTTTCACAGAATTTAGGGTACTCTCTTAATTAAAACTGTAAATGGGAGGATTGCAGTTGTATTATTTCTTCCACAGGATTTCTAAAGGAAAGCATACATTTTTATGTAGGTATCAAATCATAGATGTTAGCTCGTTTTTATCACTTTGGCTTGCACAAACTTACGAACATTTTTAGTTATAAGGTGTTTTCCATTTCCTCAGATCCTACATTATCTTAAAATTTTACTTTTGACGGCGGTAAATGGCGATCGTCAATAAACTTAGATAAGGCTCAAAGGAGGACTTGAATCGACTTTAAAACTAACAGCGTATTCGGTTAGGATTTCCATTGACAAAAGAGTTTCGTATGAACGAAAATGGCGCAATATTTAAATAAAGCACTGTGCCATTGCAACTGGCACACCATTTCCTTTGGATTGAGGGTGATACCGTAGAACACTGTTGCTTTGAGTAGACGGCTTGCAATTAAATTAAGAAACTGAATGGTGGTACTACCGTAGGCATTTTACTACTAAAGCAATTACGTATCTTTCTCTCATCAACTTATCAGTCTTTTGTGACAGAAAGATCAAAAGTTTGCTTCTGGAATATTTGTTGGCAGTATTTAGTCCGGAGTAACTGATCTCGTACAATTTCGAAGTTAGGGCTGTCGGGCATTACTGTGGAAGGGATGGAATGACTTTATAACCTTGTGTGTGGGTCGATAGTTCCGGTAAAACATAGGGTGGCCTTTCTAATTTATCAGACCTTCTTCCCATCTGCGGCTGATCATTTGGTGAATACTGCCTACTAAAGTATCAGTCCATTCTCTAATAGACTGGCTGGTTCCACCACCCCTTGTTGTTTTTCAGTTTGTAAATTGTTCTGACATTCTCTTCTCGGATAAGACTCCTGTATTGCTCAGTTGTTGGTCTGTTACTCCCTGTACCCTATGTCAATTAAGAATGTTTCGGAAGTGTTAGTTTTTTTTTTAGTTGCAGCGAGCTCCTCGACAAAACTTAAGTGCCATGTCACAGATATAAAGCGATATCCGCAAAGGGACCTGGCTCACTTCTGATCGACATCGTTAAACAAATTGATCATATTACGATTGCGAACAGCCACTCTTCCAGTGTTTTAAGAGTACATGTCCGAACGTTCCGAGCAGTTAACATTGGCTAGGACCATTATCTTGTTTTAGCCAAGATGCGAATAAGGATGTCCGTAACAGCACAAAGCCAGCGAACCAGTGTGCACAAACTCAATGTCAGATGGCTACAATCGCAAGAGACTACATGGTCTGTTCCGATCGAGTTTCCTTTAACTTTTCAAGGAGTCCGATGTCGGCAGTACCAAAAGTAGCCAAACCGGTGGCATCTCCGCTAAAAAGCATCTAGGTGGGACGCCCCTGATTACTGCGTTTCAATTTGCCTCAACAAAGGAGGAGCTCGTGAACCCTGCATGACGAAAAGAAGTGAAGAAGATAGGTTTTTCAGAAGAAAAGTGAAAGTGAAAAGTGCTCTATCAAATCCTTAGAGAGGTCAGGAGAATGAAGTTCGGGAGTTTTTCCACGAAATGAAATAAACATGGCAAAGCTGAATACTGCAAGGATAGAGAAGTAAGCCTCCAAAAGCCGAAGTCGGTGCTGAGAACCATTTCATTTCATTTCATTTAATGGCTTAGTAGAAATAAGAACAAAAGTCCTTTATGAAGAGTCTACCCTATTTATATGTATAATAAATTGGTTTAATTGCTAATGAGCACAATTAAAAATTTTCTCTTTAATTCAAATGAAACAAATTATCAAAAAGTAGAAATAAATTAATGGCTTTATCAAAAGAAGTATATTACATATTTTATATAATAAATTAATTAATAAGACATAGTGGAGGGAAGGAAAGAGACATGAAAACAAGTCGGCAACAAAAAACAAAGAGGGAAAAAAAGAAGGAAGAGACTAAAGACTAGCCGGTTAGAAAAAAGGTGGTGTGAACCACAGGATAGTAAAGAAAATTGAAGAGAATACGTAGACACTGCTTAGCTCTTGCTATGGGCAATGACTTCCAGAGCCTGATAACGTGAACAAAGAAGAGGTGGGTCTAGTTGATATATTTGTAAAGAAGGAGTTATGAGCTGATAGGTTTGTGACGATCGAACGAATTGCGATATAGTTTTTCGTAGGAGGAGGTGAATGATTCCGTATGATATTGTGATGAAACATACAGAGCATAATTTTTCTCTTTCTACCACTAGGAGGAGTTTCTGTTAGTGAGATACGTGGTTAAATCTTCTCATTTCGAAAATGTAACAAACTATGTCATTAAACGCAACAGGTAATTTAGGCTGAGAGCGAGAATCAAATTAGCCGTAAACGGCTATTGTATAATTAAATATTAGCACAAAAAGGCACTTAACTAAACTAGTTTAGTGTTAAGAGGCGTGAAGCTAGAAAATGGACAAAATTTTGCGTAATTCAAAGTACATACATACTCGTACGTGTAACAATATAGTTAACATATTCAGTAGCGGAGAGGAACCGATTAACTCCATATCCAAGATTTGCGGAAAACCAACCTTGTGGCATATAAATGGGCAAAATTTTATCAGTATCGAGAATGTTTTTTGAAATCAGTATAGGCTGACTTTTATGAGGAAATAAAATCAGACCATTATGTTGAAACCATTTAACATTAGAAGACAAGTCTGATTTGCAAGATATTCCAACAGACTGACTGTTCGGGACAAATATATTTATTCATCATCAGCATATATGCAACGAGGCATTGCGGCAATCATGTGGTAGGTCATTAATAAATAGTCTAAATAGAAGTGAACCAAGAATTGAGCCTTGAGGAATCCCTTCTCACTTCTTAGCTGGGAGGGCTTTGCATCCACAATAACCTGTCGACTTTAAATCAAAATGATTGAGGAGGCCAGAAATCGGTCTGCAAGAATTTTCTCAAGAACTTTAGAGAAGCATGATAAAATACTTATTGGCCAGAAGTCAGAAACCGATAGGGAGTTACTTTTTTCTAAATATCGGAAAAAGTTGAGGATGTGATACAGAAGTTAAATACTCGTACATATGCAAGACAGCTTATAAAGGGTCCGCCATCTAACTTTTTTTTTTAACTAGTGCCTATTTCGTGAATGGTAACACTTAGCTCATGTCTGATTTGACAGATAATTAGCTGTATCCTTCCGGTTAATAATGGAAAATAATTTCATTCAAATGGTTGCCTCGACTGGCCATGCAGTAGCCTACACGATCGGTCCAATTTTTAAGCACATTATCGATTGTGTGCAGCTGTATTTCACCAATGGCTTCACGAATATTGTCCCTTAAAGCGTCAATTGTCTCTGGCTTGTCGGCGTAACACTTATCTTTTACGGCACCCCACAAATAATAGTCCAATAGTCCAATGGTGTGAAATCGCAGCTCCGAGGTGGCCAAACGACATCAGCTCTGCGGCTGATAATGCGATCTTCAAAAACAGGGCGCAAATCATCGAGTGTAGCTTCGGCTGTGTGGCACGTAGCGCCGTCCTGTTGAAACCAAATGTTGCCAATATCCTCCTCTTCACTTTTTGTGAACAAAAATTCGTTCAACATGGCGCGATAACGATCGCCATTAACTGTAACGGCCACTCCTTGCTCATTTTTGAAGAAAAATGGCCCAATTATGCCTCTGGACGAAAATCCGCACCAAACAGTGACTCGTTTTGGGTGTATCGGCTTTTCAATGTATGCGTGCGGGTTTTCTGTGTCCCAAATGCGACAATTTTGCTTGTTTACATACCCGCCATGATCAAAATGAGCTTCATCTGAAAAGATTTTTTTGGCAAAATTGGCATCTTCTCTAAGTCGATCGGAGGCAATATTTCCCAGCGTTGTTCAAGCGTATACACAACCATATTCGTTGACCTATAAGGATAAAACTAATTATCTGTCAAATCAGACATGAGTTAAGTTTTACCATTCACGAAATAAGCACTAGTTGAAAAAAAAAAACGTTAGATGGCGGACGCTTTAATATGGGGAAGTATTATTTTTCACAAAACGTAAATTCAGTCCATCGCATTTGATTTAAGTGCGTGAATATGTAGAATCATATCCCTTTCGATAGTTACTTCAAACTCCAAATAGGATGGATCAGTAAACAAAAGGTGATTCCTGGGGGATAAACGACGCATTATTGCAGTGATTTGGCGAGAAAACATTACATAATTTGTCAACATCCGGAATTTTTGTGTTTTTATTATTTTTATCAATTTCAATAGAGCAGATATTTGTCCAAAGTTTCTTGGGTGTTAAGTCAACATTACTATAAGTTTAGAGAGAAAATAATTTTTTTTTCACTCTTCTTATAAAAAATGAAGATTAATTTCTGGCTCTACAGAAAACTTCCCACTTATTAGTAAAAGGTCTTAGATTCTATTTAGCGTACAGGTTTCTGCAAGTTTTTATTGCGCTATGAACTTCAGCAGAAAACCAAAGCTTATTAATGTTCGTAAAATTTCAAATTTTTCATTAACATCTGCCACAAGGCAGTACAAGAATCCCATGGCCTGATAGTGGGGAGTGCTTTAATTATTTACTGAAAAATCGCGAAATTGATAAGAGATTTTAGAAATTTTGCAAGAAAAATCAGTAATATATTTGTATGTGCAGAATAACAGGTCGTGATCGACAAGCGTGGTGGTCGTGGTGGACAATTGAAAACCAGGTCAAGACGACTCGGGTAGTAATCAGGTCCAAAAAGAGTAGAGTAACACTTAACCACCAGAAGATCACAGGAAGCAACACCATAAAGAAGTTGGTGTGATCTGCTATAATTTTTATATAAATCCGCGTTAAAGTTACCACAAATAGTAGATGTTCATAAGATGCTTAAAATTGTATTATACTATGTTGGAAAGCAACAGGTGAAAAGAGCATTTACGATAAGGACTATAAATAAGTCCAAGGAAGCATTTTACATTACGATTTGCAGTTTCAACAAGTAGGTATTCGGTATTATGACCAATTGATTTCCCTAAGATACTGCAAGTCAAACCAACTTTATGATAAAGAGCAATCCCAACACAAGTTGTTTCAGTTATCCTATCATGCAGAGCCACTGAATACCCATAAATTTTTTTGTTGTCATTTTCATCAACATTTGGCTCAGAAAATAAGCGCCTAATATTATCAATTTTCGATAAACTAAGGTTTCTGTCATTAAAGTGGAAGATCATAATCCTTCTTTGGCATTGGCTAAAATGTTGATTAACGTTCGCAGACTAACCGTATTCGACGAATCTAGTACATTACGGACCATATTTATCCAAAACACCGCGAACAAAAAACAGAAGCGCAATGGAAATAAAGCAATCAGGAAGTAGTCTATGAATAGAATTGAGGAAGGGGGAAGATAGAAACAAAAGATAGGCAGTAAAGCATAGGCGGTATAGCAATAAGGAACACAAAGCGAGTGCTTCATTTTCTAATAATATCAAATAAAAATGGAAATAATTAAAAGTTTTATGTTTGATAGTCAATTTATTTTAGAATTCAATAATTCCGTAATTTGACACTTCACATATATACGAATATATAGAGTCCAATCAAAATTCGAACTAAAAGTTAATAAAATTGCAAATCATTAGCACAAACAGGCAAAGTAAGTTAAATAAAGTTTTGTCGTTGAGGCGATTTTCACATCTCGCAAGCGTTTTTTTCTGCCTACGTCCACGTAGGCCAGTGGATTTGGCACATAGTGAAACACCGGTAGATCGCCGCGACACCTCTCATATCACCCTGTTCTGAAGCTACCTAGCTACGAACTAGTGCCACTACTCTTTTCTCATCGCGGTCTTGCCATTTACGTACGTAGTTGTGTAGCTTAACAAATTCCACTACAGTGTAGTCCCTGTTCCAATGCGGAATTCTCATGTGGTTAAAAATCCATCTCCGTAAGCGAATTATGCACTACTGTTTTATTTACAACACAAACTGGACAGCAATTCGGCCTTTAACAAATTTTATGTCTACCTGACTCTATTCAGAGAATTGTATTCCTGTATCCTCATACTGAAATCGTTATCACGGGTGATTTTAGTAAACACAATACTGGGTGGTTTCGACATTCTGGACAGACAACATTCAAAGGCCGGTGTGTTAAGATCTTTGCTGCTGAAAACAACTTGACGCAACTTTTAAATGAGTCCACGAGAAAACTAGACGTAGGTATTCATACTGCCAACACCATGGACTTATTTTTAACTTCTCAACCTGATAAATACAAAGTCGATATGCTGCTCCATCTAGGCTCATCGGACCACACAACAAAAAAAATATTCCTAAACGAATCGTATGGGAATACGAGAAAGCCAACTGGAGCGGACTTAGCTTCAGGAATTTCAACTGGTCGTTATATTTCCTCGATAACGAAATGGATGCCGCTGCTGTTATGATCACAGACACCATTCTCTTTGGAATGGACTTCTTTATAACTCACCTGATTAAGAGTATCATACCAAAAGTAAAGGCATGGCTGTCAGGGCACGAGAAATGTTTTTTCGGTCCTTTAAGACTAACCCGACAGAGGAAAACCGAAAACAATTCAGACTAGCCGCGAATGGCAGGAACGTCTTTATTAAGCATGCGAAATTCCAATATGACCAAAAACTGAGGCAAAAAAGACATTGGGATATTGTACCAAAGGTAGTAAAATCGTTTGGTTGTTGGTCAAAACATCAAAAATTCTGCCTCATCCTCCATCCCACCCTACAATAACATTCCAGCCTTCAGCTATTTCAACAAGGCTAATTTGTTTGCTGCACACTTTGCGGCCAGCTCAACACTTCCAGATTGTACTTTGTCGTCTTCTACACTTGAGTGCGTCGAATCTTCAATGGGACGAATCTACTTTCGCACTCGTGTAGTAGCAAGAGTACTTAAAGATCTCAACATACATAAATCCGCTGGTCCAGATGGTATATCTCCCCTTCTTCTGAAGAGGTGTTCTTCCATTGCGTAAGCTTTTTCATCAATCCTACTCTTTTGGGCTCTTCCCGAGCAGATGGAAAACAGCATTTCTCCAGCCCGTCCCTAAAAAAGGCGAATCATCTTCTCTCTCCTACTACAGACCCATTGCACTTACGTCCCTTCTTTCCAAGGTCATGGAAACACTGATAAATCGCCAGCTCATGAAATATCTCGAAACACGAAAACTTCTCAATGACCGGCAGTAGGGTTTTTGTAGCAACAGGTCCACTGGTGATTTGATAGCATGTCTCATAGAAAAGTGGTACCAAAGCGTACATCAATCTGGCGAAAGCAGGATAGTTGCACTTGATATTTCTAAGGCATTTGACAGAGTTTGGCATCAGGCTCCGTTGTCGAAAATGCGTGCATTTGTGGCATCGATGAATCTCTTCCTCAATGCATTAGAAGATACCTTTTGGAACGTTCAACTCAAGTTGTCTTGGATGGTTTGAAGTCTGATATTCACGAAATAAATGATGGTGTACCCCAGGGCTCCGTTCTGTCTCCGACTTCTTTTTAATTTTCATCAACGATCTCTTGTCTGCTACTTCTAATCTAATATATTAATTTTCTGATGACAGTACTCTCTGCTTTTCATATTCGTTTCCGTACTCACGTCCCTGCTCTCCGGCTGTTGAACGGGAACAACAACGCATGTTAAGCTCATTAAATTCTAATATTAACTGCATAACTAATTGGGGAACGACTAACACAGTAGATTTTTGTGCTTCCAAACCACAATGCTGTTTGCTGTCGTTAAAGTGAAATTTAAACACCCAGCCGTTATCCGTGAATGGCACTTGCATCGTTGAAACAGAAAAACTTTCCATTCTCGGTATGTACGAGTATCAATGACAAACTGCGTTAGAATGACCATAGCTGATAGCTCAAACAATAGACACCCTCGAACACCGACGTAATGTCCCGTGTCTCACTCTTTTTTACCGCTATTTCCATCACCAGTGATCCATAGAAATCCCCAGTAGCATTCCGCCCATTCAAACTTTTAATCGTAACACCCGTCTCGCTATGAATGCTCATCAGTATTCCCTCAAGTCCACTCTAAAATATCGTAATTCATTCCTAAGCCGCACCACTCGCTTATGGAAGCCCTGCCGAGCTCTATATTTCTTGGACGTTATAACTAGCAAACATATAAAAACAATGTACATCGGTACCTCTCTCTCAGCTAACTCCTCTCTTATTTAGTGGTTTGCATCAATGGAGAAAAATGGAGACATTTTAACAGCAAACGGGCTATAGAGCGTTACCGACCTCATCAGAAAATCTTTGATAACCTGTATTGAAGGACAACGCAGTACCGAGTTGACCACCGACGAGTGCACAGGTGAACTAGTGCACTCGCTAATTATCGTGTGCTGTGCAAAAAAAAAGAAACAAAAAAAAAAAACCGCTCGTGTGTGCAAAAAAGAAAAAAAAGTGCAGTGGAAAAAAAAATATCACACAGTGCGGGTATCCCACTTCTCCCGCTCCTGGTCAAAGTACTTTTGCTTGCACTCTATCACTGCCATTACTGTATTTACCATACGATACGGGGAGTGGCTGAGTGTATGTAACAACTGATGGATAGCGGGGTGTGTGTGAAAATTTTGTTGGTGCACTGTTTCATATTGTTGTAAGGGCATGACACCTACAACAATTTGATCCGGTAAATCAATGTTAGAATTTTCACTTCGCAGCCTTGCTTAACATTGTCGGTATTTGTGTTTTTTTGTGTTTGTTGTAGATTATGACTAGGGAATTCAGGGTGAACGTAGCCAATATACGCGGGCTAAAAAGTAATCACTTTTCTGCGTACGTCCACGTCTGTAAGTACAGACCAGCTGTTTTGGCACTTGGTGAAACACAGGTAGATCCGCATTCATCCGCCCAAAATTGAAGTACAACGCCCACATCTGGTCAGGTGATACTAAAACATTTCTGCGGATTTCAGGATTCAAAACCGTGCGATAAAACTTATCGATGATACTAATATCAGTCAATCAATGGATACCCTCGAACACCAACGAAATGTCTCGTGTCTCACTTTGTTTTAAAGCTATTTCCACCACCAGTGCTCCACTAAAATCGCCAGTAACATTCCGCCCATTCAAACGTTCAACCGTAACACCCGTCTCGCTATAAATGCTCATCAGTATACCCTCAAGCCCATTTTCGGACGTACTGTAAAATATCGTGATTCATTCCTAAGTCGTACAACTCGCTTATGGAATGCCCTGCCGATCTCTGTATTTCCTGGTCGTTATAACTTGCAAACATTTAAAAACAATGTACATCGGTACCTCTCTTTTCTTCCTCCCTAAATTTCCTTTGCCTGAGCTCTGTACAATCACCTTAAGCGTACTCAAACCCCTTAAGCGCGCGCTGATTATAAAAAAAAAATATATATATATATAGGACAACAACCTTCTATTAAGGGGGCACCTCAGCCATCATCACGTGCGCAACTAGAGGCAGCGGTAAAAGAACGCGTAAGCTCGTGAGGCATGTTTCCTGAAGCGCTGGTTCATCCCAGACTGTAGCGCCTTTGAGTAAGTAAGTGAGTATAATTTTGGTTGGAGAGGCTCCTGTCTTCTTCCTTTGGATGATTTTTTAAAACACTTTCGCTACTGAACGCAGAATACAATGGGGGTTTTAGCACGATGTTGGTCTGGAGCTTCTCAACTCCCTCTTTTTTGTCGGGACTGCATCCTTAGCATCTAGCTAGAGATTCCGTACACTCCGGGAAATTTGTGTTTTGTTTTTTTGTTTTGGCTCGCTGTCCCAGGACCTGTGATCTTGTGAAGGTTGGCATCTTTTCAATTTCTGTTGTTATTCACTAAATATTGACACCATCATCCTTGTGGAAGACACAGATAACTATTGTGTAGATCATGTACGGACGCCGCTGTTACACTTCTAATCTTGTTCACTATCATTCTAAATGTACTTCTGTTGTACGTCTTCTTGCAATGCTTGGAAGGCTACGCTTTAAATATTCTTCATAAGTTTTCGAAACCTTGTTCCCTTTTTTAGGAATTTGTGCTGTATTTCTTCGTCGTTTGGCCTGTTCTTCGACTGTGGCAAAGAGTACTCCTATGTTGCTTGCCCAGTAAACGCACATTTCTTTATCTATGCTACTAGTGTGATACTCTAACTCCTGTCTTAACATTTGATCTCGGTAATAATGGTCCGGTGATCAATATGCATCTATAAGTTGGAAATTAGCCATTTTGTCTTTTTAATTATGGCCTCGCTGGCGAAGGTTAGGTTGATGATGGAACCGTATCTGCCTTAAAGATTAAAGATTTCCTTATTTAGTACGGTTTCGATCATTAAGCTATACAAAACTACTAAAGGTTTCCAAACAATTTAATACCTTTACTAGGTCATTCTGGTGCCCGTGAGGTGAGGATCTTTAATTTCTGATACTATTTCCGGTGATTTTCCTCGTACATCAGTGAGAAGCGCATGGAGTATCGGCGGGAACTCTGTCTTGCTATCGCTCGAATTATAGTTGAAAAAGTGGTATCATCATGAAACATAGATTTGCAGCGACTACATAAGGAACCAGAAAATTCCAAAGATTTAATCACCTTTTTTACTCACTCGCCAAAAACAGCAGACCTGTTAATCTGAATTCCTCCACATTAGAAGCATATGAAAAAAATGGTTGGGCTTCATGTGCGTAAATTTTCTTATTTCCGCGGTGATTTAGGAAAATTACGTTTCAAATCTGATGTATTATCAAAATTAAGGAGACCGAGTGCCTATCCCAATAGTGAAATCTTCGCGTATACAAATACTTGAGAAAAAAAATACAAAATATATTTCAAGTTGTTGGTCGATTCAAAGACGTATAATTGTCATAATGATTAGACTGCTATTTCCTTCAAAACTCAATCATTTTTAGATATTTAACGTTCACATCTAAACAAAAACATATTTCACATAAATACCGTTTTCCCCTTTGTTGAAAAAGCAATTTTGAATTGATTTCAGTTTTCGGAAACAGCTGTAATTGAG
Organism: Volucella bombylans; assembly: GCA_949129095.1. Classification (NCBI taxonomy): domain Eukaryota; kingdom Metazoa; phylum Arthropoda; class Insecta; order Diptera; family Syrphidae; genus Volucella; species Volucella bombylans. The sequence goes on from OX422143.1 coordinate 87,648,852, forward strand.
CTGTGACAGCACTTTTAATAAACTCTCACTGCCATTCAATCGCAATCGAGCGTTACCAGCTTAACAGATGGACTGTCAATCAAATCAAAGGCAAAAATAAACGGATTTCCGGATTTTCCTCTGAATTTCCCACTGAAAAAAAACACTCTTTACAAAAATATTAAAAATCAAGTTAGGAAATGAAATCGCAGCAATTGAAGTTATTTAAGGAGAGGTTGGAATTTATAAGATAAATATAATATCAAGCCGGATTTTTTAAAATGAAGTCAACTGAAATTGGCATTGAGAATAAAATCCATAAGATTATACATTCAAGCACCTAACAATAACAAAAGCCCTTCGTGCAAAGTAGCATTAAGTAGAGCCCGAAACTATTAGAAAATATCGTGTTTCTAAAAACACATCTAATGTAATTTATGCACTTACTATCGGTTTAATAATGCATTCGGAAGTCTTGGGCCTCTTATATAACTAAAAACCATGTCAGGACTAGGAGGATTGGTAATTCAAAAACAGCTCCAAGAGCAGTACATTTATCCAAGATATACATATCCTTTTCCTTTTACCCCTTATAACAATTATCTTATTCCCTCCGTAATGGGCTAGATTATGATTGTCGTTCATTTGAAGCATACTGGGACCGGCAATAAAAGATACTCGTAGTCTGGGACGGTATGTGAATTACTGATTTTACGCAATTGAATATTTCTTCGAACAGAAAAACTGGTTTCCATCATGAAACAAGGTTTTCAAAGTAGACACCAGTACCCACTCAAATATCGACTTCTTGTTTGAATTAAGAAAGCATAATAGGATATTCCTCTTAATAGACTCAATCGTCAGAATTAAACCGGAACATGCATCGCTTAAATGATAGGAAGTACAGGCTCTTAAAAGAAATAATTATCAATTATCTGGAAGCTATGAATTTAAGTGACCCTAGGCTTTAAATAGAACAAAAATAAAATGAGTCCATGAACTCAATTCCCTGAAATGCTACAAGATCTCCAGTTTTGACTTTCGCGCTTTTACTATTGTCCAGTAAAGCCAAGTTTGACAGAGAACTTAACTTTATGCGTGATATCTGAAACCAGGTCTTTCTCTACTGTGATGTGTCGATTGTTTTACATATTCTAGAATAAGTATGTAGAAAGTCTGAAGAACACTTTTTTGATCAGGCCGACGTTTTCGTACAGCTTCAAGCTCACTTTAAAAAATGTTGATTTCGAAGTGGTCAAGCATATCCACTTCCATCGTCTGCATACGTCCATACATCTGCAACATAGAGCAGAACAATGTTGATTAGGATCTTAAAAACGGTCCTTTTAGTATTTCTTGACAAAGCTTTATTACTCAAAAGTCAACGAAACGCTGATTAGCAGGTCCTCCACATCGTTTGATCTCTGATGAGGTGTCATTTTAAAAGTTAATACAGGAGCTGAAGAAATCAAAATACATAATCACTTCAAAGTTATAAGAATAGCTGTCTGTCATGGCATTTTGTCTGATTCGTTGATGTAGTCCGCATCTTCTTGTTGAACGCATTTTCTAGGTTTTTCCAACACTAGCAACTTCAAACATTCTCACAGCTCCTTTTTCATTACTTGCAAACGGCCTTGTGACATCCCACCCGCTTTCGACGAACGACGTCAACATCATCAGCGTGTGCAAGTAATTGGACAAACTTTTCGAAACTATAGCTTCAGTGTTTGCTTCCTCCAGTTTCGTACAACTTTCTTCAAGTCGATATCAAAGGACACTCATAACAAAGTCCTAGCATTTTCTTCAATATCAAAGGTCTCAATGCAAGTGAAGTCGGAGAGATATTTTTTTCGTCGTTTTTTGGTGTTCGCGGAGTTGTAAACCAAGGCCTGCTGTTTGTTAGTTGACGAATGTACTCAGTGTGACACGCCGGTATATTACCAAATGCGGCTTTAAAAACGATAAAGAGATAACGAGTACCAATCTGCGATTTTTGAATTGCTCCAGGGTCTTCCGTAGTGTGACTATTTAAAAGGTTATGGATTCACCAGGCTTAATACACCACTGATTCGGAGAATCAGATAATCAAAAAATGATTTCAGGCGTTCACAAAATATTACATACAGGATACTGATGGAATCACTTTATTTTTTTTCTGACCGATGCTTGAACGTCTACGAAGTCATCTTTGCCCGTTGCTTTAAATAATTCTGGAGAAAGGCCATTTTCTCAAGCAAACTTGTTACTACTGATATTAATTTTCATCCGTCAAAAATTCAAAGTTCCAACTTATAGGCTCATCAAGATGATTACCAAGGCATCGGAATAGCCATAACTTTGTAGCCCAATTTTTTAGATTTACTAGTAAGTCGTCGATGACGAATGACTACAAAATGGCTGAAAGAACACCTCCATGTGGACAGCCTTTTGCTTTTCTGAAACAGTAACGGATGTCTCGCTGAAAATAATAGCTAATCTACGGCTTTCTATCATCAGTCGCACCCATCTACTGTGTTCAAAAACTCTGAGTTCAATGGCTTTTCAGATGGAATCGTAACCGATTGTCAAAAGTAGCGCTCTGTCGTAAAGGTGTATTAATTGGGTGCAGAGGTTTACATTTATCTAAGTATGCTTTGATATGAACATCTATTAGTCTTTTCATTACGGTAAGAAAAAACGATGTCAACTTATATGACTGTCAGTGTTATGTGGCAAGGACCTAGATTTGTAACATGGTTTTGTGATAAAAGCTACGTTTACCTCCCTGCAAGCTTGTGGAACGAATCCAAGGTTGACCAAAATAAGGCAATAATAGGTAGTAGAATGGGAACTCTACATTTTTGAATCAAAGCTAAGAATACTCCGATAAATCAGTGAAAATTTAAAATGGGTTCATTGACTAATTAGCTTTTCCTTGACTGAAAATTTTTGTCTACTACTACTTAGTACTGTTCCCACACTTTTAGATGAATGCACGACTCGCATATTATATTTTTCCATGTGTACACACAATACTTTTTTTCACAGTAATTCTCGCACCTCATTTTTTATATTTGTTTGTAACACACTTAAAAGCTAGTGTCTATGAAATAGATCACTTTAGGACGGAGCTAATGGAACGCGTTTTCTGTATTTTTCAAAGTCGTCCCCATTCATGGTCCTTCGAAGCCCAAAAGCGAACTATAATATGGTATGATAAACTTAAAATGAAACTTAAGGTGAAAAAGAAACTCTAAACGCAATTTTATAAACTGTAAACGAAATAAAGCTGTAAGCGAAATTTTATAAACTGGGAACTAAACTAAATGAACTGTGTGAACCGTGTACTAAACTCTAAATTATGAACTGCTTACTACAAAAAAAACTATGGACTTAATTTGAACCGTGGACAAAAAAAATATATTTTGTTAGCCAAAGCTCATTTTATTTCATTTCGAATGCATTTTTATTTAAATTCATAAATTAACTATTTTCTTGTCCTTTTTTTATTGTGTTCTTTTTTCCCTGGTTTTATTTTTTTATTTTTCTTGTAATATTTTTTTTTTATTTTGTCTCAAAAAACTACCCTAATTCTACCTATATTATGTAAGCCGGCCATGGCTGAAATAGCAAGCAAACCGACCTCGCCCTCGTGGTGCTACCTACAACTTGAAGGAAACGACCAGGGATTTTCCTCTCCTTCACTAAGCCACCAAAATTCATGGTGCTGCCAAGCAACAGCCATTCTGTCAAGAATCCTTACCGCCCTACTGAACCGGAGAGGCTCCGCACTGCCATGTGCGACGTCTCTGTCGTAGTTGAGTCTTCTGTCTTCAGCTGTTCAAGCGACGTGGAGGATTAGCGGGACCACTAATTTGTCCTGAATCAGCTCTTTCTTATCAAAATAGAGGAATGCATCTGGGGAAACGTAACTGTTAAAGCGATAAAGTTAATTGGGGTAATAGGCCCCATGGATCAAGTTGTTCGTCGAGTCCATTGCTCTAGCAATGCAATGCGCCTTCGAGTCAGTCTAATGACGAAATTATCCACTCTTATTAGATTCGCCCTGTTGTACAAGACCTCAGTAGGATAATATTTTATGTACTCAGACTCTGGTGTTATGTACAAGTGAATACAAGTCCTAAGACAAGCTCTCTCAAACACCCAACAATTTTCCATTAACTAGCTTTATGTTAAACAACACGGAACATCCAAATACAAGCTTAGGCCAGATAAGAGCCATGTAGCTGATAAGCTTCACTCTCGCATCGAGTTAGCTGCTATAAAACAGTCTCTTTGTAAAGGCATCTTATATTCGGGAAGTCAATCCAACGCAGCATGGGACATAATGAGCAGCCCTTATAATAACAAACGAATACTGTTTCCCACATATCTAGATACTCTGCTAAATACCTACAATGTTTCACAAATCATCGTTGTTGATCAAGGAACTGCAATAAAAAATTTGCAGATTGATTCTAAATTCTGGGGTCCATGAATGTTGTAATAAAATAAGCCCATGTTGTAATTCCAAACTTCGACAAACAGACAAACAAATTATATAAGCAGCCCCTAAAAGAAATACCAGAGCTGAAATACCCTTGAGGTACTAGGGGACTTAAAAAGACGGTCGCAGTGTAAAGTAGAAAAAAATCTACCTAATAGGCCTACTGAACTGAAACTGGGAAATGGTCAGTTAGAAATCGTCATACAGCAATTTTTAAGAGCTGCAAATATTGCAAAACCCAACACAGCATATACGTACACGTGTGCTGAATTTTGAGCTAAGAGTGTTCTAGATAGAATCGATAAAGGAAAATGTTACTCTGCGTCAAAATGTGTAATTTGCAAACAACAACCTCGTTCTCTTCTTCACTTACATAATGCTACTAACGCTCAAAACCAAAAAGGTAATGCCCATAGTATCTCAACACACATGTCACGATCAGATGATTCAGGAAAAAAGACTATATTGTGATAACCACTTAAATGTGAGCAGCGACATCTAGATTCAAAGGCCAGAAGATTTCGATACTGGAATAACAAAATCTCGACTGGAGAGTGGAATCGAATTTTCTAGCAAATTGGAAATTGTATGGAACGCTGGATGGCGAGGATTGTTCTCAAAGTATGTCATTCGAGTATAAATACCAGCATCCCCAAGGGATGCAAATCAGTTCTAAAGTGAAATTTGAAGTGTTAATTAGGAGAAGTAATTAAGTGGTTTAAGTAAAAGATAAGAAAAGTATAAGCGGTTGAGAAATTGGATTGTATTGAGAGAAACAATTAAATAGTGAATTGTAACTGTACTGAATAAAGGGATTTGAATTGAAAAGAATAAGTTCTATTATTTGTGCCCACACAAACATTTTACATTTTACTTCTTGGATAAGTATTCCCCTTTAAGAAAAATAACAGAAATAAACTCCAAAAGAAATTAATCGGTGGAACTAACGAAAGAAGATATAGAACGGTCACCAAATATAATAATAAACACAAAAAATACAATATATTCCCTGAAGCATTATACAAATTTACAAGTCCAGCAAGATATTATCACTAAATAGGTTTATAGACAAACACAAAACATACACGTATTATGTGTAGGGGGTCGACTGGAAAAATAAAGTATTCCAGGAACATCAACGGGATCATCCAATCATACTTTCTAATAATGAAACTATAACGGAGCTAATAATTAATGAAGTACACAAGGCGACGCTACATGGAGGAGACAAAGCAACACTTGCTTACACAAGACGCAACTTTTGAATAATCCATGGAAATAATCGGGTGAAACAAATCATTAGGAACTGTGTCGAATGTTCCCAATTTAATCCGTGCACCGTTACCCAGATCATGGGAGATCTACCTTTCACACATACTGGAATAGACTACACAGGCCCAATTCAAATAAGAATCACAAGGGGTAGAGGTTTCAAGGATATATTTCGATATTTGTTTGCTTCATAATAAAAGCAATTGAGGTAGTATCCATTCTAACGAAAGAAGCATAGCAGCGTTCACAAGATTTACATCAAGAAGAGGTGATCTTCCTATAAATATACAGTGACAATGGAATTAAATTTGTCAGTGCAAAAAGAATTTTGGATAGTGATTTTCGAAAAGCGATAAACAAAATTTCTATTAGTGCGTTCTCCTTTGACGGAATTCGTTCCTTTTATTCCTGCTGCAGCTCCTCACTTCGTAAAATTATAGGAGGCTGGGGTAAAATCGGTTAAATATCACTTGAAGCGAATAATAGGAGATTCAGATTGAGACATATTTAAATTTGCGCCCATCGTATTCTATAACAAGTGACCCAGACACAGAAGTAATAACACCAGTACACTATTTAGTAGGACCAGCTACAGTTAGTTATGCCATTGGAACCATAAATTAATGCAAAATATGACATAATATTTTTGGAAAACGCTTCAGCAACGAATGAAATGGGAATGGCAAACTAGTAATCATAACTTTAAAGTAGGAGATGTGGTTTTGATTAAGGAGAAAAACTGCCAACCGACCAGATGGCCATTGGCTAAATTAATATAAGTTCACCCAGAAGAACACTCTATTTGCAAAAATAAATCCCAACATAGGTTTTCAATTTACGTTCATTGGAGAATTTTACTCTGATCGATACTTTAATCATAAAATCTGAGGCTTTTAATTCCAGGTCAAAACCCAAGGACTCCATTTTATCTACAGCCGAATCATGGCACAAGCCATTTTCTTACTGGCACCAAATTACACTCCATTCAGCAGCAGTCAGCAGAAATGTGCGATGGTGCTACGAAGAAGGAAGCCAAAAGTTAAGCCAAATGAATCTAAGGACGAATTTGTGTATGTTACGGCCATTAGATGGTGAATCTGTTTCTTCAACCAACTATCCTGAAGCAGTTGACGGTGCCGGTAGAATTGTACAATATTTTTAATATTGCAACTGATCCTTAGTATTGTTTTCACACTTTCTGATGAGTGCGTGTCTCGCATCTCATATTTCTTTCATGTGTACACACAACGTGCGCTGCTCGCACCACATTTTTTATACTTATTTGTAACACACTGAAAACATAGTGTTTAAGAAATAGAGCATTATAGGACAGAGCTAATCGAACGCATTTAAATTTTTTTTTATTGTAGATAAACTGCGGGTTCTATTATCGTTATGCTAGACACAAGGATCAGAATAAGTAGAATTCTTAGTCTTTCCTTACGATTAAATGTGAACGTACCTATGCTGTTTGAAGAGTTTTTAGAGAGAAGCTTTTGGAGACGTGAGATAGCAGAGAGTTTTTCCGTCTTTCCGGTTTGTTCTCATTGATTTTTTAAACTCTGTGTTGAATTTGCTTAATGTGAATGTATAAGTGTCCCATAATCTGGCGCATTTTTGCACTCTTCTGTTTTAGTTGCTAATCTCACCACAGTACACACCATTTAATGACTTCATGTTTGGGCGACCTGCATCGTGCCTGATCGGAAAACTATTGATTGCTCAGAATTTTGTGTGGGCCAGTAGCGCATTAATCAGTCACAATGAACTGCTTGTTGTACCTCCTCGTGGTGGTCCCCGGGTAACTATTTGCTTATCCCTATATACGTAAATAGGCTAAAATTACAAGTGCGAAAGGCCTAGATTTCTAGTATTCTTCGTAACTGAAATCAAAGTCGCTAACGAAACTACGCCTCAGATAAGAAATGATAACACATTGACGGCATTTGGCTATTGTACCTGGATAAAAACTGGTTTCTGGAATGTGAAGGCGCTTCTCGTCAATGGAAGTGAAGGTCGTCAAAATGCCAGATTCCTCCAATTAGAAAAGGAATACATGCGGTATAAGATGGAAATCTTAGCATGGCGTTAGCTTTCAATGGCGAACGTTTTGTTGATTTTTGCAATGTCAACCGCTTTGCAATAGGATTGACCATGTTTGAGCACAAGACGTGCCACAAAGGCATTCGGGTTTCGAATGACAGACAAGCAAGTTCCAACCACATTGATTAGTTCGAGATCATCGGGCGATTTAGAAGCAGTCTGCAGGGTGTCCGTAACAGAAGGGGTGCAGAAATGGGAATGGCTTGGGACCACCATCTGATGGTTGCTAGCGTAAGATTACTTACAGCTGCAATTCGGAGATTCCAAGAGAATATCCGAATGCAAAAGTTTTATACCGATAGACTGAAGGATTCCACAGACCACCAACAACTAAGGGAGCACCATTCAAATAGACTGAGAGCAATCAGTAGGACAGAACCCACCTCCTCCAAACACCTCAAAGCTCTCATCGCGGCCACTCTAGCAGCATGGAGAAACGAACTAGAATCGGCGTATCGCATGAATTTGAGAGAAGTTCACCACAGCGTGCGACGTGATAAGCGTAACTATATCAACGCATTGGCTACAGAAGTAGTAGGATTGTTTACAAAATTACCAAAGAGTTCACAGGTGTCTCAAAGCTCAAAGCAACACCCGGTAAAAGACTAGACGGATCTCTGCTAGTTTCGAATGAGGACCAGCTCAAAGGTCGAAGGAGCACTTTTCTGTATTCCCCAGTAGAGAAGTAATCTTTACCGCAATCAAAGCACTGAAGAACAACAAAGTCGTAGGACTTGACGGTATTCCCACAGAGCTCTTACGAGTAGCGCCCATAATATCGAGTGAGCTCCTGCACCCACTAATTGAGGGAGCTTGGGAAACAGAGAGTTTTCCTCAAGAGTGGAAAAAGGGAATGATTGTCTAGCTCCCAAAGGACCTTACACAGTGCGAAAGTTGGAGAGGAATTTGAGTGCTGCCTGCAGTAGCCAAGGTAATAGCAAATATCGGCTTGCAGCGAATAAAAGACCACCTCGAAAACACACTTGACGCCGAACAAGCAGGATTCCTCACTGAACACCGATCACCACTTCAACTGCTATTAATCGATTTCAAAAAGGCGTTCGACAGTGTCAATAGAGAATTTATCTGGCTGGGTTTGCTCTGGAGGGGCCTCCGAGGTAAATTGATTGATATTATCAAGCCAACATATGATGGATCTAAATGTCACGTTCTTCATAAAAGCAGGTTGTCAGAGGAATTTGAAATGTAAAGTAGGGTTAGGCAGTGCTGTATACTGTCACCAACACTGTCCCTGTTGGTGACAAGTGATGTTCTGCATGCAGCTTTGTCGACTGGAAATGGAAGAATTCAGTGGACTCTGCAATCACACCTCAGACATCTAGACCACGCGGACGTAGGCCTCGTGTGTGGTTTCGCATCAAGAGGTTTCTCCCCATTAAATGTTGAGAGATCGGCAAAAACGCGACCTTGTGTTTATGGGCCGAATTTACTCTCCAAGATTTTTTTGCCATAAGCTCTGAAACGAACAACGAATGACACAAATTCGTCGTTAGCTGATTTTCCTTATGATACGGTACGACCGTCAACACCAAAGGCATTAATCGTACTTTGAATACAAATCAAGCATTAGGTTAGAGGTTCGATTGACAGTTGGGTTTTATATAAGCATAACTGCAGACGGCATGGCTCTCCGGGTTGTCGGCAGATCAAATGAATGCTTCTCGTCATCCCTAAGAGGTCGACGACACAGGATCTTGCGGCATTCACTATGATAGTGATGATGACAATGCGTCACCTCTGTGAAGGTGCGGCCTACCCTCGTATCGGGCCTCAGGTACTTGTTTCTGATGTGGTGGCTGCTGGTATTGGAGGTTTGTTTTTTTATTATTCTGTTCTATTGTGATTCTATCCTTACCTGGAGCTTTTTAATGCTTCGCACAGTGAATTATGAGACCCAACAATAAAGTTTTTAGGACCCCTATATCTATGGGGGAGGATATTCCTGGATCACGCACCCCCTTCAGAGATATATGAGTAGCAGTTAACCCACTAAATCTTAAAAATCTCCATTTTTGCACTTTAACTCGTTTTTCAGCACAAGCTTTATTTACCTCCGCTGTAAATTTTTTGAAATAGCTCACTAAAAACCTGCTAAAAATACCGAAAAATCATAAATTTTACCAACAGAATCCAATTCGGTCTTAATTTTATTCGTCGCATTTTAAAGATATTATCTTTTAACAAAATGTATAAATATTATTACATATTATATGAATTGCATAAAGTGACTGACACCGCATGTTCTTGCCCTCCTTTTTCATACTCACATAGTAGGTATAAAAGAAAATGTATCCTTCGCCCCAAGGAGACATCTCTAGCGGTTACCTTACGGTCTTACCGAAATTAATATATACAATCGCTTAAATTCTGAAGGATACTTCACAAAGTATCTGTAGCATTCTGTGAAAACAATTCGTTAATATCTGCAATTGACCACCACATCTCGAGTGGTTATTCACCTTTCATCGTCCTTTAGGGGTCAGTTTTCAGTCTGATGATTTCGATTCGATTGTGAATGACCGATGTGTTCATTCGCAGATACTTGTACATTCATATAGCTGCCGATTATATTAACTACCCTGGGGAGTAAAGACTAATGCGATTAATGGATGTCCACCTACACACAAAAATCGAAAAGTGATACGAGATGGGAAAGTGGTTTCTAGTTGAGAGACTCTAATAAAAGTTACGCTGCACACCAATGCTATACCGGGGACACTGTATATGAGAGGGTATCTCATATCTGGCGAAGAGATGGAAGTTTATGAAAGTTTCATTTGGGAGGAACCTAGAATTTATTCTGGAACTTTAATGGGGATACACGTCTGTTAAGTTCAATGTTTGATTCAAGAAAATTACTGTATTTATAAATAAATATGTGCTTACGAAATGCGATTTGCTGTATTAGAATATTTATAAAAAAAAAATTAAATAACAAAATGGCCGTATATTGATATGATATGTTCTTACATGGAATATTTAATTTCCGACCAACTTTGAGCCAAAAAGGCTCTAAAACTATACTACCAAATCCAATATCGATAATTAATTTCCGTAGGTAGAGGAGGGTTCTTTTGAGGCTAAGGATAAGGCTATGTGTTATCAATCAATTCCTGAATCTCGACGGCGTAGCGTAGCTCCAGTTTTTAGAAAATAAGTTTAAAGCTAACGGTGTTAAGCAGATAACTAACCAAATACTTTGTCATAGCCAAATGCTCCAATGTGACAATTTTATAGTGAATGAGGTAGCTCATGGCAGTCCTCGTTTTTCATGGGACACTGATCGATTAATATCAACCAAAACTACAAAACATCCCAATAGAACTAGAGTCTACAACAACTTTCCTATTTCTTCCAATATCGGTTATCCGTACGTTTAAACTCTAAGACTGTATGGGTCGGAGCTGTGGTGTTCATTTGCTCAACATAGTTCAGCCATTTCAGACATTGTATTAGCAGATGCCTGATTAGACTAATTTTGCTGTATAGCCCTCAAATTTCGTGATTGAATCTCCTTCTCCACTCTTCATCAACAACATCTGGGCCGAAAATCACACGCAGAGTATCTTTCTTTCCAAATGGTCATGCGCTTCTTCATCCGCTTCAACCAAGTCAAAGTCGGGATGAAAAGGGTCTTCTATAAAGCAAGTGTGGTCTTATGAGAGAATGCTCTGTTACTTAATTGTTTCTTTAGAAATACCGATTGGCAAGAGTAATTCCGCATCTGATTTTTACCCTAATGTCGTTACAACTGTGAATCCAAGGAATATATGTAGTCCTTTACTACTCCGAAGTCATAACTGCCAATGCACCCTGGCACTTGTAATTATGTGCATCAAATAATTAAAACAATAAATATCTTAATGTTTAATAAGCTATAAAAAATAACAATAAGTCGGAAGAAATTAATAAAAATAAAAAAATGTACATGTAATTGACAAAGATTATATTGTGTCATCTAGAAGGTCATAAACAGATTCCAATAAAATTGATTTATCGCTCTTTCCAAGTTCTCTTTGCCCTGTTATAAATGGATCTGAACGTAAAAGTAGAGTGTTCATATTGTCGACGTTTTTCAACATGCGTGACATTTTTTTGGCTATGCTGTAGTATACATTTTTTTAATTCTTTATTGTTTGACTCTGCAGCACAGCAATGAATCAGACTTTCATTAACTCCTGTGACTTCTGAAGCCAATCTTCGGTTAGAAAAAAATTTTCTTTCAACAATCCCATTGTTGGACGATCCTTTGCCCCCATCTCTGGGCTTGTCTACTATTAAGCCCATTTTTTCACGAAATTCCTTTTGAATTTGTTGCTTTCTTTCCAATACTTGTAATTTATTTCCAGGACCTCTAACCTGCCACATTTTGACAATGGACTTATAGGAAAGATGTAAAAAGTATTCAAAGAAGCGTATTTTCGCATGAAGTGGAGATAGACCAAATTCAAAATATTTCGCTTTCACGGCTTTGCTTAAACATTTTGCCAAATTATTCATATCTGTGGGATTTGCACCACATATATAACATTTGGCAGAGGATGACTCACTTAAGGCGTTCCATACTTTTCCGTCTATCATAGTGAACTGTAAGCTACGCTCAACGCTTATCTTTCTATTGCAAATCAAACGTTCTGTCGGCCCCAGATTATTTATTTTCTTCTTAAAATATTTTTCCTCTTCGATTGAAAGCTCGGTTATCTCCTTTTTGAACTGAAATCGAACTGGCCAGCAGTATCGCGTTGACGACGGCAGAGGATTTTTCCATATTATTTTATGATCAGTTTTAGAAAGTAGTTGGAGAGGCACGTAGGATGTAACAAATAAGTTCTTGTCTGCCAAATCATTACTAGAAAACTTTTTCTTGTACTCACTATGACCTCAAATCCCCATTTTCCGATGAATACTAAATTTGTAGCATAATAATCAGGGACTGTTTCGACTACATTAGCTTGTAGCTCTAATAAGCTCGACGCTGTATTATCTAATAAACTTCGCAGCTCGACTTCAGAGTGAGATTCGTCTACAGATATATTGCCCGGGTATCTGATCTTTTTTGAGCATAGTATACTTTGATAGCTTGGAAATAAAACAAAAGATATTTTGCCATTCACAAAGTTTCTTATCAGCAAATATTGGTTTCTAGACATGCCGGTCTCCACTATAAGTGAAATTACTTCAATGGGATCTGCAATACATTTTGCATTTGATGGTCATTGCGTAAAGCAGAAACAGTCGACTCGTCAATCTCGGTCAGCTGAGCTATACGCCTATGCTTTGTTCTTGCTGAAGACACCGCAATATCAAGCCTTGGGCGCCCACTATGAGCACTTTCCACCACTTGCTGAGATATATTATATTTTGATACAATTGATTGCTTTTCATTCAGCCAATCACATTGATATTGCAGAACTGAAGTTTTTTTGCGAACGTAACGCGTCCAGAAAACAATGATTTTTTTATATATGTAGCTAATAGATTTTTCAAGTTCGGTTAGTTCAACTATGCAGCCGTTATTCTCAATATTATGTTGTATTTCAGTGATCGCATCTTGAGTTTTTTCCGCGCTGCTACCCTTTTTTGTGCACCCAAATCGAAAATAATAAAAAAGTGTGCAAAAATAAACAATGTTATTTTATATAATACTAATTAAATGCACATTGAACATTGTATACGAACACAAAAGACGAGAACAAATACACAGCACAGAAAAACAGACACAGAGGCTTCGCTTGGCCTTGAAAAAAAGTTTGACGACGAGTTAGTATATTAAAGATTACAAAGCCATCCGCAAAATTCTGTAGCTGGCTTCAACACTTTTATTACCTTAAGACTCAGATTAATACAATGGAGAAGAAATCTAAGGGGGAATTTTGGGGGAACACAACTAATACTTTAGGTTAACATAATAAGCACGCACAAAAAACGAACAAATAAATAGGTTACTTAAAACAAGAATTTCTCAAGAATTACTTTTATTATTATTATAATTACTTCAAAATCCATTAAAAAGAATTTAAAATAATTAGACTGAAGCAAATGCTTGACCACTTTGAATTGCGATTTTGTTGTGAGAAAAAGCTAACCAAGCGCAGCTGCATTGCGAAAATGAAGACGTCTTCATGATTTAAATTGGTTTTAAGAAAGTCCAGTTAGATTTCTAAAAAAAAACCCGGTTTGCTATTGGTAAGATGGGACATTTAACTGACAAATTGTGTACATTTTATTTGAAACTTTGTTTTGATTTTTGGCCTATGGACGGGACCACTGTGCAATGGTGACGTTCTGGCCAAATCATCTGTTGTAATTGTGCCAACTTAAAGTTATGCTTTATTAGAAAAGACGAGAAAATTTTAAAGAGTCTTAGTAAAACGAGCAATAAGTCGAGTGTAGCACGCGCTGTGCGGCAACTAGCATCGTCCTATTGAAACGACATGTCCTCCATGCCTTCCAGTTTAAGTTAATGCTTAAAAAAAATTCTTACCATGGACCGATAGCGGATTCTATTGACTGTAACGGACTCGCCGACATCATCTCGCAAAAAGTCGCCACACAAAATAGTGACTTTTTCCGTACCCAAATGGCTATTTATCCGGACGATTATGATGGCCCAAAATTGAATTTAGCGGAAGTAACATACTCATAGTCGTAACCGAATGCGAAATTTAATAAGACATTTGGTTGCGCATAGTCCTCCCTGACTAAATGGTAGACAGTCAGGAATACAAACATGACATCTGTCGAAGGATGGCATGCGTGAATGTAGAGTATCCCTATTGAAGAATGTGCATCTAACATCTAATGAAGAACCCTAAACTTCTTACTTTGCTACAAAAAACCTAGACATTTTGCAGCATTTTTGGCCACGACGAATATGTTGTCCAGATTGTTGTTGAGCTAATCTTGCTTCCCGCACAACAGTTCAACGGATCCCCAACCAATTCTGTGTACTTACCTGAAGACAGCTATGTAAAAGAATTCGATGAAATTAAATTGACTGTGGTGCCACCTATGAGTATGACTATGTTATGAATAAATAGATAAGTACCCTGTGACCTAATTATAAGGGTTTCGTATCAAAATTCTACAAATGCCCACCCGCTTTTCCAAAATTCCAATTCACTAGGTTGAAGAGGAGGTTTGTTTTTTATGTCGAACCAACTTCCACTACGTTCAATACAAAGTAAAATTTCACTCTCGATACATCCCGAATGTAAGTCGGCCCAAAATTGACCCTTAGAGGTCTGTGGTTATGCTAAGTGAAATCTCTTAACAGATTTTCTATAGGAAATAAACATCCCTAAAACAATTCGCACTGACCAAAACTCCCGAATGCTGTCCCAATAGTCCATTCATCCGTATCGTCACCCTCAACCTCCAGAAATGGTCATGCTGATGATTTTTCTATTTTCTCCAGAAGTAAGAGAGAAAGTGAATAAATTTTGTATTTGTCCATTTCCTTTCCGCAATGATCCGTACACTTGCGGGCTGGAAAGTGCGGGATTTTATTTTTATACCCTAGAGGGAAGTTTTCGTACCACCACACTCATACCACATTGCCATCAAGGGATGAGCGAACATTTGTTACATTCTATTTATAGAGTGCCAGGAGTGGAACCGACCTGAAATCCTTGTCTGTCTACAGGGTGTTCCGGGTAATGTGCCGAAGACTTTATGGGAAGATTCCTTCACATATTTTAAGAAAAGAATCGTGTGAGTAGATGGGGGTTCGGAAAAGCATCCCCTCCTAGATATAGAGGTTTTAAGTAAGGCCTCACCCTGACCTGTTTTGACCACTCTTATTGAAAATTACATCATTCGAATTTATGAGTGTATAGTAACAAATGCGGTATCGTTGAACTCGTAATTATGAGTACTTTAATTATTTCCAAGTAACTGTTTCAATTTTTATTTTTTTCATCAAACCTTGTTTAAAGTCCAAGCCATTGCTTTGTACGCACACTGGAGTTTTTAATTTAAGAATTGCGGATGTCATCAAAGTTTGTTGCAATATTCGCAAAGAGTTTTTTTAATTTTATCTTTGTATAATTTTATTTTTTTATCTGCCCGCGCTGTGTACAATCACTTTAAGGGTACTCAAACCCCTTGAGCGCGCGCTCATTATAAAAAAAAAAAAAAATATGTACTCAATTTATTTCCTCCCAATTCTGCTCGCATTAACTTGGATCTTCATATAACTGATCATTGTATGACGGGAATCTAAATGTAAAATATAGTAAAATGTAGTAAACCAAACTTATCATCTCAAGCCCCATTTGATAAAATTAATTTTCATAAATTGAACAATAGGCTGCGTATATATTGGGACAGTGTTCATGTTAAAAAAATGCTTCCTTAGCATATAATATATTTCTTAGGATCTTGAAAAATTACGTAAGTCTTGTACTATAATACACATAAAATCGGAGTATCTCCTTAAACCTTCGATAACTCGTACTTTTATGAAAAAAATTAACCTCAACACAAATTAAGAAAATAATGTTCGAAACATCCATATAATAATAACTTAAGAGACCGTTTTAAAAAACTTTTCACAAAAGTGAACAAGGAAGTAAACAACGCTCAGTATAACTTTTATCGTTATAAAATATAAGAGGGAAGTGGGAATCTTAAGAAAGAGTGGCAATTCGTTAACAGTATTGTTAGTCGGAAAGTTTCTACTAACGCAGATCTGATTGTACTTAAAAATGATAGTGTTAATGCTAAGTTATACTGTAGAATAAAACCGCACAACCGTCTTTTTCGAGCACTGAATGGAATCTGAATCTTTATTATACATTAATGTAAGTTAAGAATAATACAAATTACAGTGGTTTAGTTTAGACTAATTAGATATCTAATAGTGGGTGGTAGCATTGCCAAATGCAACATATTCAAATAATCATGTTACTCGTTACATTACAACACTCCCACTTTTAAATATTTTAATTTAATACAACATTTCATAAATTATTTATCAGTTACTCCAATAAAACATCAAAATTTTTCAAATTTATCTCTACATAATGCCTTTGTAAATATATCGGCTTTTTGATGTTCTAAACTAACGTATTTTATATCAAAATCGCCGCGATCATACCTCTCACGAATAAAATGGTAACACAGGTCTATGTGGTTCGTACGTTTATGGAATTCTGGGTTTTTTATAAGTCGTATAGCTCCCTGATTGTCCATATTCAGAATCGTCCTTCGAATTGGGTTTTTAGCCAGTTCTGATAAAAGTTGTTGTAGCCAGATCATCTCCTTTACAGCTTGTGAGGCCGCGACGTACTGAGACTCCGTCGTGGGTAGCTTTTGTCGTTAAGACGACCAAGATAGTGCACTTTTTCGAATTGTAAAAATGAATCCGGTAGTAGACCTTCTTGTTTCAGAATCGCCAGCATAGTCATCGTCACTGGTTTTAAACTTTTGTTCCCCGTTTGTGTCCAAGTTCTTTAGCTTTTAGATCCATTTGTTGTCGATGATTTTCCGATCCGACCGACGTTGAACAACGTTCCATGTTCTATTTTGCAATAAGATCTTCATCTCCTCGTCCATCGCCGCTTCCCAATGAGTGGCATCTTTATAGTTGTACGGCTCACTCTGAACGAAGAAAGCATGTCTTTTGATTAAGTTGCACACAGTTGAACTACCTATATTTTTCCGACCTCTCAATCGATCTTTTAATGGAACTTGTTTCTCTTTACCATTTTACCAAAAACTTCGTCAGTATCACTATCATTTTCGCCTGCTGAATTATCGACATCATCAGCTGACTGAAAATCTGAAACTGCTGCTATTCTTAACCGATGGGAATTCTCAAATCAACTGCTGGAATAATAAAAGTTTCAGAATGATTATCAGAATTAGAAATCACCTTCTCTTCTTTTTCTACCTCAACCGTTTCCTTAAAAGTAACATCCCGTGATAGTTCTCCTTTTTTAGTCATTAGTATCCACACTCGATATCCCTTTGTGTTTTCCTTTTCCGTTTTCTTGTCCCATTTTCTGCGTTTCTGATTCGGAATATGAATAAATGCTTCAGTGCTGAAAACCTTGAAGTCAATTATTTCAGACTCCTTACCATACCACAGCTCGTATGGATTTTTCTTTTTAATGCTACTGTTACCTGTACGGTTTAGAATATACACAGCAGTGTTCACAGCATTCGCCCAAAACCTTTTAAGCATCTCTTTTGCTAAGAGCATTGTCCGAACAGCTTCTACAACCGTGCGATTTTCCCTCTCGGCACTTCCATTTTGTTCTGGGGTGTAGGCCACAGTTGTTTTATGGCGAATAGAGTGTTCTTCCAATAGCACTTTGATATTTTCGTTAATGAACCCGGTCCCATTATCCGTACGAAGCATTTTAATTGAATGCTGGCTGTCACTTTTGGCTCGATTTATGAACTGTTCAATTGAAGCCCAAAACTCTGACTTATTTTTCAGGAAAAACATGACTTTGAAATGTGAATAATGGTCCTTAAACGGGACGAAATACTTCGAGCCTCCTACTGAAGTCTGTTCCATAGGCCCGCTTACGTCAGCATGCGAGAGTCCACATGGCTGATGAGATTCAAAACTACTTTTAGGAAAAGGTAACCTGTGCTGCTTTCCAAAGAAACAGAAATCACACGTAAAATTAAGATTATCTTTGAATGTTATACTTCTATCCTTTAATTGTGTGCGAACATAGGTTGCATTTTGATGAGCCATACTTTCATACCAAACTGTAAGAGGCAAAATACGTTTTGTTGCCAAATTTGCCATGCTTTCTTTCATATGGTCGCTCGCTCTCGAATCCAAATATCAGAAATCGTTATTGTTCACATCATTAACAATCAATGCGTTGGAGGTGACTGCTGCTTCACTTTGACCTACATTTTTACAATCGATCGCCACAGATTTGCAAACCTCACTTTCAGTTTCAGTCGATCGTAGATTATTGATTATAAAGGATCTGCAAATAAGTGCATCGCCCCTTGATGTCTCACCACGACTTTCAGTCCTCTTTTGGTTGATATTTCTCTTCTGGCAATCTCTTTTCCAATGACCATACTCATTACATGCAAAACACTTTCCTGGCTTCGAAATTTTTCTTCGTTGCTGTCGTGTCTTTTGCTTTGCTATCAATGCTGTTGTTGTACTTGTAGAATTAGATGATTGTGACGAAATGCGTGTTTCTTCCATTATCAGCCGTGACGTGAGATTTTCCAAGGTTTGCTCTTGTTTGTGTGAAAATTACCATGCACAGTAAAAATATTTAAACTCACCTGGAAGAGTCATCAATATCTTGGTTATAACCATGCTCTTTGAAATTTCTGGATGAATGGGTACGTCAACAAACAAAATTGTCGAATTTGCGGCGATACCAATCCACATAAGATCCGAGAGCGTCCCATCCAAGAATCACTGTTTGGTATGGCGTCATCGGTCCATATTTTTTTGAGAACGACGTTGGCCAGGCCACCACCGTCAACGACGAGCACCATGGGTTGATGATTACCAAGCCGCGGCAGACATTTGAACGATGTTATATTCCATACATAATGGCATCGAAAGACCAAACGAATAAAAAATGTCGATGATATCTCACACACACTTCGTTTTATTTAAATTTAAAGATAGGAAGAGCTTAATGAAATACCTTTTAGTGGTATTGATAAAATCTCGAATTTGGTACAGATATCTAGTAGCAGATATTTTGCCTAATGTGTTTTTAGCATTACATATGTCTGGAACTTTTCCCTCTGAACGTAAATGCGCTCTAGGGACTCCATTATTTAATAATGGTAACAGGATAGACAAATCAAATTATAGACCAATTTCGTTAATGTCTTCAATCTCAAAACGAGAATTTTAGAATATCTTAATTATATAAATTTCTTTAGTCTCATGCAGTCTGATTTCAGGACTGGCCTTTCCACTTTTATATAAGGGGTTAGATAAAACACATTTTGGTGCTGGCCTTTTTGTGGATATGGTTGAACCTGTAGTTCTTTTATATAAATTATATAAGGCCGGATTTAGAGGATTCATATAGAAATGGTTTGAGTCTTATCTTCAAGATTGAATGCAATATGTAAAAATCGAAAGCAATTTAAAAACCAATAATCCCAAGGTTCTGTACTTGGCCCAGTTTCATTTCTTATGATATAAATTCTTTATTTTATTTTCCATTCTGGGATAAAACTACAGTTTTTGCTGACGACGTTGGAGTTGCATATTGTTCAGCCAGTCCGTTAGATCTAATCGCTGACATAAACCATGACATTTTCGAACTAAGATGTTGGTTTGCCAATCACAGACTTATTGTTAGTAGTAAAACTAAGTTTATGTTTATCAGTCTTACTGAGCAAAAATACACAGACTCAGATATAATATTTCATTCTCCTGACTGTCTATTCCAATCAAGATTGCAAAATGGGCTTTGTAGTTGGGGTGGTGCTTATCTTAGTAAGCTGCAGCAATTAACTGTCTCTGAAAAATCGACAATATGAAATATTTGTCGTTCTTATCGTTCTCTGCATACAATGAACCTTTTCAGGACTTTGAAAATTCTTCCTTTGCGTCAGTTATTTTATTTCAAAGTTCTGAAGTTTTTTCTCATGAGAGGCGGATATTTTTAGAGTCCAATTTCTGACTTCCGCAGCTTACGTAGCTATTCAAACTTTGTTGTAAATTGTAAATGTCCCTGTCCCAAGTTACAGAAACTTTTGCCCCGTTTTTTCCTGCAAATTATTTACCAGTCTGCCCTTGAAAGTTCGATCCTTAAGAAATTTGTCCGCGTTTACAAAAGTAGTTAAATCATGGCTTCTTGGTTTTAATCATCGCGAAATCGAAACCCTGTTGCGTTATTCAATTTAAAAAATAAAAAAATCTCATTCCAAAGTGTATAGTGTCTGTGATCAGATCAGGAGCGGCATCCACGTCATTATCGAGGAAACATAACGACCAGTTAAAATTCCTAAAGAAACTGTTATGTCCGCTAGAATTCGCATTCTCGTATTGCCATACGGTTCTTTTGAGAATCATTTCTCTAACGGTGTTCGAAAAATTAACTGATATAACATATTGGTCCCACGAGCCTACAGGGAAGAGCATATGAACGGTAGGCCTTCTGAATGTAGAATTCTTGAGATATAAACTCTGCTTAGTAAGTCCTGTAGATTAAAATCTCTGCTTAGTAGCCTAAGACTAGTATTTGGATCGTTTCTGATGCGAACGCCTTCTGGTAAAGCAGCGTATGAGCCTCTAGACGATTACTACGTTGTTGTACATTCTTCCTCCAATGTTATAATAAACGTCCCGCAATTTTTTGGATTCCTATCAGAAACCGTAGATATAAGCCATGTCTGCGTATTTTTATGCAAATAATTGCATTCTCTTTATATTATTTCGTAACAGATATTCATATTTTTTTTAGAAAAAGGTTCTGTGATTTTTTTGTTGGACCTGGAAAAATTAGCCTTTTCTACCCGAAGTTATCCTTTTTTTCCCCTTTTAGTAGTCATAAAATGAACCGATTTAAAAAAAATGCTTGTTGGATTTACACTACGCAATAATAAGTTTATTTTACGGGAAGATAATTAAAAAGCAGCTGTTAACAACATACGAGTACAGTAGGTAATTTTATAGGGCTATTTTTTAGTTTAATATTATAGTTTGAACACTTTGGGTCGTATCTTGAAAATTACTGACTTGAGATGAAATGACCTGTTTTTTTTTGTTTACAAATACTATTTACACTTTTCAAAGTTATAAAAAATGGTGGTCAACAAGATATTTTTCTGAAAAAAATTATGAGAAAGCAAAAATCCCAAGTTTTCTTTTAATAAAAAATCACATTTGATCTTCAATAATGAACTCAATGAACTCGTAATTACGAGTTCAGCGATACCCTATTTGTTACCATACAAGCATAAAGTAAATTCGAAAGATGTTATTTTCAATAGGAGTCAAAACATGCCAGTATAAGGCTTTGCTTAAAACCTCTGACCTTCCGACCCCCCACCAACATGATTTTTTCATCAAAATATATCAAGGAATCTGTCCTTAAAGTCTTTGACACATTATTCGGAACACCCTGTATATGGTGTAGCAGTGTTTAGGTAGATGACCTTTTTTCATTCTTAATTTTTCTTTTTTACTTGTAAACGTTCGATTGTATGGACGGAATTGCGTCAATATTTGCTTGGGCAATATTTGCGAAACATTACTCTTGACTTAGCGCGTTTCATTTTATTGGTCGCAGATCAAGCATGCAAAGTGAATTTGATGTCAAGGACATATATTTTTGATGCCTTGGGTATTGTGTTTCATCACATAACATTTCACCAGTAGAGGCTGTCGCAATGAAATCAGAAAATTTGTGTTTTTGCAAATGAAATATGACACGATGTTGAATAATGATATTCTAAGAAAACCTTGGTTTTTGCTTTGAGGGTGAATTCGAAATACGAAAGGAGATAGACACACATACATACATACATACTTTTGAAGAATATTCAAGTAAGTGGGCGATTCCTCAATTTAAACAGGACTCTATACAAATGTTATGGTATTTTACTGGTCGACGGCTGATGTTGTATGGTCGCTTGGAATCATATCGGAAATCAGGAAACTGACAATTATGTATTGTGTATATGTATACTAGTATACAGTTTTATAATGCGAATCGCAAGAAAGGAGGCCTCTTGAACGGCACCAAATTGTCAACATTGCGTAGCAGATCTTATCTGTTATATTGTGTGAACATCTGAAACCGTTCGTGAACAAGCTGTTGGCCGCCATCAGTCTGGTGTCAGGCCAGGAAAGCCCACAATAGACAATATTTTTACACTTCGGTAGAACCCGTAAAAAATAAAGAAGTCTTTCCGTCGATCTTATGACATTATGTCATATGACGAACCATGTCTAGTTTTGGTAGCCCCGCCAAACTCATCTGTATATGCATAACGACGATGGAGAACGCTCGCTGCTCTCCTTCAAGGTCGTTAATAACTTAACTGAGATCTTTGAAATCTTTTAGACAAAGTAACGCGCTGCCATGTGACTTTTTCAACATCGTACTTAAAATAATTATGCAGAACTCACAAACGAACACAGAAAGCACAATCTTCCAAAAGCCCATGCAACTATTAGCGTACGCGTAGCGTAAGTAGCAGAACTCAGCGGGCTGTATTGCAGCGGGAGCTACCAAAATGGGTTCAGTATTAAATAAGGACAAAACCTAGTATTATACACTGGCGATCACTAGGATGAAGCCATACATTTTGCAATCAATTTTCACTCTTTCTACCTGTTTGAAATTTTGATCAAAAAGATTTTCTGAATTTATTCAGAAAATTAAAAATACAAGTCTAAACCTATATTATCTAAATCTATATTATCCCCTTCAAAGTAATCCCCATCGACTGCAATACACTTATGCCAGCGTTTGATCCAATATTCGAAATATTTTTTTATATTCGGTTTTCGGTATGTCCATCAGTGCTTCCTGCGATTTTTCCATTACTTCCTTTCAGCTGCTGAAACGCGTTCCCCGTAGTGTTTTTTTAACTCGATTGAACAGAAAGAAGTCACAGGGAGCCAAATCAGGTGAATTCGGTGGCTGTTGGATGGTATTTGTTACATTTGTCGTCAAAGAATTACGAAGTTTTCGAATTTTCTGCACACAATACATGTCATAACGCCCAAATAATACTCTTTGTTTACTGTCTGGCCTTTTGGCAAAAATTGATGCACTACACCGTTGTAATCCAGGAAAACCGTGAGCATTGCCTTCTTTTTTGACTGAAAACGACGTGGCTTTTTGGTCTTGGCTCATTTGGTGAACACCATTCACTTGCCTGATGTCTGGATTGCGTGTCGTACTCATAAACCCACGTCTCGTCTCCAGTAATGATCCTTTTGATGAATGTGGGATCAGGTTCAGCCTCGTCAACACGATCTCTTTTTTGCTTGAAGTTGAGGTCTTTTGGCACCAACTTTGCTGCTACACGACGGAAACCCAAATCTTTAACCAAAATATCTCGGACGGATCCATAGGCAATGTCCAAGTCTTCCG
The DNA here is from genome assembly GCA_949129095.1 of Volucella bombylans. Lineage (NCBI taxonomy): Eukaryota > Metazoa > Arthropoda > Insecta > Diptera > Syrphidae > Volucella > Volucella bombylans. The sequence goes on from OX422143.1 coordinate 87,672,783, forward strand.
TTATCTCTCTGATGGTTAATTTGCGGTTATTGACCAATATTTCGTTTACTCCATTAATGTTTTCGTCGGTTTTCGATGTCGATGGTCTTCCACTGCTTTCGTCATACTCGATTGACTCACAACCACTTTTGAACCGCTCGTGCCACTGGTAAACGACCGTTTTCTTTAGAGAATCGTTGCCGAAACACTTTTTCAACATTTCCAACGTTCGCGTACCATTAAATCCGTTTTTTACGAAAATTTAATACAAGTTCTTTGTTGCAAATTTAAATCCAATTCTAAAATTGTAAAAAATCGCCAACACACACAGAGATAGATGTACTCTTGGCTACGTAACTTTTGCAAATGTCAAGCTGTGATGCTAAGATTTAGAGAGAATATCAACAACAGATTTACCAACTTAACAAAGAAAAAACAGAACTCAAATCGGAACAATGAGAGCGCCAAGAGACGACCGTTGGAATTTCCCAAGACCAAACAATGAACTACTCGAAAAGCGTATAAAAAGATGCGCCACTAGGATGAGGCCATTGGGAATATTTCGTTGCAGGAGTTCACATCAGCGATTTTTTTCAAAGTTTTGTTAAGAATATTTAAAAAAACGTTGAAAAGAACTGTTTCTATTTATTTAAAAAAAATGGATTCCCAAAAGACTTTGACAGCGACAGAAAGAAGAAAACAAGATGCTTTCAATGAATTAGGATCTCAGGCCGAGAAATTGCAACGAGGCTTAATAGAAGTAAGACTTTTGTAAACAGTTATCTTGCGGATCCACAACACTATGGGAAAAATCAAAAAGGACGCATGGCAGAAGCAACAACATTGCGAGAAAAGCGGTTAATTCTACAGCGTGCTTCAAATTCTACTCTACCAGCGACTAAAATAAGGTCCAACAGCGGAGTATCAGCCAGGATAGCAACGGTCCGAAAGATAAAGTGGTACTATATAGAGGATAAAACTTAAAAAGAAACCTGTTTTGAGGCAAGTACACAAGGAGCATGAATTTTGCAGGAGAACATGTCGCTTGGAGCAGTGAATGGAAATACGTTGTCTTTTCGGATGAAAAAAAGTTTAACCTTGACGGCCCCGATGGTTACAACTTTTATTTCCATGATCTAAGAAAGGAGGAGCTTATTTTGACACGACATCACAGCCGTACATCAGGTGTAATGGTGTGGGGAGCTATTACCCAATATGGCACAATCGAGTTGGGGTTTTTGTCTACAACAACGAACGGAAACAACTACAAATGTTTAATGGAAAGGTCATTTCCAAAAGTCAAAAAACATTTTCGGACCCCTGCCTTAGATATTCCAACAAGACAATGCCCCCATCCACACTTCCAGGGTTGTTAGAAGTTAGATTCAATCAGAAAACATGGAACTTTTGCCATGACCGCCCTATTCACCGCACTTAAACATAATCGAAAATGTTTGGGTATGTGTATATCGTAAAGTGTATGAAGGCGGCAGACAATTTGAAAACAAGGACACTTTAATTGAAGCCATTCCTGATGCCTGGGCCCAAATTTCTCTTGATTATTTAAAAAAAAAACTTAATGATTGTATACCAAACAGTCTTATAGAGTCATATCGAAAAATTGAGGGCACCCTCATTATTAGTGTAGAAAAACGTAATAAATAAATGTTTTAAAACCATAAAATGTAAATATTTTATTCATTTTTTCCTTTATTTCAAGGATTTTGCATGTGGCCTCATCCTAGTGGCGCACCTTTTTATACGCTTTTCAAGAAGTTCATTGTTTGATCTTGGGAAATTCCAACGGTCGTTTATTATTTACCCTTTAATTTTATGACTTCCTGTTGAGAAAATATGTAACTATTCATAGGTAGTAAAAGTTTGCGGGTACAAAATTTCAAACAGGTAGAAAGAGTGAAAATCGATTGCAAAATGTGTGGCCTCATCCTAGTGATCGCCAGTGTATATGCAGTCAACAATATCGACTAATTGAACAGAACGTCACAATCTGCAGCTGTAACTTTGGCTATATAAACCACAGTTCTGCTGTCAATTTTACAACAACACCTTAGTCGAAATAAAACGAAAAATCATTTTTGCTGGCTAAGAATCCCGAACAACTAAGGAGACTCTATAAGACCTTGATCGGGCTGAATGGCGACATCGATCTAGTTAGAAAACTGCACATTACTCGACTGAGGTTTGTAGGACACAAATAACGAGTGGACTCCAATGCTCCGGTCCGTAAAGTCTTCGGATCTAACCCGGAAGGAAAACGCAGTAGAGGAAGACCCCACCTTACACGGCGCGCAAACTTATCATCCAAGGGGAACTCAACCGACTTGGAGTGCGCAATTACAGGGTGTTAGCTGAGGATCGAGCTGACTGATGAGGTCCAGATTTACACAGAATTGTAGCGTCACATATGTAAATAAGGCCGAGTCGAGAAGCGACGAGTACTGTTGCTGGCACTCAGTCACTAAGTAAAGGATCCTTTTTAGGATCCAACAAAAAATTAACTTTTGCGCGAAACTAATCGCGCACCATCAACTAAATGAAAAGCTCAATTACGTTATAATTATAATTTATTTCAATGTCGATTCATTCACGACTCAAACAGAAGTGCATACAATGATTCAGTAACTTAAAATCTAAACTCGTCGTGATTGAGTATGGTGACCTTGGTTCCCACGAAATTCATCGCACTATTGCACGCTCAAATATATAAATGCAGTATCAGCGTCTGATGGAAACTGACACCTATCCTATTTCCGCTGGGCTGGTGCGTGTGTTAACTGCCGCCCTTTCAAATATCTGCGTCCCGCAGATCCATGGTTGGATGTACTGAATAGCCTTGAATTGCGACTGGCCGATGCACTTCCTGTTTACAACACTGCACCGGATATGAACTTTGCTCCTGGTGAAAAGGTGATGCTCGTAGATTTGGAATATTAACCTTGCCATAGATCTTTCTCCACAGCTGACAAATACCAACTACTAAACCTATGATGATAAGACCTTCTGTAATTATAGAAAAATTAAAATTTCCTTTTAAGGCTTTTATGAGATTTATATTTTCGATGCTCATTTCATGTAGGTACTCTAAGTCCGGCTTCAATTCTCTACTTGTTACATTGGTAAGAACGGAGGGAAGTGGCTGTGCACTTTTGGCTGTAACGCTGGAGTATGTCCTGCCCCTGATGCTTACAGTTTCATTATACAGTTGAAGTACATAAGTCCCTTCTAAAGGAATTACAGTATTGTTGGCTAGAAGAGAACCATTAAAATTAGTTATGAAAATAGTATTCTCGCCAACTAGTTCGACGATTTCTGAATTTGTTTTCGTAAAATCGCAGGCTGCTGTGCCACCCTTTAGCACCCTTGGTAAACATGAGTCCTCGTCCAGCTTCCTAACAACACCTTCCTCACAAACGGAGGTATTCCCTATGTGTAGACAGTCGCCGTTAAGTCCGTAAGTTTCGTTTCGGTTAACTAGTAGTCTTGTATAGTCTAGGTCGAGTCGTTTTCCGTCAGTAATTGTAGAGTAAGCGGCCAAAACATGAAAGATTGTTGGCCCAACCTTTGGGATAGCTAAGACATACAATAGCATTGTTCCATTACTGAAAACGGAAGGTTTTCCATATTCAACAGCCTCCACAACGTTTTGATATGGAAGGGTTTCCAGTTCGTTGATTATAGCATTTATTTCTCCTGAGTCTAAAACGTTGCTGTTAACTATCCCATTTTTGGCCAACTGACATGCCCTAATAATTTCGTTAACTATGTCCTTTAGTATAAGTATCTTGTTTAATAAGTCGTCCTTAAGTTTGTTGGTCTCTTCTCTTTGTATAGCGTTATTGTATCTGTCCACCACTTTATTCACCTTTTCTATGGCTTCTCGTGTCGTGTCAAATAGTTTGTTGTTAATTTTGTATTGATGATTATTATTCTCGATAATGTCAGTCTGTGATTGGAGAATCTTGTCCCAGTCAGCTGCGTCAGGGGAACCCGCCAACCATTTCCAGGCGGATCCTATCCAATTTATGGACCTTGGCTTCCTCGTGCGTAAACTCCCTAGTTCTTTGAGTCGATTCTTTGTCTGGTTTAAGTGGTAGTCGAAAATTAGACGAGTGTCGTCATCTCGTATATGTTTTCTAAGAAGTTGGTCTGTTTCGTCTACGAGTGTGTCATAATGTTGCAGGTCAATAACATGAATGAGTTTAAAGTACCCATTTATTAACCAGGCTTCTCCCTCTCGAATAGTAACCAATGGTGACTTGTACTGGAATACGTGCAATGCTTGCGCAGAAACCAAGATAACTAAACTGCAATTTTATTTATTAAAAAGGTTAATTATTACAAAAATATAAAAAGCGGTAGTTACGCAAAAATTTTAAAAGTATCTTATCAATTAGGATTTGTAACATTTAAGTATGATTTATACTTTTACATGTATATTTATGGGTACAATTTTATTTTTAGTTTTTTTCATATTTTTCTTAATCTTTTTCCATTTCTACATTTTCATGTTCTTCAAATGTGCCTTGTGCACCTTTTTCCCACTTACCGTCGTTACCGTTACGCGATTGTTCCTAGCTACAATCTCTCTCTTATACAAGGGCTTATGTTTCCCTTTTATACGTTTGTCAGCAGTAAAGACTACCTCGCCCTCTCTATATTTTCTCGGGATAGTCCTTTTTAAATTAAGCCTAGCATTCCTCGCATCCATATTTCGCCTTATGACAGCCCTAAGGTCCTTATTGATTTTAGCTCGGATATTCAAGAGACTCTGATAATTAACCCTTTGAGACCTGTTAAAAAATATATCGGTGGGTTTCTTCTTTATTACCGAATGAACTGTATTGTTGTAGCGATCAACGGCTACGTAGATCAGTTCCTTCACGCTGAGGTTTGGATATTCCACTCTAAGGCATCTGTAGATTTCTAGGATAGTCGAATGGACCCTCTCGATCTGTCCATTGACTTCACTCCTATAGGCGGGAGTCTGATAAGTTTTTATTCCTAAGTTTTTGATAAAATTAAGTACGATAGGACTTAAGAACCCTCTCTCGTTGTCAAAAACCAAAATGTTTGGAACTGTAAAATAGTGTAAGATCTTCAGCAATTTAGATCTGATATAAAGGGCAGATTTATCTTTTATATGGAAAAATTTGGAAAACTTCGAAAACTTATCTACAACAGTTAGGAATTTCTCATTTTGGATTTCCATGATATCCATGTGAAGAATTTCACATGGGTATCTTGGAGAGGGGGTTTCCTGCAAATGAGGTGTTATGGGGTGTCTATCATATTTGTTCGAATTGCACGTCTCGCATGAATTGGTATATTTCCTGATCAGTGCCATCATATGGGGGAAGTAGAATTCTTCAAGAATTTGTTCCCTGTTTTCCCTGGGACCTCTGTGCGCTCTCCTATGAACACGTTCAATGATAAGAAGTTTACGATCCTCGCATGCAACGTCTTCAACGACTCTCTGAGTAATTCTAATTTTGAATTTGCTAAAGTTTTCCACATAAACACCCTGGAGTGTGCTGAGATGACATTCAGGAATCTTTATCCCGTTGATGACGTTTGGGTTTAAGAATTCCTTCAAGAATTGTAAAAGATTTTCTCGATTGAAACTTTTTGCCGATATGTAATGCCGATGGAAGCCAGGATGTGGCTCCTCGTGAGACTGAAGCTCGATACCAGGCTTGAAGATGAGCTGATTCTTAAAGACATTGATTGGAGCTTCTACATGCGGAATCAAATCTGAATTATCTTGCTCGGCACTGTGTGCAGTGCAAGTATCAGAATTATCATCCGAGACTTCGCAAAACCCTTCTTCAGCCGTGGATGTGTTTGAGCCATAGTTTCCCATAACTGAACTGGCCTGTACTTCGCTTGCAGTTTCAGTACTGTTTTCTGTTGCAGTCCTAGTATCATCTGATGCATCCGACAGATGATTTACTTCTGTTCTAAGACGTGAGAGAGCATCGGCCACAGAATTTGATTTACCTGGGGTGTAAATCAACTCGTAGTTATACTCCTCTATCCTTGATTTCCACCGTTTGAGTTTGGCATTATAATTCCTATTACTAAGCGTAAAGGTAAGAGGCTGGTGGTCGGTGTATATTCTTATTTTTTTTTGCACCGTAAAGGTAATTCCTTAAATTATCCAACGACCAGACAATGGCGAGCATCTCTTTCTCGTTGGTTGCGTAATTTTCTTCGGTTCGATTTAAAGACCGAGAAATGTACGCGATGGGTCTCTCCTTCCCATGCTCGCCTTGCGACAACACTGCTCCGATCGCGTAGTCCGAAGCGTCAGTTGTTAGATTGAATCCCTTTTCGAAGTCAGGAAATGCTAGGACTTCTGCAGAAGTAAGTAACTCCTTGAGAGTCTGGAAGGATCTCAGAGCCTCTTCGTTGAGAGTAATAGGGATGCTTCTTGACTGATTGGCTCGGACCTGCGAAAAATCTCCTCTCGTGAGGTTCGTCAAAGGCTTCGCAATTTTTGCATAATCCCGTATAAACTTCCTGTAGTACGATGTTAATCCGAGGAAGCTCTTTAGCTCTTTAAGATTCTTTGGAGGCAGCATCCCGTCGATGGCCCTAACTTTTTTCTTATCAGGCAATATACCGTTCGGGGTAACTAAGTATCCCAAAAACTCAACAGTTGTGTCCATGAAATGAGTCTTTTCTAAATTGATCTTTAGTCCAGCCTCGTTAATTTTATGGAAAATGGTCTCTATGTCCCTCAGGTGATCCTCCTCGGTTTTGCTATATACTATGATGTCATCAATGTATACGTAGCAAATTTTCCCTATAAAATCCTTGAGGACATCATCTATCATCCTTTGAAAGATGGCGGGTGCGTTCTTAAGACCAAAAGGAAGCCTGAGATATTCATATTTCCCATTCATGGTTGAAAACGCGGTTTTGGGGATGTCTTTTTCGTCCATTAGAATTTGGTGGAATCCCGACGTTAAGTCGAGAGTCGTGAAGAGTTTAGCATCCCCGAGGCTGGCTAGTGTGCTATTAATGTCTGGTATGGGGTAGGTGTCAGGAATCGTGACGGCGTTAAGCCGTTTATAGTCGATTACCATTCTATACTGTTTGTCTCCATTTGGTTTCGGTTTTTTAGGGACCACCCAAATAGGAGAGTTATACGGGCTGCTGGAAGGACGAATGATATTCTCTGCCAAAAGCTCTTTCACCTGCCTGTCAACTTCTTCCCTCATACAAGCAGGGTACGGGTAGCTTTTGGCGTAAATAGGTTCATCTGTTGTTGTGCGGATTCTGGCCCGAATATTTGTTTTTACTTTGTCGTTACCGACGGGACCGAAGAGATTTCCGTATTTTTTGCATATTCTTTCTAATCGCATTGTTGCGGATTTCGAGGTATCGGCACGTACATTCAGGTTCAGGAGGTTATTGACCGTGTCGGAAGCACGGTTTTTCAGGGGAATTATTTTGTTTGTTTCGATGATTAGCTGGTGTTTTTCTCTATCGATGACCGCTCTTAGATCTTTGAGCGTGTCATCGCCAATTATGCCGTCAAACGATATTAGGTTGGGGAGAACAAAGAAGGTAACCTCAAGATTGCAACCTAGGAAGTGGAAAAATTTACCTGTTACTTTATTACTAATATTGATTCTACCGCCTGGACTATTTACAAAAAATGGTTGTTGTACGGGGGTTGGATTTGGGCCTAAACCTGGCCGGATAAAATTTCTATTCGCTCCGGTGTCCGCTAAGAACATCAATACAGTCCCGTCCCACGTAACATACTCTATGTATGGTACGCTGGAAACGAGGCTCCTTCCATAAAATTTTCCGTGGATGTCTGCTCTTTGGGAAGGTCCGCGGGTTCGGACTCATTCCGTTTCTCGGAACAGGAAGTTACATGGTACAACCGCTGTTGTTTGTTTGGATTGTAATTGTCGGAGCTCGGCTCTCGCTTGAAAGGATTGTGGTTGTTCATATAATTCATATTTCGCGAATGAATCGACCTATCTACTTCCATCTTAACTGGGGGTTTCGGTCCTGTTGGTCTTTGAGGGGGTCGTCGATCTCGGAATACTGAACTCCTGGCTGAAAAAGATTGTTGGCCGAAATCGGTTCTGGTTGAGTTAGATTTGCTGGGGTTCCGGTTAGGATAAGGATTTCTATTGAGGTTGTGATTCACGGGGGATGTTATTATGTTTGGAGCGTTCACATGCACCGAGCTGTTCCTAAGCGTTAAATTTTGCATCTCGAGGCATGCTGAGTAGGCCTCAGGCAACGTTTTCGGCTTTTGGATAATAAGGAGTCTTGAAAGATCCCCACTAAGACCCCTTATGAAAACGTCTAATGCGCGATTCCTATATGATTCAACCAAGGCGTTCATGGTTTCAGTGGAATATACCCCTGCTCTTATTTTACTAATTATTAAAGAAAACTGATGATTGACCGTAGCATAAAAGTCGTCAACTCGGGAGTTTCCCTGTTTAAGCTGATTGAGCTGATGCTCTAGGGTATGGATATCCCGTTTATCCGCATAATGCAGAGACAGGACTCTTTTTATTTCAGCCCACTCGGCATCGAATATATTATAGGAAATCAAAGCAGAGTCTGCTTTCCCCCTGACTTTTTGCCGAATGTGTTGAAGTATAGCTCTGTAAATGGGTATGCCTCGTACTATTTCGTAATCCTTAAGCACCGTTTCGACGCTATGAACCCAGGACACATAGCGCACCGGGTCGCCGTCAAACGTCTGCAATTCTTTGACAGAATCCGGAAGTTTAGAAATGTCCCTAAGATCTTGTTCGCAGGAAGGGCCACGTAGAGGTTCAGCTTGATGTTCTCGCTCAATGGGCATAGGAGGATTACGTTGTTCTATCCGTACTAGTCTATCCATGATAGTAGCAAGGCAATCGTTAAAGGATGCTACTTCCCCACGAGGATTCGCCTGTTCTAGATTTGCTATACGGTTTTCAAAGGCCCTAATCTGTTCTATTACTGTGTTAACAGCTCCAGTGAGCTGCGTAACCGAGGTTCTTAGTTCATCCATTATTTTTATTTAATTTTTTAAATGAGAGAAGAGATTGAGAGGAACAATAAAAATTTGTTTGATCTTGCAACGGAACAGTAAGACTTGGGATTAGTTATATTCGCTTAAATTTCCGATAGTTTATTTGTTAAAACTTTTCCTCTTTTCATGTATTTATTTCACTAAAATTTTTTCGTATATTCGAAACTGTTAAACTTTTACTCTTTTTTTTATATTTTAAGAACAATTCTATTCTTTGGTTTAATACATAATTTGTTTCTGTTTTTCTGTTTAATTTGTATATTTTTCCCTACAGAATGTCCGCTAAACTCTCTTATTTAAATTTTCGGGGTAGTCACCCTAGTTCGAAAGGCCCGTTGAATCCTTTTTGGTCGTTAATGCGGCTAATTTCGCAGCGACCTACTAGGGAACGAGTAGCTTTACCACCAGTGTTAATTATATCAAATAATTTTTAAGTGAGCCGACCCCTTTTTTCCGAGAGTAAGCTCTTGGACATTAAAAAGTTATCAAATGCTAACACATATATAGTTATTAATTTTTAATTAATATACGGATTTCTCTTAACTAACTTATATTCTATCTTACAAAATCTGCATATGAATTGGCATGGCTGTTTGCATCCTCATCAGGTTCTTCCTTCTAAAAATTATTTGCCTTCCACTCCTTTCGAACTCACGTATTCACTGTGTTTCGGTTCAATTAAGTAAGTTTTCTCTTTCTTATTCTTTCACTAAGTCCTTTTAAAGGAGTCTAAGTATTCACTTGGAAAATCATTTTTCCATTTACAGGTACAAGGAACTTCACTTTTGGTTTCCCATTATTTTCACTTGGGATATTTTACTAAGGTTTATTAATTTTTTTAATTTTTTCTTTAATTTTTAAAAGGACACAATAATCATGTCCCTGCTCGGGCGCCAGTAAAGGATCCTTTTTAGGATCCAACAAAAAATTAACTTTTGCGCGAAACTAATCGCGCACCATCAACTAAATGAAAAGCTCAATTACGTTATAATTATAATTTATTTCAATGTCGATTCATTCACGACTCAAACAGAAGTGCATACAATGATTCAGTAACTTAAAATCTAAACTCGTCGTGATTGAGTATGGTGACCTTGGTTCCCACGAAATTCATCGCACTATTGCACGCGCAAATATATAAATGCAGTATCAGCGTCTGATGGAAACTGACACCTATCCTATTTCCGCTGAGCTGGTGCGTGTGTTAACTCACTACCATTGCAGTACAAGCAGCGACTAAGTGTATGTAACAACTGATGTATTGTTGTTGTATAACACTTTTCACATCGTAGCCTGACTTAGTGTCGTCGGTGTTTGTGTTTACTGTGCTTATTAGTGATTATGACTAGGGAATTCACTGTGGACGTAGCTGATATAGGGGGGTAAAAAATAATCAATTTTCTGCGTACGACCACATCTGTAAGTGCAGACCAGCTGTTTTGGCACTTGGTGAAATACAGGTAGATCCCCGCCCACACCTCTCAGATCATAGATCTGAAGCTGCCTGGCTATGAACTAGTGCCACTATTCTTTTCTCACTGCGGTCTCGCCATTTACGTGCGTAGTGATGTTGCTTACCAATTTCCACCACAATGTAATCCTTGTTCCAATCCGGAATTCAACTTCATGTGGTTAAAATTCCATCTCCGTAAGCAAATTATCCACTATTGTTTTATTTAGAGGAGCCCCAAACTGGACAGCAATTCGACTTTTAACGAGTTTGATGTGCTATCTGACTCTATTCAAAGAATTATATATATGTATGTATATATATCCTCATATTGAAATTGGGGCGATTTCAATATACACAATTCTAGGTGGCTTCGACATTCTGGACAGACAACACCACAACACAGAAAACAACTTAACGCGTCTTGTAAATGAGCTCACGCGAATACCAGACAACGATAGTCATACCGACAACACCCTGGACTTGTTTTTATCTTCTCACCCTGATAAGTACACCGTTGATGTGCTCTCCCTTCTAGGCTTGTCGGACCATTAGTACGACTCGAGCTGTAAAGAGTGTGTCAGATTTAGAGAAATATTTTTTCAGTCCTTCAAGACCAACCCGACAGAGGAAAATGAAAAAAAGTTTAAACGAGCCAGGAATCACTGAAACGTCCTTCTTAAGCGTGTGAAGTATCAATATGACCAAAAGTTGAGGCAAAAAATACTGCAATGTCCCAAAGGTAGTAAAAGGTTTTGGTCGTTTTTCAAAAACATTAGAAGTTCTGCATCATCCTCCATCCCAACGCTCATTTACAATGACATTCCAGAGGTCAGCTCTTTGGACAAAGCCATTCATCACTTCCAGATTGTGCTTTGTCTCCGCCTACACTTGAGTCTGTCGACTCTTCAATGAGACAAATCCACTTTCCACTTATACCACAGATGGTATATCCGTCCTTCTTCTGAAGAGGTGTTCTTTTACGCTGGCAAAACCATTGCGTGAGCTTTTTCATCAATCCAACTCTTTAGGACTCTTTCCGAGCAGATGGAAAACAGCATTTGCCCAGCCCGTCCCTAAAAAGGCGAATATTCTTCTCCATCCTCCTACAGGCCCATTGAACAACCCTTCTTTCCAAGGTCAACACAAAAACTTCTCAATGACCGCCAGCACGGTTTTCGGAGCAACAGGTCCACTGGTGAATTGATGGCATATATCACCGACAAGTGGAACCAAAACTGCTGGCCTAACGCACCTTTTGCCGTAATGGGTACGTACGTGGAGGAGTAAACCCTGAAGGTATTGCAGTGAATGTGAATTCACTGATTAGGTTCGAACGACGAGTCGCACTATTTAAGTTGCTCAAAGACCAAGCCCCTGATGTGGTTTTGGTTAGCGAAACTAAGCATAGCAAAAGACACAAAATGAGGCACAGAAGATACAAAATAGTACGGAGAAACCGACCCAACTCCATTCAGGGACGAGGCGTTGCAATTTTCGTACGAAAAGGTATACGGTTTAAAAGAGTATACAGTCGTGTAGTACGTACGAGTAGGTTCCAGGTCCTGGAAGCATGCATCGTGTATATCCCTTTCCATAGTGGAAAGCGGTTGTACATGGTGTCTGTCTATGCGCCTAAGGCTACTCAATCCACCTTATTCATCTCAGAGCTCGAGGGGCTTTTTCGATTCCTGAATTCGATTCCTCGAATTCGCTCTACCCACCGTTCAACAGAAATCTGTCAAACGAGGAGATTGACAGGTATTTAAGACCAATGGACGAGACAATCAAACGAACAATGGACAAAACGATACCTCAATACACACTGACGAAGAAGACTTATTCCGCAACGCAACTATTGACGCACTGCACCGACAAAAAAGTAAGCTGCTGTCAAGACTAAAAACCTTGAACAGACAGTTTACTGACAGACATAACCCGGGGATCATGACACTGAAGTCGTCGATTAAAAACCTCCAAATATTAATAAAAGAAAATTACAGAGCATCTGTAAGTTTGTATTGGAACAATAAAATTCGGGCTGTAAACACCAGCAACCCGAATATGTTTCCGCAAATAAATAAAATATTCAGAAGGAAAGATCAAAACGACCTTCCGTGTCTTAAAATCGCCCGAACGACGAACAACGAACAACGAACAAATACTGGTAGCAGCAGGCATAAATCCAGAAGAAGCTGTCGATGATGATAATTTCTTTGTGATTGAAGATCCTCAGGAGAAGGTGGAGGCCATAGGAGCGTTTTTCCAAGAAGTGTACAAGGCGAATGATGTCATTGGCCCGAGTTGCGACCTGGAAAACCAGGTCCTTTTGCACGATTCCTACCTACGAAATGAAATGGAGAATTGGCGATTCGAGAATTCAGGCTTCACTGTGTTCAATGACGAAAATATGGCAAATAATGTCATCGCCATCGAGAGGGACCTACCCCCTTTCATTTCGAGGGAAGAGCTCCATACGAACTTCGAATCACTGAGAAGTAAGAAATCAGTGGGAACTGACGGAATTCCAAGCATTGTGCTTCGACACCTCCCAATAGAAGTGAAGAAAATTTATACCATCCTGTTTAATAATGCAATGAATAATGCACATTATCCAGCGCATTGGAAAACTGCGGTGGTACATCCTATCCCCAAAAGGGATAAAGACACTTCCAATCCGGCAAATCTCCGCTCAATCAATCTTCTCCCAAACATTATAGGTGTTCGAGAAGGTGATCAATAGAGTCCTAATTAAGTGGGTTGAGGACAAACATATAGTTCCGGATAATCATTTCGGTTTCAAGGCGGGACATGATATCATTCGTGCGGTAAATTCGCCGATCCTATTCAACATTTACACGAGTGATCTGATAGGTTCACTTCACCATGCCAAAGCGTACGCAGACGACATAATCGCTTATAGATCAGGTCCAAAGATTGAGGTTATGAATATACTTTTGCAGCGTGACTTCGACAAAATTAAGCGATACTGCGATGACTGGAAGTTGAAAATCAACTTTCAGAAGTCGGAAACCATTCTGTTTAGGACCCCTTTGTCTGGGGCCTGTAGGGATACTAGAAAGAATTGGCGAAAGTTCTCGATCGTGGGGCAGCACGGGCAGCCACTTGCTTGTCGAAATGTAGTCAGATATCTTGAGATCAATATCTGTATTTTAACAAATATATAGATGTTGCTCTGGCCAGAGCCAGAGGTGCTTTTGCCCATACAAAGCGACTGTTTTATAACAGCCAACTCGATGCGAGGATGAAAGTAATCTGCTACATAGCCCTTATCAGTCCCATGCTTGTATTTGAATGTCCCGTGTGGTTCAACGTGAGAGCAAGTTTATTGGAAAAGATTCGGGTGTTTGAGAGGGCTTGTCTTAGGACTTGTCTTCGCTTATACAGAACACCAGAGGCTGAGTACATAAAATTCTATCCCAATGAGGTCTTGTACAATAGGGCGAACCTAATAAGAGTGGACAATTTGGTCATTAAGTTGACTCGAAGGCACGTTGCAAGAGCAATGACTTCATCGAACAACCTGATATCCGGGGCTTACTACCCCTATTATATGTATCTCGAGAGAGTTCGCTTTTACGGCTTTATTCCTCCAGAAGCGTTCCTATATTTAGATAGTAAAGGTCTGATCCAGGACAGATTGACGGTGCCGCTAATCTTCCACGTCGCTCGAACAGCTGCGCACAGGCGATTCAACTACGACAGAGACGTCGCACATGGTAGTGCGGAGCGTCTCCGGTTCAGTAGCGGGGTAGGGAGTCGCGACATGAGGGATGTTGCTCGGCAGCACCAACAATTTTGGTGGCTTGTTGAAGGAGAGGATGCTTCGTCGTCGAACTCCTCCAGTGATAGTTAGCTTTATGTGAAGCAAGGTGGGCCAGCCTAATTTTTTTTAGCCATGGCTGGCTTCCATAGTTTTAGGTAGGTTTAAGATTTTAGGAAAAAATATATATAAAAACAAAAAAAAAATAAAAAAGGAAAAAAAAATATATATATACATATATTTATGTATTATGTATATATATATTATGTATGTATATATATGTATGTAAGTAGGTTAAGTAGGTTAAGATTTATTTTTAGGCAGATTGTAGGCTTTTAGTTTTAAGTTTTATAAAAAATTAAAAAGTTCCATTTACTAAGTTTTTAGTTAAAATTTATTTCCTTAGTTTTAGTATCAAGTAATGTTAAAATAAAAATAAATTAGACTGTAAGATACGACTGTAAGGCATAGTTTAAGCGTTAGGTTTAGCCCGCTACCCGCATGGGGTCAGTAAGTTAGAATAAGAATAAGCTAATTTTTAAGCATTTTTTGTCTAGCAAGTAGGAGTAATTTAAGTGTTAAAAATAAAAATGCATAAAAAGTGAAAAAAATGTGGAACCAAAACACATATCAATTTGGCGAAAGCTAGATATTTGCACTTAATATTTCTAAGGCATTTGACAGAATTTGGCACCAGGCTCTTTTGTCCAAAATGCGTGCATTTGGGGTCGACAACTCTCTTCTTAAATGGATTAGAAACTACAATACCTTTCGGAACGTTCAATTCAAGTAATATTGAATGGTTTCTAGCCTGATATTCACAAAATAAATGCTGGTGTACCCCAGTGCTCTGTTCTGTCGCTGACACTCTTTTTAATTTTGACCTCTTGTCTGCCACTTCTAATCCAATAAATTCCTTTGCTGACGACAGTACTCTCTGCTTCTCATATTCGTTCCCAGACTCACGTCCCTGTACTTCGGCTGTAGAACGTGAACGACGGCCTATGCTATGCTCACTAAGTTCCGATATTAACTTACGTTGAAATGACCACATATTCGATGTCGCCAAAAATGCTGCGAAGTGTCTCGGTTTCCTCAAACGATGTAGGAAATTCTTTTCCCCTTCTGAGCTGTCCTTAATATAAAAAGTTAAAAGTTGGTAACGAAAAAGGTATAATATTGAAAGCAATCAAATATTTGTAAACTCCTTCTAGCTAAGCCGGGAGGAGAGATTTTTCTTGTCCCAACAGATCGTAGCATCTGGAAGTTCAACTGGTGATAACTGGAGCCCCTATGTAAACTAAACATGTTCAGCTGGTACGATAATTGGCCAACTGCTACCCGTTGTGCCTCCTAATTCGAGGTCCTCCTCTATTGCTTTATCCCTCCTGATCAAAAAGAAAGACTTTTCGAACCGGAATATTAGCATCCATTTGGTCTACATGTTCCAGCCATCCCAAGCGATTAATGTTCACTTTTCTGACAAGGTCAACGTCAATGTTGAGCTCGTAAAGTTTGTTGTACAAAGAACGTCTCCGCAATTGGGCTCATGAGTAGCTCGAAAAATTCTTCACTCAAAAACACAACATGAACAGGATTTGGTTTGAGTAGTTCCTCGTTGTGTCTGATTAGCAATTATATTATTAATCGTATTCAAAGGGTAATTGCTAATCTGAAATACTCTCAACCAAAAAATATACTTTCTGAAGTTGCCCAAAGTTCAGTTATCGACCCAATCCTTTTCTGTCTTTTTATTAACGATTTACCACAAGTATGTCGAAATACATATGTAAATCTGTATGCCAATAACGCGCAGATATATAATACCTCTCTTGACCGCCAAGGCTACTGGAACATCTTTGGGCTAGATTAAATTCCGACTGGCCTTTCATTGCAATGGTCTCTAGATAATGGTCTGATTTTAAACTCAAAAAAGAGTCAATTAATTTTCATTTCAAAGAAACTTCACAATATGGGAAAGTTGCCACCTACGAGGCTTACCTTTACTAACTTCATGGTAAGTTTCGGATATAAATTAAATCCTTCCCTTTCTGACACTGATCGTGTTACGTTATTAGCATGTATTTAAGCAGGATTGCAAATGCTCTGGCTATTCTCTAGTTTTATACCTGTTAGCCTCAAACTGAGGTTGATAAAGTCCCTTCTTTTGCCGATCTTTGACTATGCTAAAGTTAAATCTAATATTATAAATTAGATTCCCTCTTCCAGCACAAATTATTTGTCGCTTTGAACGATATGGTTCGATATGGTTTTGGAGTAAGAAGATACGGCCACACATCTCATTGTCATAATCATGTCCTTCGGTGTTCATTACTTAATTTTTGGGAAATTAGATACTGTGTGTTTTAACATAAATTTATAAATAACTAATCACCACCGTATTAATTTCAAAAATTAAAATTTATTCAGTCGTCGAGAACGTTCAATCTTACCACGCCCTCTTTAAATACTTGAACTCGTATCGCCTCTTTCTCATTCACGTTGCCAGATCGTGGAATTCACTGTCTACCACCATTAAACAAGTAATAGGAGCTAAGAAATTTAAAAGTTCGCTATTTGCACACTTTTCATCATTCTAATTTATTCTTCTCTTTTTCTTTTTATTTCATCTTTCCTTTCAGCTTTTATTTTTTGCCCCCCTATCAATCCTCTGTACTAGTAACGAATATTTTTTAATTAAATTTAATCTATACTTTCGCTTAGTATTTTAATTGTGCTCCTTATTTTCATAAATTAATATAATGTGCCTAAATATTTTATTATATGCTTTCATGTACTACATATAAAAGACTTTTGTTCTTATTTGTACCTTGCCAAACTAAATTGAAATTGAATTGAATTCAAATTGATTATTAATCCGCCGTATCCTTGCGGTAAAGCAAGAGCCTTATTGCTCAACTGGATACTTAGGCCAAAGAACCAGCAATTTGCGCTCTTCATTTGATTTCTCTAACTTCCTCAAATTGTTGCTGCCTGTGGCGTATGATATGATAGCATATACGAGTATGTACAAGGTTTCGATCTCATTCAGGTTTCTGTTTAGATCTAGCTCGCTTAGCACGTTTCATTTTATTTTATAGCAAAACTTCCGGACTTCGGTGTAACGTTATTTTAATACAATATTTTTTATTTTATTTATTTATTGAATAATAAGGAGGTCATTGTGAGACCAACCACGATTCGATTGTGTCAGTAAAAACTCTGTGTGCATAAGACCTGCTTCAAAGCAATAAGGCTTCATCCCTATTATCTCTACTTCTGCACTTTGGCTACCACTGAAAATCCTTACTGACGTCAACTCAAAATTTTTAAAAGAAACTAATATAATGTATCTGCTCCGCTATAAGAGTTAGCCATCTCTGACATTGTATTATAGAATGACTATTTTGAATGAAGGCTTGTAGGTCCGAAAAAATACAATGCAGATATTCGGTCTTACTTCGTAAGCGTTTATCTTTTAAAGGAATGCTTTCACGTCGTTGCTATCATCTACGAAAATTATGGAAGTGCTGTTTTTTATTATATTTGGCGCGCATTCAAGGGGTTTTGAGTACTATGTAAAGTTTGCCCACAGTACGGGCGAAGGAAGATTAGATTGGCAAGAAAACAAGATGCCAATGGAACATACGTTTTTTTTTTGTTTTTTTTTTATATAATTTACGCGCGCCTAAGGGGTTAGATACCCTTTTACTGTTGCCAGGGCGCGGGCGGAAAGATAGAAGGAGGAGAAAGGAAAATTGTTTTTGTAGTGGTTTGAAACTCAGGTGTGTTTGGTTTCTATGTTTGCTCTCCAGGGGTGGGAGTCCGAATAGGACGGAGAGTTTTTCTTCACTCAGAGTGATTCGAGGTATATCACAGTATTTTTCTTTTCTGTGCTTGAAACTCTACAACAGCCAAATCTACGTGTCAGTGTTATGCCTTCACATGCAGAATTTTTCTGTCTGAGTTCCAATTACACAATGAAAAACTGACTTGCCATGGGCAGGATTCGAACCTGGACCCTCCGAGTGAGAAGCGTTTGCTACTACCACTACACCACTGCCACCCCGTTGGTTTTGAATCTTTGCAAGCTATAATGACTATTAAGTAAAGAGGTCGGCAGGCCGTTCTATAAACAACTTGTGCTACTGCGGAAAAAATCCCGATATTTCAAAGTACTCCAGAAAGTGGGTTTGAGGGTATACTGATGAACATTCATAGCAAAACGGGTGCTAAAATTGAAGGTTTGAAGGGGCCAAGTGCTACTGGCAATTTCGGAGCACTGGTGATGAAAACAGTGATTGAACAAGGTGAAGCAGGAGATATTACGTCAAAGTTTGAGTGTGTCGATTGACTGTACAATATTGGATGGACCTATGAGTCTTATCGCAAGTGCAAAGAGTTGTGGGGCGCATCTGACCAGATGTAGGCATTGTACCCCAATTTTGACCTGAAAAATGGCTTATATATTGAGGCCGGATTAGGAGTGGAAAATTGGAGGAAACCTACAAATTTCGCAGCGTTTTTTCCGACACCGAATATATTATTATTCCAGCGTATGTTAGAAATGAAAAGAGAATGAACTATTGCTCGGTTTCAACAATGCAAGTGCCATTCGGATAATAGCAGGGTGTCTTAATTTCACGTTAAAATAGCAAATTAATATACTGGATTAGAAGTAGTAGATATCATTGATGAAACATAAAAAGATTGCTGGAGGCAGAACAGAGCCCTATGGTATACCAGCATTTATTTTATGAACATCAGATTCGAATTGGACGTTCCGTAATTTTTTATTTATTGAAATACGAGTAGAGATTCATTGATCCCAAATGCACACATTCCCGACAAAAGAGCTTGATGCTAAACTCTGCAATAGCCTTAAAAATATAAAGTGCAACTATTTTGCTTTTGTCGGATTGATGTAGACTATGGTTCCACTTTTTGCTGAGACATACCTTGAAATCACCAGTGAAACTGATGCTACGAAAAAGATATTGGCGGTCATTGAGATGTTTTTGTGTTTCGAGATATTTCATGTGCTGACGGTTTTAGCGTTTTCTTAACAAATGCTCTTTTTCATCTATTCGAAAAGAGTCCATAGAGAGTATTCATAGGATTAATGAATGAGCTTAATCAGTGGTTTTAGCAGTGTGGAAGAACACCTCTTCAAAAGACACCTGGATCTTTAAGTACTTTATCTAATAAACGAGTGCGAATCTCAGTTCGTCCCATTTAGGATGCGACACGCTCAAGTGTAGGCAGAGTCATGACACTATCTAGCAGGTTTAAGCTAGCTGCAAAGTGTGTAACAAGCAGATTTCACTTATTCAAAGAGCTGATAATTGTATTGTCATTATAAATGAGCATTGATATTGGTGAAAAGGCAGAATTTCTAATGTTTTTGGCGTACGGTCAAAAGTTATTAGTCCCAAATTATTGTAGTATTGTTTGACTAAGTTGTTGGCGGTATTGAAATTTCACACGAATAACAATAACTGCCTTTGTTGTCTGGGCCCATTTGAACAAGGCAGAATTGTAGGACCCAAAGAACACTTCTCTAACCGCTGTAGTCGTAATACTCTTAATCCGACAAGGAAAAAAGGTTCTCATTCCAAAGAGAATAGTGCTTGTGATAATATCAAGAACGGCATTCTTCACAATCATTGTTAAATCCGACACTTGGCTTTCTGGTGTTACCATTGGTGGTCTGTCGGTGTACAAGAAATTAGCTGATACAGTGGTCCGTCGAGCCTAGAGGAAAGAGCTCAGGGTGAGAAAGTAAAAACAAATTCAGAGTATTAGCGTTATTATTATCAACGACGGGTGTTCGCATGGCCTCATTTTCCAGTTGGGTTAAGTTATTTCGCACAGCGAAGATCTCAGCAAATCGTCCTGAATTTCGTAGCCACCCGGAATTGTGTATTTTGATATCGTCCGTAATACCGATTTCAGTATGAGAATACAATACTTTTTATGAAGTCAGACAGCGCATCAAACTCCGAAGACATGTGAAATACCTGGACTCTTCTGCTAACGAATGGACAACGGTAGATAAAAAATGGGTCTTCTCTGGAAAGTAGATATTCTCGACGCTCCGAAATAAGTTGCAGGATGATCCGGAATATGCTGAAACATATTAATAAAGAGCTAAATTGAAAGGAGATATTCAAGACATGACGATAATTGAAGCAAACATTGTACTAACACTGAAAAGACTTGGTACTTCTCCTCCCCTGAGGACTATAATGATTCACAGCGCTTTGGAAGAACATAAGAAAAGCCGATCGACTTTGTGGAATTGATTGATTATTTGCCGGAGTAAACTATTCGTCACAGTGAACTCCTGTCAAGGTGAACTCCAGTCATTATCTCAGTTCACAATGCTAAGATGTCATGATTATTACTTTTGTTCAACAATGTGAATCACTCTGATCAGATCGGATTGGATGGAGTGACATACTCCAAGACCTGTACTAATAAGGTAGGCATATATTCTGCCAGTTTACACCTAGCTGCCATTAATTCCAGCATAAGTGTATTGAATCCAAAAGACAGGGAGCTCAATAATTATACAATACATAAATAAGGAGCGAGCTAAATGAACATTAAAAGTCGTGATCTAATAGTGACTCTATCATAAATGATTTCATTTCTACATTATTTGAAAGTTTCCCTTCTAACTTGATTTCTCACCAGGAAGTGTTCCAAATATTACCCCATGAAAATAGAAGGATTACCATTACCGTAAGGAGCTTATTCGCGGCAGCTTTTTAGCAGAAATATTGATTTACCTCTAAAAATGTTTACAAACTGAACTCAAAATATGTGGGATTAATTTGAATAACGTATGCGCTGTCCTAGCAATTTACGAAATTTTCGATTTGGAAGTCATTAAACCGTACTGTTGTAGGTTTTCATCAGGATTATTTTTGAGTCTACTATTAAAGTTCCGAGTGACTCACTTACTTCATTTACTGAACCATTCAACACAATTCCATAGAAAATTGTTCACGTAAATCTGTTTGTTTATCCGCAGGCGCTTTTATTAATTACGTGAACATTTCATTAAAATTTATAAGACCTTATAAGTTAGGTGAATTTTCGACATCCCACTTAAGGAATCCTCAGTGAGGGGATCTTCCAAAAACAAAACATTTCACTTGGCATCACCCACAACTGGGAAGCAACTGACTCTGCCTGACTGCATTAGCTAATTACAATTCATGTCAGGTGAGAGAAAAAATAAGAAGAAAACCCTGCTCCACACCACTCAAACCTTCCCTCCATGGTCTTTACTCCAACAGCTAACACTTTCATTATATCCAACCCAAATGATTGGAAGACAAGGCATCCAGGAAGTAAGAAGTAAAAAAAAAATTGTTCCAACTTTGTAACCAAGGCGAAGATTACCTTAATTCCCATGGTATCCGTTTGGAAGAGAAAGTTTAACCATGGTTAAGGCAGGAATACGAGTACAGACGGAACCTGGCCTTTCTGACGCTAATCCAATTGACTCAGAAACGAAGGTAGAAATAGCCTCAAAGTTCTTAAGTAATGAAATTCTTATTTTTTCTGTCTGTGAATGATTCCCCTTTCAAGGACGTTAGCTTTCTGAAACAATAAAAAAGTTGTACATCCTCTAACGTTTGGTTTGGAGATGGTGTCGTTTCTTCTTGAAGAAATACAAGGTTAAAGAAATTTGTCAGGTTGTGGCACTTGAAAATGAATTGGTGGTCTGTTTGGGTGACCATGGTTATCTACGTCGATAATTTAATTTCTTTTCAAGTGCCACGAAAACGGCGGAGACGCAGTATCAAAGAAAGGCTTTTATACACACTTAAAACCAAATGATTGGTTGGAGATGGTTTTCGTCTCTAAACAGGTTTTAGGTCCTTTTTGCAGGGATACTGTTGAAAAGTTTCCCCGATAAGAATAAGTCTATTTCTTTTTAAATTTTTGTATGAAACAGGACACAAGTGGAGGTTTTAAAGTATGACATTAGTCAGATTCTAAAACTTGCAGAAGTAGCTTACTTACTTTACTTGGTCGCGCTGCAGTCCATTGGTTGGGCTTCAATCACCAAGCGTCTCAAGCTAGCACGATCTCTTGTCAGCCGCCTCAGTGCTGAACTCCACCTGCCTGCGGCACCTTCCTTAGATGTGGTCGTCCGTTGCTGCGCCGCTACTTCTACTGCGTTAGAGTCGTAAACTCTTTGGGCTGGAGCTGTGGGGTACATTCACTTAATTTGGCCCAGACATCTCAATCGTTAGATCCGTAGATGCCTGACTTTTTTTAAGTGCTTCTCGTGCAACTGTTTAGTCTAAACAAAAACTATAACTACAATAGTTCGCAGTTATAATCAATGGTGAAATTCCGGGCTAACCATCGGTGGTGTGCGTTCTTTTCTGACGACAGCATGTACTTCCTTTTGACCTGTTTAACGCTAGGCCCCATTTTGGACGCTTCGACGTGTTCACGAAAGCCTCTTTGACAGCTAGCTATGTACGTCCAATTACATTAATACCATCTGTGTACGCAAGTAAATCTCAGCAATTCAATCGATACTCTGGGTGTGTCAACTGTCAATGTCAAAAATGTTACAGCCAGTAGCAGTGATAACAAAAACAAGCGCAGTCGAACCACAATTTATATAAATATGATTCATTGACGAAGGCAAAGGAAACAGTAAAGCCGCATGGTGTAAAATAATATACGAGTATATTTGGTTCAAATTCTTATGCGAGAGGTGAAGGCAGGAAAAGTCCTCTTAATCAAATCCTTTAATGATTTTGCACTTATTTAGTAATTGGATCCTTCTGGGAGGAAAATACAATACTTTCATAGATGACAAGTCAATTCACTTTTACACAAATAAATTTAAGACTGATAGCGGGGTTGGTGGCAGTGTTTTCTCAGATAAACTTAATCTAAGCCTCTAAGCTTCCGTTTTCCAAATCACTGTAGCGTATTCCAGGCGGAAATTTTGGCGATTAAAGAAGTCCTGTCCTAGCTGAAGAAAAACGCGGGATCCGCATCTTTTTGGATAGTCATACCGCTGCCAAGTCCTTGGACTCAGTCTCATCATCTCTTAAGGAGATGGCAGAGCGATTAAACTTGCACCTATATTGGGCGGCGGGCCACAGAGTCATTCAAGAGAATTGTAGCTCCGACGAACTCGCCAAAATCGGAACCACTCTACCTATTCGGTATAACAGTCACTAAATACAAACTAATATTAAAGCTGGATGCGAACAAAAGAACAAACTATTGGGTCAACATATATAGCGACCAAACAGATCTGGCAAAACCTGGATCTGAATCGTTCCAGCAGTTTGATCTTTCTAAATAGGAAACATCTCAGTGCTATCATAGGTGTCCTCACTGGACGTTGCCTTATAAGCAAGCATTCAAGAAGGCTTGACGTCCTTAGACATGATTTTTGCAGAAGCTCCATGTACGAGGAGGCAATCCACCCCTACCCTACACTTTCTTCTATTGTACAATGACTTAAGCGATCTAGACCAGTCTCCTACGTTTCATCATAAGTTCAATCGGTTCCAGAAGTAGGAGGATCACAGATCCACGTGGCATCACAATGGACCAATAACCCTAAGTGGGTTGTTTTTTCTAACAGCCGCTCTTACCTAATCCAAACTAACTAAAAGTAACTACTCCATCTTCACCTGTAATGAATTTTGAAAATGATCTGATCGATGACTTCTCCACCCTTAATCCACTTAACTCAAACTGTGATAATATCTTTTCAAATGATTTCGCTTTCAATAATAAACGCGTGTGCAGTACAAATGTCGGCAGCCTGAGAGAACATTGTTCAACCCTTGTCACGCATGTTGATGCGTTTTCTTGCATTCCAGACATTTTCATTCCAGCTGTGTTTGAAATTTGGATATACGAGTATACAAGTAGCTTTCAAAACAATGATTATTGTATTCCTGGGTTTAACTTTGCTGCTAAAACAAGTAAAAATTACGCTGCAGGTGGAGTTGCGTTTTTTTGTGAAAGTAATTAATGTGTTGAATGTTGACTGTTTGAATGCTGATGTGTTAAAGATTTCCATTGAGATAAGCAATGAATTATTTGTTCCTTTAAGTGCCTAAAGGCTTCATATGTTTAATGTTTTATTGTATATACGAGTAAAAGAGTTTGCTGATCTCTTAGATAAGGAAAAATCAAACAATTTTGTTATTGTAGGTGATTTTAATATTAACATTTTGAACTGTAGTGAATTTGTATCTAGTTATTTGGCACTCGTAGTATCAGTTAGGGTTGCATGCTTCATAAATCAGTCTACAAAAGATGCATCTGGTAAATGTTTGGACCATTTTTATGGGCGCTTCAAAATCGTTCCATTTTGCCGTTGCGAGAAATGTGTCCTTAATTTCGTGATAACTGATCATTCCATGACGATACTCAGTGTTAACATTTCAGAAAAGAAGGACACTTAAATTGCCATACCCTCTCAGAGAACTAAAATTAACTTTATTGAGCTTGAAAATTGTCTTTTGCATAAGACTTGGTCTGAATATATAATATGCGAATCTGTTGCTAAAAAGGCTAAAACCGTGGATATCTAGTCATTTATTAAACAAAAAATTAGGTAAAAATAAACTTAGAATGAAGTGCAATTAAGGATTAAGGAGAAAATACAAGAGATTATGTATGGAGTATGCCGATTTGTCCCGAAAGATATTACAGGTTACAATTAAGGGAAATTTAAAAAGTGAATGGCAAGTAGTTAATATGTAGCATAATAAATAAACCAACTAGGGGTAAAAAGCCCTCTATTTTAAGGGTTGATGACTGCGAGGTGTCCAACAAAATGTATGATGCTAATGCATATAAGAACTATTTTCTAATACAGGTAATAGTTGACAACCATGGTCAGTCTCTCGCCTATTGCGGATGTAGTGGAAAGTAGAAGGTTTGTGTTTAAGCCCATAACATCTTTTGTAGTCGTAAGGGAAATTGACTCATCAACTTCATCGAATTCGTGTGGAGTAGACGGTATTGCAAGCTTAGTCCCTAAGAATGTTTCGTATTTTGTAATAATATCAAATTTACCTTGCGTGTTTGAAGGTGTCTCTTCGGATGGCCTTAAATGTGCAGATCTTATCCCATTGGGAAAAGAGGGTTCTCCTGCTGAAATCGGTAATTATAGCCCCATCTCACTTATTCCAGCTTTCAGCAAAATATTTGAAAAACAAGAAGAACAGGATAGTGATCTTCTTATGTAAAAATCCAGCTCTGCAATCCAGTTCAATTTCGATTTGAAAAATGAAAGTCAACAGAATAATGTCTAAACTTGGTAGCAAAAAATGTACAACTGGTCTTATTATTGATAAAACCAAAGCATTTGATATGGTTAACAACAATTGTTTATTAAGAGAACTGCAAAAAGCAGGATTCCGTTGTTTTTTGCTAAATTAGTTACGGTCGTATCTTGGAAATAAGTCGCAAAGAGTTTTTTTCGTCTTCCACTTACCGTGGTAGTTTATGTTTAATTAGCTTCCTTAGTCGATTAGAACAATATCAATACGTGGGACGTTCATCAAGCATTTAAAATATTGGCTCTTCCAACTTAACTACGAAAACGTAGATAAACTGCTATTCATTTTATTTCTTATAGATTATAATGTGTATATACATTATGTTATAACGGGTGACCACATAGAAATGGTAGTTTTTCCAATTGTTATGTTTCAGCAGCTGTCATGACATCCAGCTGTCAAAATATTCAGTAAGGTTTGCCATTTCAGCATCCATCGTTTTACGCTTGCCGATTGTGCAGGTAATACGTCGCACCGTCGAAAAGTTTGAGCGCCAGTATACTCTTTGGGATCTTAAGCCACCAACCAGATAGAGATTGGTGCGAAATAAGGAAAACATAGCCGCCGTAGAGAACAAAGAAGACCCAGAAATGTTAATTCAGCGCCGATCAGCTGAATTGAACATCGCCAGAGAGCCAACCCGGATTATTTCGCCACTGAATTTGGACCTACTTCTGTAAATGCTTGTGCTAAGGCAAGAATTGAAGACAGACGACAATAGACAACGACGAGAGTTCGCTAATTTGGCCAAAAAATCATCTTCTCGGACGGGGCCCATTTTTGACTCAGCAGCTATGTCAAGAAGCAAAATTCCCGTTATTGGAGTGAACACAATCTACCAGTGTTCGTACAAGCATCAATGCATCCACAAAATTGACTTTTTGGTGCGGTTTATGACATGAGGGCATCATCGGATCTTATTTCATTCGAAATGAGGAAGGAGACACCGTTACCGTAAATGACTTCAGGTGTAAAGCGATGTTAACCGACTTTCTGTAGTCAGAGCTCGACAAAATCGATATATCCGAGCTGTGGTTCCAACAAGATAGCAATATATGCCATAAATGCGACGCAACGTATTTATGCGAATCTACGTTGTCTACGTCCATCGTTGCAGGCTTGCATTCACTTTCGAACGACATTCACGTGGTAAGAACATTTCATTTCATCAGTCGGGCACTTCTTATGCACTCAGATCACGAAGTAGCAGGGTCAGTGGACTGAATTCTTCCCTCCTGAATACATTCGGTAATGTGAAAACATCTTACTTCTTTTTGCTTTTACTTGCTTTTACTTCTTTCAGCTGAGCATAGAGGATGTCAATGTTGAGGAATGAGAAATGTAATTTGAGAAAGCTACATGACATAATCCATCTGAATAAGCAGATGGTAAAAAATAAAGAAATGGATGGAAGTTGAGAGACGGTGTCTATCTAATACATCAAATCTCTAAATGGGCTTTAGAAAAATTCCAATCAAATTCCAATTCTGTTCATATTCATGATAATCTACAAACCAGTTACAGGCCATATTGAAAAGAAGATTCGCAGCGGATGTTAGTGCAACTGATCTTAGAGGCAGTCATGACGATTGTGTTCCCAGACTTAGTTTCTGCAACAAACATGGCAAATGACAATTGGCTTATGTCTGGCTACTTTTCTCCACCTGGAACTGCAAGTTCCCCTAAGCCAATTATTGAACTGTAGTAGCAGAAAAACGAGTCACGTGCTATGTTGTGATATCAATACTTAAAACACCATTCAAGGCAGCAGAAAATGAACTGTGTGGAAATATGCGAGTATCCTACTGCAAATCATTCTCTCATCTGAATCATCTATCAGCAATATTGACAGCAAATTGATATTTTTGCGCTTCAACATGCCAAAAGGTTTCGTCCTTCATACACCATTCGATAATGGATTTATTCACGAGTCGTGTTGCATATTTTGACGTCCTTATGAAGAAAATATTCCAAACCTGTCTTAATCGGAATGCCTTCAGACACATTTAACCCAAGTGTTGACCTTGCTATAATGACGCTTCAGAAGTCATCTTAGAGAGTTTTGAATCATCCCGGGACTGTTACTTTCACTGAATTTCGAACAACGCAATGACCCTTTCAAACCTTTTCAGATTAAAGCATCAATAAGAATATTTACGTATTTTTTAAATGCATTCACACAAAGGAAACATTTCAAAAATGATTTTCTTGTGTAAAGGAGAAATTTTTCCTGAATTTTTTCTAAAATGAGTTTTTTAGTTTCTTCATTCGTGGTGGAAAATATTTATTGGCATTTTGTGCTGTGTGCCACACCGTTCGGTGTACTTAACACAGAACATAACTGTTGAAACTGCAAATGTATTTTCGGGCTCTACTTAGCCAGTAATTGAAAGTTGAAGCGAATGTTATGGTATGACCTATTTCTAGGACAAATTCAATCTTTTCCCAACCTTTTTTGAATAAGGTGCTTAAAATCGGTGGCATCGATGTGATGAATTCGCCAGAAATGCCGCAAATGATGCGCTGTGTTCCTCCCGACTACCTGCATGAAACACCTTGTTTCACGAAGAGCACAGGCATACATTGTAACACTACTCGCCTATGAAGCGGCACCACATGGCAGGATAAGAGCACTTTCTCCGCTAAGGTGTGTAGAAAAACATCGGCTTCTGCAGACTAAGAAAGACCAAAAGCAGCACGCGATAGACGAAATAGAAAGGTACTACTCTAGAAACAATCTATGTTAGAAAAATTTACCAATGGTTAAAAGGAATCCAAAAAACGGCCAACGCAGCCCCATAGAGGAATTCGTTACTGTCAAACGGAGCGAAGGCCCTCAGAATTATGGTATTATTATTATTGGCCAGGGTCCCCCCCGGACAACTTTATTTACCTGATATACGAGCAAAAAAAACTTTAAACTATCAAAGATATTCTTAAACTAATTGAGCGTGGAAAAATGAATGCCTGGTCGAGGGAGGTGATAACGAGTACTTCTAATGAGCATGGCTTTTTGATTATATATTTGCTGCTATTTAGAGCAAAGGCTTCAGCGTAGTTTATTGTTGTATGCAACATCCTTGATATTGACAGTAATTGGTGCGGTGAGTTCGAATCAGGAGAAGGTGGACTGATTTTCTTTTTTTTTATAATAATTTAAACTCCCCGAGAAATAACCACTGAACCCAAACATCTATTTCTCTCTCTATAGCACGTTCTCCGGCATTTTAAAAGTAGTCACATCATCTTGAGTGTCCTAATAATGACGCCTAAATCAACCATGTCTGCAAATTTACTTAGGCTAATTGTTTTTCTTGTAAGCCAGCGTAAGATTTCATCACCTCTGTATTCACAAAGGAAGATGGTGATCATTTGATCTTGCGAATGAAGCGAGGCACTTCAGTATTGAAGATATTCAACACTTCAAGCGGTCAATGTACAATGGAACAGGAGCAACACCAAGTCTCAGCCAACGTTCGTCTATGGATATCTTAGAAATGTTACGATGAAATTTAACGATGAAAAGTAGCAATCGTAATAAACCTCCAAAATCCTTTTCAAGCCGCATTAAGCACTGACGATCATTGGCATACATGTCCAGCAGCCATCTGAAGTGCCACAACTAATGTGCTGGGTTTCATTCGACCACGATCGAAAAACCTCTAAGTTGATGAAAATTGCAGACACATGTAGCTAGAAAGTTCATTCTTCAAGTTCATTCAAGCCCAAAAGG
Organism: Volucella bombylans; assembly: GCA_949129095.1. Taxonomy (NCBI): domain Eukaryota; kingdom Metazoa; phylum Arthropoda; class Insecta; order Diptera; family Syrphidae; genus Volucella; species Volucella bombylans. The sequence goes on from OX422143.1 coordinate 87,702,156, forward strand.
CCCGATAAGAAATTTGTGGAGATTAGCAGGAAGGTAATTGATTAGTAGAATCACAGTTGGTGCTGAAGATATGGTAAACCCACATCAGACAGAATGAATCATTCAACTTGGGTGATGAAGGCTAAGACCTCCGTCCACCCGAACAAAAATATCATGGATGCCGGACCTTCGCGCCGAGCTATTAAAAGCAATAAATAACAAGGCACTCATTTCCAAGACTTTGTGGGAGGAGAGTAGGCCTTATAACTCGATACCCGAGACTCTTTATCGTCTATCTCATTGGCCTCAATTAGTGCAATTTTAGGTCCAGGAAGCCGAATATTGACTCAATACTAAGCACCCCTTGATCGATTTCGAGGCCGCATAAATCAGCATCTATAGAGATGAACTATACAGAGTTATGTCTAGTTTTGACATCCTCCAATCATCGCAGGTGCTGGAAAGTATTGAGAAATGCATAAATGTGTTAAGTTGTGTAAGAGGACCAACTAAGTAAATACATAAATACAATTCTACCAACAACAAGGACAAAAAGCAACAACAAAACAAATAGAATTTTTGACATACGTAGGTATAGGGATTTTGAATGCTTTAATTGCAATACAGCAGAATTCAAACTCAGAGTTATTTACTTACTTAAGGTGGCGCTACAATTTGGGGTGGACCTTTGTCTCAACCAATAAGCATCTCCAGCCAGCTCGATCTTTAGCTAGCTGCTTCCAGTTTCGCACGTTAAGTTGTCTGATGTCCCCTACCACTTGCGTGAGCCAACTTCGTCACCGTCTTCTGGTTAAGTCAATGTGGGTGTACAGCTCGTACATTTAATTATCGATCTCGTTGTATCTCCTCCTCCATTTTACCTCTTTGTCAGTATCGTCGGCGTATGGAAGTAATTTTAGGGAATTTTGAAAGATAGTGCCTCTTGTGTTGGCGCGTAAGTTACCCACTATTCTTCCAAGAATGATTTTAAAGAAATCGCCTTGTCTGAATCCTTTTTTGACATCAAAGATCTCGATGAGTTCTTTACCGACCTTGATGAAGCAGCGTACATTCTCCGTCATTATTCTACATAGCAGGGATGTCAAAACTAGACATGGCTTCGTATAGCGCGTCTCTACACATGCTGACATACGCGGCCTTAAAATCGATGAAGAGGTGGTGTGTATCTATTTGGAGCCCATGGGTTGTTTTCAAGATCTTCCTAGACTTTCCTGTCCTGAAGCCACATTGATATGGGCAAATCAGGTTGTTGATCAACTACTTCAGGCGTTTATACAATACGGCAGAGAGGATCTTGTAGGCGATGTTAAGAAACCTGATGTCCCTGTAGTGAGAGGTTCTCATTTCTTGAGGATCGGACAAATAATGCTAAGCTTTCATTCATGGGACATACTTTCGACCGACCATATTTTACAAATGAGTTGGTGTATACCGCTTTGAAGACCTGATCAGTCAGACCATTCGTTCCAGCAACTTTGTTGAACTTAAGCTTAGATATGGCTATCTTTACTGCATTCAGGTTGGGTGGGCATCATCCAGGTTGAAAACTTCATTCTGCCTGATAGCGGTATTTGGTTCGTCATCGAAATCATATAGTCTACAGAAGTGCTCTTTCCAAATCCTCAGGATCGACTCTACAACGATGTTCCCTTGTTCGTCTTTACAGGCTTCGGTTCGGGATTTATATCTCATTCCTGAAATTGCACCTCTCAACTTCATCGACAGCGCGCTTCTCATGTTTATTCTTTTTCCTCTTGAAAAGCCGGTGTTCGTCTCTTCTCTTCTACTCGTAGAGCTCGTGAGCCGCTCTAGTCCTTCTATGCAGCATCGCTTTGTATGCATCTTGCTTATCTGCATGTAGTGACCTAGTGAAACACAGCACATCAGAGGCAGCGTCTCTGATGGCTTTTTGACGATTTTGTCACTGGTCTTCGATACTTAATGCTGGCGGCGTAAGATCTATTAGAAGAGGGAGACTCGATCGGGAAAGGATTTGGCGGTATCTTGCGATTGTAGCCGTCCGACCTCAAACTTCCTCATAATATTAGCTCGTCCTTTCGATAATCAGTATATCCGCAACAGTATCTTGGCTACAACTAGATAATGGTCCAAGTCGATGTTGGCCCCTTGAAACATTCGGACATCCATAATACTGGAGAACTGCATTGCGTCGATCGCAATGTGGCCAATCTGGTTGACGGTTGATTGATAAGGAGTTCTCCAAGTCTCCTTGTAGATATCGAGATGAGGGAACCATGTGTTAACTATGACAATGTTTCGCCCCGCCACCGCAAGGTCGATTAGGCAGAATTCGTTATCGGAGGTAGCGTCGTGCAGGCTATACCTTCAGGCAGTACTCCTGACTTTGCATTAAAATCACAATTTCAATTCCATAACTAGAGCACTGCTCGTAAGTCTTGTCCAAGGGCTCGTAGAAGCCATTTTTTGTGCCATCATATTTGGCAAATTTAGCCTTAATACGGATTGTTACGAGGCACTTGTTCACATGCCGAAAACTCATGATTTCTTTCCTAAGTCTGCCTTTAGCAACGAATTTGCATCCAAATATGCGTTGCTTTTGCTGCCGATGACAATCGTCGTAGTAGATGTTGCAGTTGTTCATCCTCATTTTGTCCGGCCCATCCCATCGCATTGCTTGGATGGCGGTTGCAACATTACAACAGTAATGCTCGTGGTCTATTAAGGGACCTAACATTCCACGTGGTGATCAGAAGTTCGAAGTTCGTTTGCAGGGGTCGTCAGCAATAGATCCGTCCGTATCCGAAGCTTTTACTGCTTCGTGATTTAACTTTTTTTCCAAAAAGAGTTACACTTGCCAATATTTGGCATATGAAGGGACTTGAGTAATAAGGCCATATTGAGAAACACTGTGGGGACTTTATAGAGAACCTACAATAAATCATCTCAATCCTGATCTAAGTTCCGGAAGCGTGGACGTACATAAGTGAAGCTGGGTGCAGATATCCTTGGATATACCTATATTATATATAGAGGAAATGTATATACATAGATTTACTCGTATTTCGCAAATACTTTACCCTTTTCTTATACTTGGATGGAATATACTCGTATGGAGTCCGTTAGTAGTTCGTCATTCGTGCTACATATAAATAGTCGTCACACTGAATTGGACAACTTTAAATGGAAGTCTAAAGTCGATATGAAATCCCTGGAAATACCTGCATCTGTATTAATTATAGAATATTCGTACACAATCCATGCGGTCATAATACAATACATATTCGTAAACCGTTGCAGCTACTAACCACATCAGCCTCAATAACAGCAATCGATACCAGCGTTAACATAATTGGACGTCAGAATTTATGATGAGGTGAGGCTATGAGTTAACAATGAGTTTACGCCCTAGGCCTACTGGTGTTAATACCTAAAATGACTTCCTTACCCTGAGTGTATCCTAGATGATGGGTTTCTGGTCCCCGTTTAACTACCCATGCTACAGCGCTTAATTTAAAATCCTGCAACTATTCGTAATTTTTATAATCTTACTGGCCGCGTCCCATTCTTAATCCTCGGCCTTCATTAGCTTCATCGATCACCTGACGGGACGGCTGCACATTACGTATGCACCATACACCATGCACCAAAAGCACCAGAGTGGCAAAAGCTATTTAATCCCTGTCAAGGACGAATCGTTTAATAAAACCTCACAACCAATTATGCTAAGTTAGAGCGCAGGTTGGCGTATACCACATATGTACTGGTATTCGTCTACGAGTACTCGTATACGTACATATGTACCAAAGTGCCATGATAAAACAGTATTCTGGAGGATGCAGTTAATTAAGGTGAATAACTTTAAATCTTTTTGGCAACAGTACTCTGACAGAGGAAGTTGTACGTACAAGGTGAACACGAACCTAAATGAGGGTGTAATTAGTCGCCACACTGATTAAACGTTGCAAGTGCGCATTTTCCTTCAGAAGTTGCATGCTATCAAGTGTTACAGCCCCATCAACCAGTTCCACGTCCGTATCCGTATCCAATGTGGAATTTAATTTTTTTTTTTTGTCGTAATTCTGGTATTGCGGCTTCCGCAGTTAAATTTATGGATGCACAGTGGTAGAAAGGATGTTTTAACATAAATACATGACTACGATATTTCATAGAACCCTTTAGATGTACCTTCTTACACGATATTACCTTAAAAGCTTGTAGTAACCTCAAGACGTCGTTAAGTGGTATGTGTACGCATAAGTGGGTTCTTAATGGCTCAATGATGCATGAAAAGTATGATTTCGCATGTAACCCTATCTCAAGAACCGAAACATCGACAATGTAAGTGTAGATAACATTACTGTCAAAAGTTTCCAGACACACAGTTTGCAACCTACTTGAACTGACTTAAAAATTATAGAGTCTCTATCAAGTTCAATCAACGGTTCCACTGGGAACACTCGTGTCTTGGAAAAAATTCACTCCTAATCGAGTTAAAAGATTACATCCAGCATGCTGGAATGAGATTTTGTGACAAGTGGTGCGGTATGGTCGTTAACCTTTGGATATGACATAACCTATCGGTGTATTAATTGGATTCGTAGTAAAGCTACCCTGTCTATGCGAGCAAGTGTTTCAGAACTTTTTTTGCGAATCATGTGAATTGGAAGAGCATGTCTTTGAGACGAGTATATCTTCTCAGGTTATTGACTTTCGATAATAAAATATGGTGGTAGAAATACACCTACTAAAGAAAGATGCACCCTTAATGAACCATTAAGTACACTTAATAGAGAAGGAAAAGAAAATTTTGAAAGTAATACGAGTACGGATCAATGAATCCGTAGATTTTTAAATGAAAGATAGTTTTTTTTCGCAATAGAATTTCCTTTGAGCTCAAAATACGTCTAACATTTCTCCAACTTGTTAATCTATTTTTTGTTTGAACGACGTTTTCGCCGTTGGAGCCAAGCCATCTCTTCAGGTTTGGAAACAGGAAATAGTCACCGGAAATAAATCCGGGGAATATGATGGATGAGGATTCAAGAAATTTTGCGTGTCATTTGTTTCTTCTTGGCCAAATGAACTCGTTTTTGCTTTAAACCGTCGTTGGACCCGTCCAGTAAGTTGGTATAAAATTTGCGATGCCGCGTGCATCTAATAAAACTGGTCATGAATGACTTTGACAAGAATGACTTTGGTCATTTTCACCGCTGATTCGGCCGGAGAGATCCACAGTTTCGATTGCTGCTAGGTCTCCAGAGAGTGCTGTGGCAGATTCATCTTCAATCAAAGGTTTTGAAATGGCACGCAATTCGTCCTCATTGCGGTTGAACAACGCCAAAATTTCCTTCGGACACACAAACTTAATGACGCAGCTTGCTTAAAATTTGTTGACAGTAATCTATTGACAGATGGTTGGTGAAGGGAGTAGCATTGCTTTTTAAGGTATAACCCCAGAAATTCAAAAAGCCATGGACTTATTGATGCACCCACGAGAAGAAGACATCGTCCACCGAAATAGAGCGCTGCCTTTCAAGTCGTAACTGTATGATGCTTTAGTCTGATTTATTACAAGCACTCATCTGTTTTTCTTGTAGGTTCTTGTCTGGTTTTCCTTTCATAGCTTATGCATAAAGAGTTGTCGAAGGTCCAAATCCATCCCGTTGGATTATATAGACGTGCAGTATAGTTTTAGTCTTCCTTGCATCCTGAAGAGAAGTTTTAAAAACGAGATCAACACTTGCAGAATCCCCTTTTCCTCTTGAATAGCTACCAATAGCCTTTCACAGTTGCTCATCCATTTTCGTAGCGGGAAACGTTTCCCTGAGCTGTAACTGCATCTAAATGACTTTGGCTTCTGAGTCTGCTCCATGAATAAGATCATCTATGTATAAGTTTCTCCTTTGCACCTTTATAAGCCGTAAGTTGTTGCAGAGTTCACCTTTTCTCCTTCTCCATCTCTCCACAAAATAAGTTGGTATAACGAATCTGCCCGCGGATCCCATATTTTTCTAACATTTAAAAAAAAAAGACCATAAAAATACCAATTAAGCAATGTGATCAAAGATGTCATCTCGTAAACTCGGGCCAACGTGCCATCTGGCGATTTTCAAGACAAGTTCTTGGTATTCTCTGAAAACCCCCTTAGTATTCCTCGTAGAAAGACGGACTTGTTTAAATTTTCCCTATCAGTGGATGTGTTCCCTCCCTAAGTGGAAGTTGAACAACCTATTTTGCGTCCCTTTGAAGCTAGTGCACCCAGCAAAAATGTGTTTCGCATTTCTTCTCTTCCTCTTCTTTATGTGGAGATATGTTATTCTTGAGTGACTGCTTGGTGAAATATCTCGGGAGAGTTTCCACGGCAATTCCATATCTTGAGTCATAGAGGTCCCTGGTGATCCTCTAACTATGCGTTCAAGGAAACTGGATGGTTAAACATCGCTGCCAGGTGAAATATCAATTGTTCTTGATATATTAAAACTGGATCAGCAAGTTCAATATGCACATGGAATATTGTACGTTAGGCAGCCGTAAGTTTTCGTAGGACCAAAGCATTATTCTGCTAGCCGAAGTTCTCGTTCACCTTCGTCACAATTGTGCGAGAAATTTAATATTTACAGCTGGCTGTATTGGCCTCTCCCTCACCAATAATATTTTACTCAACAGTAAAATATGCCTCCCATCCAGGATCTAGTAGCGTTCGCAGTTGAAACTTTTACCCATGGTTGCTAAAACCTCAATAAGAGCCGTTGCCAGAAGAACATGAACTTGGCCGTTTTCGGATATAACCGCGATGTATGCTGGCAAAGTTCTATTGAAGGATGTGCAAAACTCCGCCTGGATGCTTGTATACAATTGGCACTCAAGTATCCTGCAGGTCCCAAGCCCGGGTGAAAGAAGAGTGCTATCCCAGTGGGGTACCTTGATGAAGACGTTGCTGAAGTGCCTTTCACATCAGTACAGGACCTTGTCCAGTGCCGTGAAGACAAGCAAGTACACATTATCATAGGTTGCGACTCCAACGCACACAATACGATTTGGGGCAGCTGCGATATAAACAAAAGAGGTGAGTCACTATTATAATTTCTATGATATACAGCAAAAACCTAAGTATGCTCTCTCGTCTCCCTTTCTACAAAATATCGTGGAAAGTTGACATAAGTCCGAGGAGGCATCTTTATCAGATGCAACACCGAAAATGCACCTTTTCGTTTCGTAGCGGTCAAAAAGCTTGCTGCCGTCAGCAACACTAACAACAGTGGATGTGGACGAGGCACAATCCCAGCTAAACGACATCATTATCTCCTCTTTTAAAAACATCTGTGGGCACGGTGTATCAACGGAGGTACACGGTGTATCTGTGTTAAAACGGTGTATCAACGGAGATTTCACTTCCAAGAAATCTCAGTTTGTCTGTAAAACTTTTCAGTCCGGATAAGGTTAAGTGGGCTATCAACTTATTTAAGCAATACAAGGCACCAGGTATAGACGGTATTTTTCAAGCCTTGCTACAGAAAGGTGTAGTCTTCCCTGTGTCTACCTTAACAGCCTTATTTAGGGGTTAACTTCAACTGGGGCTACATACCACGTACTTGGAGAGAGGTCAAAGTAGGTTTTATCCCCAAACCAGGCAACAAGCCTAGTGAACTACCTAAATTATACCGTTCTATAAGCTTGAGATCATTTTATCTGAAAACAATGGAAAGAGTTATTGACGTTCATATCAGAGAAAGCTAAGAAAATAGCTTGCCTCTGCACTCGTATCGTATACGCGTATCAGAAGGGCAAATCGACAGAAGGAGCTCTGTTAAAGCTGACAGCTGAAATTAAAAGCTTCTCCCACCTTAAAGAAATTGCACTTTGTACGTTTCTTGACATAGAGAGTGTTTTCGACAATTCTGAATATGACCCCATATCCACATTGATCAACTGATAAACAAATGAGTCAAGCGAAGCTTGAAAGTTAGATAATTACTACCTCATCAGGGCCGACTTCAGTATCAGTATCAGCTGTGAGGGGCTGCCCGCAGGGGGACGTATTATCATTCCTCCCGTGGTCTTTGTTCATTGATTATCTGCTTAACAAATTAAACAACTTAGGCTACAACACAGCTGGTTATGCCAATGCCCTAGTCATCATCATTAAGGGCAGAGAGGCTAACAAATGTCACTCTGCATGTATGCAAAATGCCCTTAAGATAGTCCTAGACTGGTGCACAAGGGAGAATCTCTGCATAAACCCAACTAAGTCTATCATAATTCTTTCACTAGAAGGAGAGATATAAAGCACACTGCTCTCTGAAATACAGGAACTTGATATGATTTGCGCGGTAACAGATCGCATTCAAATAACATATGCTTCAAAAAAGAAGCATGGGTTAGCAATAACCCACCAAAGAGCCAAAATGGCATAAAATGGTATACGAGTGGTTCTAAAATGGAATCGGGAGTTGGAGCTGGTAAACACGGACCAAACAATAGCGTCACCTATTCCTACAGGGGAATAAGCGCCAGTGTATTTCAGGCAGAACTTCACGCCATGCAATAATATGCCAAACATACATATCTACATCTCCGGTATCAAAGGCGCAAAGATCCATATATTCAAGGACAGTAAAGCAGCTATAAATGCGCTTAGCTCGCACACCATTGACTCCAAATCAATCATGTACTACTTCAAGACCCTCCAAAAACGTACCCCAAATTATGGTGGTTTCCTAGTCATGAGGTCATTGATGGGATTGAAAAGGCTGACAAACTGGCCAAAAAGGGCTCAAAAACTCCCTCTAATGGACCTGAACCCTTATGCTGCACTCCTACATCAGCAGTCAATTTAGCTCTTAATAGCTGGGATCATTCGACATTAATCTCATATTGGGAGAATAGCCCAGGTCTAAGACAGGCCAAACGAGCCATCCTGCCCTCAATAAAAATACCAATAGATGTCTAAATCTATTGTAAGTCGGCATGATATCAAAAATTTAGTAGGTTACCTCACAGGACATCACGGTTTAAAATAAAACCCAAACAAAGAAGACGAAACATATTTTATGTGAGCCATCAACGGAATTAGCAGGAATTAGTGCCTTAGATTTGAAACAATTCCGAATAGAATGTGACCCCTGCCTAAAAGATCACTTCCGAATTGTGAAATTGTGCCTGACGTAAAATTTTTAGATTTAGGTCGGTTAAAGCCTGATGGAGATTATCAAATGGCGTCCAAAGTTCTTGATCTCATTAAAATGCAATCTTCTAAGACGCTGTGTGTCGGATAATCGACATGAGTCGAAATAAAATACGGAATTCCCAATGCCGTCGGGTGGTAAACGGAAGATTTTTGCCGTTGTCACAGTTCTTCCAATTATTGGTATTTGCTATTCAACTATTTTTGAAGTTGACCGACTTCTTCAGTTTGTTGACGGCAATATGGTTGCACACAGATGACAAGTGCAGTAAGTGTAGCTTTCTTTATTTCAATCTTTCAACTTTAACTCTAAATTGGCTAACTTATTCAACTTGCATTTTAAGAAACTGATTTACTGATTTTTGAAAATCGATTCTGGAATTAGTCCGATGTTGATGACTTAAAATATTACTAAATACTCGGTACTAACTCGATAAACATTGGCTTCCAAGTTATCTGAAATCTGAGGATTGTTGGCATAGACAAGTCTCTTTTAAAAAGTCGAACGGTATTAAATCGCACGATCATGACGTACAATTCAATTGATGCCATTATGTGATGCGTCCATCAAACCTTTAACGCAAATCCTTCATTGTTTAGAGTTTTATCATCAGTATCATCATGTTTGCGACCACATGTTCTCTAGATCATAATCATAAATTTCATGTTTGACTTTCATCTTTTTTGGAAGGGCCGATGACTCCGTCCGACCACAATGCACACCAAATCGTGATGTTGTATTTTTACAGCTTCTTGAAAGATTGTACTCGTATATGTTTAGTGTTAGTTTCGGATCACATATGCGGTGTAGTTGACGCTGGTTAGGAGATTTTGTTTTTTCACAATAGGACAGGTGATGCTAAAACTTCGTTTATCTGGCATACCTCCCTATTTAACAGATGAGCTGTAGAATGCTCCTTATCTGATAATTTCCTCCATTTTTGAAAGCTTAGCTCCTACAGATTAGTTGGATTTGAATTCAGATTTTGCTTTGCTCTCTTTGATTTGATCAGTCGGACAGTAGTTTTCGTCGGGTTAAGTAGCGCGGCAGCAGTCTGACAGAGGTATACTTTTCATCCCATGGTTCTTATTAGTTCTCAGTGGTTGTCCTTTTAAACCTTGGCCCGAGTTTTGTTGACATGACACGTCCTTTCTGCCGTCGACATTCAGCGTATAACTATGGGGTTTTGGTTTGTGATCGCCCTAAAATTTAAGGCAGTATTTCTGATGGGTTCTTGGCATCGATAGCATCTTCCTCACCTTCCGCATTTATTGGTGGTGATGTATTGTTATAACCTGATGTACTTTTGTATCTTTCAACTTACTCCATTTAAATATTTGTAAGTATCCTTTGTGAAAATCATAACAGTTTGCATATTTGCCATATTAGTGACATAGACATTAGTCCTGTCAATAAGTTCGATGAGTTCAGAATGATATTTGAGGATAGCTTAATTGATATTGTATGCATATGGAAAGCTTGGTTTGACTCTGATTCAAGCAGTGATCCCACGCTCTGACCAAACTCACACCACAGGCGGAGGCGTTGCTATTGTATATGTGGTATGTGCGTGAGAAAACATACTCGTACCAAATCAAACTTCGTTAAACGTTTAAATGGAACCGAGTCTATTGACTACAATTTCATCAATATCCCCAATATCCAAAACAGATGCATTCTTGGAATCTTTTATATGGCGCCAGATATCGCGAACTCGCGGATAATTTCCCCAATTGATCAAGAACCAGGCAACTTTACCCTAAAATTCAAACTTTTCAGAGCTTTCAACATAATCGTCTTTGTTAGATGTGTTTATTGCAAAACATGTGATATTTAATTGTCTTTCAAACGAATGCAATCCCCTAACCATGTCCTGGTCCATTTCGTCTTCCCTCACCAGTATCCTGTACTTAAGGGCTGGTATCTTGAAACCACATCCCGGTGGTGAAAAGATTTTCGGAAATCTTAGATCTAAACTGTTTGTAGTTGAGTTTGATAGTTGTGGAACTAACGATTGGTTTCTACAAGAGGTTCCTCTTCGTAGTCAGGCAATAAGCATTTTCGTTCTGGATATGGTTGTAGACTTAGTGATGAAATTTCGATAATGTACTCCAGAGATAACTTGAGACGAAGCTCCAATTGAGCTGTTTTACAGTGCATACATGAAGACATTATCCCAAGAAAGTTGTAGGTTTTGCGAATCCTTGCCAACTCTGGCATCTTCACAGGCTTCTTTCTGAAGATCGAACATACAAATAGTTTCATGATCATCTACGAAGATCACCAACTCACTGTTCTTCTCGAAGGAGCCTGGATACATTTTCCGAAATGTTGCATTCATTCTCAAGTTAATGTCCATTTCACCCAATTTCCTTAGATACCAACCGCTTAGGGTTCCGTTCTACTCAGGCCAAATTAAGGACTGACTTATTGGAAGGAGGGCGGAATCTTTGATTGACTTAGGATTCGAGATATGAAGTCTTCTATGAACTAACTTACTTACTTACTTACTTACTTACTTACTTACTTACTTACTTACTTACTTACTTACTTACTTACTTACTTACTTACTTACTTACTTACTTACTTACTTACTTACTTACTTACTTACTTACTTACTTACTTACTTACTTACTTACTTACTTACTTACTTACTTACTTACTTACTTACTTACTTACTTACTTACTTACTTTGGTGGCATTAGAGCCCAGAGCTGGTCCAGGGCTTCTGCTAACATGCCTATCCAGCTAGAGTGGTCTTTTGTCAGCTGCTTCCAACTGCACATACGAACTTATTGGAGTTCCCCTTCCACTTGTGTGCGCCACCTAAAGTAAGGTCATCCTCTACCGCGCTGCCCTTCTATGCTGAAGTCAAAAAACTTCCGGACAGGGGCGCTAGTATTTATACATTCAAGGTGGCCTTGGCATCTAGGCCAGGTTATCAGGTCAGCATCGCTGTGCAGTTCGCTGTTGAAACTCTCCTCCATTCATCATTAAAGCAAATGGAACTGAAAATTACCCGAAGAAGTTTTCTCTCGAAGCGCTCGTGAGCATTTTCATCCACTTTCGTCAATATCCCGTCTTTTGTGTCGTAAAGCAAAGTTCCTCGGGACAAGGGTCTTCTACTGAATTACCTTCTAATTCGAAAGAAGAACCCATTTGCAAACTTGATTCTTCGCATGATTTTAGCGCTGTTGTCATTGGAATTTATAGTTGAGCCGAAAGAGATAAAGTACCTTACTACCTCAGAGTTGTAGCTATGGTTACGTTTGTCCTAGTAGTGCATGTCTATGTTGTGTGTTCTTCTTTGTTGATAGCATATCCATTTTTCTTTGTTGACCACTAAATCCATCTTTACCGCTTCTATGCTATTCTCATTTTTTCAATATCGTCTACGTATGAGAGTAACTGAACAAAGTTTTGAAATATGGTACCTCTGGAGTTGGCATGCGAGTTTCGCACAACTCGTCGCTTATCTTAAGTCATTTTCCGACGTATTCAAAAGAGCTTGGTAGTATAGTTGCTACCATATGAGGCTTTGAAATCAATGAAGAGATGCTGTATACTGAATTGGAATTCTTGAGACTGCCGTATTGTGGAAATCTGATCCATGTACTTTTCTGGCCTAAAACTACACTAATAACGTAGCTAGTGCAGATTTTAGTGATAAGTTGATATATGTATATATCCAATCATCACCTTAAGTGTTAAACAGTTCAGCATTTAAATCGTCGGGTCCAGCACCTTTGTAATACGTATTTCATCTTATTCCAGGTCGAACGGTTAATTATACCTGACGGTGGGATGTTGTTCGTCATCACCGTTTAACAATCCGCAGAAATAATCTTTCCAGATTCTTATCATCGATTATGTTCAACTATCTACATCTTTGCAGATTTCTGTTCAGGGCTAACAACTTTGGCATGATTTCCAAACTTCATTCTTCTAGTAGAACCCTTTTAAGGTGTGGGTCGAGCACTTCTCGTGCTCTTTCTTTTTTCTTCTGATGAGCCTACTCGTATGTTCTTCCCTTTTCTGCTGTTCGTAGACCTCGCCGACTCCTGTCTTTCTTTTCTGCAGAGCCGCTCTGTACATTCGCAGTTTTTCCAGGTTTCTTTGTTGGGGCGGGATGAAACGCATTGCATTAGAGGCGGCCTCTCTGATTGTTCTTTGGAAGTGATGCCAATGAGTTTCTACAATACGTTCGATGCTGGCAGCATCGGATTCCTCGATTGTTTAAAAAAAAATTTATTGGAAAAGTTCATGGTGGTCTCTTCCGATTGGAACCATACGTCGTTGAATTCTCTCACAATTGTTCGGTGGCTTTGGGGTGTTACGGATATCCGTCTCCATATCTTGGTTATAACAAGATAATGGTACGAGTCGATTCTAGCTGCTCGTAAAGATCGGACATCTTAACCCTTGCGTCGGTTGCAAAATGATAAGTTTTGTAGAACGATTGTTGATCAGAAGTCAGTCAGATATCCTGGAAATCAAGGCGTAGAAATCGTGTGCAAGCTATAGCAACTTTACGTCCCACCACAAAATCAATAAGCCAGTGTCCGTTTCCGAAGGTGGTCGCATTGGTGCCGTACTTCCCCACTGTATTATCAATGATACAATACTTGGCTAACTCCGCATCAGGCAAGGTCTTTTTTTTTTAAAAAGAAGGTAACACTCAAGAGAGTACTATTGTATTATTAGGATGTTTGGGCTCAGTGGTTATTTCATTTTATGGGGAGACTAAATTATTAGTGTAAACTAAGTTGTGGTATTTTAGGCAACCGTTCATCTCAAGAGATTTTAGTTGCATAAAAAAAATAATGTCTTTCGGCCACGGCTGGTATTGAACTCCGAACAGGTCGATTTTGAAGCCAATAAAATACCACTTGAGCCGCGGACAACCACGATTTTGATAAAGACGATATTCACTTCATATTTAGGGCATTGCTCGTACGTTTCGTCGAAGAGCTCATAGAACTAGTAGTAGTAGATAAGATCGTCCTTCTCCTCTGTCGGAACATTGGCATTTATAAGGCTTATGTTGGCGAATTGATGATTATTCCTTTTATATTACTCTGATGCAAAATCTGCATCGGTAGAAATACTACGACTGCTAACCTTTCATGCCGGTTGTCTCTAATCTTAATCATAGTAAATACCACAGTGTCTCACCCTCTTGTTGTCCGATTATTCCTACCAATTCTTCTTGATACCAGAACTCTTGTTCCCGAAAAGAAATTGACTTTTCCTATGCCCAAGAATTAATTAAAAAATTAACAGTTACTTCCTACCCAATTGCCCAATTTTTATTTACTCGTAATATTCGAAGATTTGATCATATTTCTTCTGAAGCTTTTCAAGTTATTGGCTGAAACTTGAAGACTTTCTTCAAGGATCGGTGTGAGTTCTTAAATTAAACACGGAACATTCCATGCTGAATGTCCTGAATACCTTTCTATTTTGAACTTATTATCTTGCTCACTACTAGAAGTCGTCCAAATTAATAATCTACACCTCGGCATTTAGAATAATGGATTTGTGACTCCTTTCTATCGCAGTAGGGAAGATCCAATTGTTCGTTTCGATCCATTCTTCAAACATCTGATCTTCTCTTTTGGTGGATTTAAGGAGTGAAAAAGCTTGATCTGCTTCCTTAAAGTCGAACGAAATCATCAGTTAAGAGCATGGTGAAGAAAGCCGCAACTCAAGAGCATCTTCGCTTCGTATTTTCTGGATATCCATTCGAAATATTTCCCTTTAAAATAAGAAATGTACTTTAAGGAAGAAATCAGTTTCCCTCGAGTCCTTTTACTGTTTTTCTTTTCCTCCATTACAGAACTGAAATAGTAGATGGAACAAAAAAACAGAAAAACAACTTTTCATTAGTTTATTTAAAAATCGAAAACCCTTTCTCAGCCGTGATACTCTATAGCTATGTATAGAAAGATGTATATATATATATATCCTGAAAACCCATCCATTTGACTTCGTGTTGGCTTCCCGAAAACGGATGCTTTTTACAGTTTCTCATGCAGTACTATAAGTGTAACTTGAACCCATCAGTTCACTTTGTGCAGTGCGGATACTACTGAAACCCTCTTGTGGTTGTATGTTGGACTCTTCCAGTCCAGGATCCACCTGTCCGGAGATAACTGAAATTAAAACCTCATCGTTAAGGTAAAAACCTCAGAACAAGGTGTGTTGCATGACCAGTATTTGTTTATAGTAATTAAACAGATGCCCTACTAGAGGGTAGAATTAATATATGCATTCTAGTTAGTGCTTGAGGTGATTGAAAAAGGAAAAACTCCAAAGACCTGGTGAACACCACCTAGTCTTGGATGAGATGGAAAAGGTAATGGTCATCCCTCGACATCGTAAGTACAATGTACATCGAAACCAGAATTGCTGTTGGATTAAAAGTGAACCCTTTGGTATTTGTAAGTATTTTGTTTAGTTACTTAGAGTTTTTCTCTGACCTTTGACTGTGGCGCAGTTTGATCTCCACTACAGCATAGAAGTTGTGAGCTCGTTATGTAGGACTACTGGGTTTAAATAGTAGAAAATCTTTATAAATTTTAAGATGTTACCCTTCAGGGGTATGAACAAGAATATTCATTGATTTGATTCTTCTCTACATGACAGATTGATATCGATAAAAGGTACAATAAAACGTTGTTTAATATTAAGTTCCATTCAGTTGATCGGAAGGCAGTTCTACTCATTATCATTAAAGACAACTGTCAGGTTCTGAGGCATGGAATCTTATGTTGATTGAAACGGTACATCTGTGAAGTTCTAAGATACTGGAGCACTGGAATAGCATCGTGAGGAGATTTTGCGTGGAACGACTGCAATTGCAAGAAACGCCAGAATTTTTGCCGATTGCGGATATTTATCGACAATACTGCAGATTAGTGGTTTTGATGACAAGAAGCTTTTGAAAAAACAGCAGCTGATGTACAAGGTCTCACATGTCAAGTCCACAAATCCCAAAAAGAAAAAAGAAACCTGTAGAGATAAACAAAGAAACTTGAAGTAAAGTCGCATCCGTTGCTGAAAATATGGAAAAACTACTTCTGCAGACGGCTAAACAACGGACTCGGCCCGATGGTCTGCGGGATATCTTCACTCTCAGCGAGATGGCACAAACTGTAACCATTGGTAGGCTCTTCTTCTGAGGAATATTTTTCGTTATCGATATTTCTTCTATTTTATAATATAATCCGACAAATAATTGTTTTCCTGCAGATGGTGATTTAATTGATTGTAAATAGAGCGATGCGCGGATCTCAGTGCTTCTTCAGCATAGTTTGCCACAAAACTCCATCAACTCTCATGATAAGATTGCAGTGTAAGTTGAACTATTTTCCAACGATTTCTGCTAAATTTAACCATTCCGCATTCCAGCTTTGGTAACTCTGGAATAAGGCATACTTAAAATTTGGGTATATAACCAATTTGCAGTGTGTTTTTGTAGAATAGTGACAATCCCGTTTCAAGCATAAGGACATAGTTTGGGATATTAGGTGGAAGATGGAATGTACACTTGATACAATACGTAAGCAGACTTTCAACTCTACCATTATATTTGTAAGCCAACACTTGGGCCTTGAAAACGTCATACTTGCTACTATGGGCTATGAGCTTATTGCCAATACCTTTACTGCATTTCATATTTTTATCGGTTTTTGCTCGACTAAGCTTAACTTTGAAATTCTTATCTAGAATTAGGCATCTGCACGGCCCTGGTAACAACATGAGCCTTATTCATGCATGCTAAAATGACAGTGCGTGATCCACTAGCAGCAGAATACTGGCCCACGCCATCATGGGTCACAACTCTATAGGGAAAAGATAAAACAATGTGACGAATCAGCTATGCACGTGGAATGTTCAGCCCCTTAACAGGCCACGTTTAGACCCGCAATTACCTGAGGCACTTGACTACTATCGTGCAGATATCAGCGTCATCCAAGAAGTGCGATGGGATGGGCCGAGCATAAAGAGGATGAAAAACTATAATTTCTACTATGGTGATTATGATATGGAACAGAAACAGCGCTAAGTCGGATGCGGATTTGTCATATGGCTCAGAATTAGACAAGAAATCTTAATCTTCTGACAGGTGAACGAGTGTCTTATAACAATCGGCATCAAGGCTATATTCGCTAACAAAACCACAACATGCGCCCATGCGCCTACGTAAGACAAGGTAAATGCCACGAAGAAACCTTTCTACAAACTCCTCGATAAGGCGAATGAATCAGGGCAGTAAAGGATAACATTTTTGGTAGGACAGTTGCTAAACTTGGCCCATACGACAACGCGACTGGCAACGGACTTAGAGTTATTGACTTTGCGGCGGGATAAAATATCACAATAGCAATTACACAGTTTCCTCATCTCAATATACACAAGGGGAAAAATTGATCATTTTGCCATAGACGCGCGTGAGGCATGCCTCCAGTATTCTGCACGTGCTAGTCCTCCAGACAGCCAACATTGACTTTGTTGCAGCCAAGATACATATGCGAATCTTCCAGGTGTCAGAACAAAGAGAAACTACTGCGAGTAAGTATAAAGTAGAAAAGCTGCAATCGCAAGAGATCGCCAGAATCTTTGCCGAACGAGTATCCCGAAATCTCTAAACAACTTCTATGCGGCCAGCATGAAGTACCGAGAACTAGTGATAAAGTTGCCAACAGCCATCAGAAACGACGTAACGGATTCGCTGGGTTTCACCACCAAGAGATCCCCAGTTTGATGAAGAATGCCGGCAAGGACATGCAGCTTTTTTTTTCATCTCACAAGATTTTAGTTGCCTGAAAAAAATACTTTCATTCATGGCTGGAATTGAACCCCGAACCGTCCGATTGGGAAGTCAACACACTACCACCCACGAACAAGAAGCCTAAGGACGGGAGCTGCTTTTACTCCTGGAATACTGTAGAGAAGTTTAATCAACAGTAAAAAGAAGTGTCAAGGCAAGAAGACCCGTACTGAAGCCTGTAGGGATGAAGAAGGAAACCTTGTAGTAGAGCCACTTTCAGTGCTGAGAATATGGAAAAACTTTTTCTGCAGAGTGTGCAACGGCGAACAAGCCCGTCATCAGGCAAAACAGACCATTCTAATTAGCCGATGATAGTTACTACTGCCATCCACCTGGACAGAATGAGGTAAAGGTAGAAACATCCAAGATAAACTCCAGGAAGTCAGCTGGAGCTGACGGCTTACTGCCCGAGCTCTTCAAAGTTGGTGAATGTACAAAGCATGTATCAACTCTTGGCCAGAAGAGTGTATGTCTGATGCATGGAATTTCAGCACCGTTTCCCGAGACCCCCTCAACTGCGCCAACGATAGAGGTACAAGTCACTTCAGTATTATATACAAAACCTTATAAACCTTATGATATTGCGTTAACGCCTGAAACCAATCGCTAACATCCCGATTTGCCCCTATCAGTGTGGTTTCAGGCCAGGAAAATCGATTTGGCCCAATCGACCAAATTTTCACACGCCATCAGATTCTCTAAAAAAAACTCAAGAAGTCCAAATCGATACCCACCATCTTTTCATCGATTTCAAGGCCGCATATGACCGCATATATAGAGACGGACTACATATGTAAAGGGTTTTCCAATAGGGACTTGACAACTTTGAATTTAATTTGTGAACACATTCTGTCACTAATCATCAAACAGTCATTGTCAATTTATTCAGTAAACTCAACATTTTCATCATGGTACTCGTAAAGTACACGAACGAGCAACGTCTGCAAATTATAAAAATTTTCTACCGAAATTCGGAGTCGGTGACTGCAACTTAACTCCAATTTTCGGTCGTAATTCTCGCCCTAGTAGACAGGCAATAACAAGTCTAGTGCAAAAATTTGAGTCTACATATTCGTTGTGTGATGTTGCCGTGTCAGTGAGACAGCGGGTTGGTCGAAGTATCGAAAATATCGCTGTCGTTCAGGACGGTGGCCGGTGGACCATTTGAAGCGACGTACGTTCTCCAATTGGGTTCTGCAGAAGATGCGCCAAGATGATGAATTTCATCGCAAAATCATCTTCAGTGACGAAGCTCATTTTTGGGTCAATGGGTTCGTCAATAAGCAAAATATGCGTTATTGGTCGGGTGAAAATCCACATGTGCTTCATGAATCATTACTTCATCCACAAAAAATAACTGTTATTCGGCCATATTTTTTCGTCGACGATAACGATCGTCACGTTACTGTGAATGGTCAGCATTATCGCTCCATAATCACCGATTATTTTTGGCCCGAATTGGAAGATATGGACTTGGACGACATGTGGTTCAAACAGGATGATGCCACAAGCCACACAGCACACGCTAAAATCGATTTATTGAAGAGTAAGTATGGTGAGCGTCCTATCTCAAGAAATGGGCCAGTCGATTGGCCGCCTTGTTCGTGCGATTTAACGTGCTTGACTATTTTCTGTGGGGCTACGTTAAGTCATTGGTTTATGCCAACACGCCGACGAACGCGAAATAGCGGCCGTTTCGGCCGAAATGTGAGGCCGAGTCGTTGAAAATTGGGTCCAACGAATCGAGCGCTGCAAACGTGCCCGCGGTGGCCATATGAACGAAGTCGAGTTCCATTCATAAATGTTTTCATTGTACTTCAAGCCGATAATAAAGTTTTTGAAATATCTCAAATGCGTTTTATTTAAAAAAAAAGTTGTCAAGTCCTTATTGGAAAACGCTATACAATATACGAGTATAGAGTAATGCCCAGATTCGGCATCCCTTTCAAATTCGTCCGTTTATGCAGAGTGACGATAGAAAAGGTTCGCTACTGTGACAAGGTCGGTAACAACTTAAGCGAGACCTTTGATATCAAAAAAGGTTTTAGACAAGATGACGCGCTGTCGTGCATCTTCCTTAACATCACACTTGAAAAATTGTGCAACTACTTGGGTACGCCAATGATATCGGCATAATTGAGAGAACACCGCGGGCTGTCATTTTTGCGCTCACTAGTATTGACACGAAAGCCGCCAAAATCGGTTTAGCAGTAAATCTGAGCAAACCCAAGTATATACTGTCAACAAGAAGGGACACATAACATCGACGAATTAGACTGAACTTCAATGTCCACAACTATAATTTCGCGGTGGTAAGGACTTTGGCTATCTCGGCTCTGCTACTAGTTCTGAAACAAGACCTCAGCAGAAATAAGTCGAGGAATCACTTTTGGTAATCGCAATTTCTTTGAGCTAGAAGGGCAATTGAGTGGTAAGATCCTATCTCGAACAATTAAGGAGATCTTGAAGAAGAACCTGAAGCATGGACTCTATCAAAAGCGCATATAGATACCCTTAAATATTTTTCAAAGGAAAATACTTCGTAATATTTTCGGTCCCGTTTGTGTTGACTGGCTTGGAGAAGAAAATTCAACGACGAACTAAGCTAGACGGTGTCATCGACCAGAAAACTGCTCATCAGTCGCCTGAGATGTCTGATGACATTAGAATACAGCGGGTTTATAAAGCGAATTCGAAACACTTTCGGGGCTACGTCTTAGCTTTCTTATTATCATCCAAAAAATACGACGTACAAGTATTGTTCTACTGTCCCAATATTCTATTCTAGCTTCTGCTTCAGAATATATTTTCATTCTCTCTCTGCACAAATCCTAATAACAGCACAAATCTAATAACTTCCATCCTGTATCATTACCAACTACATCTTTCGATCCACGGCTTAGATCAGCTTTTTCGTTTTCTTCATTCCTTTCATTTAGGTTGCCGTATAATCGCTGCAATATCACTTGCTCCTATCTTTTCGTATCTCGAATCGAATTCATTTTTTTTGCATATATATATTTTGCTGCCACTAAATCGCATTTAAGATTTTGAAGTTTTTTTCCATTTTTTCTGCCGATCTGCCATATAGTCTCTGTCTACCGGCACCCCAGTTCACTTTAGTTTGGTTGACGACTAAAATACGCGCCCCACATCCTCTGTTTTTGCAATCCGACTATAATACTCGCGATCTGTTCGTTCCTGAATCGAATAACAGGACCTAGCTCCATACGTAAACTTGTAATTTTTAGTGCTGGATTCACTCCACTTTCAGCTGGGAAGTGCACAACTACTCCTATGTTCTTCTGGACTTTCTTTGTAATTCTTCTACTTGGTATTTGCTGAAGTTGTTAGTTGTTGTGAGCATCGTGTTTTGAATAAGATCCCCTAGGTCATTTGTCGGTACGTTTGCGACACGTTATGGTCACTTTTACGACTAACTACGGTTTGTTAGTACCAGTACAACATTAATCGCACGTCATCTGAATTTTTACTGAGGCAGTTATGAAATAAACTACTGGTCTCTTGAAGTCTTCTCACTTTCACTTCTCTTCTAGGTTTTCAACTTCAGAATCTTTCATGAACACCTCATCTAGCATCACCTTGGGATTAATGTCAGAAGACCATCGATAATGGTCGGTAATTTGTAACTTGCATTTGTAACTCCAAACCGATACTGGCTCCTTGAGATTTTAGAAGATCAAATATTAAATAATTTAATAAATTAATATATGTTAAATAAGCTAAATATTAACTTGGATTTGATTTATAGGTCTCTAACAAATATTATTCAAAGCAATTCTGTATTTTTTTGTTCAAAAGACATGTTCTTTTCGGCCTTTTCTTCCGCTGAAGGCGGAATGACGACCACAAAAGGGTGATAGAAATAGTTGATTTCGACTCAAAGTTATGCATTCTTACAAGTGAGTCTATGGAAAATTCTTCGCGTTTGAAAAAGCATCCCAACAGCCAACCCACTAATAATTGCATGATTTTACATTATATAAAAACCTCCAAAACTAATTGATAACATCTCCTCTACTTATCACTCCTCCATCTCACTCCTAATACCCAACTTTCAAGTTTACGACATCACTTAAAATTTGAAAAGATTATCGGTCCCAAGTCCAGAAAATATTGTGAATCCACCATCTCTCACACCGCCATGTCGTACAGGGATACCTTTATTTCTTCCCACATTCCTGTAAAACTTAGAGTAACCATCAACCGATGGATCCTTTACAACATCCATTTCGTAGGTCTCTGGGTCTCCTTCATACTCGTATGTCCCAATCCCTATTGTCCCCATCTTTTCGAAGGAAAAACTTTGCAAGAAATTAGTGCGCCATAAATTTGTGCATGTGATCCTTGAAAACATGAGTAGCGACCGAAGGTTGGCATGTGTATCCTAGTGCCTGCGGAGCATGAGATCCACCATCAACTTTGATCCCACTCTTGGTGAAATTATCATAAGTGCCATGTTGAAGGAACTCACACAAATGCAAACACCGTTACGAGAAGTTAAAGTTGAACAGCAACAAGGATATCCAAATCGAGAAATGTTTGAAAAGAAATTTCTTCGTACGGATAAAAGTTTCCATTTTCATCGACAAATATGCAGCATAGAGATGCATCTCCCTCTCGGTGATGTCCTTGGTCATGTTTTCTTTGTGCCCCCCATGTTTGTGTGAAAGAGACAATATGCATGCCAGGAAGAAAAAGATATTTTATCTCATATATCTTTTGTCTTCAAGGACTATTTAGTTCAATAGGATGCTTGTTTCTAAGTTGTTGCCTCTCCTAATTTCTCCAAGGATTTACTGGAATACTGAAACACAAGAAGTTGTTCCGGAACTAATTTCAAATTACAAAAGCAAAAACAAAAAAATGAAAAATTGAAAACAACAACTGTAACGGAAACGAAGATGATGGGATTGTTAGGAAGGGAAATATCCATAGTTAATTTGAAAAGAATATCAAATAGCCGAGTCCTTGTAGAAGGACGTCATGATTTTCCTTAACTCCTTCCTCGGAGGTGCACTCCTTTTTTTCTATTTCTCTTTTACGTTCTACCTAAAACGGACCCATCTTCTCTTGGGAACACCCAGACAGAGTCCTTGGGGCACATTTTGTTGCCTCTATCCTCTGCAGCAAATCAAAGGACGAGGAGGTATGGGGTTGGAAATAAATTCCTACATGCATACATACATGCACATGTCCTTTTATTTGTAGAATCAACAGACTTCAAATTGGTTTCATCCTAATTACATCACGACGACGATTTTTTTTGTGTAGGATATTTTGTCGAAGCTCGTAACATCTGGCAGACATTTTTAGGAGAAGAGAGTCTCGGTCTGAAGTTGAATTTGTCTTGTCGATGGTGCTCCGTTCTAAGCATGGAATCGTTTTTGAAGTACTTGAACTACTTGATGCTGGTTTAGTGGGCTTTTCGAAAATCCTTAATTTGAGTCTCTTAGACGCTCTATATCAGGATTATCCTTATTGTTTTTCCTTAGACTGTTGGAACCAATACCAATACCCGTACCCGTACTCTCAGTCACACTGTCGTTTTTCTTGTAGGTTTTTCGTTTCTTTACGTGTATTTTTCGATTAAAGGCGTGCTTCCGAGAAAGTGTAAGTTACCGTCATTACAACAAAGATGTCTATCAGGTGGAGAAAGATTCAGGAACTGATCTCATGTTGAAAGCAGCTTTCATGTAGGTGAGATAACTAGTTTTTCTTACAATTAGCGGTGCCTTGAACAACAGCAGTGTCCACTTCAAGTTGAGAAGTCACCATTTTAGAAGACCCCGTGATAAATCAGAATCACTTTCGGGCTACTCGGTTTCTCATGGTTACTATACTATACTTGAGAAACTTGAGGAACAAAGTAAAATCAATAAACTAATCTTCGAATGGCTAGTTGAGATCGAAAATAATTGCCGTCATACGAAATCGAGAACATGAATATGAAATGTGTTTTTAAAATACTGACTTGGAATGCTAACTCTAATTAAAAAACAAGACCCGGTAAGATTGTAAGCTCTAAAGCGCAGTCCTAGACTTGATCGACAACTGGTCAATCGTCTCAAAACTGAAGTTTTTGTCTTTACGAGAAGGAGGGAGTTAAGTGGTCTGACCAGGTAACCTTGCTCGCAGACTGTCAGGTCTTATAGACATATTCGTAAATACGAAATCGGCTTGCCCTATGTCCAGGAATGCTTTGCCAAAAGCCAAACCAGACCAAACGGGTGCTTCCCCAAATCTCTAAGAGGTCAGCGATTTTTGTGCTGTGCTTACTGTCACCTTGACGAGGTACTTCATGTTTGGTAACCACCTAAGTGTGCTGAGCATTAATAACACAACGTTCTGTGATGTTTGCTGTGAAAGTGATGAGAACACCGCGGGGAACTTCCTTCCGCGGGGTGTCCTGGCTACACTCGCACCAGACTGCATGTACTCACTTTCAGCGTTATTATTCCTGGTAGTCAGAAATCAAGGATTGAGGTGGACAATGACATCTTACCTCAAACACCTGGACTACACTGACAATGTTGTCACCTTGCACCTAAAATAATGGATCTCCACCAAATGTTACATAATGTGCAAGCTGAGTCAAAGAACGGCTTAATAAAGGCTGTTTTTTTTTAAAGGTATCCAAATTCAATCTAAAATAAAACATTTAAAGCTAATGTTAACATCTATAAGCTTTGTTTAATAGATAATTTTAGCCATTAGTGTTTTAATATTGGGTATATAACCATCTTTCTGGCAATTTGTGGATCCCATCACAAAAGAACTGCGCCGGCTTGGCAGCCAAGAATGAATCAATCCAATTTTTGATATTCTGCTCTGACGTGAACCGTATTTCAATGAGAGCGTTCTGCATCGACCGGAACAAATGGTAGTCAGAAGGGGCAAGGTCTGGGCTATAAGGCGGGTGGGGTAAGACTTCCCATCCACTGTTTTCCAAATAGTTCTTAACCGAAATAGCAAGGTGGGGCCGAGCGTTGTCATGATGGAAAATTATTGTCTCGTGTCTGGTCGCATATTCCGGGCGTTTTTCGGATACTGCTCTCTTCAAACGGATTAATTGTGTTCAGTAGCGTCCATTGATGGTTTCAATCGGTTTTAGCAGCACACACAGCACACCCATCTGATACCACCAAATACAGAGCATTACCTTCGCGCCATGGATATTCGACTTTGCAGTTGATTTGGCTGGTTGGCCAGGTTTCACATATGATTTTTTGCGCTTGGGGTTGTCGTAATGGATCCATTTTTCATCACCAGTAACAATCCGATGCAAAAATGACTTCCTTTTGTAGCGTTCCAGCAGCATTTCGGACATGCAAAACCGCATTTCGACGTCTCTCGGCTTGAGTTCATGTGGAACCCAATTTCCTTGCTTTTGAATATATCCAGCTGCTTTTAAACGTTCCTGGCTCCTTGAGTGACACCCAAAGATTCTGTGAGCTCTTCTTGTGTTTGGCAACAATCTCATGATATAGGGCATATGCGCTCCACGGCTAGCTCTAATAAAGCGCAATCGTGTAGTCCAATTTTCGACAACCAACTATATCAGCAATAACACGGCGAATGTTGATTTCCAAATCGTCCACCGTCTCTGTTTATCGGCTATTACTAGTCTATCTAGTGACCTCACACACCGCCAAAGAAAGTAATCTAAAGGTGTGAGATGACAGCTTCGTGGCGTTCACAGGTCCATTACGCGAAATTATGCGCTCATCAGATGTTTTCCGCAATAAATTGATGGTGTCGCTCGCCATGTGGCATGTTCGGCCATCCATTTGAAACCAAAGTTCTGTCACGTCAATGCCATTCAACTGAGGAACGAAGAAGTCAGAAATCATGATTTTATAGCGCTCTCCATTGACGGTAACATTCTGTCCGGCATTGTCCTTAAAGAAATATAGGCCGATGATTCCACCAACTTATAAAGCTCACCAAACAGTGAGTTTTTTATGGTTGTAAGGACGTCTCGATAAAGGCCCACTACACTCCAAATTCGGCAATTTTGCTTGTTTACATATCCATTTAACCAAAAATGAGCCTCATCGGAGAACAACATTTTGCGTTGAAAATGAGGATCAAACTGAATCATTTTTGCGGCTACGACGCGTATAATGGTCAAGCGGTTTCAATTTTTGCACAAGCTGGACCTCATAAGCTTTTAAACCAAGATCCTTCCGTAAAATATTCCACAAAGTGGATGGGCATAGCTCCAATTGATGTGCGCAATTACGAATCAACTCATTCGGATTTTCCTCAACACTGCGCTCCACAACGGCAATAGCTTCTTTTGTTCGCACTGTTTGTCTTCTACGTACTCGTAACATATTAAGATTTTTTTTTACCGAACCGCATCTCCAACGAACAGCTTTATCTGAGAACAGGTCAAGAAGTGGTTATGGATTGGTTACACCTTACGGCGTGAAAACGGCCCAATCAAGCAGGAGATCGGGGCGGCCTAAGCAGATAAGACAAAGAACAGTCGAAAAGGAATCGAATCTACTGAGAAGGAGCTTGCAGAAATCCGAAAAAGATTGCGCGCGGGCGTTGTTCATGCTCTATGCCCAGCCAGGGGTGAGAGGATTTAAGTAAGTAGGCAAGACTATACCCGCTGCTGTGATGAAGGCTTACATGTTTATTAGCCATTTTAGAAACACTTTTTTTTAAAGCCTACTCCAAATTAGGTGATAACTGCCGCCAGCAAAACACAATTAAACCAATACAGAAAAAGTTTTGATGAAGTCAATAGCCACAACCAACAAATTCCAAAGGCAGTATACAATCAAATACTATTTTCCAGCTAATGGAGAAGGAAATAGCGGAAGAAGAAGATGTTTGTAATTGCCTTGGGATTCACAGCAGAATTTGTCGATATGGTTATGCGGAAGAGGGCAAATGAGTATTTGGCTTCATCTAATAGAAGAGAAAAAGGTAGAAGTATGAACAATGACTCCCCACTGATTGGAGTCATTAAGAAGCTCATTATGAGCTATCCTTGTGTTCCATCGAATTACTGTATAAAGAGGAATGCCAGAATAAATGTGAATGTACTGACAATATTGTGAAGACGAGCATCTTCCGTTTGCTAAATTATCGGAGTACACAAAAACTTCAAAAACAATGTTCAATGTGTGTTCCTTTAAAGTCAAGTCCAATCGAACTGAAGATGACGTTTGTGAGCATGATGCTTGAAATATTAAGGAAGCAGCAGAATTGTCAGTTACCACTTTGATTTGCAACAAGTCCTACATTTTTTAAGTGACTGGACGAATAGTGCACTTTTTCCAAGACCGTTTTATTGCACACAAAGGACTTCAAGAAGCCTTTTGTAAATTACAAACGTATTATAGGCGGTACACCCCATCACGGACGCTAATTATGAAGCCCCGCAGATAAATAAATTTATCGGGCGAAGAGATGACAAAGACATTTAAGTAGTCCGAATTCCACGGACGGCAGACAGTTGGTTGGCATAAGCCCAGAGAGTGTTGACTCGGAAGAAACCAGATTTGCTTGGAGTTTTTTTCGAGGCCATGTATACTGTGAACAATGCAATTCACCATAACTGTATAACTTGACATTAAGCGCATTATGCAAGTTACTTCTATCTGAATGACAAATTTCAAAATTGGCGATCTGATAATCACAGTTTTACGACTTTCAATGCACAACACAAAGCGCGGCAAACAATCATCATCGTGCGAAAAGATGAACTCCTGTTTGAATCACTAAAAATAAAAAGTCTTCAGGAGTATACGGAACCCAAACGTCATATTGAGATGCCTGCAATTGGAAGAAGTAGTGGAGTTTTTTACAACGCTGAACTATGTATATTATCTAACGCCTTGGAAAATAGCTTATGAAACTTATGACTTGTTTTTCGATACAGAATAGAGCTTGCAGTATATTACATCTGTGTAAGTTTTAATTTTAGCTTACTATCGCGGGGGATAAACTTGCATGAGTCCATAACTTGCGAGGACCGCAATAGATATGGCTTATTATATAATTTATATGGTCACTACCGGAAAAATTACAGTTTACGAGTATTTTAAACCTAAGCTGGTGACTTTATCAACAAACTTAATTTGTATATTCCATAACAGAATAGGAGGTAATATTTCTCTCTGATAATATTTTTGGAAACTAAAATGCCCTGAGTTTTAGATGGATTTACAGTGAGTCCATTTTCGATAGACCATCTGTATATGCCTTTGAGGTCATCATTTATTCTATGGAAAAGATCCTCTATTAGTCCTATAGTTATTGACAACTAAATTTGGATATCATCGGTGAACAGATCTCTTTTAATCTGATTAAAATTCTTTGCCTGATTTGCGACAAGTGACTTTATTTGCAAAAATACATCAGCTTAAACACTATTTTACAATTAAAATAAAAATAAAATAAATCATGGAATTGTGGGAAATAAAAAGTGCATGCTCGTAGCCATATTTAATGCGACGCTACATCAGGATTTCAGCAGGTGTCAGGTGTAGTCAGTGCACTTCTAAGAGACGAATTTTGGATATTTGAATGCAAGAATATACGAATGAGAGGATGGAACATTGAGGTACACCTTCACTCAAATATCAGACATTTGAGAAAACCTTACCAGAAATCTCTGGGATAGCTACTTATCAATTTGACTTTACTTATCACTAAAGCCAAAATAATGGCGGAGTCTTTTACATATAATGCTATGGTTAACCTTGTGTCGAATGCATTGGAAAAGTTTAACAAGCAGATTCAATTTTACAACGCTGTAGGATAGCTGTGCTATCCTCACCCGTTGCATTCTATACTTTCAACAAAAGCATTCTCGCTTACTGATTCAAAATCATAATTAAGCTCGCATAAAAGTCCTTCTTGCAAGTGGAAATTTTGGTTGTTTTCTGTACTTGTTAGAAATGAGCAGTTAAGAATATTAGGATCTAATCGACAGTCAGAATCAACTTTCTTACCAACACCTATTTTTCGTAAATTTATCCAGAGCTGTTTGGAAGGAAGCAAATCGTTTAATATAGATGCAAAATAATTACACTTAGCACGGCGGGTGACGAAAGTGGATTGTGGGTAGGGCTTCGTCACCATTTGCTATATTTTTCTTTCTTCTGTTATTTATTGCATCCAATACTACGCGAGTGAACCATGGACATGATTATTAAAAAGCTCCTCAATTTTCGACTGAAAAAAGTTTAGCTTATTATTAGTTTAGTCAAGATACGAGTATATACAGTGTTCCCATGGTATTGCACACGCTTCCCTATGTAGCGAGTGAACATCAATAGACCTAAAATCCCTGTAGGCGTATGTATGCGGAATCGGGACATGTGAGAGATCAGTGTTTTAAGAACAAAACAACAAATCATAGTTAGATATCCCTTCAAGTGCAAGTTGGTCAAAAAGGAGAACGTTAGAAGCATCAGAAACTATTAACTAATCTAATCTAATCTAAACTAGGATTTGCGAATGGAGTATATCGACTAGGGTCAGAGTTTTAAGTTTTTAACAACAAGACCATTGGTTAGCACCCAGTTGATGAGTATGTGTGGTAGAATATCTAGCATGTCTACCACAATGAGTGTTGAAATCACTACAAACAATGATATGGGCATATAGCTGAGTAAAATTGGCTACCGTCGAAAAACCTGGATCAGAAGAGAAACGTCTGCTTGTATTATATATAACACAACCATCTGACACCTCCAGCATTAAATATTCAAATCTGCGTATCTTTAAATTTACCAACCACTTTACATCTTAGTGTTGATTTTCAATAGATTGCTACCCAGTTACCCGCAGTTGTGTTTATTATCCTTTCAGTACGATGCAATTGCATAAATGACATTAATATCTGCGCCCTCGAAAACATATTTTAGGTAATCTAGTTTAGCAGAGTTAAGACTACGTGAATTCAAATGACACACCAAAAATCCTAAACGAATTCTAGATAAAATCCATATCATTGTGCGCACAGTATTATTACCTAAGCCATTGACAAACGACGGACAAGCAACTCAACAGGAATGAGTTGAACATATGAAAGTTATAGGAAAGTAAGAGTGTCTATAAGACTACCAGACGCAAGCAGTGTCTTCCAATCAGAGATTCTGGCTGTCCTC
Source organism: Volucella bombylans (assembly GCA_949129095.1). Lineage (NCBI taxonomy): Eukaryota > Metazoa > Arthropoda > Insecta > Diptera > Syrphidae > Volucella > Volucella bombylans. The sequence goes on from OX422143.1 coordinate 87,732,317, forward strand.
AGGGCGGTTGAGCTAATGCAGATGAGATTGGTATCCGAAAGAGATAACACCATCTACATCGATAGCCAGGCCGCACTCAAGGCAATGGAATCAACCAACGTCAACTCAGATACAGTCAGGGGCTGTCGCACAATGCTCAAGGCACTATGCAGTCAGAACCGGGTAAGACTGTGCTGGATGCCAGGACACTGCGGTATTAAAGAAAATGAACAAGCAGACAAGCTTGCAAGCAAAGGAGGGCTACTCGACAATAGTGAGGTTGCCAACATCAAACCACCCCTTTGCATAGTGAGGGGCACTATCGAGGGAAAAATAACAAAGACTGCCAACCTAAGGTGGTCAAGTCTTGAAGGACGCAGGGTATCCAAGGCTCTTTGGCTACTTTTTGACGGCAGCTTAGGATAGTAATACGAGGGGCGTTCAACATATTCTCGGTATCGGGGTGAAGCTGTGGCTGTATATATAAATTGAATTATTTATCAAGTAATACTATTATTTTAGTGCATTCATTTAAAATTTCATATAAATGTGATTATTAATTCGCATTTTATCTCTAGTTAAACAGAATCATAATGGCAACTGAGACGATGATGGTGAAAATTCAGCATCGCGCTGTAATTAAATTTCTCACTAAGCAAGGAAAAAGTCAAAAAACTATTCATGAAGAGATGGTGGCTGTTTACCAGGGTTGCGCACCTTCATTATCAACTGTGCAAAAGTGGTCAAGTGAGTTCAAGAGAGGCAGAGAGAGCATTGAAGACGACCCCCGCTCCGGCGCCCCGGCTACTGCTTGTACGGGAGAAAGCATCAAAGAAGTCGAAAAACTTGTTCTTGAGGATGCCCGAATAAAGGTGAAAATGATGGCAGAGATCACCAAGCTTTCAATTGGTACCATTCACACCATTCTTCATGACCATCTTAACCTTTCAAAGGTCAGTGCAAGGTGGGCACCACGAATGCTCACAGCGCCTCGGAAAAAAGTGAGAATCGCATGCTGTAGAGAGATTTTGGAGATGTGTAGTGAGAACGCGGACGGTGTTATGGACCGAATTGTTACTGGGGACGAAACATGGGTCCACCACTATGACCCTGAAAGCAAACAAGAGTCCATGCAGTGGCATAAAAAAGCAACAGACCCCCCGAAGAAGTTCAAAGTCACTCCGTCTGCCGGGAAGCTCATGGCCACAGTTTTTCGGGACTCAAAGGGAATCTTGCTCATTGAGTACAAAAAAAAGGTGAAACCATCAACGCCACATCCTACGCTTCCACTTTGCATAATTTGCGGGAGGAAATTAAAAAGAAAAGACGGGGTAAACTCGCAGCGGGTGTGTTGCTTCTTCATGACAACGCTCCTGTTCACACGGCGCGAGTTTCCAAGGCTGCTGCGCGAGATTGTGGTTTCGAAGAAATCCAACACCCACCCTATAGTCCAGACCTTGCCCCTAGTGATTATTTCCTGTTTCCGGATTTGGAAAAATGTCTTCGTGGAAAAAGATTGTCGGATGATGAAGAACTCAAGTCGGCAATAAATGGGTATTTTGCAGAGAAAGAGGAAATTTATTTTGTTGAGGGTTTAAAAAAGCTTATCTCAAGATGTAACAAATGCATTGATGTTAGGAAAGATTATATTGAAAAATAAAAACAATTTAAATTGAATTCGCATTTTCCTTCATATCGATACCGAGAATATATTGAACGCCCTCGTAGAAATCTTGACAGGACACTGTCTCCTGCGGCAACTCACAAAGAGACTCAACTTGTTAGATACGGATATTTGCAGATTCTGCGGTGACCTGTAAGCTGTTGAGGACATAACACACATAAGTTTGTAAATGCGAGGTAATATCGCGTAGGAAACCTTGAGGAAATAGACGGCACGAACTTCAAAGGCCTTCTTGGCTTTTTCTTTCACCAGGGCGATTGTTTAGGTTTTTGCCATTTGAAGACAAATTCACCTGGTTCCACAAGGGATCGCGATGGGCCGTTTTGGTGCCTGGTGTCTGTGTGATGGCATATCCATCATACTCCTGTTTAACTTAACCTATAGGAAAGCAGAATTACTCGTATATAACTAGTTATAAAAATAAGAATATAAAAAATGGAAACAAGATTTAAAATTACATCTGTCATGGTTAATTACGATAACTTAGTCTTTGTTTCTCCTCTTCCCCCCCCCCCCTCCGCAGCAGCAGCAGCATTCATATGCACGATTCTGTCATTACTACTTCTTTTTGCGTTGACTTTCACGAAATCATTCAGCTCCTCTACTAGGTGGTCAACGATTTTACTCTTCCCTTATACCCAGCCAAATTTTGTGCCAACAACACACAGGTGACATGGAAAAATATGGTATTGGTACTGCGAAGCATTCCGGAAGAAGTTTCCCTCTGCGTTTTTCCAAAATCTCTACGACCTGTCAAAAATTTCTATAGAGAAGGCAAAGTACTATGTTGAAGTTTTGTTCTAACTTGTTTTTTCTAGTTACGAGTACATACATACTTAACAGCTGTCTATTCATAAATAGTTAAACAATTATTTCTTTGGCTGAGTGCGCTATTCCGGCAGGAGAAAAATATAAATGGAACTCAAACATCCACAACTTGTTGAATTTTCCTTTCCTCAACTTCTATACTGTGCGCTGAAAAAAAATTAAATAAATTTTTAAAATTCTCAAAACTGTCATTCAGTCAAATGAACATCAGACATAGCACATTAAAAAGTGTACAATGCCAATAAACGAATGAAAATCGATTTGCACCCTTCCAGATATAAACTCGCTGTTACGAATCTCATAAAAGACCACGCAGAGTATTTTCAGAGGAAGACAAAGCATCTCATCTCAACTCATCTCATCGTCATGCATAAATTATTCAAATTTTTGAATAATACTTTACACCTCATTTTTGGCATCTCACTTTGCAGTTCCTTCCACACAGAGGGTAAGAAACTCTGTCTATCCGATATATAGAAAAACGCGTCCTGAAACGAGGATGGTTTGGAAGACATTTCGCCTTTCAACCCCATTTTAAAAATTCAACAAAGAAAAAAAAAGACTTGTTCGCACACCTCAGAGGTGTCAAAGTATCCCTTTCGAGTATAAGGATGCGACTCAAAGAACGAGTTTGAGTTCGGGGGTGTTGAAAAGTTACTCGTTTTGCGAATACTCTTTCTCGTATGTGGGATGGAATTATCGTGTTCTGCATTCGGCTACGACTACGTGGTAAAAGTTGAATTCAACAAAAATCTGTTGACGGGGTTTTGGCTGTCAAAAAACAAATCTCTGGAACACCACTTTTTTGTAACTGAAGAATCTTAACAAGCTGTTAAAAACCATATCGAATTGAAGCTAAGTTTCCGAGGACTCTTACGTTATTCTGAAACGTTCGAATATCAATTTGGCTTATTTGTACACAGAAGACCATGTTGCAGAAGCAGCACCTAATAAACTTGGTGTCAAAGGACTAAGGTAGTTTGAGTTTCTCTTTTTCAGGAATTGAAAAATAAAGAATTTATGCATATTTAAGGAATTGGTTAGGGCTTGTTAACAACGTAAAACTAACTTGCTTTGGGAAAGACAAGAGCTTCGGATAACAACATGCCCTCTTATTTAAAACGGCGACTATGAATTGAGAGAATGCACATAGAACGTACGTACACGGTCCAACCCTGGCTCTGCCCAAAAATTTTCTCACTATGTAAAATGCGCATATTATATATCTCGATCCATTAGTATCAAATGTGACAGTATAAAATATGCAAGAACGGAAGGATGAAAATTCTTGGTAGGAAATCAACTACGCTCAATGATAATTGAGTTAAATCCGATAAACGATAGCCTGGCTGTGCTCCGCATTAAGGAGACACACCAAATCATGATCGTAATACCAGTATATCCACATGGCCGTACAGCGGCGAAGTTGATGATTCTATCAAAGAGCATTTCGATGACTACCTGTTCGCTCAAACCACCTCCCAGCTCAATAATATATAGATTCCTGCGATATGGACAATATCCGGATGTTGGCTTCAAGCCCGGAAAACAGACTTTTCAAAACAACGAAATTCAAGGAAACTGAAGCGCATAGAATAGAGTTATATCTAAGCAGTTATATTAAGTGGTTTTTCAACTCAGTGGATCCTCAAGTTAAAAAAGTTTATGCTTTCTAAATGCTTTTCGGACAATCCACAAGCAAATGAGCTAAGAAGTGATAATGGTATGAACACAACATTATTCTTACCACCAATTGTACGTCACTGATTCAACACATGGATCAGAACATCAATAGAATAACAAAGCTTAATTATAAAAAAAGTTAGCCAAGATGACGAAATATGCACTGTTTTGAAAAGAATTACTCTAAAGGACGCTGTTTTATTCTTGACCATTGCTTGGGAGGGACTGTCAGAAGAAATGATGAAGAGCTGCTAGAAAACATTGCTAGCCTTTAATGAATCAGATGGAAATTGAAGACAACATCCCTCTTGCTAGGCTCGTACCGTGTTCCGAAATCCCAAATTTCACGCAAACTATCAAGACTCTATCAGGAGTTGACCTTAGTCTTAATAAGGTTAACGACTGGACAATGAGGTACTGTTGAGCATTGGATTTAATAAATGCAAAAGTGATAAATGCATTGGACTATATGTTGATGACATGATATTAGCATGTTCTTCAGAAGTACATAATTATGAACAGTATCGTAGAAAATCTGAATAGACATGTAGAGGCTGCTGACCATGACCCAATAAAATTTAATCTTGGCATGGAAATTGAGAGACGCGGACTACAAGTGAAAATAACTAAACACCAAAATCGATATGTGAAAGAATTATTAGCTCGTTGGGGCATGGAAATATGCAAACCTGCCGGACGATATCCTCTGCTGACTTCAACAGTTCTAGCAGTTTCAAAATCAACATCCCTTCCAAATATTCATGGCTACTAAACCTGGGTATATAAGTATCATCAAATGATCTGAGGAACGAGAAAACTCAATACTCAAAAACCAATAACACTACAGAAAGTCGCTATGCACTCTCTAGGCTTAGAGAAAGAAAGATATATGAAAACCTTTGTCTCTTTCTTGCCTATCTACATGACAAATCTCTTCTTAGACAGCTTAAGAGACTCCAATCTATGCCAAGTCAGCGGTATATCCAACTACATGGGCAGGCAATTATACGAGTACCTTATTTTTACAACAGATTGAATTAACTGATCAGTCTCACTTTGTCCCCTATCTCTCTCAACAATTGATAACTACCATACTTCCCTTCTTCTCTCGTTCTTTCTGTTCTTCTGTCCTACGACTTTCATAAAGCAAACTTTTACAAAATCAATAAATACAATTTCTCAGCAGATCCCTCTTTAACTTTCACAAAATTCAATTATTTTTCCCTCTACGTTCCGTTTTCCCGAAACATCATCTACCAGTTCTCCCGAAATAAGAGAAACAAGCTATGAGCTGTTTTTCTTCTTACCAGATCCTTTTCCGACTATTCCAACTATCTTGGTGCTTATCTTCATTTCACCGAACGTTATGATTTCCTTTACCAGCGCTACCTTAACAATGCGCAAGTCAACCTTATAAACAACTATAAGTCCTTTTTCCAATTTAACTACAAAAAAAACTCCAATGGTTATCCTCTTTCCCTCGCTTTCAACAACAGGTCATCAACCGATCCACTCACCATTGCCACTCTATTTGCCATTTATTTTTAAACAATCCTTGACTAACGACTCCTTTGTAGCAGATCCATCCTATTTTAATTACCTACTGAACTTTTCCGATATCACACACCTTAGAATCGTCTTATTATATTATATAAGTTACACCAACTTAATGACGAATTCACACCCAGTACATATTTCTCTTTCTCTTGCCCTTTCTAAGCTTAATTATAAAATTAATTCGTCTTGAATTCGCATCATTTGCCCTCTTAACCCTAGAGAATGGTCTTCCTTTACGCCAACGATACCAAATTATTTAATATAATTTCCTCACCTAATGACACCTTCCTCCTTGAACAAGACCTTGATAGCTTTTCGATCTGGTGCCTCAAAAAATGTTTGAAATTTAATATCGCCAAATGCCAATCCATTACATTTTCACATAAACGGCACCAATCTCCTCCCCGACTCTACCTTCTCTACAACCAACCTATCTCCTCCATTTAATCTCTTCGCGACCACGGCATTTTGTATGATAGGGAGCTCAACTTCCGTTTACATATGGAGGAGATAATACTTAAAACCAACTGTGCACTAGGTTTTGTTAAACGGTGGTTTAACAGAATTAACCAACCCATACGAGACTAGGTCCTTCTATATTACCTTTGTTCGCCACCACTCAAGTTTGGTCCCCATATCATAGTGTTCACTTTGAGGTACCCCCTGAGACGCATTTATTCTGAGCCCCCCACCCCCACCCGCTCCTTTCGAAATCGTCTCTTATTAACTTAAACGCTCTTGAGGAACATAGAGATGCAGCCGATTTTCTCTTCAATTATCGACTCCTTTCAGGTCACGTTGAATGCGAATCCCTTTACAACGCTCTTTTCCTCAAAACAAAACCCTCGTAATCTACGTACCCCTCATCTCTTCTTTCTATCAACCCGCCACACCTCCAATGTCGCGAATGAACCAATCTCCTGTATGCTACGAAAGATCAATTCAAACACTACTGTCTTTGGTGGTGTCCACCTTCCAAGTACTGCACCCATAAAGCAGTGCTGATTTTATATTGGAGCGGAACAGTCGTTCTTAAACTGTAAACATTGCTTTTCCAGATTTTAGATAGCATTCCGATCACAGATTTAGCCTTCTCGATTCTGCTGCACACATCCAGTTCGGTACTACCCTGATTAGTCAATACCACACTTCCTCAGTATAGAAAGTTGTTAACATTCTCGTCCACCTGTCCGACAATGTTAAGTTGAGCGCGGGTGTTGGAAGTGCTAAGGGCTGCTACGGCTGAAAGAACGCATATCGCTCTCCAGTTTCGGCATTTCATCAGGTTTCCCTGATTCTCCAATATCCCACAATCTGCATATGAGCGGCTGTAGCAGATCAGGATGTATTTGGAGCCGCTTGGTATAGTTCGGCAGGGATGCCATCAATGAGCACGGACTTGTTTTTCTTGAGAGATCTGATTGCTGTAATGGCAGTAATACTGTAATTTCAGTTTTAGTTGGAGGCCCGATGCGAATTCGGGAATATGTTTCCTCGGAAAACTCATTCGAATTCGAGATCATAGCGCCATTGTCTAAGTGTTTTAAGACCGTAGCAAAATGTTCTCTCTATCTAGTGAGTTGTGCCTCATTCGAAATCAGTAGATTGCTATCTACAGTTTTCACTGGATGTTCTTTGAAGTTCCGACCACCAGTGAGCTCCTTGGTGATTTTGTAGACAGCGCTACTGTCGCGTCTGCTTGCTGCTTCTTCCACCCTTGAAGCGAGTGTATCTACTAACGCTTGTCACGTCTTGCACTACGCTGCCCTTCCTTCTTCTTCACACGATATTGGACTTCTACCTTGGTTCTCTCTACTGTCGAGGCGGCTGCAATCCGTACTTTGATTGCTGTACGCTCATCGATTCATCTCCAGGTTTTAGCTGAAAGCCATTTGCGGTGACTTTTCTGCCTTTTACCGACATAGGTGCTTGCCTCAGTTGCGAATACATTTTTCACAGAATTCTAGTGGACGTCCACTCTATTCTGCATTGTGCTGCTGATTGCTTCTGATTCCTTCTGCTTCTAAGACAAGGTAAGGTGGTCCCAGAACTGTTGGTGCACCCACACGATCACGTCGGTATTGAACCTGGAGTATATGAGCTAACATAAGATGGTGATTGCGATTTTGTCCAATGTCTGCTCCGAGTCTGTATCGGACGTCTAGAAGACAATTTCTAAAACGACCTGACATAACTCACATAGTATCAAAGTTATCGCAGTTTAGTTCTTATCACATAAGGAACACTTTATGGCAGCTAAGCACGTACTTCGATATTTGAGAATGATTCAAAGGTTTATTTGGCTTGCAATAATAATAACAGTTTAATTTGCTACACAGATGCTGATTGGGTCTCAGATGCAACTGATCGCAAATCCTACAATGGTTATGTCATTTACTTTGGTGGTGGTCTAGTGGCTTAGGGATCCAAGAAACAAAAAGTTTTCGGCATCAGCACAATGGCGACGACGTATATCACGAAGAAAGTTGTATTCCAGTGTAATTTGCTTTATGGAATTGATTTTTGTGCAACATACAAATAAAGCAACAATCACATGTTGTGACAACCAGGCAGCGAGTTTTCTTGACGTAACAAATAAAAGAAGTAAACATATTGATATTAAGCACTGCCCCTTTCTTCACCTATCAACCATTTATGCATTCACAGTTTAGTTGGATAAAGATAGTCATCACGTAAAGTCAACTAATGGATTATGCACATATACGAGTCTTTAACACTCTGCTTGGAGGTCCAACTCGCCATACTTTGATTAATATTCCGAGAAATGATACATTCACTACGGAGATAGCCAGTGAAATACATCTGAACTCTATCAAATACCCAGTTTATCCGATAGCTCAATGTGCGTTGAAGCAATCCGCATTGATTCAATACAATCGAATAAACACCACTTCAAACCGCATTGAAATATTCAACACGCATATGTTCATTTCTGCTTTTAAAACGCATTGAAAATTTATAACCGCTTTGAAATATCATAGAAACATCTAATTCAGGGTTACTGCACATTTAGCTACTAAGTATCTTTTTACTAGTATTAAATAATATGACTAATACCAATCTCAGAATTATTAATTGGAATGCTAGGGGTATTAACAGCAAAAGAATTGAATTTTTGAACTTTTTATCTAATGATAATATTGATATCGGCCTTATTACTGAAACTGGCCTTAAATCAAATAGTAATAATTTATCTAACTCTGTCTACATAAGTTATCGCCTTGACAGAATTAATAGAAGGGGAGGAGGAGTTGCTATTCTTGTTCGTAGATCAGTTCAACATTCGCTGCTACCAGTCATTTGAACTCATCTTATTGAAAATATGGGTATAGAACTCAAATATAATAATAGAACAGTTAAAATCTACTGCGTATATTTTCCTGGCGCAAGTTCATCGGCCAAACATAAAAGGCTCTTTAAAAGGGATAAGCATTGCCCTGCCTTCTATTAACAGGCGATGATGTCATCCTTGCTGGTAATTTTAACTGTCGTCATCGCGAATGGGGATGTATGCGCGCAAATACATGGGGTAATATACTTTCTAGTATGTTATCTTATTCAGTGTATTCCATTCTTTTTCCCCAAACCCTACCTATGTACCTGCAGATCTGCGTAAAAGTCCTTCTGTTCTTGACGTTTTTATTACCAATCGTGTGAGTTTACTGTCTCAAACCGTCGCTGTCAATGATCTATATTCTGATCACTATCCTGTTTTTTGTAAGCTGTATTTTTCAAAAAAGATTAACCAAGCCTCATCCTATGATTTTAAAAATGCAAACTGGCGTAGATTTAGTTCAAATATTAATTTGAACTTAGAAGTATTACAGGAAATTAGGATTCAGTTTCAAGCGAAGATGATGTGGATGCAAGATGTAATTCTCCAGTTCAGCTTCCAATTATATCCTTGAACACATAAAAAGTCGTAATATCTTAAGACGCAATTGGCAAAGATACCATCTGCCTAATCTCAAATTACAGCTCCATTACTTAAACATTTTCGTAACCACAGATGGAATCAAAAACTAGAATCTTTAGACAAAAATTGTAAGCCTTTTTGGAATATAGTCAAAGTGATCAAGAATAAAAATAGACTAATACCAACACTCAAAAATGATGATGGATATATTTTTACTGACAAAGAGAAAGCAGATTCTCTCTCTGAATTTTTCTCTAAGAGTCATTCTGTATCTCAAAATTTAGGAGATAATGAAACCAACACCTTGGTTGAACAAAAAATTATGACTTTTAACAACAATATTTGTAAGACCCCAACAAACGCCTTTGTTTCTGTAGCCACTGTTACAAACATTATAAAATCCCTTAAAGTTAATAAAACGGGTGGGTTAGATGGAATAAGAAACAATTACCTGAAGCATTTATCCTTTCTGGGTTTAAGACATTTAACTTTTCTAGTCAACGCGTGCATAAAATTGCAATATTTCCCGCAAAAATGGAAAATGGCTAAAGTTGTCCCTATATTAAAAGCTGGAAAGCCTGCAGAGTCTGTCACTAGTTATAGACCAATAAGTTTACTCAGCAGCCTCAGCAAAATCTTGGAATAGGTAATAAAAAATCATATTCTAGAGTTTAGTAGTGATAATTATGTATTCCCTAATATTCACTTTGAATTTAGACAATTTCATAATACATCGCATCACGCTCTTAGAATGTGTAACCATGTTACATCAAATCAGTCACAAGGGAAATCAACTGGTATGATCCTACTTGATGTTGAGAAGGCGTTTGACACTGTCTGGCATAACGGCCTAATATATAAAATGATTAACTTTAGCTGTCCATTGTATCTAATTAAAATTGTCCAAAGTTTTCTGTCAAGTCGTAGTTTTCTAGTCCATGTTAATACCTGTTTATCTAAGTCCACTAATTTTAATATGAGCATCCCACAAGGGTCAGTATTGGGTCCTATCTTATATAATATATTTACATCTGACTTTCCTAGTCTGCTAGATTGTCAAGCTGCAATCTTCGCTGACGATTCTGCAATTTACACACTTATAGATGCTAGTGAGATGCCAAGCCATCTTTTTCAGTAGAAAAAGAAAAAATTGCTTCCTTCCACAACATCCGATTTTTATTTATGGAAATGAAATAAGTTGGGACCATTCAGTGAAATATCTTGGCATACACTTAGACTCAAAACTGACATTTAGTGAACACATCACACAGACTTTGAGAAAAATAAACATTGCGACTACCTTATTATACCCATTTATTAACAGGAAATCACAGCTATCTAACGTTAATAAAATAATTATTTTTAAAGTTATTTTCCAAGCGATATTGACCTATAGTTGTCCTGTCTGGGGTGGCGCAGCTAAAAGTCACCTAAAAAGGCTGCAAGTGTCACAAAACAAAACTTTGAAAATGATTCTTAACTTACGAGTACCTTGGCGTTTTTCAACTAGAGATCTGCACTTAAGAGCGGATGTTGAACTGATATGGGAACGTATTTACAAGTTAAACAACAAATTCATCACTCGTTGTTCTTTTGCTGGCAATCCTCTCGTAAACAGTCTTTATACTTAAAAATAAAGGTAATATATCTGTTCTATTTATTTGTTTACTTACTTATTTATATACATGTCTTTTTGTTTCTTTCTTTATTAATTTATTTATTTATTTATTTACTTATTTATTTATTTATTTATTTATTTATTTATTTATTTATTTATTTATTTATTTATTTATTTATTTATTTATTTATTTATTTATTTATTTATACATTTATATATATATATATTTACGTAACAATTTTTTGTTCTTTTTCGTTATTAATTTATTTATTTCTCTACTTTCTTATGTGTATATTAATATAATTATGTACGTTTCTGTGATTATGCATCTGTGCATAGAATTTCAAAAATTTCTTAGTATATAATAATATACATATATACATAAATATATGCTATGTACCAATATATATAAATTTTTTTTTTTGCATGGAGGTTTTTGTAGCAAGTTTCGTCCGCTTGAACTCTTTATGCTTATTCTTTTCCTTCTGTATCAACAACTTTTCCTTTTTTTAGTAGTAAGGTAACAAATGTACCAAATCTCTAAATATAAAATGTGCAATACCAAATGTAAGTTATATTATGCTAAATAAAAATTATCTATCTATCCCTCTCTCGCTCTCATCATTTTTTCATCATCGGGCAAGTATTAGTTGTGTATTTAAAATGTGGGGTTGCAAACGAAATATTTGGATAGACAAAGAAATATGAACAATGTATCCGGGTTAGTCTCAAGTGTCAGTTCAATCAGCTGTTTGTTAAATTTCTCTCAATTTTCTCTCGCTCATTTTGGATAATTTCATATAAACACCAGCATTACTACGGGTATTGAACCAATGCGGATTGCTTCAACGCATATTGAGCTGTCGGATAAATTGGGTAAAATTCTGTGGACGATCTGTTTGGGCCATAATAAAGGTATTTTCTATCCCTGCACCTATTTAAATTCTCTTTATGTGTATTCCAAAAAATAAAATATAAAAATTCACAATTCGACACCGAAATTTCTGCTATTAAACGCCCATACTTTCCTAATGTTAATACATTTAAGCCACTCTTTGCTGCAGGTGAAAGAAAACATCATTACAAATCCATACCTCAACAGCTAGTGATCTGATCAAAATGATTTTTCGAAATCCTTACACAGTCCCATTACCGATGTGGTTCAAATGTCATCCCAAATGGCTTTAAGCGATGTACCTACATATGTATTTCCCCGGTGTACCTAAGCCCATATGAACTTACAGTTCAAATCGTCTTGAAATCTAATAAAACAAAAACCTGCTACTTGAAGTGTCTCTTCTCTAGCTGTAGGGTAACTTTTTGTCGGTTCAGCGGTGAAACGGAATTCGTTTCTTTTTGAAATACAACTTCGACAATTTTGAAAGTTTTTTTTTCAGTGACATTCCACCTGACTGACAACATAAGTACAACGGCAAATGCACCCATTTCGTGCTCAAGTAGTGCAATAAATTTTCGATACAATCGCAATGACAAGATGATTTGTTGAGACACTCGTACCCTCTCTTCAGCAAAAGGAGAATAACTTGTGTTTGGAAGTGTAGAAGAACACACTCCAACTCATGTTGGTTAGTTTTGAAGTGCGGTTGGTGTCTCCTAAATCGATGAAAACTTTTCCAATTTAAATTTTCAAATCAATTTCGTGCACCTGAGTTGGGAGTGCATCTGTGGGGCTAGTGTGCACGAAAAAAATTAGCATGGGAGTTGGAGAGACTATCATCATCATCATCATCATCATCATGACTGCAATAGTCCATTTGTTAAATTGTATTTGGGAAACAAATTCGGAAAGGACTTAAGGGAGCTCTTTCAAAGTGTGCCTAAAATTAAACGACCTATTCAAGTTTTTCAATTTGGAATTAAAACGTTGGTTGTGAGTGGGCCATTACGATTGCTTTCCATTCATTTTGAGCCATATTAGATGAATTCAGGAAATTCTATGTATCATCAACTGATATGGCCGTGTGATGTATAGAACTGTCCCAGCAGAGAATATTTATGAATCCTTGGATTTTCTTTTTGAATATCGATTTTCAATCTCACCTTCCTCACATACTTTGCGAAATACGCACATAATTCAGAGATACATAGGTAATTTCCCTTCACGTCTGGTTGGAAACATGGAAGCCAATACCATTGCTGAGCCAAAGAGAATTTTCCAAAAGTAATCCTTTCAACTGAAATCTCCTTACGACGAGGGATTTCTTTGATCACCCAAGTTCTGCCATCATTTGCAATCTGTTGATAGGTCTTCCTAACCAAGGTGTCTCTAATATATCCGTATACGATAATATCCAACGCAAACTTTCACGGTTCATAATCCTGGGTTATTTGTCGTTGGCTTCCTTAACATCGTCGTCATCACCATCATCATCATCATCGTCATCATCAACGTTGCGGCTGACAAAATCACCAGAATATGGAGGTGAACCTATCCCGATTACCTGTGATACTGGTACGGGTATATAAATTCTCTTGTGGATAGAGAGGTTATAGTACAAGGATACCACCACAGAGCTTAATCCGAGTCATTGAATCCGATATTCAAATGTCGTGCAACTTTGGGGAATTATTACTCGCAATAGCACAGTTGAAATAATGCCTCAGAGAAGTGCCCGTACAGATTCAACCGCAAGGATACGAAATCTTAACGGCATTCATTTGTTGTATTTCGATTGAGTTGCTTTCGTTGGTGCTGCTGGTGTATTTGTGGTAATTCTTTCCGGAAATTCATTTTGGAAATTCCAAATTAACTTCGTTACCTTGCCGGCTTTTACATTTTAATGGGCGGTTTCATTCCCAAAATCAAGTTCGTCTATTCATCATTTATAATGGTGATGCATTTCTTTATTTTACTTTTTATTTCGTTAAGAGATTTTCAAAAGAAATACGTACACACATATACATATATTCCGTAATAATGCGGAATTAAGTAAAATAATGGCGGTTGTTGAGAGTAATGAAATGTAGAATCAATTCAATACGTTCAGAAGGAGACCTTTAGAATTGATTCCAATTTGGACCGGTTTTCAATATCGAAAATGGGAATTCGAGTTTGGCTGAAATTGAATTGCGTAGATCTTTAATTGCAACTATCAATTTTGGAAGAAAAACTCGATTCGCAATTTCGATGTGTCCTCGTGGCGAGCATAATGTTTACTGATTGATTTTATTCACTTGCACATCTAGATTGCGCTGCAATCCGCGGCGGCCCTGAGTCTCAACTAACATGCCTATTCAGGCAGCACTGTTGTTTAGTACTAGTTGGTTAAGGTCCCCTATAATTGATCGTGCAACCTGGAGTGGAGTCTCTCTCTCGCTTCTACTGATAGATTCGAAGACTTTCCGAGCTGGAGCGCTGATATCCAAAGCGACCAAGGGCACTTTCATCATTTGGGAAGAGTTGTACTTCGAATGATCTCTAAGTGGGTGCAGAGACTAGGCAAATAATGTGAAAAAATCACATGTCAGTGGACCGTCTTGAAACCTGTCAAATAGGTTGACATTTTTTAACATCAAAGGTCACTGTAAGATCTTAACCAACCATCACGGCGCAGCGAGTTGCATAGCAAAAGATCATCATAGAAACCCAAACAAGTTAAGAACGAATACCATAGGCTGGTATAAAATCGTCGGCAGGTAGACAGTTTATGTCCATTTAGAATTAGAGGGCACTTTCCAGAATCTGCGATAAAAATCTGGTCGATCAAGATCAGGCATACTATGCTGGGTTCCATTCTTTCGCATGATTTCCTAAGATCACATTTAAGAGATGATCTTTTACATGTTATTCACAAAGTGGATGGTTTGCTGCTGTAAGAATAGAGTAGGCAATGAGAGGTGTCAAACCTGGCGATACCCAGTGCTGTAACTGTTTCTGCACATAAATCAGTTTTACCTCCAAGTGGTAACCATCGGGTACTGGTCGACGCCCATCCTGACTAGACTTGTCAAACTTATAAGCGCGAATGCTGACCAGCAGACAAAAATATCAGCACTATAAATGGGACATCGGATCAATTCGCCAGATGGAATCAATGATGAAATAGACTAAATCAGGCCTTATCCCGGTTACTCCAACATGGAGCTCAAGCCGGTAAATATTTCCGAAGGAAGAGGATGAGGGTTTAATGGACCAAAGACAGCGCTCACATCCACGAACGGCTTACTGGCTTCGGTCTAACCAACCCCTCGTCCTAGGGGTATCTATGGTATAATGGAACTGGACCTTCAGTTTGGGGGTTATACTAATGCGTAACTGCCCGGCCATGGAAAAAATCTAGTTTCAAACTACCTACTATCAACAACCCGAGAACTCCTGCAAACGAAACTAGCAAAACGAACTTCAGATCTGTGGAATATTAGGTCCCTTAATAGGCCACCTGCACCCGAAACCGTACAATATCTGCAAAGCAGATATTACTGCCATCCGAGAAATGCGATGGGATAGGCCGGACAAAAAGAGTATGAAAAACTGCGACATCTACTACGGCGATTGTTATCGAATGCAAAAGCGGCACCTATTTGGATGCGGATTCGTTGTTAGAAGCAGACTTAAGTACGAAGTTTTGAGTTTCCAACATGTGGATGATTACCTCGTACCAATCCGTATTAAGGCAAAATTTGCCAACATTATCCTTATATGCGCCTTCACAGAGGAGAAAAATGACGACACCAAAGATAGCATCTACGAGCTCTGGGACAAGACCTAAAAGCAGTGCTCTACTTACGACATTAAAATTGTCCTCGGCGACTTTAAAGCAGAGCTAGGAAGAGAGGGCATGTTTGGTAGTACTGTAGAAAAATATAACCTGCACGACGCAAACTCCAATAACGGATTCAGGGTAATTGACCTTGAAATTACGGTAGTTCGCACGCGATTCCCACATTTCGATATTCATAAGGGGACTTGGAGAACACCTGATCAATCAACCGTCAACCGGATTGACTTACGATTGACGCAAGGCACTCTTCCAGTATTATGGATGTCTGAACTTTCCGAAAGGCCAACATCGACCCGGACCTTGTTGTAGTAATGGTATTGGTGCTGATATCCCGACTATCGCAATGGCAAGCTAATACTGTGAGGAAGTTTAAAGTCAAACGGCTACAATGGCAAGAGATCACGAAATTCTTTTCCGATCGAGTCTACCTCAATCTCTTAAGAGCTATTCTGCCGCCATCATCAAATATAGAAGACCAGTGGCAACATTGCCAAAAATCCATCATAGATGCTGCTTATGATGTGCTGGATTTCACTCGGCCACCACCACTGAACCCCTATTTTGATGACAAGTGTCGGCTAGCACATGCAGCTAAGCAAGATGCATACAAAGCGGTGCTGCCTAAAAGAACACCGGCTTCTCATTAGGAAAAAGAAATAGCATGTGAAACGCGCGGTCAAGGAAATTCAGAGATGCAACATCAAGAATTAGATTCAGAAGTTTTACCAAAAGATGAGAAAACTCTGACATGAACACAAACCCCGAACTGAAGCCTGTAGAAACATGCAAGGGAACACAGTAATAGAGTCGCAGTCGATACTGAGGATTTGGAAAGAGCACTTCCGTAGACTGTATAAAAGCGATGACGAACCAAATACCGCTGTCAGGTAGAATTAATTTTTCAACCTGGACGATGTAGACCAACAATTCCGTCCACTCGACTCGGATGAAGTATTTATTTATTTACTCTTCAAAGCAGCAGGCACTGAAGTGATAAGAAGAATACACTAACTCGTCTGTAAAACGTGGTCGGACGAAATTATGCCCGATGAATGGAGTTTTCAGTTTCAGTTTTCAATGCATTTTATTTTCTTAATCACTAACTCTTACATACTAACAAAAAATGCTTAAATGCTAGCTTACAATTACTTAATAATCTTAAACTAACTTACTGGCCCCACACAGGCACTCTAAGCTACTCTAAATTCTTATATCTATGTTTTTCGACTTCATTTATATTTTATTTGGAATGTTTATTTTACGAGTATATACTTAGGGCTAAGAAAAAATTGTTAACAAAAAACTTAGCCTATGGATGTAATTTTTTATTTTTTATAAAAACTTAATATCTAACTTAAAATAAACCTTAGTCTACTTAACCTATATACACAAGACACACATACGGACACAAAGACATTATGTACAATAATATACATATATTAGTATATACCTTTATATACCTTTATATATACTAGTATATGTATATATTTCTTAAATGCTAACCTAAACCTATGTAAGCTGGCCATCGCTATTTACTGAGCAAATAAATTGGTCACTCTTATCGCGATTCCCCACCGCCCTACTGAACCTGAGACGATCCACACTGCCATGTGCGACGTCTCTGCCGTAGTTGAGTCGCCTGTCCCCAACAGTCCGAGCGACATGAAAGATTAACGGGACCGCTGATCTATCCTGGATCAACCCTATCTGATCAAGGTAGAGGAATGCTTCCGGTGGAACGAAGCCGTCAGAGCGCACACTCTCATTGTAAAGGTAATTGGGGTAGAAAGCCCCCGATATCAGGTTATTTGTCGAGGTCATTGCTCTTGCAATGTGCCTTCGAGTCAGCTTAATTACGAAGTTATCCACTCGTATTAGGTTCGCCCTATTGTAAAGGACCTCATTGGGATAAAAAATTGTGTACTCCGACTCTGGTGTTCTGTACAATCGAAGGCAAGCCCTCTCAAACACCCGAATCTTTTCCATTAAGCTTGCTCGTACATTGAACCACACGGGACACCCAAATACCAGCATGGGCCTGATAAGGGCCATGTAGCAGATTACCTTTACCCTCGCATCGAGTTGGCTGCTATAAAACAGTCTCTTTGTAAGGACAAAAGCGCCTTTAGCTCTGGCCAGTGCAGCATCTACACGGTATCTGACTACATTTCGACAGGCAAGAGGCCGCCCGTGTTGTCCAATAATCGAGAACTTACGCCAATTTTTTCTGGTGTCCCTAGAGGCTCCAGACAACGGCGTCCTAAAGAGAATGGTTTCCGACTTCTGAAAGTTGATTTTCAACTTTCAGTCATCGCAAAATCGGCTTATCTTATCGAAGTCGCGCTGCAAGAGAGTGTTAATGACCTCGATTTTTGGACCTGTTCTGTACGCTACCAAATCGTCTGCGTACGCAATAGTATGGGGAAGTGAACCTATCAAGTCGCTTGTATAAATGTTAAATAGGATCGGCGAATTGACCGCGCCTTGCTGAAGACCATTTTTAATTTGAAATATTCCAACAGAAGTCACATCACCATTTTTCACGATGAACTGTCTGTTGGTTAACATATTATAAAGAATGTACAAGAGTGGTTTACTGATACCCAGCCTAGTCAGCTTATAGAAAAGACCCTCTAACCATACGGTGTCGAAGGCCTTCTCCAAGTCAACAAGGCAGGCACCAGTGCACTGTTTCTTGCCTTTATTCCATTGGATATCGAACACCAGTTAGACGCGGCATGTGAGATATCATGTCCCGCCTTAAAACCGAATTGATTATCCGGAACTATATGTTTGTCCTCAACCCACCTAGACAGAGCTCTATTGATTACTTTTTCAAAAACCTTACTGATGTTCGGAAGGAGACTTATCGACCGGAGATTCGCCGGATTGGATATATCCTTTCCCTTTTTGGGGATAGGTTGAACCACCGCCGTTTTCCAATGCGCTGGATAATGTGCATTATACATCGCATTATTAAACAGGGTGGTGTAAATGTCCACCGCTTCTAGAGGAAGATGTCGAAGCACGATGTTCGGAATACCATCGGTCCCCACTGATTTCTTAGCCCTGATTGTGTCGAAGATCTCATGGAGTCCTTCCTTCGAAATGAACGGGGGTAGGTCACCCTCTCTGGTCATGACATTATTTGCCATATTTTCGTCGCTGAGCCGGGTGAAACCAGAGCCCTCGGATCGCCAGTTCTCTATTTCATTTCGAATGCAGAAGTCATGCACAAAGACGCGATTGTCCAGGTTGTAATTAGGGCCAGTGGTATCAGTGGCCTTGTATACTTCCTGGAAAGTCGAGGCTATGGCCTCAACTTTCTCCTGTGGATCCTCGATCACAAAGAAGTCGTCATCATCAGCGGCCTCATTTGGATCAATACCTGCTATTGTCAGTAACCGTTCGTTGTCTGTTGTCCGGGCTATTTTAAGATACTGAAAGTCGTTTTGATTTTTTCTCCGAAATAGTTTATTGATTTGCGGAAACATATTCGGGTTGCTGGTGTTTACAGCCCGAACCTTGTTGTTCCAATACAAACTTACAGAAATTCTGTAATTCTCTTTTATTAACGTTTGCACATTTTTAATCGACGACTTCAGTGTCCTAATCTCCGGATCTCGTCGGTCAGTTAACTGTCTGTACAAGTTTTTAAGTCTTGTCAGAAGTCTACTTTTCTGTCGGTGCAGTGCGTCAATAGTAGGATTGCGGAACAGGTCTTCGTTAGTCGTACGTCGATACCGCGGTATTGTAGTGTCCATAGTTTGTTTAATTGTCTCGTCCATTTGTTTTAGGTAATTGTCGATCTCCTCGTTTGAAAAATTCCTATTGGACGGTGGTTGGAGCGTGTTCGAGGAGAGCGCTCTAGCCAAGGTTGCGGAGAAGCGTGTACATCAAGTCTTACTGTAATTGTAAGTATATCTTTGGACACACTCCTCCAATTCCGCAATTTCGTTGGGAACCGTAATTTCGGTGCTAAAACCGCAATGGTCGCTGTCATACACGAATGTGCGCAGACAGTTTAATGTTTGTAAATTCGTACCTGTCAGTCGTATACGTTCGTCGTACAGCAGTAGATCCAAATAAGACCCGCCTCTGGGAAACGACGGATTATCCGTCGCTTTAAGACCGAGTCTGTACATGACATCGTGCTGACCCCACAAATCGAGTAGTAGGTTCACTCTAGTATTTGGCAAATTATTTCCCCAATCTCTGTGTCTAGCGTTGAAATCCCCTCCGATTATAAAATAATTCTCCCCCGATTCCAGCCTCAGAAGTCGAAAAAGCGTGTCGAGCTCTGTAATGAATAGAGTGGATTGACTGCCTCCAACACCCGGAACCCGCGCAACACTCCCTTGTACACTCTGTGAAATTTTATACCTTCTTTAATGAAGATCGCGACACCACCTCCACGTTTGGATCTGGGCCGATTTCTTCTTCTAACAATATAATTATTGTACTCCAGTTTGTGCTTATCGGTTAGCTTGGTTTCGCTAGCGAAAAGCACAGCAGGGGTTTGGTCTTGTAGCAATTTAAACATCGCGGCTCTTCGTTCGATCCTAATCTGTGAATTAACATTCACCGCAAGGACCTTCAAAGTTTGCTCCACCATGTGCGTACCCATTACGACATGTGTTGCGTTAGGCCCGGCAGCAGCGCGTAGATCTGGTCCACCCGCTTGGGCTGTTGTTGTACTTGCTGCTGCAGCTGAGCCAGCTGCCCTTGGATTGCGAGCATGGCCAGCATGTTAGGTGCAGCTTCCGTTGTTCTCGGCATTGGCGCCGGAGTAGCAACAGTCGCTTGTTGTACCGTAGCCCCCCTACCTGACGCCATTTGGGCGTAGGAAATTTGGGACGTGACGGCTGGTGTTTGCAACCTAACAGGTGAACGTTTGACTTCCACCTTCTGCTGCCGAGCCAGTTTTGCATTTTTAATGTCGGCGAACTTAGTACAACCACGATAGTTTGCGGTGTGACCTACGTTCCCACATAACACGCACGAGAGCTGCGTCCTTTCGGATGCTCCGTCCCTACCCAGAGCACACTCTTCGGAACTCTGGTTCTTTGCGCACTTCACGCATCGAGGCTGCATTTGGCAGTTCGACGCGGCGTGCCCGAACCTCTGGCAGCGAACGCATTGTAGAACACCTTCGCTCCTTTTTAATTTTTCCCAGTGAATCACCTGGTAGTCTAGGACATTGATACTCCGTAGACTATCCAGACGACTTTCGGGACTGAGCTGCACCAGGAAGAACGGCAGACTCCGTTTCTCCCGCCTTGCTCTAGCTGTGGTAAATGGCTTTACCCCCACAAACTTGAGTCCTTCGCACTCCTTCTCTTTGAGCAGTGCCAGGATCTCCTCAGGATCAGAAGACGGTTCCAACCCCTTCAGCAGCATCGATTGCCGCTTTTCACACTTCGGTGTAAATGAGTAGTGCTCCGTCATCGTTTCCTTTGGGAGCTCTTTAACTTTCGCGTAGCCCTCCACTGTATTACTGTGGATGGCATGACGATCGTTCCCCAATCTCTTAATGTTAAAATTATTACCAATGACCAACTTACACAGGTCCTTGGTTGCATTTACCTCTAGTTTATAGGTGTTGATAGGAGGCACCTTCTCCTTCTTCTTCTTCTGCTGCTGCTGCTGTTGATGTTTTTGCTGCTGCTGCTGCTGTTGTTGTTGTTGTTGTTCTTGGTGGTAGTGGTGGTGTTGTTGCTGCAGCTGCTGCTGTTTTTTCAGCTGCTGTGATTTCAGCTGTTGTTGTTCTTGCATCTGCTGCTGTTGCTTTTGCTTTTGCTGCAGTTATTGTTTCGGCTGCTGCTGGTTTTGTTGTTTTTGTTGTAGGGAGCTCTCTACTTCTGATTGCTCCCTCTGTCTGCGCGCAGTTTGCTTTTGCTTAATAGCAAGCACTTTTAGTTCCAGCTTTTCTATGCTGCTCTTTATATTGCTAATTTCTTCATCTTCGTCTTCCGACTCAGATGAAGCTCTTTTTCTTCTTCAGCTGTTAAAACAGCACTTTTTTTTTTTTCTTAGATTAGGAGGGGTTTTTAACCTCTTCCTCCTTTCGATGACTTTCACCACGGTTATGGGAAGAGCTTGGCGCTCTCCACCATCCATTACGTGATTTTTATTTTTTTTTTTTCCTATTGCTTTTTGGTTTTTTTATATATGTAATATGCACACAATTTGAGGAGAAAAAAAAGAAAAAAAAAAGTTCAGAGTTTCAACCGGCATTCGGAACCGGTGTCCCACGATTTGTTGACTGGCGCCGCTAACCGCTGGGCTACCGAGTCAATTAACAACACTGCAACTGATTATTAACTGATTATAACTGAGAGAAGCCGAAAGATGTCTATTCTCACCGGAGATTTGCAAACGACTGCCCGATGAATGGAACGGCAGCATTGTTTGTCAGATCCCCAAGAACAGAGAACCTTGTTTTGAAGAACTCAAAATACTGAGTTCGATATTCTATCTTTCGAATAGATTTTTCATTTCATTAGATCTTGGCCCAAGTAGGTTCCCAAATGTGTACTTGGAGGCGAAGAGATATGCTCGATAAAGTCTCAAAGTTGGTAGAGGATTCACTACCAAGTACACCATGGTTGAAACCCAAATAATCCACGACGAATTTACGAAGGGCAACATTAGACTAAAAGTTGTTGAGGGGGTGAAGGCAGACGTCCTCAGCACGATAATGGGATGTGGGAGATCCCTGGAACCTACTCCCATACAAAAAAAAATTCCAAAACCTAAAGAATCATGGTATCTTAAAGCTGATGTGGACGGAACTAGTCATCGAATTATCAAATGACGAAAAAGAGAGTAGTAACACACAAACAAGCAGCAACGGAGGAGCAACTGCTGTGTGAGGCCGGACGAACAGCTTAATAAAATACACATTAAGGGTGGAGAACCGAAGGAGGAACAGAGGTGTGTAGGCGTACGACCACAAAATAGTGCACCCTTCACCGAATGGTAACAACAATTACCTAAACAAGTAGGACAGAAAACTCAATTACAAAATCATAAAACCTGGTTAGGCTCAGAAAACAAAAAGTCCAAATAAGCATCACAATTGTAAGGAATGACACGCTATTTATCGATCCTCTCACCTCAAATCTAAATGTTGATACACCGAACTATCTAAGGAACCACGGAAAAAGACTCATAACTACTTACACAGAGAAACATCCAGCATGGGTCTGCTGCGTAGAATCTCCTATTCGATTAAACCTTGAATCCTTTTGCTAATAGAATAATACGTTGAGTTTTCTCGTAGAAAATCTTTGAAGTTCTTATGTTAAAATGAAAATAAGTAGAATAACCCAATCTGTCTAGTTGAATTACAATATGTTAGATGCCCAGTAGACTAACGAATTTCTGTAAGGATATTATGAATAAGATTCTACTGGAATTTCACTACAAACTGCGTGAAGTCATCCTGAGGTACCACACTTCAAACAGCACCAGAACGGAAATCAATTAGGCTATTAGCAGCTTCAATCAATTGAAGTCATGGGCATCTTTAAAGCCGAAATCTGAAAAAGCTCCGAAATGACTAGAAGTTATTCCTAACGATTGTCTAGACTTCGTATATGTCCCCAGGTTACGGACAGAAATAAATATGGCAAGAGCAAGCTCATATGTTTATTCCAAAGACGTAAGACCTATCAGACTAGTATCATCCCTTCTGAAAATCTAGAAAAAAATTAATTGATATGTACGTATTTCCGTCAGAGATTAAATCCAACTCTCAACATGCATACTGGAAACGCAAATCGGTAGAATTTGCCAAGGTTTTCAGTTTTAGGAAAGACGAGGTTTCAGTTTCAGTTTTAGATAGGATTTCTCGATGCCTCTATATACCCCTATAGGGTAGCAGCCTTGTGGCCAATTTAAACTACATATATAACACAAAGGTGCAAAAAATGAAGTGCTAGTGTCTCATCAGATCTATCCCCAAGTGTGACCTGTTGAATGCGTCGCCCATAGTCTGATCAAAGATCCAATAGCGGCCTATGTTTGACAATTTCAAAATTGGCCAAAAACTGCCGTCTATATCTCAATGAGATGACTAAACAGTTCATAATCCACATAAGCTGGATTCTTGGTCAGCGAAAAATATTCAAATGATAATTCCAAAAATATTCTTATGTCTCTAGTGATATAGAAACGCTACCTGCTAAATATAAATTCATCCTCAAACGATATATAGACAATACATAGACAAATGATTAGAGGAGCATTACCTACAAATTGATCAGACAGATGCTGCCTCTACCCACAGGGGCACAGCGAGTCTTTTAGCTATGAACGCTCACACATCGGTTTTACTTAATTACTACTTAATTGGCAGGCATACCATTAGACTTGGCCTTCCCTATAATGATTTTGTTAGAAGCTGTGGAAATAAAGTTAAGGAGAAAAACCAAGTTATTATAGTGATTGCTACCTTGTAAATTTTTCGTCAGTCGATTTTTGATTTTGCCTGGAACACAAAATGCCTAAGTGAGTCCGTTTGATAATTCAATCAATATATGTTGGATCTTGATGCTTTTCAACATCTTTAATCACTATACTGTTTTCCAGAAAAAAGACTTCAGACTCCTTGTCAACAACTTAATGAGACACTTCCTTTCCTCTGTGCCTCTTAATATGTTAGATATACGTTGCAAGCCAAGTATTGTTATGTTTATTTTACAGTGATGCCTCAGTATTGCATTCAGATCTCAACTTTGCCCAATTGACTTACAAATTTCAATAAATGGCGCTGAAAAGATGTCTGTTTTACTTTTATGAGACTATGAACTGTACGCATGAATTCAAAATATGCGCTGAACTAGTTCTGGTTTCATCCCTATTTCTGACCGCAATTCGCATAGAATTGGAAAACCCCTACTAACAGAAAGATTAAAATTAATTCACAAATGTACTCAGACATCCTCTTCAAATTGTCACTCAAACAACCAGTAGGGCAATCTTATATTCAAGTCAAACTGCAAACCTTGGATCAAATTATTTCTATTGACAAGCTTAAATGAAATTAAGCACCACTTTGCATCTACAGTTCCAGTGATTATATCTAAAATAAATTTAAATTAATTTGCCAAAGCCGTCGAGAACTCAATATCAATCCACAAAATGGCTAAGATAAGGTACAACTCATTCAAACCATCGTAACTACTGCCTGAAGTTTCACTTGAGCTAATGGAATACACATACTCGTACTTATGTGTAGTATTTGAGTACTTCATTGATAATTCCATTATCTGGTGAACCATTTTATTCCCATTCCCTTGCCTCTTAATGTAAAATTTTAATTGAAATTGAGACCGAATTGGGGATGTACGAGTACGCGTACGAAAATATTGTGAAAAGGTTATTAAAGTATTAATCCATTCGCTTTTCGAATTAATAAAATTATTTAAGGCAGTACTCGGAATTCTTAGCTTTCACATTAGAATACTCCAGGAAACTATAAGGCTTATAAACACGCCGAACGTGGAAATACTATATATTATCAATTCTACTAGAAAAAGGTAAAAGGTTATATTGATCTCAACATGTAGACCAACAATAACACACCAAATAGTAATGGGCTAAGCTAATGTCGCATAGAAAGAAAATACAACAGATGTAGATTTTCAAGGCTATGCACGAATCACCTAATATTTACTCTCCGAATGTGTGGATCGCCATCTATGTCGACCACGTGCTAAAAGATGCGAACGCATATTGAAGGTGCAGCCAAATTTAGAGCTCGACTATCGAACGGAAAGAAGGTGCAAACCACCCAGAAAAATAAATTCAACGTTGGAGGGCCTACAGGAGTAGTCAGAGCCTACTGAGAGCGTCTACAAACGCCAACAATCTGTGTATCTATACCGCGACATCATTAAAGAGGTAGCCGAGAGCCCTTTGAATATATAATGATGAGTATGTACGACGAATAAATTGTTACAGAAAATGCACATCTACAAGCGCTGCAGCTCAACATATCATAAAAGCAGCTTAAAAAAATAAAATTCAAGAATATCTAAAAGTCTCACGACAGGAACAATATCGAAGAACTGTCGAGGCATATCGTTGCTTATAAAATCCTATTCAAAGTATTGTATATATAAACGCCTTCTGCAACACACTAATGGTCATATACCGGTGTGGTTTCCGAACCGACAGATCGACGATTTACCAAATTTCCACACTAAGGTAAATCCAGGCAAAGACGAACACATCTCTAATCAAGCCTCGACTTCATATATGAGGCTATAGCCTAATTCGGGATACCGGCAAAGCCAATTTAGCTGTGCCACGTGATGTTGGAAAATACGCGGTGCAATGTACAATTTAGAAATATCATAGTTATTCCGAACTATACTAAGCCTTCACTGGATTTCAGCAAGACGGTGCACTATCATGTAACTTCTCCAATATAATGCTTTAACAGATAGTGCGGCTATTAACATGGAAGCTACAATCTTCAACAAATCTGTCCAGCTGGCATATGCAGACGACACAGATATCATCTGTAGCTCTCAGTTCGCGTTCATAGAGGGTTAAACATTAGGCCAAACGAGTTGACCTTGAAATAAATGACGACAAAACCAAGAACACTTTTATCAACAAATAAAGAAGCATCTGTCGAGGACAAAAAGTCTTTCTCGTTTGACGCTCAGATAATCACTGACTCTTAATTAACATATTGTTTATATCATTCAGGTATCAGAGAAAAAAGAAAAGAAAACAATAAAAGGAATCTAAGCTTCGGAATAACGGACTATTTCTTCTACATGGACTTCTTCGGATGGCGATCAAAAATCAACAACCTCGCTTTCCTCATCTGTCAAATTTACTGTTTGGAGAAAGTGGTGAATTTAAGTGTAACAGGGTGGTCCTACAATTCGGCCGTCCTGCAAGCTTTCTTCGCCCTCGAGAAACTTTGAAATTCAGCATAATTAAATCGTCTTTACGTCTTTATGGAGTTCATCATCGTTGGGTGTCTACTTATTTGTTTTGTTTTTCCTTCTTAGAATGGTCCACTCAACGGTTCATCTTGAGTTTCTTCGTCTTAACCGCTCCTGTCGTCTTCACCTTAACAGTTTTTGCTGCCTTCATCTCAGTTCTTGTTTCATCTTCATGTTTATCGTTCGGGCAAGTTAGTTGTCGTATATATTTCGCATATTTTGTGTACATTCGTCTTAACAATTTTTGATTTTAGGAATATAATTGACTTGGCATGTTTCGTTACTCTGACACGTTTCCCCGTCTTCGCTGTCGTATTTTTCCACGGCTTCATATTTTCTGCGCTATTTGTCGTCGTCCGAGGTCCTTCTTGATTACCGACTTTGCACACTTCATATCTTTCGTTGGGAGAGATTATGGAAACCTTGTATGGTCCTAAGAATCGTGGACGGAGTTTGAGGAGAGTAGCGAATTGTGTACGTTTAATGTCTACCAAATCGTTTATGTTGTACTTTGTGGCGGGCTTTCTCTTTTTGTTGTATGTGACTCGGTTCTCATTCTATATTTTTTCAATATTTTTGCGTGTCTCCTGCCTTATCTGGTCCCTTTCAACTTCGAATATTTTCCGAACTTCCTCGTCGATGCCGTTGGCTAATTTCTCATTTTGGTGCCCATTAACACTTCAAAAGAGCTTCTTTGTATGCTACGCTGGTATGTTGCATTCAGTAACATCTGGAGTTTTGGGATATACCGAAACCACTTACTAGGATCGCTTATCGTGAGTTTCGTAAGCATAGAAATGGTGATCCTATTGATGCGCTCAACTTCGCCGTTGGCACGTGGGACACCAGCAGTGACTAGTAAATGCTGTATACCTTCCACCTCACAGTATTCCAGTAAAGCTGGTTGAAGTGAAAGCGGATCCACGGTTTGAAATTATCCTTATAATTATCCAGATAAGGACCTTTGCAAATCCAACTTACTTATTCCCTCCGAAGCGGAAATAGAATGGCAGGGGTAAATCCATACAAATTTTGAAAAAACATCTACTGCGCAAAAGATATAAGAATACTTCTTATTTGTTGGAGATAAGGGTCCGAGATGGTTGATGTGGTAAGTGTTTAGTGGTAGCTCATTTTTAGAAATTGCTTTCTGATCACTCAGTATGCAGGGAATTCAATTTTTCCTCACTTGGTCAATCTTTGCTCGAATTTTGGGTATATAATATTTTCTGTTATGCAGACCTTCGAGTTTTTTGTACCGAAGTGGCCTTCCTCGTGCGCTGCTTTGATAACTTCTTGAGCCATGGTGATCAAAATACAAGGATTTTGCCTCCTTTCCCGTCGTCCTTATAGAAAAGATTGTGTTCGATGAAATAGTCTTCGTGTGGTCCGGTCTGTATTATTTTCTTAATCAGCCTGATAGTCTTATCATTATTCTGCGCTGTCCGTACTCGGTGAAGAAATTCACTTGTGATCATCATATTGACTAGATTACTACTGAGTGCATCTGTTTCATTCGATCTCCAGGTCGATGCTCTATTTGGTAATCAAAATCTTTAAGAGCCAAAGCCCAACCAGCAACTCTAGGCAAGATTTCCTTTTTTTCCATGGTTATCTTAAAAGCAGCACAATCTGTCACAATCTTGAATCTGAGTCCGAGTAGACACACCCTCAACTTCTTTAGTGCCAATACTTCTAGCTCGTAGCTACAGTACCTTTCTTCGGCTGCAGTGGATTTCCTGCTGTAGAAGTATACTGGATAAAATTTGCCATCATCTGACTTTTGTAGGAAAACTGTTCCATAGCCTCACTTCGACGCGTCCGTGTGAAGTTCAGTATCCGCTTCTGGTTCGTACAATTATAAAATTGGCTTCGAAGATAGGCTGTTTTTAATTCGTTAAAAGCTACTTGCTGTGCTACGCCGAATTCGAAGGGTTGATTTTTTTTCAAAAGCTAAAACAGTGGCCGGTCTGTTAATGAGTAACACTTGACGAACTTCCAAAAATAGCCAGTGAGGCCTAGAAAACTTTGAACCTTCCTGCTGCTGTCTTGTGACCAGATGGTTTGACCGTTCCATTAGCAATTTCCAATGTAACGTATTCTATTGTACGGCATAAGAAATTACATTTTGCCCATTTAATATTCAGTCCGTAACTCTCAGTTACATGCAGCGTCGCTTTCAGTCTATCGAAGCATTTTTCTTCACTGTACCCCACAACTACAACATCGTCCATGTATAAAATGATATAGCCCCTCTTTATATGCGGTTTAAACACACAATTAATAAATTTTCGATGGTAGGAGAAGTCCATAATCCAAATGGAACGCGTAAAAATTCCTACTGCCCCGGGGGTGTGACAAACGCAGTATACTTTATGCTCTCCTCAGCCACGCGAACGTGGAAAAATCCATTTTCTAAGTCTAAGCTGGAGAATACCACGGGCTGACTAAGGGCATCGATCTGATCTTCGATTAAAGGCAACTGATTTCAGACGCCTGAAATCAACACATAAACGGTTGGTGCCATCCTTTTTCTTAGCTAGAACCACAGGGCTAGCATATTCGGAGGAGCTTGGTTGCATGATTCCATCTGGTAGCCACTGAGACACCTGTTTACCGATAATCATTTTCTCAAGCGCTGCTAATCTTCGCGAGGGCTGCCAAATAGGCATATCAGACTTTAAAATTTTCTTCATTTCAACAGACGTAGACTTCTCTTCTTTGGGCTTGTAACTAGAAACTAAATTCTCTATCTCATCTCTATATTTGGTATTGCCTATGTTCAAAACAAGTTTGGCAGTATTTGTTTTATAAATGTCGTCGAATTGGTTTAAAACTTCTACTGCTTCTGAAACAAGCACTCCATTCGAAATAAGTTTAATGTTTTAACCAGCAAGCACGTCCCTTCATATAATAAGCTGGGTCATCATTACTGAGTCGGACATAATAAACACCTTAGTGTGACAACAACAACCGTCCACCTTAATATAGGCAACAAAATATCCAAAAATATCCAAAACACTTGGGTTGTTTTTCAGTTCACGCCTAGCTCTTATGGCCCTTACGACCACAGCTAAAACAGCGACCCTCCGGCGAAACATCCGAAGTTTGCCGAACCTCCCTCGGTCTGATACTACCCCCCAAACTCTCTTTGTAACGTTGATAAATCGACAGCTTCTCTTTAACACGTTCGCGGACACATGATTTTCGGTGGAGAACGATAGAATGACACACGCATATCTCCGACATTTGTAGAGATATTTTATCCGGGATTGGACCAAAATGTTGAAAATCGATATAGAATGCGATTATGATAGTTTTTACTCACTCTTCAATTTGACGGCTATTGCCGCCGCATCCCAGCTATAGAATTAAAGTTTGTCAATGGGACAGCGCGGGATAACCCGACATGTCGCCTATAGCCGTCATGACCCATAGAAGAAAAAACTTATGCAAATTGACAAGACGGCATATCCAGCTATAAAGAAGTTGTGAAAAGAACGCTTGATTTAGACAAAGTAATATATTATTTTAAGAAAAACAGAACAAAAACATAACGTTAGAAACAATTCAATTTACCGAATTCAATAAACAAATAAAAATACATTCAGGTACGAAAATGAATACAAAAAAAGGAAAATATTAACATCACTGTGTTTTTTAACTGGAGAAACCTTATGCATTCAAGAAGTGTGGTGGTCTTCGAAGCATTTACCAGGATAACGAGCAACATTGTCAGGACAGTTTTTGCACCTACATATATGAGGTTTCCTTCCGTATCTTTGACTTGTTACATTGCTTGCATCTCTTATAAACAACTTTCCTCTTTCGATTAATTTCAAATGGAATTCTTTCAATGAAGTGCGCATGAGAACTATCAATTGAACCACCTTTAGAAGTTAATGGTCGATTTGGTGAAGAAACGGATGATCTATTTCCTCCATGATCATGACCCGGCACCAACAGCGATCTTCCAATCTTTATGCTATCTGGCAGCTGTATTAGAGATTTGATGAGACTATTTCTAAATTGAATTAATTCCAATTTCGTATCATCAGTTTTTATTTTGTATATGTAAAATGAACTCCAGACCACAACATCTAGCATGTGGAACATCACTTTCTTATACCAGCGAATAGTTTTTCTTGGTGAGGAATAGTACGATGTCATTTGATCCGCCCTATCTATCCCAGACATGTAGCTATTATAAACATCAATTTCCTTGGGATTTTCCTTAGAATGTCCATATCGGTTGGAAGTTGTAATAATTGCAGGATGGTTCGCAGTTGTAATACAACGTACGTCACGTCTGTTGCGCCATTTCGATACGTATACCTGACCTTGACATAGCCACACATGTTCTCCTCGTGTAAGTTTCTTAGTCGTTACTTTACTAGGGTTTCCTTTCCGATTGGTGCGTAATGTTCCGGTAGTATGTGTCCTTTGTGTCAACAGAGTTTTGGAGAGACCGACACTATTGTAGAAATTATCCACAATAAGATGATGGCCTCTGTAGAGGTGTGGAGATATAAGGCGAGTAACTATATCACCAACTTTTGAAGATTTGTTATTGATTGCTTTCCCTTGGTAGATTTCGACATTTAAAACGTAGCCGTCACTCGTTGTAAGCTCGTAAAGCCTTGTCCCATATCTCGCTCTCTTTCCTTTAATATACTGCCTGAAACTAAGTCGTCCTCTGAACAAAATCCAGCGCAATATGTTCCTTAGGATAGTAGGCTTTTTGACAACTTTCCAAGAAAAGCTTCATCAACGGTTGGATTTTCCTCAATTTAGTTATCACCTTTAGTTTCATCATCTTCCTCATAGAGCAGCTGAAGCATCTTAATAGTTGAAATATTGGATGATAATATAACGGGTCATTAGGAAAGAGATCACGAATCTTTGGCGGTTTGACTTGTGCTTGAAGCAAGCAAAGTCCAAGGAACTTATACATCTCTTCGGAATACGATGGCTTGAAAACAGCAAAACGTGCATGTCTGGTTTTACGACCATTGCTTGAGCAAAGTTTTTCTCCATAAGCATTTGTCGAAGTCCCAATTTTATCAACTATGTTCGATCCAAATATTTGGTGGAAAACGTCAAGGGGAGTACATTTTTCGTCAAAGTTTATCTGCACTCCACTAATCCCTGCATCGAAATTGAACTGAGGTATTTCCCTGGTATTTTCAAACCATTCGCCATCTAATTCAGTTTCTGAAGCACTTCCCGATCTGTCTTCCGAGTCTAAGTCAGAAAAGCTACCGCTATCTGATCCTTCAGGATAATCTTGAATGATTTCATCGCCATGTTCTGCCTCGGTGTTGTGCAGGTCATCTCCAATAACTTGGTCATCGCGAGTTACTTGCAGGCTTACCTCTGGTGAAATCTCTGAAGAGTCTTCTAATTGATCATCCTGTTCCTGTTGATAATCAGGATCGTTGCCGAATGTCCCATCATCGCTAAACGGATCATGCTCAGATTCCTCATTGGAATCATCCGAAATTTCTCTAAATAGCTTCAAAATGTTCTCCCTTTCTTTACTGTAACGGTCCATATTCAAGCTATGTACATATACCTACATGTATGTGTAAAAGATAATTTGTGTATTTATTTTATTACGAGTATACATATTAATTCGATGAGATGTGCTTCATTTACTTTATTTTGTACTATTTTAATAAGAGCGCTCAAATGCGACCGTTGTCTGGGGACACTCGAAACTAAATGCACTGAAAACTGACGGCATATGCCGGCTTGAACGTAAGTTTTGTAAAAAGATAAAAATGATTCCTCAGGTCACAGTGAAGTGAAAATTGAACTCCAGTAGGGCAAATAATGCTGGAGTATGGACATATACTATATTTCTAGACGGAGTATCCCGTCTTGTCATAACAGGACTAAAATTCTTTGACGGCATAGGCCGTCATGACCCGTTACTTTCCTCAACCATTGACGGCATATGCCGTCTTGTCCGCGTGTTAAACTGTTTCATGTCTGTGGAACCATAAAGAATAATTTTGTTTTGTGGATAATCTATTATACCATCGATGACATACGCTATAATTGGCCTGTCATCCAGCCGACCTTTTGATCCCAATTCCCTCATCGACAACAAATAATCATTCACTGTCTCTCCCCTATCTTGCTTTCTCTGTACCTTTTTTCTATGCACATTTTCCACCACAGTCATTTTATCGGAAAACTCCGCGATTAAAAATTCTCTTAACTCACACCATTTCATGAGGTTCGGCTTGGACCTGATTGCCAACTTTGCAGAACCCTTCAACAATCTTTTTCCAAATAGTACACACTCAAAATCGAACCAGTGCATAATTTCAGAAGCCTTTTCAACGTCCTGAACCCAACTATGAATGTCATAATCATCACTTCCATTATACTCTGGTACGACCGCAGTAATATCTTCAAAAGTCATTCTCGCAGTATTTTTGAGTTTAGCAATCTCCTCTTCCAAAAATATTCTTAAAAGGGACATTTCTAACAGAATCCGAGCCTCTTTTTCTGTCTTCCTAACCTCACTTTTGCGGCGAAGTAACTCTAGTTCTTGCTGTGTTTGTTTCTCTAAGATTTCTTTGTCTCTCGCAAGGTTTTCAGCCCGAAAAGATCCATGTCTTCGTTCTAAATCACGCATAACTTCTGAAAAATCAACCGATGAATTATTTAGTTCCGTACTAGTTTTCTTCCCCTTTTTTGGCATCGTAGGTAGCAACCAAAATTGATTTATTTTCAGGCTAGTAGATCTATTCCTTGTGTGAAGCATTGTCGACGATGACAGTTGCTATCAACAGTGAGCAACAACAAAATTTTCGGAGATCAAAATCTTGTCGTGTAGATGGCGCCGAAGCAGATTAAGCAAGTTGGAGAATACTGAAAGTTTACCTGTGATCAGAGTGTTTTCTGAATAAGCTGTTGTTTTCTCCTTTTCTGTTATTAACTGTAATGAGCGGCAACTTCGTACGGGTTCTGTGCGTAACGGGATTTTCTTTCTGCGTCTTGGCATGTGCCAAGTCGATGAAAAATGCGATTTTTGTAAATTCCTCATTTTTTCTGACGTGTCTCGTTTTTTTTTTTAGCAGCTTAATTGTTTATTTATGACATAGACCGCAAGGCTGATCCCGTTTGAGCCCCCAGAAATTTTATAGGATATCCTCTCGGTCAGCACAAAAAAATTCAATTGTAAATTTAATTTAGTTAAACAATTGTATAGGAGCAATTAATGAAATTGATATGAAAGAAAACAGTAAAAATAATTTAAGCTTCGGAATAATGAACTACTTCTTCTACATCGACTTCTTCGGATGGCGATCAAAAAGCAACAACCTCGCTTTCCTCATCTGCCAAATTTACTCTTTGGAGAAAGTGGTGGTCCTGCATATATTTTCATTTATACCTAATTAATCACATTTTCTTTAAATAGCGTGTAATTTCGATATCTAACTCAAGGAACACAGTATCGAAATTAACTGCTCCATCTTAGTGGGTTCTAAAATAAATCACCATCAACCTGATCGTACCAATCGTACTTAACAGTGATTATTATAAATCACTTCCTACCACTAAGTTTGCACCAAAGGCTAATATTCACCGGCCAAGACCTCTAACAAATTGACAACTTCGCCGCTTTCTCGGGAGTGATTCTTTTGGATCAGATGGCAATGACACAAGGTGACTATTGTCAGAAGTACTACAATAGAAATCTCAATACCGGTTTAACAATGTGACACCGATTCATCTGAGATGGCATTTTCGAGTTTGTTCTCAATATACTCGTATACTCTTTATAATTTATACTACTCGTAGGATTGGTGCATCGGTTTGATGACACAGTGGTCCTTTCCGACGTATCTACATAAATCTGAAAATCTCAATCTCAAATTCTATAGGAAAATGCACATCTATCGGCTGATAGAAAATCCATGAGCTTTCTACGATACAGTTACAGCATAGGTGGATACTGAATTTCGCAACTTTTATTAATCTGTTGCACGGAATCGCATATGTTTATGTGTAAACTTGTTATTTTCTGTGGGAAAAAAAAAACAATAATCAGTGGATGACTGAGTCAAGTGAAGCGAACCAAACGACATGTAGTCGGGCTGGTTATATGGGAATTCATTAAACATGCTGAGACAACTAATGAAGGTATTCCGTACCTATAAATAGGCATTACAGTGTTCGGCACACAGTATAAAACGATTAATTGTTTTTTAACTGTGATTTTATACAGTACAACGAAATGCGGTAAATCGCACTAAGGCCGTAGTGCGAAGTAACTAAACTCCGTCTTTGTGCAATAAATATCTAAAGGATGAGATAAACATGGTATCTTACTTTTACTTGAAACTTGAATATGTCACATTAGAGAAACTGGCAGCTGATTTTTATCAGGGAGCAGTGAATGTTCTGAAGAAAAACATGGAGAATTATACGAAATGGACGTCCGCCTCTGCAAGTTATTTAGTTAGTGATGGAGCAACACATTTCCTGGCTAAAAACGAAACATCGACACTTTTTATGGTACAGGCTTGTCTTGCTAAAATTGCAATAGGTTCGCTATTATCTCCACTGGTTACAAAATTCCTCGCCACCTTACATTCTTCATCAGTTTTTCTCCCTTTTTATATTTCTGTATCCTCCGATTTCGCCTTAAGCGACACAAACCCATATAAATGGTAAATAATTGTGATGAAAACAACAATTACCTCGATGTTCAGATATAACATATGCAGAGTCCCAAGGAAGACGTATAAATTGGACTTGGTGACTTTAATGCAAGAATAGGAAAGGAAGGAACATCAGGAAACTGATAGACTTTCAAAGTGGACGAAACATGCAGTAGACAAAAGTCACGCATCCAGTATCCTAGACGTCCGCACATTCACCAATGATGTGCTGACAAGGCGACCAGAAGCAAGAAACACATGGTTCGACGACGAACGCCGAAATGAACTTTCAGCCAAACAAAATGTGTATCGTGCAACACTGAGCGCGAGAACGAGAGCCGAATTGAGAGCTGCTGCCGACACGAGGTAGCAGAGCAGAAAAATCGAACACAAACTTTTCCGAAGGGAGGGAGTTCGAAAAATACAAAATTGAAGAAATCGGGAGATACTACTGCCGGAATGAAGGTCGGAAATTTAAACTGAGAGTAAAAGGGACGTGTAAGGCAACAGCCAAGACTGTAGCCTACAAAGACGAACAAGGAAACATCGTAGTTGAGACGCTGTGCATTTTTAAAATTTTGAAGAACCACCAATGAAGACTGTTAAAACCAGATAAGGACCACGGAAACGTCCGTCCGTCTAACCAAAAGGAAGTGACAACTATATCCAAACTTTAAACTTTAAAGCTGGAGGAAATGGTCTGGTAGGGAGCATAAACCAGCTCATGCATACTCGTATGTGTGAGAGGAATGAATTTTTTTTTTAAACCTAACGCTCAAGTGGGTATCAATACATTAAAATGCCTGAACAAGTGTTAAGTTTTTTTGGAAAATGGGATAGAGAGAGAAAGAAAGATGTTTGCTCTATGGTTATTTCGCTCCATGGGTGGTATCCAACATTTAATGCGGAGACTAAATTCTTAATGTGGAGGTTGGCTTGATTTTCGTTAACTGAAAAAATGAATATGTCTTTCGGGCGGTGCTGGGATTCGAACACCTAACCTTCCGATTAGGAAGCCAGTCCACTGAGTCACGGCCAGCCATGCGCAGCATGCCCTCTGAATTGGATCTCAACATCGTCTTTCCGATTCCCTGAAGAGCGCAAACTACATGGACATAAATCTATTAAAATTCGCATACAAGATCCTCGCTACCACATGACATTAACGTCTTAAATCGATCGTCAGCAACCTGTGCGGTGAGTGCGGTTTAATGACCAAATTTTCAGTCGGCTGACATGTGTAGCGTCAGCCTTTTAGGACAAATAAATATGTTTAATTGTGATGTTCGATTTGTGTTCCGTCACTGTACCAAGTCCAGTAAATTTACCCCTTGTCAAAAAAACAGACCTTTTCCCCTACCAATCCATTAATTGATCCTACTAATCTCTCTTTCCCAACTCGTACTCTATTAAACGTCCCTCTATTTTCAAATTCCCTCATTCCACTTTCTTCGTAGGCTCACTCTCTCCCTGTGTCTTGTTACTATGGTGAATATGTCCCTTTTGTAGTATAGAGAGTTGACTACTTTAAATTCAGAAGGAGGAGGTGGAAAACCTAGCTAAGGAGCTAGAGATCGCGTGAAAGTAAATTTAAGTATAAGTTTAGACAAGAACCCACAATTGATAGGCAAAAATTAGAGTGGGGAATAGAAATAGGCAAAAGGAAAAAGAAAAGAAATGTGAACTTAAGAATAAAGTCCAAGAAAAGAGTAAGGAAGAAGGTCAATGACATTGAGAGGAAAGTCAGCTGACCATCGTTCGATGCGGTCAGCTGTTGTGTTTTGGTGTGTCTGGGGACACAGCGACAAGGTCGTGTTGGGTGGAATTTTTTTTTCCCCTTTTGGGTGTTAAAAGTCGAGACAGTCGATGTCTGAGGATAGAGCAACAAGGTTGCATCGGATTCGGGTCCTTTTTGGTTTTTTTTTATATTAGAAAGTATAAAAGAATCAGTATAAATAGATAAAAGAAAAATTGTAGTGCGGCGCTTACAGTTTTCCGCTCCTTGTATACGGGACAAATTTTTTTTGATATCCACCGGGTGTCCGCGTTTTTGAAACAGAAAAAAAAGGTTTGCCGACAAAAAAATTCTTTCCGGGCAAAACAAAGAAAGAAAAAAAAAAACAAAAAACCCCAAAGTGAGTGCCGCGAAAAAAAAAAAAACAGAAAATTGAACTACCCCTATCCTCCCCCCCATTACACCTACGCGGTGTCATTTTTTTGTTACCGGTACAATAAGGACAACCCACAAATAAGCTGGTGGGCGAAAAGTCCTTGCTGGTATTGTGCAAAATACAAAAAAAAAAAATAAAATCGTAGTGCGAAATACGATCCCCCACCCCATAAACTTACAAAGCTACATCGCCTGCAAGAGGTGCTCCGCGGGACAACCTCAACAACCTCAACAACAACAACAACAAAAACATTAATTGAAAAAAAAAAAAACAGTGTTGAAATTAGTGGATTATATAGTAGATACATATGTATATGTAGATATTTTGAATTTAGATTAACGTATTTTATATTGTATGTACATAGATTTCAGTTTTTTTTTAATTAAATTGTGTAGAGTAAGGTTAGGATTAAGTAAGTTGGGTTTTTTTTAATTTTATTTTATTTTATTTTTTTGGTTGTGCGCGGAAACAAAAAAAAAAATATTTTTTTTTCTTTTATGAAGTTTAAGCGATTCTTCAAAGTGCTGGCGCCAGAACTACGAGGGATCTGAAATGCGGTAAGTCCTAAGTATGTACATAAGTTCCTTGGCTAGAATAACAGTAGCCTTATAGAAGTTTTTTTTTAATAGAATTCAAAAAAAAAAAAGGTCGTATTAGTTATTAAGTTTTATTTTGTGAATTTCCTTTTGTTAATAAACCCGAGTATTATTGTCATGAATTGAATTAAGGTTTTTTTATTAAAATGATGGAGTAGGCTTAGAGCAAGTGGTGTGTGGATGGGCGGACCGACCGTCCTTCGATGGGGCGACTGTGACCGGACGTAACGCACAAACGATGACAGGAAATGACGTGACTGACGTCCGCTGATTTCTTTTACAGGTGGTGACTGGGAGGAATTTCTGTAGGGGCTACCACTCACAGATCTGGCCAGAATGGTAGCAATTGGTCGCATCCAAGTGCGATAAGGGTGGATTGGCCATCCTCAGCCAACAACACCTGGCTTATTTCAGGTCGTAACGAGCTGTCATCACTGTGTGATACTGGGACACATTATTCGGTGTAAGGTACATAGGGTTAAGTTAGCTTTAGGTCTAGTGATAAGTCGACATTTAAGTTCGGTAGTTAGGGATTAGGATAGAGTAGGTTTAGTTAGCTACATCGCGCTAGTCCCGGTCTTGCATAGTGGTGATGGCACACAGATGTGATCCTGCTA
This sequence comes from Volucella bombylans, assembly GCA_949129095.1. Lineage (NCBI taxonomy): Eukaryota > Metazoa > Arthropoda > Insecta > Diptera > Syrphidae > Volucella > Volucella bombylans. Next base: position 87,771,380 of record OX422143.1, read on the forward strand.
TTTCTTTTCTTCTTTTTTTCTATCATCTTTCTCTCCTCCTATCTTTTAAGTCCGTCCGTGAAGTAACGTAGCTTTCTCCAGGCTATCCTTGTTTTCCTTTTTTTTTACAATTCGGCACGAAACAAAAAGGTAAGTTGAGTTGCGATGTACGGGGTAGTGGCAAGAACCTACCCAACCCGACGAGCTAGAGCCGAGCAACCGCGAGCGTGCCACTGCCAACTACTCCTGCATCATGGATGCCTCCGTGGCCAACTGACTCCTTACACATGAGGAGATCAAGTTGATAACCCACTTCTTTTTGATCGGTTTTCAGACTGCATACAGCAGTGTACTATAGAGACGAGCTATGTTGGCCTCCCTGACTCTTAATTTTTCGACGGTGCAGGATGTCAATGAAGAACTTTTACAGCTCTGTAAAAGTCGGAGAAAGGATAACCGAATCTTTTGTTGTTAAAACAAAGTATTTCACCTGAAAATATTTCAAAACTCTGTCCAACTTCTCCCATATGCCGATGAAATTGACATTAATGGGAGAAACCAGCGGATGCCATTGACACCCATAACCTTCGAGGCAGCACAAGTACCATGGTTGGCGTTCCACCTTTTCACACTTCGAGTTTAAGAAACTCTAACTCTGTTTTATCCTTCAAACTAATCAATACTCTTCCCGAAGAACCAGAAAAAAAAGAACAAGAAAAAAAAGAAATTTTTAATTACTTTTAAAATTTTGACTTTTGAATTACAATCATCATTCATCATTAAATGCATAACACTGCTATTTAATTCAAAAAATTGTTTCTCATTACTTTTTGCTCTACATTATTAATTTTATTTCCTCCTTTACCCCTTAAATTCAAAATTATTGAGCTTGTAGTCAGCCTTTAAAATTTATATGCGTATACAATGTTTTCCACACCACACTGAAATACTTATAATGATGTATCATTTTTCACTATTCTTAACTGAGTACTAAATGCCTCTAACTATTCTCTTAATTGTAAAATAAGAATTGTAATTTTGTTACCAATGAGGTTGTATATTAATTTTTGAGAATAAGGAATTAAAAAAAAATAAAAATTATATTAGCAAACAAAAGCTTAACATATTCTCGCTTTTACTAACACAATTCGTTACATTTTTAGATTACGAAGTTGGGATCGCATATCCAGGTATCCGTGTTGTCTATAATTTCAGTTTTGACAAGTTTCTGTAATTTCACATCCTCACTTTGCTCAATAACATCCTGCTTACTCAAAAACCCATCAACCTGTTTCCGAAAATCCAGGCGACATCTACAAACAGACTACAACAAATAATCCATCCTCGCTTCTCATCCCTAACATCAGAGCGTGAATATTTCATTTTTGTCAACAGGTTATGTAACTGCTTCCCGTGTGTCGTTAGATGCGAACAGAATCAAACAAGATTCCGCAGTGTACTTAAAATTATTTCTCTCAGCCAAATGCATACTAATGTTACTTATGTACGTTTTAATGTACATATGCATATGTATATATATGGAAATTAAATTAATTAAAGAAATTAATTTTCTTTTAAGCTTATTACCAGATTATAAAACTTGATTGTCTTAATGTGAATAAGAATGGAAATACCATAAATTAAAAAATAAATAAAATAAATAGTAAATAGGTAAACTTAAAAAAAAAAATTGCCTTCGTCCTCAAATTGTAAATCATATGGCCAAAATGTTATTTTTTTTTTATATATATACACAAATTATTCTCGTCCTTCGAAATGAAGAAGCATAGCTATATAATGTATTCACATTTTGTATTTTATTTACAAAAATTGTTGCTCACATTGAGTTAATTCCAATACAATTTTGTCGAAAATTTTATCACATCTAGTACACTTCAAGACTATAATCTACTCGTATTAGACAAGACTTCTTGAGCCTCACATGGTATTAACATGATTTCGTAATGTTGCAAAATGAAAAAATGTAATGAATCACCCAGTGCTCCAATCAATGATGATATCTGGGAGAGCGATTTCAAAATCTTTTGAAACTCCGATGCACTGTAATCTGTGTAGTGTGTATTCAACACGCTTCGTAATTTCATTGGAATTAGAAATTCCCTGATTTGGCGCTTGGGTATTGCCACTATCGTTCATTCAAATAAGAGTGCGAGTATAAAACTCCAAATCAATTAGAAAATGGCCTTAGTTTTGTTTATTTGTTTTCGCAGTCAAGTTTCTTTTCCAAAAATGTTCTTCGTACTCATAGTCACTTGTATAACTATTACCATGGCATATGCTCGTCCACCAGTAACCGATAGAACTGACGTCGAGTTCATATTATTCAACCACTCAGAATTTCCTGCTATAGTGGATAGTTATTTCTATAAAGTTTTCACTCCAGAGGAATGGGCGGGAGATAAAAAATCAATTTTGAAGGTAAGAGTTTTATAATTGATGGAACATTGCGAGTTAATTAATTGATCTGCTCTTTTCCAAATAGGAATCCGATGGTGGGAAAAATGTTGAAAGTCTGGAAATCATGAACGACTTATAGAATTAATTAAGCTCTGCAGAAGCTACTCAAAGGCTGCGTTATTTAGCAATTTAAAATAAATATTTATATGAAGAATGCATAACTTAATTTTTTTTGTCTCAATCCGCGACAAATCCGCGAACATACTAAGAGATATTTGCATGCCCGAGGAGTCAAACTATGACAGTCTACCGAAAAAAATTGGATAGCAAGCCACAGTTTATAGAGTGGGCTAAAATGTTAGATTTCGAAAGCATTGAATGGTAGAAACGCAATTGCAATGACTTCACCTTCGCGATTATGGCCGTAGTAGGAATTGATTATCCTTTGACACTTGCAATGGTAGGAGAACTTCGCTTACTGCAAAAATTTCAAGCCGAAGGTGTGCTACGAAAGGGTTGAAAGCTACTTGAAGTTTTCGCTGAGATAAGGAAGCAAGGTCACTGTATACCACCTCAGAATAGCTTATTAAAGGTACCGTCCGCGTATACAGTCCACACCAGTCGAGTTAGATTTAATAGCCATAACAGAGACAGCAACTTCACTTTCGGTAACCACTTTAAAATCACTCGACATATGAGCAAGTGGACCAGAAATTTCATTTAGATGAGAGCCAGGCGTGTCGGGGTTACTCCCTAGGAAGAAGTCATTAAAAACATCAGGATCTAGGTCATAGTTAGCGTTGTTCATACCACTATTGACACAAGTTCGACGCAATTTAGTCTAGAGTTGTTTAGAGGGAAGTGATGTGCTCAACTTAAAAGCATAATAGTTTTGTCATCCGGACTGACTAAGATTGAATTTTTACGCGGTCTTTTCTTAGCACCTAAATTAGAATGCGAGGCGTTGTGCATTTCATTTTCTATAAAGTTCGATAAAGTTCCGATTTTTAATTTGGGCAACAACAGAAAATCGCATAGAGTTGCAGTCATTAACGATTTGGAGTCCAAAGGAAGATACCATATCTTTAATTTGGAAGGCACGAGAGTCATTTTTGAATAAATCAGCATTGAAGTCGCCACTTATACTGAAATAGCGCAGAAAACTAAAAAAGAGCACTGAAAAAATTGTTGAGGTGAGCAGCTTCTGTTGGGGTTATCATCATGAAATTTTTCAATCAGGTATTCAAACCTGTTGAATCAGATGCACATTTCAATGTAGAATTAACATATATTGCTATTCCTCGTCCTATCGTGTCCGCTATTCTATCATTTCTAAATAGATTGTAGTTGGGCAAGGAGTAAACAATGTCTAGGATATCAGGTCTAAATCAAGTTTTACTAACACATTTAACATCAACATTGGACTTCAAAAATAAGTAGTACAGATAGTCAAATTTAAGATGTTTGAAAATCCCTCCCGGTATTTGGACAAAACATTATCAACTCACGAGTACAGTTTTTATTCACACTGTTCAGGCAATTCAACAAAACATTTCCATAATTAAAACAATGAAATAATGCCATAAGCCTGTTTCAAATGCAAATCCAGAGGAAAATAGAACAGAGAAGAAGTAAGAAAGTTAGAGCTAGAAATAGAGTAAGGAAGCGTAGAGCAAAACATATAGAAAATCATAGTGGGCAAGGTTATACTATAGATTCAATAGTTGAATAAAAAATGTTCATAAATTAAATTCAGTTAATTTTCGGCGTAGAACGAAAAATTTGATCTAACTTTCCTTAAGATGAAGGCATAGCTATACATATATTGAACATTTTTTTAGATGTTATTGAATCTACCCCATATCAGCACTTGCAAGGTTTCTATAAACGCAATTGAAAGGAAAATTTTTTTGGTACTAGTCTTAGGCTCTGACGAAATTAGATCGTATATGAATTCACTTGGCTCAGTCTTCCTAGATCAAGGATAGCTGCGTTTTCTGGCAACTATCCAGGTTTTAAATGTATCGAACGAATACTTCCCAATGTCTTCAATTAAATGTACTGTAGAATTCCTACTGCGCGTTATCTCGAACGAAGTCGTTCTTGTGAGACTTAGGACTCCTAAATACTCGTGGACTTAGGCGTCTCTGGTGGTTCCAGTCATAGAACTCGCAGTGACTTATTATAATTTTATCATTTGGTGCACTCGTTTCCGTATCAAAGTCTGAATGCATTGGGCAGGGAAAACGCAATCACGAAACCTTCATCTTTCCGATTACGGGCGTAGTATGGAGCTTGGGGGCCTTAACCGACATTTAAAAGAAATGAGCCGATTTAGACGCTGACCTATGAGTTGCTACAAGTTTCGTTTCTGACGACTTGTGTGGATTTTCCTACGACGCGTTTAATAAATTGGGTTAGATATTAGATATACAGCAATCCCCCATATACGTGAGGGATCCGTTCCAAAAAAAACACCGCGTGTGTCGAGACTAGAAAGTGTATGAAAATATGGAGATAAGTTCGAAGACAAGCATTTTTAACTCTTACAGCATCTGCCACCCGGGTACCTTGCCCACGAAATTCTTTGTAAAAGTCTATTGTAACTAAAAATTATTATATGCATTCAATCAATATTTAATTATTCATATTCTAGGAAGGTATTCCTACCGGAATATAACTATTAAGTTATGTACAGTGATCTTGAAGTCCTAAAGGAGGAAGGGCAGTAGCAGAGCAGAGTTGTAAAAGAATTAAATTATTTACGAATTTAATTCATTTGATTTATATCCAAGAATTTTTAACTCTTGAATTCACTTAAAGACTTCAACTTCAAAATGTGAAATCACCATTCATTTTGAAGTCATTGATTGCTAATTCACTTTAGTGAATTCAGTGATTGCGTTCAAATGAATGGCGTTGATACTATGGATCAAATGTGCATGAGATATTCCACCCAACGGCCGCTAGCTTTTTTTACAATATTTTGGATATCGCCGGTGTTGCTGTGTACGTTACTTACTATGAAAATAATGATATGCTTACAAAAAAAACTAACAGACGTAGACATTTTTTACGCCAGGTCTCAAAAAAACTAGCCATGCCAATGATAGAAGAGCTATTTTCTAACCAGCAAGTCATGCGAAATCATGTAACGAAAATCGCAATCGAAAGTTACTCTGAAAGGCCAGTAACAGAAGTGGTAACTGATAACAACGATCAACGAGACGCTAGTGGTAGAAAAGTTGTAGTTGAAGTGAAGTCTTGCGTTGACAGTAATAAGTCCGTTTGTGATCAGCACACAGAAAAAATCACAAAATATTTGAATTGTAATCATTGATTTCTAATATATCTGTGCGATATATTAAAATTTAATTATTTTTTTGTATTTTTTCATATAGTATTTGTATATTACTGTGCAAAAAACGAAAACTTCATGATTTTCGTCCAACAATCACATTGCAAAATATGGTATTTATTATCTATTATTATATACTGTACATTCAATATATAAACAACTTAAAATAAATATACTCGTAATATTGTTATTATTTATATATTAATCCATATTTATTTATTATTTTATTTTTATATTAAAAATATGCTGAATTCAAATTTCGATAGAGAATCAGCCAGATCATGGGGATTCGAGAAGGTTTTGGCCAATCTTTCTTGGAAAAAAAATTATTCAACAAAACGTACGCCGATGGGTACCCGGGTACCCGGGTGGCAACACTAGAATTAAAGTGAATATTTTATTCAGTTTTTTTTTGTGAGGAATAAAAAGAATTCAACATAGGAATAGTAAAAACATTAATAAAATTTAATGAACAACAAAAACGAATAACAAAAACAATTCACAACAAAAAAAATGCACTGAGTTTAAAATCCCAGCTTCGTGCTCATCGATAGATTTCTAAAACTTAAAAATGCTCGGTTTATAGCTCTTCTTTTTTTCTTCCAAAATAAAGCGATATAGCGCAATCGAGCTAAGCAGTCCTACTTAACAAATTGAACCCTATTCCAAGTTGGATTCAGTGCCACATTTATTTTGGTTATCAATTTATCCAAGCTTAATGGTCAGTCAGTTTCTTGTTCTGGATTAATGTCGTCTTCATCCGGTTCGCATTCATCTTCAAGTTCTAACAATTCTTGAACTGAAAGCGCAACATTATGCTCTTCCAAGAACTGATCAATATCACCCCAAGTCTTGAAAACCTTCTCCTAAAATCTGTCTTTTAAGACACAGAAAATTTTCCACATAGTAATCAGAAGCATCCCCAATATCATCTTCTATTCATCTAAACTGCATTCATCGTGGTATTTTTTATGCGACACCATGATGGCTTGTTGTTTGCTATTGCATCTGCAATGTTGTTGTTTCGCCAAAGCTCGTACAGAGTTAGTTTACGAGGTCCATCCATGACTTGTACATCTCGCGAAAAGGTTGTCGTAGATACATCTTCTTAAATGCTACAATAATTCCTTGTTCCTTTGGCTGCAGTTTTCAAGTTGGGAAGTAGAAAAGTTTACACTTAAAATCACCCTTAGCATTTCCACAAAATCTTTTAACGCCTTGAACAGCGATCTTTTTTCTTCATTGGAGATGTATTGTAAGTTCGAGTAGGCACACAGCCCAGTTTCATCCCCATTGAAAATTTGTTGACCTGTGAATTCACTGTCTTTAACAATTGCTTTGAACTCCTCTTTGAATTTGTTGAAAGCCCTACATCGGCACTAGCCACTTCGCCTGTGAATTTTATGTTGTGGAGATTGTGACGCCTTCAGAATTTATCAAACCATCCCTTGCTTGCTGCAAAATTTCTTCTGCTCCTGGCCCCGCTGAGATGATCAAAAATATTCTTTGCTTTGTTTGTAAAAGGGTCGACTCCAATTTTTTCCTTATTGTATTCAATCTAAGAGATCAGCATTTATTGGGTAAGTCACATCCTTTTTGATGAGCTCCTTGTTTTGATGATGTTTTCAGTGAAAAATGCTTGGAATAAATCAGTGTACCAAGCCGCAAAGGTGTAAGCTTAAGGAGACAAAAATCGGCTGAAGACGTTTCAGTCGCGACTTTAAGGACCACGGAGAAACCGCCTGATAGAAAACCGTGGAACGTTAAAAGCAACAAAATACATAAATCGACAAAGAAGTTAGTTCTTCTTTTATTTGACGTACCGAATTACCTATAAAAACACACTCTGTACCATGATTTTTGGCGAAGCTCAGACAAGTCTTCAAAAATATATCCAAATCACTTGCATCTAGTTTTATTATTGCTGGTTATTTTAACGTAAAACACACCTTTTGGGGCTCAAGATAGATCTTACAAAAGGGAGGAATGCTCTACGACGTTGGTATCTATCTATGAACCTATCAGAGGAAGTAACCACCAAACTACGGTCTAAATTATACGCCGGAGATAAAAGAAATGGTAATGGGAAAAAGAAAAGCTCGTAAGAAATGGCAACAAAGTCTGAGACCATTAGAAACATCAGAAACCGTACAGTAAACACGTAGGTACTCGTATCTTGAAAGCTTGACAGCAAAAAGGAAATCTAATTATTCGTTTTGCAAAGCATTAAAAACTACTAAATTACTTAAGCCTCCGCGCCACCAATTAGAAAAAATAACAACGAATTGGTGAAGGGATATAAGGAAGAGACTTTTATGTCCTTCGACGATATTCACTACACCAATGAATCGGAAATAGCGTCAGACAATTACACGATGACAAATACAACGCTGACAGAACTTAGAACTGAAATAAAGAACGTAAAACAAATGAAAGCTCCCGGTTACGACTTAATAACCGGAGAAGTCCAGAAAAGTATTAACAATATTATTAACGTCGCAATGATGTTACAATACGTTCTGAGTCAGTGGAAAGTTGCTGAAGTCATAATGGTCCTACAACCAAAAAAAACTTCCAATCGAAAATCGTTGAGAGGATTATTTTGAAACGTATACTGCTAATTATCGACCGAACGAATCTTATCCCTAATCACCAGTTTGGGTTTAGGAGTTAACATTCAACTATTGATCTTTTGCATAGAATCACCTACATAATTGCGAAAGCCTTAAAGATTTGCTCAAGCGGATTCATTAACGTCTCGTAGGACTTTGATAAACAGCGAAGTCTTAAAGTTTAAATTACGGCAAGTCTTGCCACTGAGCTTTCATAATATATGGACAAATTATCTCGAGAATATAATTTTCCGTTTCAGACTCAGGCTCACTTCTGTATCTCCTCTATACCAGAGACATGCACCAAGACGAGGGTACCATTCTAGCTACGTCTCCCAATGCTGTACTAGCAGTAGGTAAAACGATTGAAGAAACAATGGTGACACTGCAAAGCACTCTCGATAAAGTACAGGAATGGACAAAGGCCTGGCGGATAGCTCTCAATAAGACTAAATTGGTTCATGTAAGTCTTTCATGCAGAAAACCGAGTCGGTTGCCTATCCGCATCATCTCGATCTGTATTCCATTTCCAAACGACGCTAAATACCTTGGAGTGACACTCGACGCAAAGTTAAAATGGAACGTTCAATTCAAGTTGTCCTGGACGGTTTCAAGTCTGATATTCACAAAATAAATGCTGATGTGTCCCAGGGCTCTGTTCTGTCTCCGACACTCTTTTTAATTTTCATTAATGATCTCATGTCTGCTACTTCCAATCCAATATATTCCTTTGCTGATGACAGTACTCTCTGCTTTTCATATTCGTTTCCGGACTCACAGCCCTGCTCTTCGGCTGTAGAACGAGCACAGCAGCGTATGCTAAGCTCATTAAATTCCGATATCAACAACATAACCAATTGGGGAACTATCAACAGAGTGGAATTCAATGCTTTCAAAACACAATGCTGTCTGCTGTCGTTAAAGCGAAATTTAAACACCCAGCCATTATCCATGAATGGCACTTGTATCGTCGAAACCGAAAAACTTTCCATTCTCAGTATGTGTGTCAATGACAACTTACGTTGGAATGACCACATATTAGATATCGCCAAAAATGCTGCGAAATGTCTAGGTTTCCTCAAGCGATGTAAGAAATATTTTATCCCTCTGATCTGGCCTCAATATATAAGGCATTCATCAGCCCAAAATTGGAGTACAATGCCCACATCCGGTCAGGTGCTCCTAAGAAATCTCTGCACCTGCTAGATAGGATTCAAAACAGTGCGATAAAACTTATTGACGATACTAATACCAGTCAATCAATTGACATGCTCGAACACCGACGTAATGTCTCCTGTCTCACTTTGTTTTATCGCTATTTCCACCACCAGTGCCCCACTGAAATCGCCAGTAGCATTCCGCCCATTCAAACTTTCAACCGTAACACCCGTCTCGCTATGAATGCGCATCAGTATACCCTCAAGCCCATTTTCGGACGTACTTTAAAATATCGTGATTCGTTCCTAAGCCGTACAACTCGCTTATGCCCTGTCGATCTCTGTATTTCCTGGTCGTTATAACTTGCAAACATTTAAAAACAATGTACATCGGTACCTCTCTTTTCTTCCTCAATAAATTTCCTTTGCCCGCTCTGTGAACAATCACCTTAAGGGTACACAAACCTCTTGAGCGCACGCTCATTATAAAAATAAAAAAAACCATAAATAAATCGAAAACAAATGACCATGATTTGTCCATTCGTCGCCGTTCGTAGCAATTGGGATTGTGTTACTCGACTACGTGGAAGATTTTACACAAGGATCTTGGTCTAAAACCTTACAAAATGAGCTTCGTCGCTGATGACAATCTTTCGATAAAAATGTTGATGTTCCTGTGGCAGGTCGTTCGGCTTCAGTTCTTGCACCGGCGGAATCGTTGGCCTGTATTTTTCAAAGATGACCGTGATAACAACGTTACTGTCAATGGCGCCAGCTATCGTTCAATAATTTGGAACTTTTTTTTCCCAAAATGCTGGAGCTGAACCTGGTCGAAATGTGGTTCCAGCAAGATGGCGCTACATGCCACAAATCGATGGACCAATTGAGAAGTGAGTTCGATGAGCAATTTATCTCTCGTTTTAGACCTGTGAATTGGCTGGGTTGATCGCGCGATTTGATGCCCTTAGATTATTTTATGCCGTCTCGTCTATGCCGATAAATCAGTGTCAATTGCAGCCTTTAAAGACAACATTGCACGTGTTATTGGCCAGATATTTTCCTGTCTTTGTTTTGACAATTAAGAACCAAACTCTTAAAAAATCACCCATTATAAGCAAGTGCACCCATTATAAGTCGGTGTGGGCTTATGGTATACAACTTTGGGGTTGTACCAAGAAAACGAAAGCCAATATTTTACAAACTTTTGGAAATAAAGTGCTAAGAGAAATTGTCCGTGCACTCTGGTACATAAGAAATGACGACTACACCGAGTCCTCCGAATTCTTACATACTGCCCAAGACGAAACAAAAAACTTCGAGAGAAAACACAAAATTCAACTAAACAGACAAATTAACAACAATTTTGGACGTGAGAAACCTATTAGATAAAATGAAACTACGTTAAAAATGAAGGAACTTTCATTGGAAAATCACCTGCCAAACGATATTTTATTTGATGATATTTGATGATAACAAAAATTGCTTGATAAGTCGAAAATTAGTTGCGGTAACATAAACATTAACCCTAAAACACTAACAATATTGAGTATATATTTATTATTAATATAAGTAAAAAAATTTCACATTTTGGAGAAAAGAAACGAATTTTTCTGTAATGAACAACAAAACCATCTTTAATTTGTATTTATTTCAGGTATAACATAGAATGATAGAAAAAGTAAAAAAAATATTTTATTTTTTTAACAGCTTCGGCATACTTTCATTTGGTGTTCGCCACGAATGGGGTTATTGCACTTGCACAGTAAGTAATGCCTTGGGGCATTTAAAGTTCCCGGCTCCTTCTCACTCGTTCTGAGAGCTTTTTTCATTATGTTTTGTGGTGGTGTGCAGGTTTCCCCACTCCGGAACCAGCGGCGCTCTGCTCTTGCTAAAGGGCCACTAACGCTTTATGCATAAATAGCATCCTTTTCATGGGAGCTGTCTGCAAGGCTTACTTTGCTTAAAAAACTGGTGTGAATAAATTATGTAGCTGCTAATTGCGGCAATGTTAAGCATATTGTAAAAAAAAGACATAATGGCCACCTTTTTGTTGTCCTTCCATAGTTCGTCGATTGACACATTTGATTTAAGGTATCGTCTCCACCCTTAGTACTATTAAATGTGTGAATGAGCTCGGGTTTCTTTGACGTCTCTATAACAATACCATTTTCATGCATTCTAAATACCAGAGTTACAATTTTAGTAGTTTTCCGTGCGAGACTGCGGTTATTTCTGAATTCGCGGAGAAAAGGAATAAGGAAAACCAATAGGGGTTCAAGTGCCAGCTTTCAATTTTAAACAAAGATTAATATTAGTGTGCTCGTCTAGATCACAAATTAGGACTCAATATGTCAGCTCAAAAAATACCATCAGACAGAACATGGGGCTTTTCTTTGTGTCTGCAGGGCTACAAAAAGAACAACTCGATCCCATACTTCGATTGAAAGGTGGAATAAATTCTCCCATAAATACGAGTACGTTACGGTTGTTTACCCCGGACACAGAACAATGAGATTTTCATGGCCCTCTTGGGTCTGCACTGATCAATTTTCCTTGCCCCGAAATTTAATCCATTCACGGTGAATTGTATAAAATTTGAAGGAGTACTAAGAGAATCGCTGATATTGAAGGCAATTCCGTTTGAATAACACTTTATTATCCACATGGAGAGATTATTTGAGTGTCACACTTCGTCGTTCCAGGAGATTTCCTGGAGCAGATGGTATGACCAGAGAAATGGAGAAAGCTATCTGGAAGACAATTACCGAGTACCCGCGTACCATATACGTACAGCATTTGTATTTCCCGATAGTATTTCCAAATTGAGACGGGGCAAAGGTGGTTGTACTACCGAAAAGACTAGGTCTGATCCCAGATCTTATCAGCCTACTTCCAATGCTTTTAAAAATACTGGAAAAGGTCATGGTGGAAAGATTCTCAGACAAGATAGCCGAACCGGTTGCCCCTGTCCAATTTGGCTTCAACAATGGCAGAGGAGTTGAGGATGCATGGTCCAGAATAGCAGTCACAATATTGCTTTAAGCATTTTTATTGATTTTAAGGGTGCCTTTGACAATTTAAATTGGCAGAGTATTTTGAACAGGTTGAGTGAACTGGATTACCGGGAAATTGCTTATAGGAAAGTCATTTCTCATGCAGTTACGCTTTTGTAGAATCACCTTATGATAGGGCTAGTAAGGTGGGCCAGGTAAGGTGAATTCTACAGACTGACTGGGGACTCACTATGTACGATGGCCTTTTTTTGGCATGATTTTGTTGCCTGGGCAACATTTGGGGTATCGGCTTGGTACGAGAGGGTAATGCTAAAGTGTGGTCATCATCTGACCTTGTCTTGCTAGATTGTGGCCTTGCTTGGCTGTTTACCAGTTTGTAGAACCGTATCTACGGATGAATTGCAGGTGCTTTTGGGGGTGCCTCCGATTGACTTGGAGGTGTTAGGTCGAGGTATCGCCCACAATATTAGGAAGGGACTCTCGCTGACAAATGTAGATTGAATTTATTTTACTCGACGGAGGTGGAAGATTTGTCTCGTAGGTAGGGTAAACTCCTGTTTTCCGAATATGTTTGGTCTACTCGTATATGGCAATCTATATGGCACATGAGCACTAAAGGCAGGGGTACTTATAACTTCCTTCAGGATGTATTGACCGTGAGTCATAGCTGAAGTTCAACCTAAGTCTGGGCTTTCTTCTAACCGGGCATGGCTTGTTAAATGCGTTTCTGGATAAGAGAGGTCATAGCGAGGTGGCAGGTTGCTCATGCGGAGCTCCACTTGAAGATTGAATGCATGATCTATGCGTCCAGCCTATTCAGATGTTAGGAATTTGCAAGTTAAATGCATCATATGTCAGCGGTATTCTCGTTGACAGAGCTAAATTCGAATGAATTCGTAGCTTTGCAAATGAGTAGTTAGCTGCTGGCAATCACCAGTCGCCAGTACTGGGCTGTAAGGTAGCTAACTGAAAATGACCACAAGGTTGCGAAGCTCGACCGGAAGCTATATTCTGGTATCACGGGAGGCCCCTGTAGGCTATACCCGTGGATGTGAACGTAGACATCTCATTGTTCAGCATATGTTGGCTATGGAAATAATCGGTCTAATCGATGTGCAGTTGCACTGTAACGAGGTGCCCTGACCCATAGAATAGCTGAGGTATTAGATAGGTTCGTGACTTACAAACAACTTCGAACCTGGTACTGATGGTGGTACACTCGAAGAGCCCTAATCAGTGCATTGTTTTCATCTCTCATACGAAGACGTACCGTGAGATTGAACCTTCACGATAGGTACCTACGTGAAACACTGGCGGCATCTGCACCTGTAAGCCATTATAAAATATCAGTTTTCTGATACAATTCGTACTAAAGATTCAGTGACTTGGGGGTTACTTGACTGTTGCTTGTTCAATTAATTGGGAAATTTTTTATTTCTTTCAAAATCTACTTCAAATAGATAATAACAACAAATAATTGGGAAGTCGTTACAATGAGGCTTAAAGTTCTCTCTTTACTTACTTACTTACTTACGAGTAGGTGGCGCTACAGTCTGAACTTGGCCCTCAAAAAATATTCCTCGCCAATACAAACAGGACCAAAAATCACATACAGTATCCGTCTCCCTGAACACTCTAGTACTTCTTCATTCGCTAAGCCTCTATACCATAGAGCAGAGCCTGGATGATATTAGATGGGTTCGTGCCTTACAAACAACTTCGAACCTGTTACTGATGGTGGTACACTCGAAGAGCGCTGATCAGTGCATTGTTTTCATCTCTCATACGAAGACGTACCGTGAGATTGAACCTTCACGATAGGTACCTACGTGAAACACTGGCGACATCTGCACCTGACAGCCATTATAAAATATCAGTTTTCTGGTACAATTCGCACTAAAGATTCAGTGACTTGGGGGTTACTTGACTGTTGCTTGTTCAATTAACTGGGAAATTTTTTATTTCTTTCAAAATCGACTTCAAATAGATAATAACAACAAATAATTGGGAAGTCGTTACAATGAAGCTTAAAGTGCTCTCTTTACTTACTTACTTACTTACGAGTAGGTGGCGCTACAGTCTGAACTTGGCCCTCAAAAAATATTCCTCGCCAATACAAACAAGACCAAAAATCACACACAGTATCCGTCTCCCTGAACACTCTAGTACTTCTTCATTCGCTAAGCCTCTATGCCATAGAGCAGAGCCGGGATGATAATGGTCTTGTATAAGGCCAGATTTGTCTTACGATATCAAAATTAGACATGACGTTGTATAACTCGTCCTTATGCACGTTTAAAGTCGATAAATGCACTTGATCGATGGTGGTGAACTATCCTCACCTAAAGCCGCACTGGTATGGATTAACCAGATTTGGCATGTATGGTTTCGGGCATTCACATAATATGACAGCAAAGATTTTATAAGAAGGAAAAGTGCCCTAGTACAAACACTCTCCCCTATCTAGTCTTCGGACGTCAACGATATCCCGCAGGATTTGGGAACCTACCTTCAGTAGGACAATACCGTTAAACAAACGTTCCTTAATTTGGAATATCTATTTCAGTAGGGAGACCGCAATGGCCATGATAATACAGGACAGTTATATTCGCGAGTCGACCGAAAGGATATCTAATATTTATTTCAGTTTTAATCGTCTTTTAGCACTACAATAAGCAAATTAACTTTGTTTAGTTAGTATATGGTTTTCCAATAAGGACTTGATAATTTTTTTTTAAATAAAACGCAAACCATTTGAGATATTTCAAAAACTTTATTATCGACTTGAAGTACAATCAAAACATTTATGAATGGAACTCGACTTCGTTCATATGGCCACCGCGGGCACATTTGCAGCGCTCGATTCGTTGGACCCAATTTTCAACGACTCGGCCACACATTTCAAGTCTGATATTCACAAAATAAATGCTGGTATGCCCCAGGGCTCTGTTCTGTCTCCGACACTCTTTTTAATTTTCATTAATGATCTCATGTCTGCTACTTCCAATCCAATATATTCCTTTGCTGATGACAGTACTCTCTGCTTTTCTATTCGTTTCCGGACTCACAGCCCTGCTCTTCGGCTGTAGAACGAGCACAGCAGTGTATGCTAAGCTCATTAAATTCCGATATCAACACCATAACCAATTGGGGAACTATCAACAGAGTGGAATTTAATGCTTCCAAAACATTGCTGTAGTCAAAGCGAAATTTAAATACCCATTCTTTCTCGGTATCTGTGTCAATGACAACTTACGTTGGAATGACCACATATTCGATATCGCCAAAAATGCTGCGAAATGTCTAGGTTTTCTCAAGCGATGTAAGAAATATGTAAGAAATATGATGTAAGTCTCGCTATGAATGCGCATCAGTATACCCTCAAGCCCATTTTCGGACGTACTTTAAAATATCGTGATTCGTTCCTAAGCCGTACAACTAGCTTATGGAATGCCCTGCCGATCTCCGTATTTTCTGGTCGTTATAACTTGCAAACATTTAAAAACAATGTACATCGGTACCTCTCTTTTCTTCCTCCCTAAATTTCCTTTGCCCGCTCTGTGAACAATCACCTTAAGGGTACACAAACCTCTTGAGCGCGCGCTCATTATAAAAAAAAACAAGTCGCAAAATAAAACAAAAAAAAAAAACATAAATAAATCGAAAACAAATGAAGACCATGATTTGTCCATTCGTCGCCGTTCGTAGCAATTGGGATTGTGTTACTCGACTACGTGGAAGATTTTACACAAGGATCTTGGTCTAAAACCTTACAAAATGAGCTTCGTCGCTGATGACAATCTTTCGATAAAAATGTTGATGTTCCTGTGGCAGGTCGTTCGGCTTCAGTTCTTGCACCGGCGGAATCGTTGGCCTGTATTTTTCAAAGATGACCAGCTATCGTTCAATAATTTTGAACTTTTTTGAGAAGTGAGTGAGATATTTGAAAAACTTTATTATCGGCTTGAAGTACAATCAAAACATTTATGAATGAAACTCGACTTCGTTCATATGGCCACCACGGGTACGTTTGCAGCAATTCGATTCGTTGGACCCAATTTTCAACGACTCGGGCACACATTTCGGCCGAAACGGCCGCTATTTCACGTTCAATGTTGGCTCTGAGCTCTTCCAACGTAGTCGGCATGTTGGCATAAACCAATGACTTAACGTAGCCCCACAGAAAATAGTCAAGCGGCGTTAAATCGCACGAACGTGGCGGTCAGTCAACCCATTTCTTGAGATTACACGCTCACCATACTTACTCTTCAATAAATCGATTGTAGCGTGTGCTGTGTGGCTTGTGGCATCATCCTGCTGAAACCACATGTAGTCCAAGTCCATATCTTCCAATTCGGGCCAAAAATAATCGGTGATCATGGCGCGATAACGCTGACCATTCACAGTAACGTGACGATCGTTATCGTCGACGAAAAAATGTGGCGCAATAACGCCGCCGGCATGCAAACCGCACCAAACATTTTTTGTGGATGAAGTGATGATTCATGAAGCACATGTGGATTTTCACCCGACTAATAACGCATTTTTTGCTTATTGACGAACCCAATGAGCCAAAAATGAGCTTCGTCACTGAAGATGATTTTGCGATGAAATTCATCATCTTGGCGCATCTTCACCAGAACCCAATAGGAGAACGTACGTCGCTTCAAATGGTTCATCGGCTTCAATTCTTGAGTTAGCTTGATCTTGTATGGGTGTAAACCAAGATCCTTATGCAAAATACGCCATAATGTGGTCTGAGCGATACCCAATTCTTGAGAACACCGTGGAATTGACTGATTTGGATCGTTTGCTACGGACGCCTGAACGGCAGCGACATTTTCGACACTTCGACCAAACCGCTGTCTCACTAGCTAGAAAGTATCTAAAATCATATACAGGGTGACCAGATAAGAACGATAGGAAAATAAATTTAAATAAAACAACAACTATATGAAATATAAATCTCATTCTGGTTGGCTTGTTAGCGTACACTAAAGACTTGACGTAGCCTCAGAGAAAATAATCGAGTGGTGTCAAATCGCATGATCGCAAGTTTTTCCTTCACAACTTCGAGCGTTGCGTCGCTTGTATGGCATGTAACATCGTCTTGTTGGAACCACAGCTCGAATAATCGATGTTGTCGAGTTCTGATCACAGAAAATCGGTTAACATAGCACTATACCTGAGACCATTTACAGTGCCGGTGTCTCCTTCCTCATTTCGAAAAATGCCGCTATGCCATAAAGCACACCAAATAGTCAATCTTTGTGGATGCATTGATGCTTGGCCATGGCAATTTTGCTGGTTGAAATATCCGCTGAGCCAAAAACGGGCCTTTTCCAAGAAACGATGTTTTGGCCAAAATCCGTATATCCGGCCAACATTTCTTGCGCTCAATTAGCGAACTCACAGCCTTGTCTATGATCGTCTGGATTCAATTCTTGCATCAGCACATCTTATACGGATGTATACCCAAATCCAACCGCAAAATAAGCCGACTTGACTCACTGGTGATGTCCAATTCAGCTGATGACATTTCTGAGTTTTATTCGATACTGGCCGCTATGGCTGCTATATTTTTTTCATTTTGCACCAATCTATATCTGGTTGGTGGCTTAAGATCCGAAAGAGTGTACTCACGCTCAAACTTTTCCACGGAGCGACGAATTGCCTGCACACTGAACTGCCATGATGACGACCGACCTCACGACCACGGCAAGAGTAAAACGAATACTGAATATTGAAATCTTACTGAATATTTTGACAGCTGGATGTCTTTGGTAGTTTTGACGACTGCTGAAACATAACAATTGGAAAAACTGTCATTGCTATCTGGTCACCATTTAGTATTTGACCGTTCAGCTAGTATTCATATGTGAATACAATATTTGAATCCGTGCACAGTTAGCACATTTATCCCATACGCTTTGCAAGGTTTTGTGGAAGTTAGGTAGTAGACCTACCCTCTAACTAATTCAGCCTTGAATAGGGAAATTGTTTTTGACTTGAGGATGATCAATCTGGGGTAAATAAAGTAGACCACCTCGCCCTGTGTATCATACTCGTATGTACATACCTGATAATAACGCTAAGCAACGTTTTTGAATCTGCTTCAATTGTAGATATCATGCCACAAAGTGGTATTAACAACAATAAACAGCTCACGTATGGGTGGGTAATTATGTATTATATATAATCAGACCGGTTTCTAGATTTCTGACATAGCAATTCGTAGAAAAATCGTGTTTTTTAATTCTTAATTATCAAGAATTGTGTAGGAAAAACAACAACAACAAAATACTTTGAAACGGTTAGCAATCATCTTCGTAAACATTTCCATCTCTGGATTAGTAGCTTTGTATCTGTATCTATCATATTAAAACCAGTATCTTGCAAGTTATGTGTTGATGCAAATTACAAGTCAACAACCTGCACGATATTTCTCATTTAACTTACTATGAAGAATCTACATATGTACATACATACATATGCAGTGTGTATATTAAGAGTATAAATTCTACCCTTGCTCAGAATCAAAACTTTAGTTACTTATCACTGTTAATTGCAATAGGATCGCTTTTCAAAAGATGGCTTCGAAAATGTTCTTTCTTTTTGTTTTGATAACTTTGGTCGCCTTGTCTTATGGAGTTCCAGTCAATCAACCCAACGAGCAGGATACACAGGGGAGAAGGCCAATTACTGAAATTATAGATGAATTTTTGAAATCTCTTCCTGATGAACTTAAATTGGTATGTCTTATTTAATTGTTTGTTAACGAACTTGTCTGAATGAATTGTTGTTGTCCTTTTAGCCAAATGGAGGTGCGGAACCAGCTCCAGAACGAAAGACACGCCAGGCAGGTTGTGAAACTATTCGAGACAACAAAGGAAGAGTCATCGGAACAAGGTGTTACTAAGTATTGATATTTACTTGTGGAACAGAAAGTTGCATTAAAATTCGTGTAAATATTCATCGGAAAGACAATTTTATAAAATAATCGAGGAGGAGTATTGTATTAATCGTAGTTATGAAGGATAGATCACGGTTGTATTGTTGAAATTGTATTCTTAACAAAATGTGAACGAATCAACATGAGGTGCTGACGTCAGATAAAATAATGATCAAAGTTTAAAAAATGAAGAGAACGAAAAACAAGTGTAGAAAATACGTTTCTTTTTTCAAGGTGAGGCCGTTGGCTTAATGGTGTTATCACTCGCTGCTGGTGGTCTGAACTGACCTATCTTAACAAATATTCTGTTAGAATCAAGTGATCAAGTATAACATGAAAAGGATTTGGGGTTCAGTCTTAATTTGTTCAACAAGTTACTGTAACATCCCTAAGGTGTATGGAATAACCAATAGGTGGTACCCCAATCTGCTTAGGTTATAAACGACTAAACAAGGACTCAGAAAAGCCATGAATCTCAGATATGTACATAGCTACTACAAGAACAGCTGCAAATCTTCTAAAATAGTTATTTTAATAGGACAAAAATCCAGCCGCGGGATTTCTTGGGATTTCGCCAGAAATTACAATCGAAAAAGATTGAAAGCAAACGCTCTGCACCATAAAATAGATGAAGCGTCGGTTCGGCTGCAAGCCGGTGAACAGAGTGCGGAAGCTATAATTTACATACCAGTAAATGCCTTCTATATGTGCAGATTATTTGATGAACACGTTTGCATAACAATCAGAGGCAATTATGGGCTTCTAGAACGTTTTTTTTTAATTACAAAACACCTCAACCCTCAACCTGACCTTGAGTTCATGCAATATAAAATTTACATCCATGGACTGGGCGGAAACCAATTGCTTTGTAAGCGAGTCCACAAGAAATGTATATTTTTCATGAAATGCCGATAGAAATCTCAGTGGTGGAATGATAGTTTCTACAGCCAATACATGACCAAACATCACAATACCAATTGGGGATTTGAATGCGAACGTTGTAATATAGTGCGCAACACGACCTTCACGACAGAATGGCAACATCAAAGATTTCAGGGATTTGTGCAACTATGATCAGCTTATTTGAGCCACATTTGAGTACGAAACCATCTGACAGTTAACTGGCGGCTTAGATTTCTCCTTTAAGTCATCTATAATACAATAAGCGATCATCATAATGTGGTAGCTCTAATATGCCTTCGTATAGTATCCATTCGACCAACTACACCAAGAAGCTTTGGATTCCCAAATGCAGGGCCTTTCAATACGGACACTCAAAATTTGTTAGGTTATGACTGTCAAATTTATTGCGAATTGTTCAGTAGTGTATGGAAAATCACAGTGCAAGGTTATAGCGGTGAACAATATCTATTGTACAAATCACCATTTTTTTTTTTCAACATAAGTTCGACAAAAAAATCATCTCTAGGGACGAGTCCCATTTTTGGATGAATGGATGTGTGAACAAGCAAAATTGTCAGATTTGGGAAAATACCAATCCACATGAGATAGACCAGCGCAAAATGCATTCCGAGAAAATCACTGTTTGGTGCAGATTTTGATCTGGCTGAATCTTCCAAAACGAAACTGACATTGTCATAACCGTCAACGGCGAACTCTATAGATAGATGATAAGCAACTTCTTGTGGCCTAAATTGGATGTTATTGCTGGATATTAAATAGCTTTATTCTGGATATTAAATATTATTCTGAAAAGCATCAAACAATATCAGAAATCTACACGATGTCGTATAAGTAGCCTTCTACATCGGATTTTCCTAAATCAGCTACATTTGCGCTCTGTCGATAACCATAGATTAATGCAGTACAGATCCTCATGTCTCTTCTTCATCGACCTCAAAAAAGCATTAGATAGCTTTAACCGAAATTTTGTGTGGAATGATTTGCGTAGAAGATGTATCCCTAAGAAACTGTAGAACAATTATAGCTATCTAAGTAGCTTTTGGGACTCCTTTCTACGACAACATACATTTTGTTTTACTGTACTGACCGCTGAATCATCTTCTAATGAAGTGAAAACTTGGTCATTTCTTCCTATTATTTCAACGTAGGCAGCATATGCAGTGAAACAGACTTTTTTTAAGTACTTTGCCTATGGTATTGCCTAGGTGGTGGCATTGCCGATCTTTATGGCAGAGCGAGGGTTCTCCATTATCATCCTCGCCTTGGATCCCATGGCATGGAAACATGTTTTGGATCCCAAATCTTGACATGGCTCTATATATAAGTTGTTGCCTGTCATTATCGGTTTATTTTGTGGCAACGGAATACTGTTAGCCTTTTTTATTAAACAGTTTGCATACGAAATCCTTCAATTTTCAGCAACGAAAATTTATATTATTTTCTTCGCTTGCTTCCGTTCGGCATTTATGTCCTTGGTAAGTTGTTTTTATTATTTGGCAGATCGCGAATTTTATGCAGAAGCAAATCTACATGGCATCAATACGGCGCTTTTTTTTTGTCTATCTGAGAAGCCGATGTTTCTCCCGTCTCCATTGCTCATAGAGTTCGTTAGCTGTTTTCGTCCTTCCTTGCAACGCCGCTTTCTTTTGCTGCCTGCGCTTACCGCAACCGGGAGATTATTTGTGATAGTCCGGTGAAACCAAACTCAGATGCGGCTCTTCTCAAGGAAGATGCTTTAGTAAATCTTTGCGAAATCTTATTGCAGTACTTTTTTGGCGTTTTGGCGTCTAGACATTTGCATTAGCACCTTCTCTACAACAAGTCTCATTCGAGATCCGAAATGTTTGGGCACCCACAGTATTGAAGCTGTGTCTTGTGTCGATTGTAATGATCTTAAAGTCGTAGCACGACCATGGTCGGAAGAGGAAGAGCTCTCCTCGAAGCTATCGCATCCATGGACATTAGCCTTGCTATGCGACAGAAACTTTTCTGAAGGCAGTTATGGGATCAATCACTGACATCTCATTCATAGCAACTCACTCTTGCGGAAAACTCAATGGTAGGTCAGCGAGGTCTTTACTCACAATATATTTAACTTCAACAAAAATAGCTCATTACCCTTATGCGGACAAATGTAGAATAATAGCACCATCACGATCAACGAATCTTGGATGAGATCGGCTGCTGGTGGAACGACAAGATAAAAAGCCTCAGAGTAAAGTGTCTTCCAGCAAGATGCATATCCAAGAGATGCGGAGGCAGACCAGTCTTTCAGACTCGCCTTCAAATTGGCGAGGCACAATTTGAACTTGGCATTGTATATATATGGTAGAGTGATCTTATCTGCTGACGACATCGCTGTGATCACAGTAGTCAAGAACATGCACGAGATAGAGTATGTTACGTATCAGACTGTTGCGAAGATCAGGGATTGCTTTAAATCTGCCGGTCTGGAAATAGTAGACCACAAAGATGAGGTGGTCCTAATAACAGCGAATTTCCAGTCGAAAACTAAACTGTCAGGTTAAAAGAATCCCTGAAATATTTAGGAATTATGCCCGATAAAAAGCTGCTCTTCAAGGCATTGCCATTGCATGCAGCATCATCGCCGATGTTTCCAAACATCGGTGGCTCTAGATCTGCCCGCTACGATCATGGTGTCCAAAGTGGTCAATTCTATACGTTGCTCTAATCAGGATTATCAGCGTTTTTCGAACAAGTAGTCTATATGCTAGCCGGAATGAAATGCATAGGGTGTACCTTATGCGAACCTTAAACCTTAATTGGCAACAATTAAATTTCCGTCATTTAACTATGAATAACTATGGCAAAAGAGGATTGTATCTACCACCTTACGCAGAAGCCTTGTAGAAGTTAGAACAAACCTGTCAAGCCTGCAGAACCTCGTAGGTGGCATGAGAAGTTCAAAGGGCGACTGGATGGAGAACTGCTGATTCTTAGTCTTAGAGGACCACATCAAATGATCTCGCTATTAAACCGCACTCTCACTAACGAAATAAATCAAAATAGCATAACTTTTGGGAATTCACAAGTTCTTCAGGAGATAAGAATTAAACGTCGTTCTAGAAAATTAATTTCCCAAACGAAAAGTTCCGAAAAATTCCGGGGAACTCTGGCTACTCTATGTTGCAACATCAAAGGCGGTGAATTTGTAGTTGCCATCACATGTCATGAGTAGGATACTATTATACATATGCATATGCCAAGTATTTCGAAACTCCGAACTTTTGTTTTTCTAGCACTGGGTACTTAAATTTAGCATCTACATCGGTTATAGCACCTCGACAATATCTGACGCACTTCTTCTATAATCGTTCATACTGTTGGTGAGCCCATTCGAAAACTATGACCAAGATGCCCAAGTAGTGTGGTGAAATCCTTTGTGGCATGTACCTACTATATAAACTGCATAGGTTAGACGTCTTTTTTTAACTAAAGACAGTTATGAGTCATGCTGCAAGCTAATTTAAAGAACAGATCATCGTCTCTGGTTTTTTTTATAAAGAGTGTTGTTGAGAGCTTTACAACTTTTTTTATACAATAATGACAGGAACTTAATTTGGATCAAAGGTCTATACTCGTTAAGTGGAAAAGCTTATGACAATATGTTTCGAACACGTTTACTGGGTTTATCGGCTGTTTTTGAGGAAGCATATCCTGTTCGTTCGAGTATTTAGATTCTCTCTCATCAATAATGCACAGAACATTGTATTTGAAAGCCTGAGTACATCTTGCACGAAAGACTCTACATAGCCGTACAAAGTGTAATCAAGTGGCGTCGAATCGCACGATCTCTGTGGCCAATCCACTGCTCCGTTTCACGGTATACGAGTACCATTATGTTGACGTTGAATCAAATTCTCAGTAAGTCAATGGTTTCGTCTGTAGTATGATATATATCGCTGTAACTTTGAAATGGATCAATGACATCCAGATTTTCGATGAAATAATCACTGATCATTGATCGGGGACGTTGGCCATTGATAGTAACGCCGGCGTCATTTTAGTAAAAATAACGATCAACGATGCCACCGTCATTGTGTTAAGACGAAACTAAACAGTGCACTTTTGTTTGGGTGTTCCCTTAGCGGAGAACACAAAATTGGAAAACAAAATCTATTGTACACTACACAGCTCTGAAAACGAACTGAACCTAATCGGCTTCTGAACATTTTGAGCGGCAAACACCTGGGGCCACTTTTTTGTTGTAGCTGAGATGGAAATGGAATTGTACCAGGCACCAAAACACAGACACAACAGATACTGCTGGACTCATTTTGATTGAATCTTACAAGACCATTCGGGAAAAATTATGCTGCTAGCATTGACGAAAGAAAAAGAAAGAAGCAGAGAAACGCTTGATCGATGTCATTTAAAGGTGCTCCTGCAGAAATGATGTTCGGAAGTTTTATCAAAATGTGAAAAGAGATCTAAGGACACAAATACCGAACAAAAGTATGCAGATAAAATATAAGGATCAACAACTTCTTCCACCCGGCTAAGAACAAGGCTGAATAACGATATGTAAACTGAAGACCAATGGCCGCAGGAGCAGATGGACTGTCTGGTGAATTTTTAAGACAGCCGGGTTTGAGTCGATAGATGAAAATATGGAGGGAGGCAAGCGATTAGCAACAGGATTTTTCAATTGAGTGAATTGATTTCATTCAAGTATGAACTAGGACTTTATCCAACAAGCCCGCCCATCTGAAAGATCCCTAGCAAGCTCCATTCAGTTTCGCATACCGAGCTGTTTGCTGTGCGTGGATTGCACGACACCTTGAGAACAACCTTTTTCTGTTGCATTGCCTTTCTGGGTTGCCGTCAACATCTATTAAGGAGTATATAAATGCGCTCAGTAAATCGTAGCCACTAATGATGTAGATATAGTTCTTCATTAGTTATTCTTTTTCTTCTTCGATGCTATAAGTGTCACACGAAGAGCTTTTCATTTGAAGCATCCAAAAATATGGATATAATGGTGAATGGTTTATGACATTATGCTTTGAACACGACTGGTCGGTTTTTGACGGAACGACAGGGTGATTCGTTTTTAGCCACTTTTTCGAGCATTTGGGGTTCTATCGCATTATTAACCCGCTGAATATTGGTTTCCAAGCCCTGAATAGTTTGCGGTTTATTGGCATACACCAATGACTTTACATACCCACAAGAGATAGGGGAGTGGCGTCAAATCGCGAGATCTCAGTGGAGAATCCGTTGTCTATTTGCCGACAAAATAATGTCCTTGAATCGAGTCCTAAGTCAATGATTTATGTAATAGGCAATATAGTCTGGGTCAATATGGTCCATATTTTCCCAGAACAATCGCTGATTATTGTCCAGTGATTCGGCGTTTTCTTGAAAAATTAAAAGCCGTGGTTACCATAATCGTGAGGACGAGACCATATCAGCCCGTGCACTTTTCGGGTGTAATTGAGTCGCATGAGTCTCTCCTGAATTTGCCTCAATGCAGAAACGGAATTTGCGCCAAAAGTGTTCCTCGGCACTAAATATGATTTTACGATAAAAACAAGTGTCGACATCAAGCTGCTCAAGAGTAGGATCCGCGAGCTCGTGTCGCCAGCCATGATCTCATGGCTTAAATTCCTGCACCAGCTCGATCTACTACTGGTGTAGGCCGAGATCATTTCGTAAAATTTTCTGCAAAGTGGATGGGCTGTAGCGATCGACGCCGAAGTGACAAGGGAACTGTTTTTCATATACGCTCATTACGTTGATACGTTGTTAGTTCTGTGCCATATTACTTCGCACGACGAAAAGTGAGCTGAGCTGGTCGATTACGAGTATGAGGACGAAAACATCACGCATTCTTCCATACAATAAGCGCAATGAAGACCGAATTGCAAAATAAGTTTAAATGATGTGGAAGGGTTTTTTTGATAATTCGTCAAATAATACTGATAAAAAATCTCGAAGAACTGTCAAAAATGACAGCACGATTTAGAATTTACTATTAGACTTATCGTTTAAAAGAGCATCCACTAAAGAGTTTTTCAAAAAGAGGTGTAGGATTTGTTTTTTGAATCAAAAAAATTCAGCGGCACTCGATACAAAGCACATGGCGGACCTCTTCATCAAATCATAGGGTTGATTGTCATGGTTGGTTGAAATCAGTACACCAAAAAATAATGTCGTTACTGGCCTTTTTGATGTTCACAACATAGAATGTAATGAGATTTTAAAGGGACTCATTCGGCAGAGGATGTGGTTGCAGCCTTTTAACTTTCAAAAATCTCTGCATTTTCATCTTGGGTACAACAACGCAGTGGTTCAAGTCAATGCGTTTCTAATTTTCAGAATACTGAGGATGTGCGTAGCGTTGTTCGTAATGTAATCAATCTGGTATCGGACTCATTTTGGTCTATTTGATCACGATGTGACAAGACGTTCGTGCATATGCCAGAAGCTCAATCTTTCTTGCCTAGATCTTCCTTTGATGACAAATTCCTAATCAAATAGCCACTAGTTTTTCTCTATACAAAAATCTACACACACAGTTCTTCATTCTTCTTTTATCCGGTATACCAAGACATTTTTTGGATAACACCATATTGTTCGGTTCAAATAAGTAGTCCCTTTGACTCCATTTCTTCGACACTATCGGTATATGCAACGAGCCGATACTTAAATAATAATTCGAGAAATCGCGATTGGGTTAGGATCACCTGAAAATCATATTGCACTTACGTCCCTTCTTTCCAAAATCATGGCAACTCTGATAAACCGTCAGCTCATGAAATATCTCGAAACATGAAAACTTCTTAATGACCTGCAGTATGGTTTTCGTACCAACAGGTCATGTCATTTTATGTCATGATTCACCGAAAAGGAAACCGGGGTACACCAATCCGGCGAAAGCAAAATAGTTCCACTTGATATTTCTAAGGCATTTGGCAGAGTTTAGCATCAAGCTCTTATGTCGAAATCCGTGCATTTGGGATCGAGGGCTCCCTTCTTCTTCGTTTTAGAAATTACCTTTCGGAACTTTCAATTCAAGTTGTCTTAAATGGTTTCAAGTTTAATATTCACAAAATAAATGCTGCTGTGCCCCTGTTCTGTCTCAGACACTCTTTTTAATTTTCATCAATGATCTCTTGTCTGCTACTTCCAATCCAATATATGCCTTTGCTGACGACAGTACAGTCTGCTTTTTACCTATATATTCATTCTCGGACTCAGCTCCCTGCTCTTCTTTATTGCTTCCAAAAACAGTATTGTCTACTATTGTGAAAGCGAAATTTAAACACTCAGCCATTATCCATGAATGGCACTTGTATCGGCGAAACCGAAAAACTTTCCATTCTCGGTACGTGTTAATGACAACTTACTTTGGAATAACCACATATTCGGTATCGCCAAAAAAGTCTAGGTTTTCTGAAACGATGTAAGGAATATTTCACCCCTCATCTGCCCAAATTCGATTACGATGCTCCCAAATTATCTCTACACCTGCTAGATAAGATTCAAAACCATCCGATAAAACTCATAGGTGACGGCAATATTGCACAGTTAATTGATGCCCTCGAACACCGACATAATGTCTCACTTTGATCTATCGCAGTGTCTATCACCAGCGGTCCACAGTACTTGCCAGCAGCATTCCGCCCCTTCAAACTTTTAACGCTAACACCAGTCTAGCTATGAATGCTCACCAGTATACCCTGAAACCCACTCTCGGACACTCTATAATACCATGATTCTTCCCGAAGCCATACAAGTGGCTTATGGAATGCCCTGCCCAGCTACTTATTTCTTAGACATTATAACTTGCAAACATTTAAGACCAACGAACATCGGTACCTCTCTTTCTTTCCTTCCTAATTTTCCTCGCCCTCGCTGTGTGCAAGCATTTTAGGTGTACTCAAATCTCAGATTATAAAAAATAATAAGTAAATAAAATCGACGGGCAAATGCATGGCACAAAGTGACTGGACTGAGAGTAAGGTCGATTGTGCGAGGGCTAAAGGTCCCATTAATCTGAAAGCAAGGATGGAGAGATATATGCAGGTATGCAGAAGACTCTTTACCTATAACTGAATTATGGATTGGACACAATTTTTGCTGTTGAATGAAATTAATCTGAAAGAGAAAAGTTTCTGGCAGACCCTTTTATAGAAATGTATATAGAAAATAGTTACCCTTTTAGACGATTCCTATAATCTGTCGGTAAAAACAAGCAAACACATTTTGAAATACCTTTTCACGCGCATAGGATCCGACTGATACCAACGAAGTCAGCAGATACAGGAAACAAAAGTTGACTGACGCGGGAAAGTTCATTTTCTGCAGTCAGTGGCTGATAATAGCAGATAAATGAGGCATATAAATGAGGAGTGGTAAAAGTTCACAGTTGAATCAAAGAGTTTCTGTCATGGCTTGGAAGTGTAACACATGGACTACCCGTAGTTACTTGCCTGAATCTCCTGCAAAACATGCCAATAGTTTCAGAGATACAATCCATACATATATCATGAAAGATCTTGTCTTCATCCCCCAGTATTACAATACTCAGAATAACATTAGTTTAGTTGACAATTTTCTAAAACAAGATGACGCTTAAAGCCGTAATTTTGTCTCTTGTTGCAGTTGCTCTTGGAGCCTGCACCTTTAAACCAAGAGGAGCTACTGCAATTCCACTTCGTTTAAAGGCAACCCCGACTGTCGTGGTATATTCATTGAATCAAAAAAAATAATAACAAATCATTTACAGTCTTATTTACGAATACTATATTTTCTTTCTAGAAACATAAGCCTCTTCCGATTCCAATCCGTCAGATTCGATCACCAGAAGGCGGACCAGTCGGTATAAACGTGAATCACAATGACAAGTCTGGTACTACTGGTACTGTTACTGCCGATAAAAATATCTGGAACAGGTCAGATGGAAAGACAAGTGTTGATGCTAGTGGAAGTGCTTCCAAGAACTTCGATCATGGTAATTCAAATGCTAATGTTGGCCTGAACTTATCCCACAAGTGGTAAAAGTTTACGAAATTTGATTTCGAAATATTAAATTCGAATAAATAAAAAAGTCCAACCATAAAATATAATCAATAAATAATAGAAACCGAATTTTTAATTTTACTTTAAAAGATCAGACAAGGTTCTTGGGCGGAAAAGCTTCAGACCGTTGAATAACTTACTTGCTTACTTACCTAGGTGGCGTTTTCCCTAACTATGGCTTCAAACAATAAGCTTCTTCGGCTGACACGATCGCTCGCCAGCTCCTCCAGTGCCACACTCCAAGTTGGTTGAGATCCCCTTACAATTGCGTGCACTACGTTAGATGGGGTCGTCTGTCGTGTCTACGATCCAAGACTCTTTGCGTTGGAGTGTGGTATTCATTTAGGCAACATGGCCCAGTCATCTCAGACGTTGGATCCATAGATGCCTGACTAAAGTTCGTGGTTGAATCTTCTTGTCCATTCCCTGTCTACACAAACGGAACCGAAATCACATGATGTACTTGTATCTTAGTTTAAGTGCTTCTTCATCCGCTTTTAACAAGGCCAGAACCTATGCATCATAGAAGTGGATGGAGCCAGTTTGGTCTTACCATACAGGACTATGTTACTCAATAGCCTTCTGTGCCTAAAGAAAGAGCGGTTGTAAAGAGCAGTTCAGCGTCTGATTTCTGAGCTGATTACGTTGCTGCTTGTAAGTGCTAACCCAAGGTAAATCTCCACTATTTCGAAGTTAAAACTACAAATGCTGACCAAGCCGTCGGTGTAATGCGTCTTTTTTATGTCAACATGGACTTCACCGCCATACCCATTTAGGCCGTTTCGGTCTCAATACTCACAAAACCTTCATTGGCGGCTCGCTGTGTTCATTCAAATAGATGTTGACCCGAAGTTTCCTGGTCTTTCCCAAGATCTGCCGTATTGTGAATATTTCCTCAATAGTGAACTTGATTGATAGTGACAAAAAGTGCTGAGATTCCATGTTTCGGACATGCTTTCCTGTGCCAATATCTTACAGATGAACAAAAAGGTTGCACAAACTAGAGGTTTGCTTGGGCGGAGCTTTGAAACCAATCACATTCGAAACGCTTGTCTAATGACTCGTTGACAAAATTTCCATTGGGTTTATACGGTTTGTGTATGGGGGCTGGAAATTTCATAAGGAAACTCGGTCGGAAAAATTTCAGGAGTTTTGCTGTGATTGCAGCTTTCAACGTCTAACTTGAATCCAATCTACCTGCGTTATTCACATTCATACCCTGGCTGCAATGGGATAATGATCCTGGCATCCAGATTGCTGGGGCGTCGATTGCAATATGATTGATCTGGTTAACGGTTGATTGATCAAGGGATAGCCAATTCTCTTTATTGATGTTGTGATTTGGAAACTGTGTGCTGGTTACGCCCCGTTACAAATTCGAATTACCAGACTCTATTGTTGGTCGTCGGGTTATACAGACTTTGTTTTTCGAAAACCCGCTCAAAGACGATTTCCTTACCCAGACTTGCTAGCACAATTTTGGTGTCTTAGCTGGAGACCTCAGCATATTTGCAGTCTGTAGTTCACAAATGCTGTTCCCTTATGCTGTCCTTTGTAGTGGAATGAATGCAAGTCAGACTTATATAGCCGAATTTGGTCTTGGTGTGAATTGTTACTAGGCGTTCGCTTACATGCCGAATACTTTCTCCCGAAGTTGTCCTCAGATAGCAAATCCACATCCAATAAACGTTGTCTACATTCTTTGTAGCAGTCGCCGTAGTAGTTATCGGGGATTTTCATAAGTTTTTTGGCCGGCACTCTATCTCTACATGTTACTTACCAAAATTTGTAAAACCCGACGATTCAGGACCGTGAAATGATTTTCTATAAAACAAAATTCCAAATTTTCCCTAACAAATCAAATGAGATCTATACACAATTATGATTTATTTCTTCAACTTAGTTTGTTTGGCAGCATTTGATGAGTTTAAATGGTTATTAAACATTTTATCCTATCCACCGGAAGGTGGCACCACATATTTTTCCCACTGATTTTGGCACCACTTGGTTAATTGACAACCAACTGACAGCTTGTAATCAGGATAAGGTATATTCTGCCAAAAACCTCCATTGCCGTGTTACCGCTGAAAACCCGAAAATTCCATCGCCAACAAATTTAAGCCCAATTTAAGTGATGAATTATTAAAGAGCAAAACACTTTCAACATATAATAAGAACAGTAAATCAGTTTTAAACCCCATTTGGTTCGTGTAGCATGTCAAAAAACAAGAAAAAATCACGCCCCGAACTAGATTCCGGCTCAGAAGATGCCGCATCAGATGAGTCCGATTCAGATAGCTCGGCTAGCAATTCTTCCTCGGGCTCGACATCGTCGTCATCATCCTCTGGCAATGAAAAGAAATCACGCAAAAAGTCATCGAAACTTAAAAAATCGAAGAGTAAACAGATCAAAGACAGAAAGAGGAAGAAACGTAAACAAGAAAGTTCCGACTCGGATTCGGATGATTCGTCATCGTCGTCGTCGTCGTCTTCGTCGAGCAATGGAAAGCATGCCAAAAAGAAGAGGCATTCCAGTCATGCCGATGTAGATGAAAAGAAAGTGAAGCGAAGGAACTCGGACGAATTTGCAAATGTGAACAGACGCACTGATGGGGCGAGGAGGTCAGGTTCTATGGATCGTGTGAGTGATGGAGGGAATTTATCGAAATGGGACAGCCCAGGAAGAGGAGAAGGACGACGAGGTGGATACCACAATGATCGTAACTTTAATCGAAGAGGTGGTGGTGGTGGTGGTGGTAATTGGAACAACCGTGGCTGGAACAATGGCTGGCGAAATAATCGCGACAACGGGTATCGTGGATTCGGTGGTGATTGGGGCAGACGAGACAACGGTCCGTCGTTTCGAGGTGGACGACAGCAGGATGGAAGGTGGCGAAACGATCGTAACATCGACAGAGGATGGAATGATGACAGAGGGCGTTACGATGATCGAGGGCGTACTGATGATAGAAATCGTTACGACGACAGAGGACGTAACGATGACAGAGGGCGTAACGACGACAGAGGACGTAACGAAGACAGAGGACGCAGTGGCGAGAGAGGGCGAAATGATGATCGTGTGCGACACGAATACAGAGAACGAAAGCCATTTGATCGAGAAGACGACAGGGATAGGAGAGGCGGTGGCGAACGAAGTGACTCCCATCGCGACAGAGAAAAGGATTTCGACAGAGAGCGCGAAGATGAGAGACGGTAAGTACTAGCATTCTACTCTGCTTCACAGTGGCTTTAACTTTTCAATTTCATTCCAGACGAAGTCGAAGTCGCAGCCCGCGACGACCGCGCAACTTTCCTCGTCGCAATAATGATGACAATGACGAGGAATACGAATGGGGTGGTCGACGAGATGAATCTCGAGTTAAAAAAGAAGACCAGAGCCCCGCAGAGAAAGAGAAACCGAACTTCGCTCTGAGTGGTAAACTGACTGAAGACACCAACACGGTAAACGGCGTTGTAGTCAAATACGCTGAACCCCCAGAGGCGCGTAAACCCAAACGACGATGGCGGCTATACCCATTCAAGGGCGAGAAAGCCCTTCCCACACTACACATTCATCGTCAAAGCTGTTTCTTAATTGGACGTGATCGCAAAGTCTGCGATCTAGCTGTTGATCATCCCTCATGCTCAAAGCAGCATGCAGCACTACAGTATCGACTAGTTCCCTTCGAACGCGAAGACGGTTCGGCAGGTAGGCGCGTTCGACCATACATCATTGACTTGGAATCGGCAAATGGCACATTCTTGAACAGCAAGAAAATCGATCCCAAGCGATACGTCGAACTGATAGAGAAGGATGTCCTCAAATTCGGTTTCAGCTCAAGGGAATACGTTCTTTTGCACGAAAACAGCAAAGAGGATGAAGACGACGACGATGTTAAGCAGGAGGACGAAGATATTAATGTTAAGGAAGAGCCCGAGTAGAACTTAAGCCCTTGTTCTGTAGTGTATGTTGAAACTTTTAAACGATTTTTCTTTTCATTTCTCCCCATCGATGTTGAGAAAATAAATAAAAATTCGTACACCCTCTTTTTCTTTTCGATTTTTAGAAAAGTACCCCGAAACGTGTTCTTATTCTTTTCTCTCCATTGATAGGGAATTAAGACTTCATTTTGACTGCCCTTTGTGTTTTTTTTTTCTTTTCGCTTTCACATGCTGTCCGGTTATTTATCGATATCGTGGCAGATTGCGTGTGCTATTGATTTCTGATGAAAATACTCCTACGATGGGTTTTACATTAAGACAGCCGTAAGCATATTGTAATACATACATACATACAACATACATACAAATATACTTGTATGTACCTACCTAACAGCACACGCTATTTGTTCAGTTATCCTGATCAAGTACTTTGGCATCCACGAAAGCTTGATCCTCTAAACGGCGATTACGTCTTCCTTGACCGAAACCTGGGGGCAGTGATTCGTCTCTGTTGAAGCATATTGGTCATTTGCTCGATGTAACCGCGACGGCGTAGTTCACGTGTTTCGAGTTTCTGGACTAATTCCACATCTTGTTGCAGCATGGAGTTTGCGGTTGTATGATATGTGATATATTTTGCTCCCGAAAGTGTTCAATATGTGCTCTGTTTTCGTACTTATCGTCCAGCACTCGGGTTCACACATCATAGCAGAACTGACAGGACTAAC
Source organism: Volucella bombylans (assembly GCA_949129095.1). Lineage (NCBI taxonomy): Eukaryota > Metazoa > Arthropoda > Insecta > Diptera > Syrphidae > Volucella > Volucella bombylans. The sequence continues at coordinate 87,805,512 of OX422143.1, forward strand.
GTAATTTTGTCGCCACAACGAAGTAGCAGCGGTTCGCTAGGGTAAGTCTTTACCCAATCTCCACTAGATTTACATTCGTAAAGTTGAAGTAAACATCCGAGTTAGGTAAATTTCTTGACTGCTTATAAACTACAACCGTCAACAGTGGCTTTTTGTCATTAGTGGTGGACAATTGAACATGTATTTGGTTCTGTCCTCATTTACTTCAACGCCGTAAATTGCTGTAAAAGCTCTTTGCGGCATACTGGGACCATCCGATGCTGTCGGTGTCTTCTGCGTATTTCAGCAGCTGAACCGATTTGTTAAGACTAGTGCCTTCCGTGTTAGCATCTGCCTCACATATTTTCTGTCCCAACACTAAATTGAAGAAATCAAGAAATCCAATTTAAAAGTACGTTTAGAATAGTTCAGAGGATCTCTTTCGAAATTGCACACTGAGCAGCTAGATCAGTTTTGTCTGGATCCCAAATTCGTCCATCATCTTGTACAGCTTAGGGCAGTGAATGATATCATATGCGGCTTTAAAGACGGTGAAGAGATAGTGGGCCTCGACTTGAAATTCATCAGCCTTTTCTAGGGTTTACCATAGCTTGGGAAGCCATAATGGTACTTGCCGATTAGTGTGCGCATTACATCAATACTCTCATATAAACACTACTTCAAACCGCATTGAACATTGAATCAATGCGCTTTAAGTTGTCATATAAACTATGTAAGTATGTGACACTAAGCATCGAAAGTTCATATAAGACACAGGATCGCACTCCTTGAAGATGGTGTAAAGAGTCAACACCCAACGAAAACATCAGGTTTATATTTGAAGAAGTCCGCTGGCAGACCATTGGAGCTGGTGGCCTTGTTGTTCTTCAGCTTTTCGATAGTGGATGGAAGGAAAATGGAAGCGGGTTTTGTTCTTGCCCTATCACTCTCTCTAACTGATATTCATTAAGTAGCTGCTGAAATGCCTGCTTAAATACAACTTATATTCCCTGGGCTTCAGTTTCCTTCACTGTTTTGAACAGTCTGCTTTCCCGCCTTGAAGTTAATATACGGACATTGATCTTATCCCGTTACTCTTAGAAATCATTGAACTGGGTTGATATTTCTCCTTCTGGCTCGATTATCATCCTCCGCTGTTCCTTTTTTACGGTGGAGTATCTGTAGGTGTGCATTTCTGTTACCATTTTACTTTTTTTTTATACCAAGGGCACTTTTTCGGTGATGGCTACCGCTTTGATGATGTCGCGATACTAATGCCCTAGGTTGTTGGTGTTTGTGGATGATGAATTCAGAGCCGAGAGTCTCTTGCTAAGATGCCCTTTGTAGGCTCTGGCTTGGATTGGATTTCTTTTTCTGACTAGTCCGCTATAGATGTTTTCCTTACCAATTTATGCATTGAAGTTTCCGATTTTGACAGCATACTTCAACAGGCAGCCTGTTACAGGCTCCGTCGATACATAGTATTCTGTTGAGTGAGAGTAATGAGGACTAGATGGCCCCCCAATTACATCCCTGTGTAAAGTTATTATAATTAAAAAGTCAAGAAGGAGAACGAAACGAAAATGTTCCAACTTTTAGACATTCAAGGAAATCAATCATCGCCGGAAACAGTTTGAAAGCAGAGATTGCAAATTCAAGGCCAAAACTGCTTATGAATTCATTAGCAAATATCATCGCAAAGCTACGATCCTGCAAATGGTATTACATTCGAAGCATGCTTTTCTCGACACGATGACATATTTTCTGTAGACGAAAAAGATCTCGATGACGGACCCAAAGTGCGGTTATTAATACGCAAACTCAACCTCATTGCGCATGAGAAATATGCATCATACTCGTACATTCTTCCAAAGAAGACATGCGATGTGAGTTTCAAAGAAACTACAGAAAAGGTTCTTGATATGTTCGGTACTCCAGAGTCACTTTTCAGTACAAGATATCGATGCATACAGACAGTTAAAAGTACAGAAGAGGATTTTACGAGTCACGCAGCACGTGTAAACAAATTACATATGTGAAGACATCAAGCTAAGTGCTCGTATACCAAATTAATTTAAGTGCATAGTATTTGTGATAGGCCTGCAGTCATCAGCTGAAGAGGATATTCACACAAAATTATTGGCATCGTTGGATGAAGATTCAAATTTGGATTTAGCTAAGCTGTTGTCTGGTTTGTAAAAAACCAGAAGACAACACATCAGCAGCAAAGCAGTCAACCAAAATCTCCTTGCTGCGGTTGTGGGGAAATGCATTTCTCTAGTGATTGTCCTTTCTGAGATCATAAATGCTAACAATGTAAAGCCGTAGATCATGAAGAGGGTTACTTCAACTGTTTCTCTATGAGAAACAAACAGAAAAAAAACAACGTTACTGGAGGCAAACAATATAACAGTTACAAAAAGTCTTCGCCAAGAAATAAGTCAATTCAATTTAAAATCAACTGCGTCGATCACGCGACATCAAGCTAATTGCTGAATTTATGTGTGAAGTTCAGCTTAACGGGGAAGTTAAACAGTGCAAATTATTTGTTTCAAGAATTCATTCTTTAAATGTTTTAGGTATTGATCTGTTCAAGATATTTAATTTGTGGGACCAGCCAATCAGGACAGCTTGCAGTCGAATCATTCATCCTATAAATAACGAGCGACACTCAGCAGAAACGATATGCTAAGTTGTTCAAAGGAGATTCATCAATATGCACCAAAACTGAACTTCATCTCAAACAAAATGCAACAGGGCAAAACGTCCAGTTGAGTATACAGTCTTACCGCTTATTGAAGAGGATCTCCAACGACTTCAAGATCTCGGAATTATCACCTCAGTTGACTACTCAGACTGGCAGCACGTATTGTGGTTATCAGGAAAGCGTCTGGAGGCGGTCGAATTTGTGGAAACTACTCATCGGGTCTTAACCAGTCAGTAATAGTCATCAATATCCGCTTCCTTTGCCTGAAGACATCTTTGCCAAAATTGCATATATTCCATTCTATACACATATAGATTTGGCAGATGCTTATTTGCAAGTAACAAATAACAAATAACGTAACACCTGAATCAAAGAAATTACTTACCATCAACACCCACAAGGGAATAGATCTCAAGGAGCGTTTCAACAGCTGATGAATGCAATGCTTGCAGGCATCAATGGTGTCGCTTCAGATCTTATGCTCACTCATTAAAACCCAGCATTGCCTATTAAAGTCGCTGCAGATGCATCAAATGTTGGCATGGGTGCATGCATTATTCACATTTTTCCAGATGATAGTGAAAAAGTCATATCACATGTAGCCAGATCTTTAACTCCAGCTGATACTGATAACTCGATACAGCCAAATCGAGAAGGAAGCAACTCCATAAATCTTTGCTGTTAAGAAATTCCACCAAATGATTTTTTGAGTTTCTTCTTTTCACCGATAATAAACCCCTTCTGGCAATCTTCGGTAGCAAGAAAGGAATACCAGTATATACCGCAAAGAGGCTACAGCAGTGGGCACTAACGCTGGTGATGTATGATTTCAATTTAGACAAACATTACGTAATCGCTTGTACCAGATTTGAGGAAGAAAAACCACCCATACTACCGCAAATTACACTTTATTTTATCAGAAGGGAAAGCTTAGCTGTCATCGATGGATGTTTAAAGACAGCAAAATAATTCCGTCTTCAAAAGCGAATTCTGCGACAACTCCATCGAAGGCATCCGGGTATTGACAAAATGAAAACGATTGCTAGATGTCATGTATATTGGCCGGGAGTCGACAAAGATATAACATCTTTCGTCCGTCAATGTTATGCTTGCTAGTACGGCGAAATCTCCTGTAAAAACAACACTCCAGTAATGGCCGACTACGACATCGGCGATGGAGCGCATTCATATCGACATCGCGAGTTCCTGTGATGGATTGTACTACTTTTTCATCGTAAACTCATATTCAAAGTGGTTGGAAGTGTTACAAACCACTAATGTTAGATCAAGCGTAATCATAAGTAAACTGGCTGAGTTCTTCCCTCGCTATGGTGATTGTCAGCACCTTGTTTCCGACAATGGAACTCAATTTACCAGTGTTGAATTTCAATGTTTCGTGAAATGTCGAGGTATCCAACAGTACCGTTTCATCCGCAATCCAATGGTTAAGCAGAGCGTTTTGTAGGTACCCTAAAGCGAGCATTGAAAAAACTTAAGCAGGAAGGAACAAGTCAACAGAACCTGGAAACATTCCTACAACTTATCGTTCTACGCCCCATCGCAATGTGTTATATTTTAAATCACCAGCAGAAACATTTCTTGGTCGGAAAATAAAAACTACATTAGATTTAATGAAGCGAAGAGAGAACATCATTATAACATCACGTAACGAAAAACAAAATCTCCAGTTTAACAAACACCAGGGCGCTAAAGAAAGACATTTTATTGCCGGTGACCTTGTCTACGCTAGTCTATCGCAATAATAATGAGCACTGGGTACCAAGTACCATCATCGAGCTCAAAGGAACTGTGAATAATAATGTCCTTATAAATAATGGACATAAGAGAAAGCTTATGAGATCTAATACCAATCAAATCCCGATATTCTCCAGACATTAAGAAGGGTTCAACTAACACATTCCTCAATTTAATTGATATTTTTCAACTGGATAAACGATCTAAAATGTTTGAAGATATTCCAGATATAATCAATAAGGGATTCAAGGATCGCAGAGACTTTGGATGATATTATCGAAGGATCAGCTTCAGAAACTTCTGAGTTCTTGGGTTTCCCTTCAAGATCCTAAACTCCCAGGCTAGGACAAGTCAGTTCATCAGGGCTATCTGTTCTTACACATGGGTGGATGAAGGACAATGACATCCCTTAAGTGAAGGAGGTGTTGAGAGTAATGAGAACTAGATGGCCACACCAATTACATCCCTATAATATGAAGGTTGGCTGACCTGGATTGCAACACTCTTACTCACTTACTTCTTTGCAGTGGCGAGGCGAACATTGTTTTATATTATATGTTACTTACTTCAATTAATAAAGTTATATTCGTATCAAAAATATTATTTTCTTGTATGTCCAGCGGAACATAACATATTCCGATATTTTGGAATGTCGATCGATCATAGCTAGGCGATCGTACACATGTTAGAATCCGCATACTTTGTGATGGTGCAATAAAGTTTTGCTTCTTTCTTCATGGATTGCCGCAATATCTGCCTTGTGCGGACAGATTTAAGTTTTTGAGCAGCACCAGGGCTGTATGGTGCAGGACGTTCTTTTATAGTCAATGGACTATAGGAGGCCTGCTCTTATCCGATGCTGTTGTTGGCCTCCAACCAGCGCCTTTGTAAAAACTCATAGAACAAGGGGTCGGCTACATCGAAATTAGTAACTTCAGGAATATGAACGCTGCGTTTGGCCCATTAAGGTCCATCCGCCACCAGTTCTTTTGTAAAAACCTGACTTATTCCTCGAAATCTTTATCGGCCTGAGCTCCAAATATGTCGCAGTAGTCCAGATAAGGTATACTCGTAGTTTCTGCTTTTGTTTGAGGCTGTGACACTACCGTTGACTCCATCTAGGGAATTCGTCCTGTGTCGTACTTATACTCGTAGTGCTGCTGTTCATGTTTCTTGTTCAAAACTCGGGCGTATAAGCTCAGCAAGCCGAGTCCAGGTGGACACGAACCAGTACCCGATGGCTACCCCCTGGAAATAAGACAAGCCCAATTGATATGTAGTTACAGTTACGAGCACAGCTGCAGCTTAGGCGGCATCTTGCCTCCTCTGCTATGATGCATATTGGTGGACTCATTGCTTAACGCTGCTAATACAAAGTGCTGATGGCAAGAATATGCAACGATATACAATAGCTGGAATGTCTGTTGGATCATGCCTAGCAACTGTCTACTTTTAAGCGCACCTAGCCCTAGACGTGATACACGATTGCTCCACTAAAAATGGGCTTTTAATCAATCTACTCAATATTGAGGCTGTTCTCTTTACGAGAACGAGGAAGCTCAATGGTCTGACTTCACCACAACATGGCTAAAAGCATCAGTTTTTCCAACGAAGCTTAGTATTTAGGTGAAATTTTTTACTAAATATGTTACTATAAAAAAATTCAAGTTACTGTCGGCCTCAGGGCAGCATAAAGGAGTTTTCGGCAAGACATGGGGTTTGTCACCTAGGGGGGTCTTCTGAATCCGCACGGGTATGATAAGGCAAATTATTTCATATGCGTCGGCAGACTGAAAACATGCATTCTCGCATGTCATGTCCGGCTTCAGCTCGGCTTTAAGCGCACACTGTCAGTCGGTTTTGGAGCCATCCATGAAGATTCGACTGCATTCCTTTCCTGGCTCAGATTCTGGCCTAAATCAGTCCTGGGCACAGGAAAAGTCTTCATTGCCTCCATGAGACCAGAGTCAAAAAGAAGTCGGCGTGCAAGGTCTTCAAAACTCCAGTGAGTACAATCCGCTCAATCCCCTACAAAGCAACTCTTTTTTAACGGAAGATGACCTTCAGAGTGCAGCCCATTCTATGAATATCTAGGGAGACACTCTATTTTCGTTCACTTCATTAGTGAGTCCAGAGTTTGCTGTCATTTTTCTCTCGGCCTCTTCTTTGAACATAGGATAGAACTTGAGCTTCTATTGCTTTTTGAACTGAATTTCCCGACGACATTCGTGGAACATGATAAAACTAGATAATTTGCTTAGCCTGTAGTTTGTTCACTATCGGTGAATCTTAATGTGGAGACTTCCGCGAACGCGCCTACTTCTTATTAGAATACGTTTCGCTACACCTGCTGACATTCGTAAAAAAAACAATTGTCATAGTGATTTATTTCTGTTACAAAATCCTGCAGAGGTTCGGCATAGCTTAAGTATTTAAATTTTAAAATTTCGGGAGGATGACGCTTTCTAAACAGATGTTAAGCTTGAGTTAACGGGTTTGGAAAAAGGCAATGTAGGGATTCGGTCTATTCTAGCGACTCCACCTAATTATTAAGAATTGTCGTTCCGGACTCGTAAAGTGCTGCTTCAACAGGTTTCTAGTAATCATGTTGGCGCACATATTGGACGTTGGAAAGGGAAGTTCTAAGTCGTAAATTAATCTGATTCAATATTGTCTGCCTACTAGATGAGATCAGTTGACTTTTCGCAAGTCTGGTACTCAAACAATGCGACTTCGTCACTCGAATAACTGAGGGCGATACTCATCATATGCCGCGCTTACAAACGATACTCACTGGCATTCTATTATATAATTTTGCCTAAGGAGAGGCAACCCTCTCCCTTTTTTAAGATATGTACATTTGTCGTTACATCGATTGTTACTCGTTTAGGAAACTCAAACGAAGGTCTTCTTCGTTCTTCGCTTTTAAAATGCGGTACACTGGTCTACAGCTGGCCTAGGAAGTTTGATCTACGAAGGAATTTTTGGACGGCAGGTGTTGGCGGATCTCTCCTCTACGGGTACAAGGCCTAATAATAGTCATTGCGATACGTTGATCAATTATGACAAATTCGTTGACAGTAAGTTGATCAATCGTCAAAATGTGGAATTAGCATCCAGTGATGAGGCAATCATACAAAATACAATCATACGACGCAGATCACTGAGCCGGCCGACGTTTCTATACGTTCCCACCATTCCAGTGCACCTAATATAACCATAGATAAAACAGTGATCCGACAGAACTTTTTTCTGCAAACGGTAACCCCGGTTGATATTGCTCATGTATATACTCGCACATAAATGTAAAATATTGGCTAGCCACAAGGAACATTATTGTCTGCACTGTTCAAAGATCGAAAGTTCTTTATACTTAATATCATCATTTCTAGATTTTTAGAGGTTTGTGCAAATTGAAGTCGGGGAAGTATACTAAGTTCTAGAAGAGTTGCCTGGAAGCCAATAGAACACTGATCCAAATGGAATTCTAAATTCTGTTTCAAATTATTACTGGAAAATTGGCTAAATGGGAGAGGACTATAGGATTATCTTTATAGTCATTGTTCGGGACTTACTAAGTGTTACATTGGACAAACATACATAACTTATCCTATTGTTTATTTTTGAATTCTATCTATTAATTCAATCATTATTTGCTCTGTATTAACGTGTACTCGTATTAACTTAACATTGTACTCAATTTTAATATCGTATAAGAGTTTGTATTAATTGCTGTATCACTTATTGATTTGGTCGCATATCGACAAGCGCATATCAGTTCTTTATTCTTATACTCCTCGGTTTACATTGCGCTCTTACATTACTCTCTAATATTCGTATCGCTCTAATTGTTGTTATGCTTTGTGCGATCATTCGCTATGGTAAATAATCTATTTTGCATTTAACTCAGTCTTTTTCATACTTCAACCATCGGCTAGTACGGAAGTACAATCAAAAGGTATCATCTGTATATAAAATTGACTTTGTAAAACAATAAACGAATAATAATTATTTGTAATTTGATATATATGTAACATAATCGATTTTCATTTCATTCAATTTATAATGTTAATTGTTCAAATCATTTTTTGGTCCTTCAGAAGCCGAATTTAATTTAATACAGACTTTTTTGTGAACAAAGACTTTCAGATTCGCTTTTTCTTGCTAAACACGTGTCCTTAAATTTGAACAATTGCATGAACAGTACATTTTCAAAGTTTGTGTAAATCTCGTGTGCGATCGGTTACGAACTATTACCATTTGTAGACATATTAAGTGCGCGTAAATACATTTTTGTAATTTTTTCCTCTGGTAGATATAATGAATTTTATCAAGGTAAAGCGTGGACGTGCAAAAGGCATGATTTCTCGTACTGCTACGTTTGCAGAATCGGTGGACATTAATACCACGCTATCATTGCTTGAGGTTAGGTTAGCTAAATTAAATGAAACGTGGGATGAATTCATAGAGCTTCAAAATGCTCTTTACGAATTTTCTGCAGAAGCGGATTTCGTAGATCCTGAGCCTGAATTCGAGGAGTATGAAGCGAAGTTCTTTCTAGCTCACTCAGTTCTAGAAAATTTTATTCAACTTAAGAAACTCTCGAATCCGCCACAACATCCAAACGAATCGGTCATAGAAAAGTTAGCTAGTCAACAAGAATCACTCTTGCAAAATTTAAAAAGTGCGTCGAATACATCCGCGTCGGTTAAATTGCCGAATCTTTCAATACCAACCTTTTCGGGCGATTATAAAAATTGGCCGGAGTTTCGCGATTCATTCATGGCCTCAATTGATTGCAACTCGTCGCTTTCTCCAACACAGAAACTTCAATATTTAAAGTCATTTTTAAGTGGAAAAGCAAGCGATCTTTTGAAACACGTTAAAAATATTGATAGCAACTACCTGGAATCGTGGGATCATCTAGAGAGCCGTTATGACAGAACCCATTTAATTGTTCAGTCATTTGTGGAATTTTTTTTGTTACTTCCTACAACAAATAATTCAAATGTAGTTGTGTTACGTAAAATCACTGACGGCGCTGACGAGGTAATTCGTGGTTTAAATGCGCTGCAGTCAAATGAACGCGACCCGTGGCTCATCTTCATCTTACTTCAGAAACTTGATCCAGAAACAAAGCAGGCATGGGCTGAGCTTATGGGCTCAAGGTCGGATGCAACTATTTATGAGCTCTTAGAGTTTCTTCAAAATCGCTGCGTTTGTCTCGAATCCTGTTTTAATACCACCCGGTCAGTGCAACCTCGAAACAAGACTCAGGGATCAATTCGTTCGCATCTAGTGAAAACAAATTATGGTTGTCCCAAGTGTAATTCAGAGCATAGTCTTTTTCATTGCAAACATTTTCTCTCGCTTTCGGTCGATAATAGGCGGAGCTTCGTAAAGGAACATTCGTTATGTTTTAACTGCCTTCGTCAAGGACATTCATCTAACAAGTGTCGGTCGAACAATCGTTGTAATATGTGTAATACGCGTCATCATACTCTCGTTCATCTTCCAAACTCGCAATCAAATACCTCCTCGTCAAACACCTCGCGCTCAAACGTTTCGTCCACAAACACCTCCTCGTCACTCGCGTCGAATGTTCTCGCTCCTACAACTTCCTCGGACCTGACATCACAGTTAAATTCGCCTTCAGCAGCAAACTCTTCGATATCTACTCATATTTGCTCATCGCTCAACGCAGTAGATAACTCATCGCTAAAATCCACTCGTTTTATTTATACATTGCTGCCTACTGCCATTGCTCGCGTACAAGATCAACAAGATCATTTCCAAAACGTTCGATTGCTGCTGGATTCGGGTTCACAAGTATCATTTGTCACCGAACAAACGGTTCAGAGATTAGGTCTCATTCGTAAAGCCGCTCGAATTCCTGTGCTAGGTGTTGGATCTACATCAGCTGGTTTCACAAACGGAGTTGTAACCTTTAATCTCTTTTCGTGCCATAGCCAACAGTCGGTTGAGATACAGTGCTATGTAATCTCGAAATTTACCGCGCTAATACCTACTAAACATAATTCAACCTCGGTTAAGAAAACGCTCGCGTCATATACATTAGCGGATCCTAAATTCAATATGCCGAGTAACATAGACATTCTCGTTGGAGCTGATAAGGTGTTCAGCGTTTTTGATGGATCTGCTATTCGTGGTCATCATGGCCAGCCTGACCTTATACCAACAATATTCGGTTGGGTTCTGAGCGGAAACACGACAGCCACAACATTATCTAACAATCAAAGAATTGATACATATTGCACACAAATTGATAAGTCAGAGTCATTTGATCTTGAGCGCTTTTGGCGCCTTGAGGAAGTTCCTCATGAACCTACTCTTTCTGTCAACGATCAGCGCGCTGAAAATATTTTTAAAAATTTTCATTGTCGATTGCCTAATGGTCGATACGAGGTGCATTTGCCTTTTCAGACCAACAGCAAAACTGATTTCGGAAATACCTTCAATGTTGCCTTACAGCGGTTTCAACATACTGAACGTAAATTAGCTTCCAGTCAGTATTTAAAGGAAAAATACATTAGCTTTATGAAAGAATATTTCGACTTGGGGCATATGGAAGAGATTCCTGAAAGCGAAATTCAAATGCCCACAGATAAGTGCTATTATCTGCCACATCATTATGTCCTAAAGGACGATGGCAACACAACCAAAGTCAGGGTGGTTTTTGACGGATCGGCTAGATGCGGTAATAAAAAATCTTTAAATGAATCGCTGTTAGTGGGACAAACTTACCAACGCGATCTTTTCTCTATTTGCCTTCGATTTCGCCGCCATCTCTATACGTTATCTGGTGATATAGAGAAAATGTTTCGTCAGATACGAGTGTCTAATTGCCACAGAGACTTTCAGCGAATTCTTTGGAGAGAATCTGCTAATCAACCACTAAAATATTTTCGTCTTACGACTTTTACCTACGGCACAGCATGTGCACCTTTTTTAGCCGTCCGTACTTTATATCAACTGGCACTTGACTCAAAAGATAGATATCCACGTGCGGCTGAAATACTACTCAATGATTTCTACGTTGATGATGTCATGACCGGAACGGATTCAGTCGATGATGTGATTTCGCTTCGCCTAGAGCTGATAGAATTGCTTCAATCAGGGGGATTTAATCTTCGCAAGTGGACCACTAATTGCTGGCCTCTGCCGCTCAGTCTACAAGAAGATCAGCGAGAATTATCACCCAAGGACTTCGAGGAGCATAACTCAATAAAATAACTCGGTCTGCAATGGTCACCTGCCAAGGATTCCTTTTCGTTCAAGGTAAATCTAAATAATATGTTTATATTAACTAAGCGTTGTATTCTCTCGGAAGCTTCAAGGATATTCGACCCAATAGGATTTCTAGCGCCCGTAGTCATAGCTGTAAAAATCTTGTTTCAAGAGCTCTGGCGCAAGAAGTATTCGTGGGACGATCCTATTTCACTTGATCTATCGAAACACTGGTGTTCAATACGCGACGAGCTTCCTAAGCTAGAAACTTTAAATATCCCGCGTATCATGTAGAGTTCAAAGGAAAAACGAAGTTTCCATGGATTTTGCGATGCATCTTTAGAAGCGTATGCAGCTGTTGTGTACTGCACAAGTACACACCCAGCTGGTAACGTTACTAGCAGACTTGTGGCCGCAAAATCTAAGGCAGCACCTATTAAGGTAGTTTCACTTCCGCGACTCGAACTTTGTGGAGCCGTTCTTCTCACGCGTTTAATTCAAAAACTTAAAACTTCTTTGCAATGCCAAGAAATTGAAGTTTTCGCTTGGACTGATTCTTCAATTGTCCTTCATTGGCTTTCAGATGTGCCAAAAAGGTGGTCAGTTTTTGTATCAAATCGTACGTCAGAAATTCTATCTTCCATACCAAGAGAGTCTTGGTATCACGTACGATCTCATGAAAATCCAGCTGACTGCGCATCCCGTGGTATTTCACCTTCTCATTTATTACAAAATGAGTTATGGTGGTCTGGACCATCGTGGATCAAGGACGATCAAAATCAGTGGCCTTATAATGTGAATCTAACATCAAACTTTCCAAAGGAACAGCTCGAAGAACGCAAAAATCCTCCTGTCAACGTGCATTTATCGCTTAGATACGACGCTACCATTTTTGAAACTTTGATCAACAAGTCTTCTACCTTCCTCAACTGTATACGTGTACTTGCTTATATTCGGCGATTTATTGATAACTCTCGTGTCAGCCCAAACTCTCTTGAAAAACAATCCCCAACTGCCAGTGAACTCTCAAATTCAAAAACTGTTTTAATTAAGTGGCACCAATCTCTTTCTTTTTCGACTGAAATCAATATAATTTCGAAAGGTGAAGTGTTGAAAAAGGGAAATAAGCTGTCATCCCTAAATCCCTTTCTGGATGCAGACCGAATCCTTCGTGTCGGTGGTCGTATCCAAGAGTCTAACGCAATATTCGCTACCAAACATCCCATCATACTTGATAAAAACACTCGGTTCGCGAAACTTATCGTAGAACATATTCACAAACGTTATTTACATGTTGGTATTTCCCAAATCTTTGCCATTCTAAGACAAGAGTACTATATCGTCGGTTGTCGTAACCTCCTGCGCAAGGTTGTCCATCAATATGTTAAGTGCTTTCGATATCGTAAAACAACATCCACTCAGATTATGGGTAATTTACCCGCCGAACGCGTTCGTTATTCGCGACCTTCAACATCGTCGGAGTTGATTATGCGGGCCCCATAACCTTACGTTTATCCAGAGGCCGTAACCCAAAATTTATTAAAGCATATATCGCAGTCTTTGTGTGGCAATTCATCTTGAACTAGTTGGTGAACTCTCTTCCGCCGCGTTCATCGCAGCTCTCGATCGTTTTGCGTCGCGCAGAGGCAAATCCTCAGAAATATGGAGCGATAATGCAACAAATTTTCGTGGCAGTAAACGACACTTGGATGAAATATTCCAGCATCTCATCAGTCAGCAGCACAACAACATCGTCAGCGACCATCTTTCCAAGGATCAAATCTCATGGAAATTCATCCCCCCTTCCTCACCACATTTTGGTGGCTTGTGGGAGGCGGGGGTCAAGTCCGTAAAGTTTCATCTTAAGCGCGTCATAGGGGATCATAAGCTCACATATGAAGAGATGAATACTTTGCCCTGCTTAATTCTCGACCTATGTGGCCTACATCTGATATGGATCCCATCGCTCTGAGTCCGGGTCACTTTTTGATTGGTGAACCCCTTGTATCTGTTCCTCGTCCTGATATATGTGTTCAAAATGTTTGCCCTTACTCTAACTGGTCTCTTTTACAGAATTTAAAGCAAGGCTTCTGGAAACGCTGGCACTTAGAATATCTGACCTCGCTCCAGCAGCGCCCGAAATGGCAAACAGTAAAGGAGGACCTTAAAAAGGGAGACGTAGTAGTACTGAAAGAACCTCATTTACCACCTTCAAAATGGATTCTGGGTCGAGTTAAGGAGATACATCCTGGAACAGACAACCGCACTCGAGTTGCAACAATAACAACACAAACGGGCGTTTATGTCCGTCCCATTGTAAAACTAGCTAAATTACCTTTTTCTGAAGGAACTGGTTCCTTCAGGGGGGGCTGAATGTTCGGGACTTACTAAGTGTTACATTGGACAAACATACATAACTTATCCTATTGTTTATTTTTGTATTCTATCTATTAATTCAATCATTATTTGCTCTGTATTAACATGTACTCGTATTAACTTAACATTGTACTCAATTTTAATATCGTATAAGAGTTTGTATTAATTGCTGTATCACTTATTGATTTGGTCGCATATCGACAAGCGCATATCAGTTCTTTATTCTTATACTCCTCGATTTACATTGCGCTCTTACATTACTCTCTAATATTCGTATCGCTCTAATTGTTGTTATGCTTTGTGCGATCATTCGCTATGGTAAATAATCTATTTTGCATTTAACTCAGTCTTTTTCATACTTCAACCGTCGGCTAGTACGGAAGTACAATCAAAAGGTATCATCTGTATATAAAATTGACTTTGTAAAACAATAAACGAATAATAATTATTTGTAATTTGATATACGAGTATGTAACATAATCGATTTTCATTTCATTCAATTTATAATGTTAATTGTTCAAATCAGTCATCGAGAAGGAGCCCATGATTGCCTTCTTTCATTTTGTATTTACACTGAAAACAGGAAAATATTTCTCTTAAATGGGCTTATTTCATATTTCGTTTCTTCATCAATTCTCCACTTGTCATGTGGGTCAATGTGCGGATGCTCATTGTCTCTGAAAAATCGGACCTTCTTGGATTTTCTCCTCGTCTGCTATTTTTCTTTGGGTCCAACTCTAGGTCGACAGATACGAAAATACACAGCAATCAAGTATTTTTTTTGCTTAAGAATAAGATTTAGTCCTTCATTCAGAGGCTAGCAATACCATGATGATGGCTTCTAACTCAAAACATAGCATTCATGCTGAATACAGATTCACTCTTGTTCTTCTGCTATTAAAAGACAGTAAGAATATGGTCTTCATCCAGGAACTTGATGGTTTCAAGGCAAGATTTTTCACCTTTAAATTCATAAATTATTCTTCTGAGAACAATCTTTACATCTTCTTACCCTCCAGCTGTAGAAGTCGTTCTAACAAGCATATAAGCACATCTGGATGCTGCATTAGACAGATAACTTGAAACTTGAATTTATTGATCGATGAGTTCCCTGACGACTAGGAAAATAAAGGATGCAAAGTGATTGCCTTTGCAGATAGCTATTTTAGTCTCATGTGAAAGTTCTGAAGGAATTCTTCCAATACTTTGTACTTATACTGTACATCCTACTAATCAGACAACCTCAAAATGTAGGCTGGTTGTTAGTCCTTAAAAAACTAAGTTAGTTCCCTTCACGTAAAAGTACAGACTATACCTCCAATTATTAGTGGTTCTAGGCCCTCTTTTACAATGAATGAAACGTACTTGAGTTTACGATGCTCCATGGTTTAGCCAATCATTTTGGACTCGCCCACTTCCGAGTCTTACCATTTCATCAGCAAGTATGTTGAAAGCTAGCATTGAAAACATAAAAAAATGTTCAAATGCAATGCACGAAAGAATTGTCATCAGCAAATCCGATAATAATCGACGCTTTGCATGGAATCTGTAGGAGTAAAATTTCATTATACATAATGTTATACGGTAGCGAACAAGTGGCAAGTCGCCAGTACCTTAGTATTCTTTAACTGCAAAATTATGGATGAGGATCTTTTTTGAAAAAAAGCTTGTTATCATATGGTATATCGATATTACAATTCGACAAAAACAGTTCATAATTCCCATTTCGCTAAATTAGTAGCGTTCCTTACATCCTGGATTATAATAGTGCATTATTTCTTGGTGATTTCTATTAAGTACAGCGTTAATTACGTTCACATTTTTCTGACTGTGCCAAGCTAACAAAAAGGACGATAAGACGAAGTATTCTTGGGTTTCCTTTTCCTTTTGGCAACAACAATAGCTGTTGTCGTTTCCAATACTAAGGAAAATCTTTTGAAGTCACGCACTAAACATTTTGGCAAATAAGTTCGGTCATGTTTTGATAGCGATATTTAATACTTTATTTGGAACACCATCAAGTCCCGGTGATTTTGTGCGGCTCATCGGATTTAGTTGGGGTTACTTGGTAATGACCGGAACCCTACTTTCTTGTTTTCTAACTAGGTCGATCTAGCTGCACAGCTCGTATACTTCGTCGTTGGATCTTCTCCTGCAAAGCCTGTCAGCACAGAATCGAATATTTTTCGAAGGTTTTTCTCCCGAAACGACTGAGGATATCTTCATCCGCCTCGATAGGGTCCATGCTTCTGTGTAATAAAGTAGGACTGGGATGATCAAGGTCTTACATAGAGTTTTTCGGTATTACTAGGACTGATTTTTTCATTTTATTTCTACTTAGGTGGTGTTGGCAGAATTCATATAAGGTCCAAGGTAGGCAAAGTCCCTTACTACCTCGAAATTCTAGCTGTCGACTGTGACGTTGTGTGCAATTCGTTGACTTTGTGTGTCCTTCCTGCTGACATATATGTACCTGGTCTTGCCCTCATTTTCCCGCAAACCATTTTGGCAGCTCCGGTTTCAATACTGGTGGACGCACCAGTAAAAGCCCGCTAACTTCTGCCAGGTATGTCAATATCATCGACGTGCGCTAGTAGTTGCACTGACTTTTGAGAGATTGTGCCTCCGGTGTAGGATTATGAGTTCCGCACAATTCTTTCAAGTATAATGTTAAAGAAGTCACATTGTTGTCGCGCGTCACGTTGTCTTAAATCATTTTTGACATCAAAGATCTCGGTTAAGTCGTTACCGATCTTGACGGAGCACCGGGCGTTCTCAATCGTCATTCAGCGCTGATAGATATCCGACATTAAATTCTATGAGAAGATGGTGGATATCGATTTGGACTTCTGAATCTTTTCCAGGATCTGCCAGAGTGTAAAGATTTTGTCGATAATGAACTTTCCTGGTCTGAAACCGCACTGATAGGGACCAATATAGGTTGTTAAAGAAGGGATTTAAACGTTTATAAATACAATATTGCAGATAAGTTGTTGAGGAGGTCTCCTTGTTTGTGGGTCGGGCATACGGTGCTGAGATTCCATTCATCAGGCATACACTCTTCTGACCAGAACTGAGAAATGACTCATTTCCAGCCACTTTGAATACATCGGCCGGTAAGCCGCCAGGTCCAGCTGATTTGTTGAATTTCAGTTTAGATATTGCTATCCTTACTTCGTTCTGGTCAGGAGTATTGAAGTTTCAGGTATAATCGTCTAAGTTGAATGGTCTACTCTGCCTGACGACGGCATGTTAGGCTTTTTCGCTGTTATACAATCTAGAGAAAAAGTTGTTCCATATTCTCAGCACCAACTGTGACAACACTTCAAGGTTTCTTTCTTCATCTCTACGGGGTTCTGTGTGGGGCTTCTCACCTTGTCAGAATGGTCATCTTTCTTACCTGTTGGTAAAACTTTCGTACGTTATTCCTGGATTACAACCTCTCAATATCTTTGATCGTGCCCTTATCTGGCTCTTTTTCGTTCTTCTGGAGAAGCCGATGTTCTTCCCGCCTCTTCTGCTCATAAGCTCACGAGCAGCTCTCATCCGTTGCAACGCTGCTTTGTAGGTTTCTTGTTTAGCTGAATGTACTTGCCGGCATTCTCCATCAAACCAGGGATTTCTTGATGTGATCGGATGAAACCCTTTGCGACGTCTCTAATGGCACTTTAGCGTTATACTTCGGAAATTGCTCATATATCTTGTCGGGAATCTAGTAGAAACATTCTTTGGTGGCGTCATCCTTGTTCGCTTACGTTTCACAAGCTCAATGCTTCTTGCCAAATTCTGCTGCATATTTGAAATCCACATCCGAATAAGAGCTGTTTCTTTTCCTTACAGCAATGATATATGCGTGATAGCATATCGGTCGGCTGCTCGTGGTCCCAACATTCCACATGCAAATCTGAAGGCCGTTGTCCTTTAAACACATTTAGTAGGGTCGTCCATTTTTATTTTAGTTTGTTCGTCAGTTCCGATGTTAGCTTAAAAAATATCCAGCCAAGAAAATGCTTCAAGAAGAGCCGAAGCTATGCGTGTTGCATATTAACTTCCCCGATTATGATAGGACTGATAGTACGACAAGGGTATTCGAGATTATTTCGAAGCTTGCGATTGTAGTGCTAGGTGGTATAAAATAGCTAAAATAGCAAAACCCAAATTGTTGACTAATTTGTTACGTCGGTGGGCCAGTTATTTGCAGTTAGGTTTCTGTATTGCTCACAGAGTATCTCGATTCATGAACCGTTTCTTCTAGAAAGCTTCGCAATGATTGAGGTTTAGCTGCAGGATATTCTTTTTTTTTTGTGTGTACACACAATAGTTCCAAACGCTTTTTCTTATTCTGGATATCTCCTACTGCTTTCAGATTCGAAATATTTGCGCGCATCTGATGGACAAACTCGCTCGGTTACTATGGCTTTTGCAAAGTGTTCGAACTCGAAGGCGATCCGCACTTTTTCCGATTTTGAACAACTTGCTCGCAATTTCCGCAGGAAGGTTTATTGGCAGCTGTTTGCGTTTCACCATACGCTTTTCACACGATTTTGAATTCGAAATTCACTTGATTAATTTAAGGCGACACAGATATCCTCCTTAGACGCCTCCTTGTCGATATCTTTGCATTCTAGCAACACCAGAAAATGAGCGTCCCTCTTTTCTTAATCCCTCCATAGACATTGTACTTATCTCTGTAGAAATCACCAGGCCGTTGATTTTCGCTCCGAGTTGTGGCATTTTTGTAGCAGACGTGTGCAGCGATAGCCTGTTTGATCGCATCGGTTCTTATGGATGACGTCGATTCCGAATACGAGGGCATATTTTCTCGCCTTAGTTAGCGAACGCCTAAGCCGGTTTCTGTTCCTAAACGGATCGGAAACCACACCCACGTTAACATTATTGACTACATCTTTCAAGCTTACCAATGATGTAGCAGGTAACATGAGCAGAATTTTTCTCGTTTCCTGAAAAGGAAGCCTTGTTCTAGTTGAAATGTAATGCAGTGAATATTAGAAGCAGCAGCGAATATTAGAACCTCCACTAAGAATCACATGCGTGGAATCCAGCGCGTTTTTTTTCTCAAAAAGGTCCCTTAAACTGCTATTTACCTCTCAGGAAAATTACAGAGCTGCTGAACATTCACCTATGCTGAGCATCTTGCCCCAAAGAGATCCCTCTTAGTTTTAAGCCCTACTGTGTTTGAAGAGAGGGTCTACTCTCACGATTCTATCGAAAAATGTTCTCCCTGCGTATGCCAATTGGTCATCTTTCTTAGTGAAATGGAGCAGAATTCGACTAATGCCAGAAATGACTTAAGGGTTGCGTTGGACAATAAAGTGTGATAGTATTTCTCCATCACCACCTCTTTTTTAAAAGCTTAACTCATTCTTGAAAGTCTTTGGAAACTCGAGTTCTGATTAGGTTGAAACAGATTAAAGATGATGTTGTTTGCGCTAACCGTAAACTGCCACATCAAAGTCAGTTCTGAACACAAAACTACGTTTATTTGGAGCTAGCTTTTATTTCGTGCTCTTACGATTTTTTCTCGAAAAAATGATAAAAATAATAAAACTCATATTATTTACAGGCTTCTCTTAACATTTATAGTTTTGACCATCCTTCATTAACGTAATGAACTGACTTCCGCTTTGGCTGAGTACAATTTGAAACTGCTTCGATTGATGTGGCTTCTTGGCTAAATGAGACAAGCTCCCTGCCATTACCTTCTGTTTCATTTTCCTGATTTGGACTTAACTGTTCAGTATAGGAGCAATTGAGATTCGACTGGGACTTGCTAGAAACCGACACTAAAATAGAAATATAAGATTAACTTAGACAGATGGTATGGCTAGACGTGATATATTTACTTTTGGACACACTCTCTTCATCTCCGGACTCTTCGAATGACATGTTTGTTATGCCCACTGAAAGTAAACCCCAAATTAGAAGGACAATATTACAGATAAGAAAGACAAACTAACCGTCGCAGTACTTGGCATGTTTCAGATTTAAGATCTCGACTTTCAATGACATCAATTCATTAAGACATCTCTGAAACGTGGGTCTTTCCTCCGGTTCATGGCTCCAGCATTGCATCATCAATTTGTATCTGGAAATGAGAAGAGATTAAGACTCCAATTGCGAATTGCTAAAACAAATTTTCTTACAATCGATTGGGACATTCCTGAGGTTGTTGCAGTCTTCCACCTTCCTTAACAAAATTGAGAACTTCTAAATTACTTTGCGCCGGATACGGCTGTTGACCAAGACTTAAGATCTCCCAAACGAGTATCCCAAAAGACCATATATCCGACTGTGAGGTGAAAACCCCATCGACTAGGCATTCTGGAGCCATCCAACGAACTGGAAGCAAGCCCTCACCCTCCTTGCGGTAGTAATCGCTTTTGTAGATATCCCGAGCTAGACCAAAATCTCCGATCTTCACAACTCGATACTGTGGATCGACTGAGGAAACTAAGCAATTCCGGCATGCAAGATCGCGATGGAGGAAATGTAAGTCCTCCAGGTATCTACAACCTGTGCAGACGTCTAAGCACATGCCAATCAAGTCCAGTAAAGATAGCGTTCCAAGTTTGCTCTGCAATAGTAAAATTTAAGCAACCTTCATACAGTTTGAGGTTACGACATGGTTTACCAAATTAGGACGAGCTTGACGGAGATAAGTTTGCAAATCACCACCCTCCATCAGCTCCATGATAATACAAATCGAATCCAAATCAAAGCATACACCAATCAGCTTAACAATGTTCTCATGCTTAAAATGACTCATTAGATGAGCTTCCTGCAGAAGTTCAGTTTTCTCCTGTTCACTGGCGCCCTTCCGTAGGGTCTACAAATAAACAAAAATGAGAGGAAAATTTACAAAGGACAGAAATTCTACTACGTACCTTTATAGCAACCCGATCCTGTACTCCATCTTCAGAGTACGTGACTATCCCTTCGTATACCTCCCCGAAGGCTCCACTGCCAAGAAATTTTTGCATGGTAATCTGGCCACGACTTATCTGCGGCAGAAGAGCTATATCCCCATCGGTTAAGGGCTTTCCAGTGTACAGCACGCTACTTGTTTGTGAAAAATTTCGACTTCTCGCCACCTGCTGTAAGGTGGCGACGTCCAGTCCCCATATACTTGGACGCGACTCGTAACGGAGTTTCTTCGCATGCTTCAGACGACCATAAACTGCAGATGGATGAAACTATCGTAAAGTGAACTAACTTTTCATCATAACATCACTATTTTACTCACCATATCGAATCAGAATGATCATGCTGACGCAAGTCGAGACAATAGTTATGGGCGCTATTATGGCAAAGACCAACATTTCGCGTTTTCGTGGCAAAACAAAGGGTTCCGCAATGATTTCACTGTCAATGCTGTAGGGTCCCCAGCCAAGGGAATTCCTTGCACGACTTCTAAACATAAGCAATCTCATGGTATGCAAATCTGTTATGATGCAGCTGGTATCAGTACCATTACAATACGGAATCCACTTGTCCTGAATTGGTGCGATTTCCTCGGCCCAAGGCAGTTGTCCCATGCGAGCCAAGGTCTTGTTCCTAACTGCCTGATCATCATCCAGGGCGTAGTAGTGTGATCTTCTAACTCGTCTTACTTGACTAGACTGCAAAGCTTCTAAGCTGTATTCTAAAATTGGAGCACCATTATTCCGAGATGGTTCCCAGAAAATTTTGAAAACCTCTCCCTTGATGTGCTCGATCAGTGGCTGACCAGGAGCACTTGGACAATCACTAAGCGTCTCAAAGGTGAATCGATTATCCGGTGGCCAGACGTATGGAATCAGTACGTTGGAGAAGAACAGCTTTAATTGGAAAGTGTACTTTGTCCTGGGCTCTAAAGATTCTATAACTCGGGCATGAGAGTCGGCTGTAATGTTCGTGCTGACTGGATCGTCTTTGTCAAGAGGAGAGTAGAGTAGAAATGCAGACGTTATATTTGCTGAGGTATTCCAGCTCAGGGTCAAACTGTATGCTGTCGAGTCGACGAAAGCAAGTCCCTCTGGCTCAGGAAAGGTATCAAATTGAAAGAAGTCACTAGAGTTGAAAGCTGCGTCAGTTGAGAAGGCTTTTATCCAAACCCAGTACGTATGATCTGGTCGTAAACTGGGAAGTAAGAATGAATTCCATTTCTCATCGTTTTCTGGGATGACTTTTTGGTGGCGATAGATTACTCCACTCGTGGGGTGCTCTGTCTTCCAATGGATCTCATACCAAACTTTGTCGTTGTTCAAAGCTTCTGGTTGCATCCATTCCACTAGGCCATCCCTAGGACTAATAGCCGAGACTGTGACATTTCTCGGTGCAGACGGTGCCCCCGGAGCTGTACCTAGAATGATTCCTGGACCAGGTACCTTCGGAATCCCGAGTAAGTTGGCGTAGTAATTACTGATTTGCACCTGTAGGTTGTACTTAGTGAAAGCCTTTAAGCCGGAGATATTTAATTGTGTTTCAAACGAATGCAACTCCCTAACCATGTCCTGGTCCTTTTCGTCTTCCCTCACGAGTATGGTGTACTTAAGGCCTGGTATCTTGATACCACATCCCGGTGGTGAAAAGATTTTCGGAAATCTTAGATCTAAACTGTTTGTAGTTGAGTTTGATAGTTGTGGAACTAACAAATTGGTTTCTACAAGAGGTTCCTCTTCGTAGTCAGGCAATAAGCATTTTCGTTCTGGATATGGCTGTAGACTTAATGATGAAATTTCGATAATTCCCGCCGTATTGACCATGTACTCCAGAGATAATTTGGGACGATCATAAGCTCGAATTGAGCTGTTTTTCAGTGCATAGACGAATCCATTATCCCAAGCAAGTTGTAGGTTTTGCGAATCCTTGCCAACTCTGGCAACTTCACAGGTTTCTTTCTGAAGATTGAACATACAAATAGTTTCATGATCATCCACGAGGATCACCGACTCACTGCTCTTCTCGAAGGAGCCTGGATACATTTTCTGAAATGTTGCATTCATTCCCAAGTTAATGTCCATTTCACCCAATTCCCTTAGATTCCAACCGCTTAGGGTTCCGTTCCACTCAAGCCAAATTAAGGACTGACTCATTGGAAGGATGACTAGATCTTTGATCGACTTAGGATTCGAGATAAGAAGTTTACTATGAACTAATCCCTCATCGAATTGGTTCAAGTCTAAAGAATGTATGGTACTCCCACCACCTGGGTCCGCCTGAGCCCAGTAAACGATGCGGAATATCCAATCCACGGTCAAGGCTTGAGCTTCAGACTCCAGCGAACTCAAAATACGTTTGTTCGAATCTCTGTAGGACATCAATTGTCCTTCTTCATTTATCCAAATAACCAAATTTTCTTCCCGTATAACAACTAGGTGTTTTGTTGAACTGTTGGTCGGCGCTAAGATTTTTGTAGAATTCAAGTCCATATCCAGGTACCCAATGTAGTCTTTAGTAGCCACTAAAACCCTGGGAACCGACTGAAATTCTGAATTTACTGTGATCTCAATCTTTTCCGAAAGAGCTCCTCCAGCTCCAGAAGTGAAAGCCTGGACTTGAAACGAATATGTTGCATTCTCTTCCAAATTCCAGAAGATAGTCTCAAGATCTGTGGACGTTTGGGCGACACCAAAATCTTCGCCTCTCTGACAGCTGATATTGTAGAAAACAACTGGACCATTGGGTACCTTAGGCGAATCCCAGCGTACTATTGCTGAAATATTTTGGACTCCTTGAAATGGATGGAAGATACGATGTATAAATGCTCTAAGTCGTCGGGGTTCTGATGGCGCTGCAGTTGGAGAGTGGATTTCGACTGTCGTTGTTGGACCATTGCCCCATGGAGACTTGCTCGTTATCCAAACTCGAAAAAGAGAGTATGGTGCTAAATTTGTTCTCGCATAGTGAACTGATGTTTCAGATGTGTCCAAAAACACTTTGTCTCCAATTTTTAGGGAGTAGGTTATGTTATAGCCAGCATTTGTGTGCACCGGCTCCCAAATGATATCAAAATTGTCCCAAATTCCAACGACTTTTAAAGTCGAACTATCAACAGCATCGGGAATAATGTGATAGACATCTTGTTGTTCTTGTGCTGGTTCGACAACTGTGATTCCATGTGTTTCTGTGTCCAGGCTAACGAGCGCTTGATTCTCGCCCTTTTCATTGGCAAAGACTAGGGAAGTTCTGTTTGTGGCCCAAATAAGTCGTCCAGGTGAATAGAAAAACCAATTCGTTATCGGAAATCCTTCTAAAGGCAACATTTGAAGGTCCTCATCGGTTGTTGGTATATGGGCCAATGGCGAGCTAAAAAGAAAAGCATCATGATCCGATTGTGTTATCCAGAAAACTCGTTCAGTTTTCAGGTCCAAGGCGGGGCCAATCAGATCCTCCTCTGAGAATAAACCAGTTCTATGGTATGTCCTGCATAATTTGCCATTTAGAAGGCAGGCTTTAATACGTAGTCCGGTGCAGTAGTAGATATATCCATTTTCAGGATCCAACTGAATGTGTTTGGCTTCCAGAAAAGGTAGAAGCTCTCTTTCGGTACCATCCAAATTAACCCTAATGGTAACACCTTTCGCTGCATCTGTGAAGTATAACTTCTTACCCTTCCAGTCGTAGGTAACTTCATCTGCCGTTGGTTCTCCAAGAAAGGATATCTCTTCTGACATATCCCACTTGCTGAGACGAGAGTCTTTGGTGATGAAAATACTTGGATTAATCCAAGTCACACTGTTGATTGATCCATTTACTAACGTTTCCAATTCACCTGCCGCTTCGTTTGAACGAAGCAGTCCACGATCGGTGGGCCAAAGTAGATATCGTTGCTCTGAAAACTCCCAGGACTTAGATTTAAACCAGTCAGTCCATGTACCTTCAACACCATTGGATATGACAGCTCTCACTCGGAACCAATATTCCGTGTCTGACTTTAGCCTCTCAACAGTAAATAACTCTGATTTAATGTGTCGAATTGTTATACTGTTTTCACCTTCCCTCACCTCTAGTTCGTAGTTCCAGTCATTCCAGGCTCCGGCACCTTGAAAAAATCCCTTTCCTGGCTTCTTCCAGGAGAGTGTGGCCTTATCGCCAGTTAGCAGTGCTTGCAACTCCCTTGGTGGCTTATTAGGTTCCGGCTTTGGCTGAGCAGAAGAATGGAAAATTTTCAAAATGGCACAACTGTCATATAGGGCTGTCACAGAGGTGTTGCTATAGATATCCTTTCCTTCAGTCCAATACGGGATGAACTTACTGTTCACCAAATCCACAACCATTTCCGATGAGACTTCTATGTCCTCGTTGAAGGAAATGCCCCCGTCGTATGAGATTTGAAGAAATTTCTTGTCAGTCTTTGAAAACGTGGTAAGGAGAAACCTTCCAGTATCCACAGTAAAGGTTGTAAGACTAGCTTTCTTGAAAATTAATTTCCAACTGCCGTCGCTTAAATCCATTCGAAATATTCCAGATTCCGAGGTTATCCAAAAGAGATACCCATTTAGGGCATCAGCGAACAGTTTGAGAGGTTTCTCCTTCAGGTCCTCCAGGATAATGTGAAGACTACTGCCTGTTAAGCTCGATCGAGCTAAAACCCATGTTGACGTCTTAAAAAAGAATTAAAGTAATTGCATGGTTTTTGTAAGAAGGACTTTGCCATACCTCATCTAAAATTTGTCCAAGGATGTACAGATAGGAGTACAGCCAGTCTACAGATAGTTGAGAAGGCATGTAGTTTTCAAAAGACTTCGGTGACAATATTGCATCGCGTTCTGCTTCATTGTGCATATTGATCCTGCTCAGGATTAAGAGGTTTCTGTTTATGGCATTTACTTTAAACTGAGAACTAATTTCTTACCTGTAAATGTGTCCACTCTCATCAGAGACGAAAAATGTTTCCTTCTCAATCAGAATGTCAAAACCACGAATCGGGAGATCACTTTTATAGAGTTCCTTAGCTGTAGATCCATCAGCCGATATATTTAGTAGAGTTACTAGATTCTCTCCAGTCACTACAAATGTCGGATTAGGAATCGCCACTGGGAAGCTAGCTGTAGATGCTACTATCGTTGCGGCTGGCCCTTTGCCGAATGAGTTAATCATCGATATTTCAATCTCGTAGCTTCGCTGTGACTCAAGGTGGTGAAGAATGATGTAGTTCTCGGAACCATCAGCGGTCTAAAACGAAAATTCTTTTATCTATCTATTGTAAGTCCAAAAACTGATATTTTTGTAATAATTGTCTGCGTTTAAGGGATTTAGTGTTCCGGGCGAAGAAAATTAGGAAAAGGCTAATAAGGTTATAATGACCATTAAAGAAAAAGCTTTAAAAGGCATTGCATAAGCGAGCTGTACGGCTAAGGAAAGGATCGTGATCAGAGTACGTCCGAAAGTGACCTTGAGTGTAAACTGATGAGCATTCATAGGGAGGGGGCGGTAGCACTATGAGTTCTATGGCAAGGTTTTTAATCCAATCTAGCAAGTGCAGACTGGTCTCAGGAGCACCGCATTGCACGTAGGCACTGTACTCCAACTTCGGGTGGATAAATGCCTTATACTCGTATACTGAGGTCAGACCAGCGGAAGTGAAATATTTCTTACATTAACATAGATTAGGGGGGAGGTGGGACAATGCACCCTTATCAAGTCAAAACTCACCGGTGATGCCCGAATTTCTAATAAATTCGGTTTGTCTTTGAATGAGCTGGCAGTGATATCTTCTGCCTCTTATGACTTACCTAGAAGACATAAACGTGTTCTACTTAGGCGATTACAGTGGCAAAGGATATGCTCCACTGTATCTTGGTCCTCGTTACACGTGCGACAGTTATTGTTTTGTGCTATTCCCACAACCATAAGGTGTTTTCTTTTTTGGCTCTGCAGTGACCCATTAGGAATTCGGTTACTGCATGTATCTGACCCCTAGAAAGCTGTAAGATCTGTTTTGTTCTTTTGAGGGAAGTGATTGATAAAAAGTGTTTGGCTGTCATCTTCATTTTCCGTGCAGTAATGAAGAACCTTTGTTCTTAGCCAGTTATTTATTTAGCCGTTTATGGAGCTTATTGGAAACCGCATACATGAATGTTTAGGCCGAATTTTTTCTGCCAGTTCGTCTGGTTTTTGCATCTATTGGTGCAGGTAGTTTTATGCGAAGTATAGTGCAGTGCCAGTCATATCCGAACTTAATTCTAATAAGGGTACTGGTACTGATGGTGAGCTGCAAAACTCTTTAAGACGGCGGCGGAATATGGGTGCGTGAAATGCATGCAAAAAATCTTCTATTAAATGTGATCGAATGAAAGTACATACATCTGAACAATTGTACCTCAGCATTCTGTACTGAAGCATCAGTCTCCTCAATATAAAACTTTCTCTTCCGTACCATTTAATCCCCTAAAGCCTATCGTTGATCAACTGATTCGTCTCTATCAATGTGGTTTCGAGCCACTTATTTGTCGATTCAAAGGCCCCCTATGACAGCGTATATTGGCAAAAATCTTATGAAGCCAAGCTAATAGTTTTTTTTTACCTCAAAAGGCAAATGTGTAATAGAGCCCTCATTCGAACAACAGAAATAGACTTCTGTAAAATATTGATTGTCCAAGTCCTCCTTTATGGCGCAAAAGCATGGAATTTATAAAAAACAAAACGCTTAGTCATTTCAAGAAATGACTTCGAGTGATCTACGCCCTTCTGGGGCGACATTGTCTTAGCTAAATGAGTCATAATCGTTGGTTTAAATGCCTGGGACATACAGAACGGATGGGCACTAGCACTCCATTGCAGAAAATGTTCGAATCCATCATCGAGGAAAACACAGCAGATATAGATCCAACCAACTGGAAGTAGAGCGCCATCAAAGTATTGATACTCGTACATGCGTGAGTGCGTTTAGTAAGAACGTGGTGTTTGGAGGTTTCTCATTGTCTCAACTTTCATAAAACATTTGATATTCTGTTCCATTTACGCACATCTGATATTCCAGCTATCCTAGTATTTAAAGTATTGGTGTCAGATAGCACGAAGACCGTTCAAATTACAGCCAACCGCATGACGAAACCTATCTTTGTTCTTTATAAAGAAGAGCTGGGATAACAAAGCTTCCTGGATGTTCGAAAAAGAAGTAATACTCGTAACATCGCCTGAAATAGTACAAAGGATAAGCAATTGGTAGCATTGGGTTCGATATCTATTCTGGTGTCTTACTCCTAATCCGATGTTGAAATATGCATAGCCCATTAAAAACACTTATCTGATAAATTGCGAGCAGGACGTATCTACCTAGCGTAGAAAGGATTTCCTATCATCCTGGGTTGTGGTCAGACAAAAATTGCCACAAAATGTGTAATCATTAATTTTAAAAATATTTACTCCTTATGAATAAATTGGGGAATCACTTCAAGGATCTTACTTTCCTCACATCTCAACTGATTTTTTAATCGATTATACTCGTTTCTTTGGAAATAAATCAAAAGTGAGACATGCATTGGTAAAGATCCGTTGACTTAATAGTTAATGTTTATTTTCAATCTTATTGCACTGCACTGACCAAGTGCAACCCACACATGGCAAAAGATAATAAACAGGGACGTGTCTCTATCGGACCGGCCATATGGAAGTTATAGGAAGCAAAAAGATAACATACATATAATGTCAATATTGTCTACATTGGGGATTCCCTATGTCATCTACTCATTATCGACAGATAATTAATAATAATCTTATCTAAAAGTTGTATCATAATTTATTGTAGATTACGTAAGGTTAGGGTAGGTTGCATGCACTCATGATTGCTTGCATTGCGGTTAGGATTGATCTTTTGTGTTCCAATTTAAAGCAGACATACATGTGTAGTTCTCAGATTTTTATAGCTAGAGCTATTTATATAATGCTCTCAAAAAGCTTAGGTATGCAGGACAACTTAGCAATTTGTCGATAGTTGGAAATATCGTCTTTTCTACCTTTTTTATGTAGGGGAATAATAAACGACCTTTTCCAGGTTGATGGAAATAATCCCTGCGTGATAGAAAGCTGGGCTAGATGCATTTGACATTTCTTTAAAAATATAGGGGGAAGATCATCAGGGCCAGCAGAATAATCATCTTTGAGTTTTATTATTTTATCTCTAACTTGCTCTAAAGTTATAGACACCGATTCCAAAGTTGTTTGTGGGCAGCTGTTTAAGTAGGAAAAGTAAGAATGGTCTGGCTCTTGGGAATGGATGGTGAACGCTTGGCCAAAAAAGATTGCGAAGAGATTTGCAATAATTTGGGGATCGCCCGAGGACCTATCAAGAAAATTTCGGGATGATGGATAGTTATCCGATTTGCTTTTAGTTTTGATGAACTGAAAGAATCTTTTGCGGTCGGAAATGAGTGTGTGGTCCATTCGGTTTAAATAGTTGTTATAGAGAGTTTGGCAAAGTACAGAGAAATTAATTTGGGCAGACTGGTAGTAGAAGAAATCGGTGTCGGAACGCGATTTTAAGTAAGAATACCAGAGCTTATTTCTCTTTTTTTCCTTTTGGGTAAAAAAGGCATAGATTGGGACAAAAACATCACGCATTCTTCCATACAATAAGCGCAATGAATACTGAATTGCAAAATAAGTTTAAATGATGCGGAAGGGTTTTTTTGATAATTCGTCAAATAATACTGAAAAAAAAATCTCGAAGAACTGTGAAAAATGACAGCACGTTTTAGAAGTTACTATTAGATTTATCTTTTTCAACAAGAGGTCTAACATTTGTTTTTGAATCAAACGAACAATTGTTGAGATATCTCTGAAACCTTTATTACTTTATAAAGAATTAATGTATGGAATACAATATTGTATCTTCTATATAATCGCCTCGGCTCTACTCGCAGATTCAGATGGTTGTCGAAATTTTCAACCACTCTTTCACATAAATGTGGCTCTATCTCGGCGATGGGGGCTTTTAGAGTTGGAATTGTTTGCGGATGGTTGACCTAGACCTTGCTTTTCATATAGCCTCAAAGAAGTAAGTCTAATGGTGTTAAATCGCACAATCTTGGCGGCCAATGGGTGCCGCCGAAACGCGAAATTACGCGGCCAAGAAACTTCGTGCGCAATAAATCGATTGTCTTACGACTTGTATGGCACGTAGCACCATCCTGTTGTAAGTATAGGTTGTCTATGATATCTCGTTAGCACGTTCCATTGACCGTAATGGCTTTTTCGGCTCTCAACAATTGTTCGTTTTATTCAAAAAATAAGTCCTCCACATCTTGTTGACACATCTAATGAAGACAGCAGATACAGTAAACAAAAGTTGATTCACGCGGGAAAGCCTACGATATTTACTCAGATCAACCTTCAGTTTCCCAATCCACGAAGAAGGATTTGAAAGATCGGTGGGTGGTTCTTCGATTCATTTTCTGGAGTCAGAGGGTGTCAGATAAATGAGGAGTGGTAAATCAAGAATCTCTGTCATGGCTTGGAATCGTAGCTCAGGGACTATTCGTAGTTATTTGCCTGAGTCTCGCGCAAAGCTTGCCAATAGTTACGGAGGTACAATCAATACATGTATCATGAAAGACATGAAGATAAAATCCCCAGTATCACAATACTCAGAATAAAGATAAGGGGTATCAGTACTTTTTCAAAACTCCGGTCCATTCGAGTATAAATACCTTGTTACAATCGTCAGTTTATTATCAACCGCTGAATAGCCTTCACCAGTTAAACATTAGTTTGGTTGACAATTTTCTAAAACAAGATGACGCTTAAAGCCGTAATTCTACTGTCTCTTGTTGCAGTTGCTCTTGGAGCCTACACCTTTAAACCAAGAGGAACTACTGCAATTCCACTTCGTTTAAAGGCAACGCCAACTGTCGTGGTATATTCATTGAATCAAAAAAAAAATAATAATAACAATTCATTTACAGTCTTATTTACGAGTACTATATTTTCTTTCTAGAAACATAAGCCTCTTCCGATTCCAATCCATCAGATTCGATCACCAGCAGTCGGATCAGTCGTAATAAACATGAATCACAATAACAAGTTTGGTACTACTGGTATTGTTAATGCCGATAAAAATATCTGGAGCAGCTCAGATGGAAAGACAAGTGTTCATGCTAGTGCAAGTGCTTCCAAGAACTTCGATCATGGTAATTCCAATGCTAATGTTGGCCTGAACTTATCCCACAAGTGGTAAAAGTTTACGAAATTTGATTCCGAAATATTAAATTCGAATAAATAAAAAAGTCTAACCATAAAATATAATCAATAAATAATCGAAACTGGATTTTTAATCTTACTTTAAAAGATCAGATAAGGTTCTTGCGCGGAAGGGCTTAAGCCCGTTGAATAACTTACTTGCTTACTTACTTAGGTGGCGTTTTCCCTAACTCTGGCTTCAAACAATAAGCTTCTTCAGCTAACACGATCCCTCGCCAGCTCCTCCAGTGTCACACTCCAAGTTGGTTGAGATCTCCTTACAATTGTGTGCACTAAGTTAGATGAGGTTGTCTGCCGTGCCTACGATCCAAGACTCTTTGCGTTGGAGTGTGGTATTCATTTAGTCAATATGGCCCAGTCATCTCAGACGTTGGATCCATAGACGCCTGACTGAAGTTCCTGGTTGAATCTTCTTATCCATTCCTTGTCTATACAGACGGAACCGAAATCACATGCAGTACTTGTATCTTTCTCTCATAAAGTTTAAAGGCTTCTTAATCCGCTTTTAACATGGTCCAAGCCTATGTGCCATGGTTCATGGAGTTAGATCAGTAAGATAAAGGTCTTGTATAGAGCCAGGGCTCTATTACCCAATTACCTCTTGGGCGTAAA
The DNA here is from genome assembly GCA_949129095.1 of Volucella bombylans. Taxonomy (NCBI): domain Eukaryota; kingdom Metazoa; phylum Arthropoda; class Insecta; order Diptera; family Syrphidae; genus Volucella; species Volucella bombylans. Next base: position 87,837,391 of record OX422143.1, read on the forward strand.
GAAAGAGCTGTAACTGTTGAGCCAAGGTAGATTTCAACTACTTTGAAGTTAAAACTACAAATTGTGACCTTCTGGCTAAGCCAGAACATCCTCGAATGCATGTAATTGTTCGGACTTGAACGAAATCGTGCTTATCTTGTTGGTCGTTTTGTTTTGCACGATACTTTCTGCCTTTCGCCTTCTTTAAAAAAATTTTTTGGCTTTCGAGGTCTCGTTTAATTTATCTCCGACCTTGATGGAGCACAATTTGATGATGGTGAGTGTCGGTCCGAAGTACCCGGGTCATTTCCAAGATCTCCGGCGGTGTGAATATTTGATCGATACTGGACTTTCTAGGACTGGCTCAAACAGGCTGCTCATAAATGGTTTCAGATGCTCACATAATACGACAGGTGTTTAGGAGGCTTATTCCTCTATAGTTACAGTCCAAGGAGGGAGTACTCTTTCTTGTGGATCGGACAAACATGATTTACATGTTCCCTATCTGGTTATTGCTAGTTGCTTAAAGTAGCTCAACAGGTAGTCCGTCTGCGTCAGCAGCTTTTTTAGACTTTAGTTACGTTGTTTCTATCATGACTTCGTCTAGGTCTGGGGGACCGAATTTTCTGTTGTCTACGTGCAGGCTGAATGTTTCATTCTGCATGACTGCAGAAGCAGTCTTTTTATACGAGTATTTTCATCACTGACTGCTCTACTTATACTTGTATTTGTCCCTGTTCATCTTTTCAGTCTCTCCTTTTATTACCAGATAAATGATTCAATCGTGCTATTCTCGTAGTTTTTCTTTTTCCTTCCAAGAGGCATGCGCGGTACCTTTATTTTCTGCTAGCAGGACTCACGAACAGCTCTCGTCCTTCGACGCAACGCAGCCTTATATTATTTTTATTTGGCTGCATGTACCTGCCTGCATTCAAGGGGTGGACGTGGTGTAGTGGTACTAGCAATCGCTTCTCACTTGGAGGGTCTAGGTTCGAGTCCTGCCCATGGCAAGTCAGTTTTTCATTTGTAATTGGAACTCAGACAGAAAAATTCTGCGTGTGAAGGCATAACACTGACACGTAGATTTGGCTGTTGTAGAGTTTCAAGCACAGAAAAAAATACTGTGAATTATAACTCGAATCACTCTGAGTGAAGCAAAAAAACTCTCCGTCCTATTCGGACTCGTCGACATCTCGAGGCCCATAGAGGTTCAGAATTGTATCGAAGCCTTCTCAAGGTGAAATCTTACAAAAACGAACTAAGGACTATTTAAAAAAGAAGCGGCTCCTTTCAGAAGACTCAAATCAGAAGGAAATCCTGCCTAATGGGATTCTGAGTTACGCAAACTAGCAATGCCGCCAGACAACTATTCAATAAAGCAAAACGTTCAATCCAATCTCTTTAGTATCACTATTAGAACAGTCTTATGGCACATATGACTATATACATGACTATATACATAGTCACTCTTTGTGGCTCAACCTTATGGAATATTTGTCTTTATAAATAAGCCAGGATCTATCGTATCCTAGAAATAGGTCTATTCAATTTATATTGACAGTCAGGCAACCATTGAGGTTTTAGCTTCGCCAACGAAAAAACTTTTATTGGTCATGCAATGCCGCGAATCTGGGGTCATACCATATGACCCCAGCCTCTCTGCTGGGTTTATTCGACAAGGTATAACTAAACCTTAACTTGCCATATTCGAGCAAAAAATTTTTTAGTTCTTATTAAGTGGAATCTCTTAGATATGTACATGTCGACATCATGACAAATTTATCCTAGAATCACTTGGAAAGGACAGAAAGACTCCTATCAACTCGGAAATCTTCTATAGTTCTATTAGTTCCATAGTATTAGTCCTCACAGAACACATGCTAGAATACCGATGACTTACCCAGAAGCCATACAATAAGTAACCTAAAACGCATACCATATATTGTAGTAGTTCTCTCTTAAGCAGAGATAACCTTTCTCTTCAGAAATCACCCCTTGAAGTGAATCAGTAGAGATAAAGAATACGATTACTTTGCAGTGCTCTGGTCGCTATAAATAGCTTGCCCACTTCAAACAGCACATTATTACTTGTTGGGTAGCTTAGATCAACTACGCTTTTCTGGTTTCATCGTTCCACAACCGTGTTCAGTGTTAAACTATATAATAATGATAATTAAGGTTGTGATTCTTCTCGGTTTTGTGGCGTTAGCTGTTGGAATACCCACTCTCAGACCAAAAGTTACAACTGCGATTCCAATCGACTTGGACCCAACTCCACGATTCGAAGTGGAATGGATAGTAAAAAAATAATTATCTGCAATTACATATACACGAAATCTCAATTCCTTTCTTCTTCTAGGATGAGGACCCTGTTCCACATCGTAAAACGCTTTTACCTTACCAATCTAGCATAATTGGATCTGCTTCTGCGAATCGAAATATCTGGAAAAGATCCGATGGACAGTCAAGCAGATAAATTCAATTCTAATTACTCGACCGCTAATGCAAGAATGATGACAAATTATAAATAGTGATTAGAACATTATATAAGAGCCGACAACTAAGAGTGTTAACTTTGAGTGTAATAAACAAGAAAAGTGTTCCTTAAAAATGCATTTTTAAAGACTTCTTTGTGAAATAGATCCAGTCTTATATTTATAAAGACTGAGATCAGGAGCTACGGGATGATTGATCGGAAATCTGCTGGCTGTTCCAAAACTTGGATTGGTACAGCCGCATATCAGTCAAGTTCGTAGCGAAGTACTTGCCCTATTTCCCAATGGTAGTCGCGGTAACAGCATCAGTAACTATATACACATGCAGGCTTAAATTTTAGGTGTGTCTCAACCAGCAGTATAATACTGGTCTAGGCCGTTATTGGGCTCACAACCCTATATGTATGGAAGAGATAGAAATGTGACGAACCAGCTTATAGACTCGGAAAGCGACGAATTCACTATTGACGACTCTGAGAAACAATTAAAGAACAATGATCTGAGGAATCTTTAAAAGAGTGCGTGCAGCGGAACAACTAGAGGAGATCCTCGACTGGTGCAAAACAAATGATCGAACCGTTCAAGCTGGACTATGACATACAATAATTCCGGTCACCCGACCAAGATGAAATCAGAATAGAAATATTAAAGCTTAAATCCAACAAAGCTGCTGGGGCCCGATGGTGTACCCGATGAGCTGTTTACGCAGCAGGTGATGATTGGATTCGGAGCATACATCAACTCATCTCTAAAATTCTGGTCGACGAATGTATGCCCGATAAACTTCAGCAGTTTTTGTCCGATCCTAAAAAAGGAAAATCACCTGAAGTCCCCTAAACATCCCCTTCGTCAATAGTCTGACAAGGAACTATCAGTGTGGCTTAGACCAGAAAGTCCACCATAGATCAAATTTTCACATTATTGCATCATTGTGTTCCAAATCGATACGCAGCACCTCTTCATTGATTTCGAAGCCGCATATTACTGGGTTATAGAGCCGATCTATACAGACCCATCCTAGGACAAAACGTCACAATGGGGAACTACAACTTTGAGACAGTAAGGGATTTTATTTGCCTTGGCTGGGCTATTAACACCGACAATGACACACCAGCGCGGAAATCATGCGGAATCAGTCTTTTTAATCGCTGCTTCTCTGGGCTTAGAATGAATCCCTCCCTCGAATAACCAAACAAATTTATACATTATTATCCTGACCATCCCAGTTCTGTTTTACGGTGTAGAAGCTTGAACACTGACGAAAGGGGATAAAAATATTCTCGGGCGCTTCGAGAGAAAAGTTCTTCGGGTAAATTTTGGTTTGCATCAATAGAGAATGGCGGAGACATGTAAACAGCGAACAGTACGGGCTGTACAGCGATTTCGACCTCGTCATTAAAAGCCCATATAAGCTGGCTTTAATGGCTACGTCAACTTGAATACATAGACACTTCGAACGAAAATGGCTGTCTTTTACTCAAAAAAGTGACAGATTAAATGTCGCGTGAATGCCACTGTGAACACTAAAAACTATGAAAAAAAATGTATAGAATACAAATACACCGAATACGATGACTTTGGTCTCAATGAAGCCAGATCCAACAGCACAGTAAGGTTCTTAAACAATACCTACATAGATGTCGTCTAAAATAAAACGAAGAAACAGTGCAAAAAAACGGCTGGAGTTGCTCAGAAGCAACATTTGAGCTCAGTTCTATTCTAACGTTACAACTCGATGATCGCGATATAGAATTTAGACCGTAATTGTATTAAATAAGCACCTGTGGGCGTGGTTGAAAGTCAGGGGCATTTAAAATACAAAACAGAAGCTATTTTACAAAGGACAATGCAACCATTGAAAGGCCCAGGCTTAATTATAAAATCTCTGGCAAGGGCAACGGTGAACAAGTCGACTTCACCCTAGAAGCGGACAACAATGGGCATTAACCCGGAAAGGAGCATAATGATAGGAGGAATACTGTGGAAGCTATGCTCTCAAAATATCAACAGAAGAACTAGATACATATGATGAGCAGTATTTTTCCAAATGCGACACGGAAATGACAAGTAAATGACTCCTTCTGTTAAATGAGCGTACGAAATGGCAAAAATACTCGCACATACAAGAGAAACATAAAAAATATAAATTGGCAGCACACAAGAAACTTAAAATCGAAACAAACACAATAATAGGTTCGTTTTTTTGGCATCGGTATCAGAGCGCTTAATTTTCATAGCCTAAAAAACGGCTATGGGCGTTAACTATTAACATTGGGAGGATTTGGCAGTACTGTAAGTTTATTTGTTCGAAAAGTCAAATGTTTTCCCGTTCCCAAACAAGTTATCGCTATCATGGAAAAGTTGGTCTGGAAGCATTGTGGCGCATCCGCGTTAACTCCGATAAATATCTTGCATTGAGTTAGCTCGTATAGGTTAAGTTATTAGTGTAATACAATGTGCACTTAAATTAGAAATAAGCGCTGATGCAGATGCTAAAAAAAACACACACACATAGAGGAGTACAGGGTACGCACAGACCTAGGAAAAGCGAAGACCGAGTACTTCACTGATACCCCGAAGGCTGCGATATTGCAGAGACGTTACTGTTAAAGACCATCTACCCAACAATAAAAATGGAGGAGCTCGAAGCTGAGCTGAGGATGTCTGAGAACGGCACCCTGAAATTCGTGTGGACCAAGGTAATCAAAAATCGTTCTTCTTAGTGCAGCTAACGCCCAACAGCAAAATTGATCGTCTGCGAAATATTATGTTCCTGTACTGTCACGCTGTAAGTTGGGAGAAAGTAAAAAGGGCAGATCGAGAATGTTGTTTAGGTAACGATAGGGTAACGGATAGAGATCAACTATTTTGTGAATTCGGGGCATCCCGTCAATTTCAATACACTTTAGTGCTTAGTAAACGGATAGTGCCTCGTCACGATCATCATCATCATCGAGTCCTTTCTACTGAGAGACAGAAGGAAAGTCGCTGATCTCTTACAGACGTCTGGAAACTTTCGTTTAGTCTCCTGACAACCTGAGAGTCATGTCATCTGCATTTATGCTTATATGAGCTGTCAATGGAAGCCCTAACTGATTGCGCAGGCAGTCCTAACGTGGGTTCGGGTCCTGAAGACCTCACCTCTGAGTTTTGCTTAGTAAATTCATCCACTTCACTTCCCGTGATCCCACAATGACCTAGGATCCAATAGGTCAATTCACAATACTCAGTGAATCCAACCTTCCGACTGCGCTCAGTGAAGTTTTGCATTTGAAGGAAGGCTTTAAGCGCAGCTGGGTTTTAGGTACAAACGCTTGAGTTTATTTCCGCTTGAAATACAGCTGCAAATTTTCCTAATGATAAGTGAAATCTGACTGCGGCATCCCAAATCAATATCCAGACCCGATTAAATTCTTTTCCTGGCTCAGATTCTGGCCGAAACCAGTCTTGGGCACAGGAAAAATCGATTTCTTAATTTGTTTGCAGCAGGAGTTCTGATGTAATTGTATCAGACGGCATGTCTATAAGACCAGAGACAAGTGTCATCAAAGTTCCAGGGCGTGTCGTACCAAAGACCACTTCTTTTTAAAAGGAAGATGGCTTTGAGAGTGCAGCCGATGATATGAATATCAAAGGGAGGGAGATTCACCAATGCGTCTAGAGCGGAGCCAGGAGCGCTGGGAAATCATGCAGCCGATATACGCCGTTTCTTGGGGTCTTGTAAAAATAGCAATAACGTATTTCCGTGACAACGAACCAGTGATTCAGGCCGAATTACGCATGCCATCATAAATCGCTTTGTCCGAAGCATTGTCGATGAAAATTCTCATCGCGTATTCCTTTTTGTCGAGTTTCAAAGTGCACTCTCGCAGGATTCTCCGCGTTGGTAAGCATGTGGGATCTTAAGTGGGAGACAGACTGCTGGTATTGATACCATGGTATAGCAATACTATATTCTATGCCACATGTCTGTTACCACAATACCACGTTAAAAGCTATTTTAGCATACCACGAAACACCTGGTATTGAGATTCGCAATTTGTTGGTGGTATACCATCTTATTACTAATTGCAACGCCACTTTCTCTCTGTTGGCGATTGTTCGTAGATTCTTTGACAAGTAATCACATTGAAAAAGTATGGCACTGTTTTTTTCACAATGGATTCGAAAAGAACTATTTTATCCAAGACAAGCATCATAATATACTAGTTACTTAACGCGAAAATCAACGTGAACTATGAAATGCTGTTTGTCAGGAGTTGTAGTATTCACTATACCATGGTATCAATACCAGTAGTGTGTCCACCACATTAGACCATAGATGAACTAACATAGATAGTAAACTTTCCAGATATTGGAAAATCAAAACCCGCCTTCCACTGATCGCCTCTATCACTCTGTCTGTGAATACATGTGAATTGTCATCAATATCAATTTCTCTTCCATTTTACATAAAACCCGCCCATTTTACTCAAAAAAGGTCATCCACATTACACACGTCATTCTAGCAATTTTGCTTGTAAATTGTTCTCATTCTGTCAGGTTATACTCGTAGATATGTACAATGTGTTGGTAATTTACTTACAGGGTGTCTGTTCAATGGTTAAGGGTTTGCAAAAGCATTAGTAGAGTTTGCCATCTAAATTAGTTCATATATGCATTAGACAGAGGATGCATTCGATTAACCTTTCTATGTCCTTCAATATGAAGGAAGTCATACTTATAGGTATTGGCGAGCGTCCTCTTTTCCGATTTTCGTTATAAAGGCTATTCTCACTGTTTCGGGATGTATGCCTGTGCCTGTGAAGATTCGAGTATATCTTTTTGTCACCAGCATATCAGCAACGGTGTACTGGTGTTATTCAACTCACCAGCAGCTTCATTAATGGGAGCTGATTTTGAGCTGGTTCTGATATGGAAACCTTCGATAGTATTTTCCAGCCGGTAGCTTCCTTAGCATACCTGGTGGATAACGCTACTTGCTGTGTTACTTTCGTAACAAAAGTTGGCTGAGAGCCAACATTGTTGACAGCCAGGTCAGACGATAGTATGAAATCTAGGAAATGAAAAGTCATATGAAAAGTCCCATCTTCATGGAATCACAGTATTAATTGAGGTCGGCTACCGCATTCGAACGCATCTTAGGGGAAATTTGCAGAAACAACGAATAATTTGTGCCATTCTCCGTTTATTTTGTAGCTTATGTCTGCAGCAACTAAATCTTGCTTGCGAAATTGCACAAGTTTAGATGGTGAGAGTGAATTCAGCACCTAAAGACAAGTTCTCGGTCTTTCCGATCGCTTGTCATATCCGAAACCACAGATGCGTTTATTATATTATGTAAAAATACAAGTTAGCCAAAAAACAAGAAATAAATCAGGACTGCTTCCTTGCTTGCATTTCTGAGTATGACTTTCTTGTTATTATTTAAAAACTTACCATTTCGCTCGAATAATTACCAACGGAATCCACCATCTTCACTTTGATTTTATACCCCTCTAATGGGCCATTGATCGAGGTTCCTTGTTTCCAAAATACTGCTATTTTACTATCATCCAATGTGACAGCTTTTATTAATCCAGGTGCCAATGATGGTGGCCCATAGGGCATCGTTTGCATTACTTCCGATTGCGACGAATACACGAAATTCGTGTGCTCAGTGTTGACTATCATGGCCACTCTAAACTAAAAATGTAAACCATTTGTCAGTTTGTTTTTTCTAATTTCACTGCTCATCGAGAAGACTCACCTGATATTTGGTATACGGCTGCAACTTTCCAATGACGCACGTGTAGTTATCAACCCAACGAAAATTCGATGAATAGCGCCATTTTAAAGGACTAACTCCGTAACTCCATTGTAAAACAAGTCTTTGTGGCATGTATCTCTTCTGATCAATTGGCCATGACAGCGTCAAAGAAGTTCCATCTTCAGTGGCATTTAGCAGTATAAGTGAGGTTTTGAAATCTTTATCTTGACCGAGATGATTTATGATCCCATTGACTGCCTCATTGCAACCGGCTATGCATGCCAGATCACAGGATGACACGCTGCTTTGCCATCTGTCATCAAACTACATAAATACCAAAATCAATGATAAATAATCGCAGAGATTGCAATAGTCGAAAAACTTACACAGACTTGTTGACATGTGGAGAGTGTTGAATTTTTCCATTTATTACAGCCCTTGGAGCACTGAAAATGAAAGAGAATTATACTTAGCAACTGTGAGGATTTAATAATATTGATGACTGCAGACAACTTAAGTTTATTACTAAGAGTCAAGCCGACTCAAATGCTTACACACTATCCCTTATTTGTGATTCTAATAAGTAGTAGCGACTGAACTGAACCTTAACAAATTTATTTTGTTTAACATTCCTTAATGTTAAAATGCAAGCACCTCCTTAACTTGCTTCGAATTATTCGTGCTACGTGTCTCATTTTGAAAAATTGTATTTGTTGCTCTTCATGCTGGTAATTGTTGGAAATAATGACTTTTTTAAATTGCTGTGGCATATATACATAAATATTTGTCTGTCAATAAGTGGCGGTATGCCATTTATGGGAATAGCAATTCTAAAGTGCTGCCATTCATGTTTATAAGTGATGTTTTTGATACGTAATTTGCTAGGTTAAAAAATAGTGAATATCTAATAGTTGCAGTAGCTTCTGGATTGGTCACAACGATCAGATCGCAAATGAATATGCAAACAAACTAATCTGAAAGATCATGAGCTGCCTCACAGAAATAGCAATATACTCTATTCAAGAAACCTATAAGACTTAAACGCTCAATTAGTCCTAAAGAGCCTGTCTGTCAAGGAATGTCAAAAGTGTCATAAAATACATTAACATTAAAAACGACAAGTGAAGTTGATTAGTTGGAAAACATGTAAGACACGATTTTATTTTGTTCGTGACTGAAAGACAGTTATCGATCTCATGTGTGGCACTACATACAAACATATATGTATATCAATTCTCAAAATACCTTTTTTAGAGCAATACATATGTATGCTCGGAAAGAGTTAACTGAACTTCAAACTACTAATATGTTACCTTTGCACAGAAACATTTACATATGCAAACCAACTTACAAGTATGCTACTTCGACACGATAGAATATGATTGGAAAAGCAATATAGACATTTCAAACACGATCTGCAAACAACCCATGCGAAATATTTTAAATGTACTTAACGTGTCCAAGCTTGATGCTTGAGGCTCACTTCCTGGGAAGACGGAAAACCAACCGCCTGCTTATTGTAATGCAAGGTAACAGGTATAGCAATACTATATCCAGGAACTATTTGTAAATGTTCGCAAAAACAAATTAAAGCAATTAAAATACAACTGTCTATCACAGATGAAATTTAAAAAAAAATCGCAAAGTGACATTAAATCTTGTGGTCCATTGAGCACAAAAAATAACTTTACACGTGCACTTGATTCGCGATTACCGGCATTAAGTTAAAGTGTTAAGTCTAGTGTGAGGTCCTCAATGAACTCAGTTATACTCTGTTATATTTAATGACTCTAAAATGCCTTCAGTCCAATCCTGAAATTTATTTTTAGAAAACACAAGTATCGATCAACTCTACATTGATTTAATATGCAAAGTCAATGAGATAAGGAAAGATTTCACAGGTAGTAAATTAATTATGATATTGTTGAGGAAATCCGAATTATAGCGAATAAAATTGATGGTATACCTCAGCTACAGTCGACTTCCAGCTACAATATCTTACTCCTGTCCGAGATGTTAGAATCCGCCTACTCTCCTTCCTCTTGTATTACATCGCAGAATCGTTCTGTAATGGAATCCGAACCTGCCCCTCAACTCTCACTACAACCTGCCCTTCAACATGCTGACAAAAAGCTCTAGAACCTCAAACTAATCTTACAGCAACGCGCTTTGGAACTTTGGTCTAAGGCTTAAAAACTAAAAAAACTAAAAACTAGACAAACTCCAATGTGATACCGATCGAGGACCTATCCGATTTTATTATCAAAAGTGCTCCCCGAGAAGCTAATCTCATTTGGATGGCAAATTTGTTTCACAACAAGTGAATTACAAAAAATCTCTCCAATAAACGCTAAGAAGTCCAGCTTATTCAAGCTAAGCATTTTAAGGAAATACGAGTGGTTTTACGTCAATCACCTGGCAACAGTGTCAATATCGATAAAATGTTATTAATGAAAATCAAACATAAGAAAAATAAACCAAACAAAGAAAGCTATCGTCTAGTTCTAACGTTAACCGGGCATTCAAGGTGTAGTTTTCTCTGCAGATTCTTTATCCCAGTCCAATATTAACCAAGCTTAACCCACCAATTGCTCAGGAAAGTGCTCCTCCCGTAAAATCTCCTTCTTCCCCACCTAAAACACGCAACCGTGTGTCCTTTAATCTCACGCCCAACTCTTGTTCTCTTTTAACCGAAACATCCTCTCCTTGTCCGGTTCCAACTAAAACGACTTACCCAAATTTTGTGCGCTTCTATATCTTAAATCCATCTACATTCTACACCATCTTCATCTTGTGACCGCAACCCTCTTTCTCGATTAGGAGATCGAAGAATTAATGAAAATGTTCGTCTATATCTTCCGTACCTGCATGATAAGCCAAAATAATCAAAATTAATATAATGGTTTCCATTCAACTCGAGGGTCTTCCACTAATACGAGTGATCTAAAAAAAAATTTCATCCGCTTTCATGAAAACTTTGAAATCACACCCGTTGACGTCTCAATCGATCTCACCTGATTCGCGTCGCATGTTAGTTCTGAGCGTCTTTTGTAATTATAATACAAAGAACTAGATCTAATTTTAAGAACCTAACTAAGCAAATAATTATTTGCAAGCTCGCTAAAATCTCTATAAGTCTCTTCCCAAATATATCTCCGTTTGTTATCAAAACGTAAGAGGGCTCCGAACAATGACTTTTATTATATACCCAGTTATATGCCATATGACGTTTTCGCCCTTACGGAGACCAATCTATTATCTGACATTCACAACAATGAATTATTTACTAAAGTCTTTGATCTACACCCTGACGATGGGCAATATAAAGAGGAAACGGTACATGGCCGCAAAGTTCTTTTGGCTATATATTCGCGCTATGATTGAAAACTCATTAAAAAATCATCTGCATCATATTTTGAAACATGTAATTTTTACATCCGTCCTTTCTAACCAATCCATGAATACCAGCCAGTTGTAGAAACTATTTATTATTTAATGTTACTGACGCCAACGATACTGTAACCTTGTAGGGCCACTTTAGACTTAAAAGCTTCAATGGGCTCAACTGATCAACTACTCGTAATCCCACCTCTCAAAAAAAATACATTTCATTGACTGACTTACCGATTCTGGTCTATATCAATTAAATGGACTCACCAACTGCATTGGCAGACAACTCGATCTTGTTTTTTCAACTGATACAGATACTAAATTAGATAGTCAGCACCCACCGCTATCTCTCACATTTTCATATGAAAATAGCCTAAAAACTATCGCCTACGAACAATCATATACGAGTATGTAGCTTCAACTTTCATAGAGACAACTACGGTAAACTAAATAACCTTCTCAGTAATGCCAATTTCAGCTTTCTTTATGATAACCCTTACTTTACGAATAACAATGCTCCCGTATTTACACGTAGGTTGTTAACTGCCTACATATACGAGTATCAATCTGTACCATTTTCACATAAACAAAAACTTCTGTAATTCACCATCTTGGTACAAAAATAAGTAACGCTCACTTCGCAATAAAAGCAATATGCTGTGGTACACTTATCTTAGATCACGCTCCAATGTTTATTTGCTTCGCTACCACTCTGCCTATGTCGAATCCCTGAACTTTGTCTTTACCATAGTTACTTGAACCGAATACTCCACACCCTCATCACCGATGTGAAACACTCCTTTCAATTTGTCAACATCAAAAGAAAGTCTGATAGCCACCCAACTTCCATAAAGCTCCCTTACACAATCTCTGCCGATCACCAAGTAATTGCTGACTTCTTCATATCATACCATGAACCTAACCATTTTACTTTTCGTGCTTAAATAACTGTTCCCAAACAACGTTGGAATCAATTAGAACAAGTAAGTAAGAAAATCGAAAATCAAAAATCTCACTGATGACTATGCCTGCAATACTATTGAAAAAATGTGCAAATTATTTGACTTAACCCCTTACAACTCTGTTTCAGCTTTCCATCTCCCAGGGAGTCTTTCACATGATTTGGAAGTGTACTTACATAATTGCTATGCAAAAAAAATCGGCAAGGACGAAATCTCTAACAATCGACTCATTGCTAAGCTTTTTAAGAGCATTTCCTAATATCTACATGGATATATACAAGGTCGATCTACAACTACAAACCTTACCGAAATTATGTCAAATACTTTCTGCGCAATTGAACGCGGGGTAAAAGTTTATGTGATTGCTACCGGTTTAAGCAACTTTCATCTTGACTTAATACTTGCATTCTGCAATGGGAAATTAGTAGTTTTAGTCTGTAAAGAGATGTTATGGTGGCCTTCCTCGCCTTAAAGCAGAAGCGTAATACATAGCACCACTACCTGCGAGTTGAGACCCCATTCTGCGTGTTGATAAATCAGCTCGCAGACATGTGTTGAAAACCCGAAATAGAGATGCTCGATCGGAATTAAAGAGAAGAAGAATAAGGCACGCAATGTTTAGTAGATTAAAGCGAGGAGGGGTTTTTATTAACCGGAATAAATGTTTAAGAGCTTGTTTTACATAAAGATTTCAGTGATTGATTGAGATCAATAATTTATGTGCATAAAAGCTTAACAAACAGGTGTCGTTGTTGAAACTTGTTTATGAACAAAGTACGAGTATTTAAATATTATATTATTATATATTGGGGGCAAGCCTGGCCTTTACCTGTCAAGTTGTGAAAACATATACATATAAATAAAAGATTGCACAGATCGTTCTTCAAATCGTAAGTCTTACTTCTAAGATCTACTGATTTGCTTATTACAACCAAACTTTTGAAAGCTTTTGAGTAAATGAGTAAAAAAAGCCTGATCATCACCTGAAACAATACGAGTGAGTTCGCCGAAAATATGCCTAGAGATGCAGATGCAGTAACCCTTTCATCCCTATCTCATGTTTTGAATTTAAAACTGAAAGATTTCGTACTGTCCAAAACTACGAAAAACAGCTCAAAATCCGTTCGCGTACTCATATTTTTCGTAGCTTTTCGCAGAAGAGAGCGAAATGACAGAGCAATTCATTTCCCCTCTTTTGTCCATTTTAGTCCAAGAAATTTGTTCCAGCAAAAGGTCTGTTTGGTTACTTTTTATGGTGAAATGGGTAATGAAATGTCAAAATTCAAAGATGTCAGAAAATTCGCTCAGAGAGAGAGAAGCTTGCAAGAAAGTAAACAAACGCAGTAAACCACATTTGATTATAAAACCTCAAAGTCAATTAGTGAATTTGGTTGTTGTTAGTATAATAAATTCTTTCGCAGAATAGCTGTTTGCTTTGACAGTTGTTACACAGCTTACCAACAGAAATATATGAACCAGAAAATTGCAACTATTTCAATGGAGGGGAAATGTTTATCTCTCTCATCGGCTCTCTTTGTTGTAACTTTTTGGAGTAAACAAACAGGAATTTGTAAAAAGTTGTACGAATTTGTACAAATTTGTACGATATTTCAAGTTAACAAACAGACCTAAATTTGTAAAAACTGTCAAAATGTTTCTTTTTTATTTAAAACTGTCATATTGTTTGTTTTTATTTCGAAATGGAAAATTGTTTTTAGAAAGTGTTTACAGACAAAATATATTGCAAAGCAGGCAAATGAAATCGAAGTTCTCCCCATTCGCCTTCTGGCATCTACAAATGGCATAGGTATATGTAGATGGACAATACAAAGATAAATTATCGGAAGAACTCATTCAGACGTGTCTAGGCTTAAATAATCATCGTCCTGATGTTCAGGATTTTGAATAAAAAACTTCTAAATTCATTAAAAATTGTTTTTTTTAATTCTTTTTTTTTTGGCGAAAAAAAAAATCAAAATAAAGACAGTTGGCATTTGTATGTGCCAAACAGTCTCAAATCCGTTCGCTTACTTTTTAACAAATTTTCTCTCGGAGATAAAATTTTATTCCCACTCCTCCGGATTTGAGAGTCTTTACATGTTTTGTCCAAAAAGTACGCGAACAGATCTAGAGTCTCTTCTTATAGGAACTAACGAGAAACATTTTTTATTTCACATGCCGTTTGGCGAAAAGGGAACAGAGCGTTCGAAAGTGGAAAACCTATGCACAGGATTGTTACAGGTGCCAAAGTTCCACATTGATGAAGTCCGCCCAATGTCAACCAAAATCAAGAAAAACTCCCTGCTTATGGTGAAGTTTAGATCCACGCAATCTGCAAACAGTGTTCAGCGAGCTTCAAGCAAATTGAAAGGGACACCGATCTCCATACGAAAAGATTTGCCGCTAGAAGAAGCCGAAGGGTTTTGCTCAAAGTCAGATGGTGGTTTCATAAAAGGGTGCCAGTATCAAAGATGAGAAGGATGACTGTTTATAAGGCCCTGAAACTGAAGCAAAAAATTCTCTTTTACAAATTGTTACAAAAATCTCGCTGGAACAGAACTTATGATGATAAACTGCGGTTTGGAGATATAGCTTTTACATGGAGTAAAAGCTGTGGTTTCAAGAGGGGATCGTTAGATGGTCTTACAGAAGCAAACAAGCTTTTTGACGCTTACACATGACATCATCGACCACTTTTTCGTCAAGTGAAAGCAACAAACATACTGCAGGCCTATCTGTGAGCGTATCAGGACAACATCGAATTCAGCCCAGTTATTGGCAATGGAACGTAGAGGCCGCACCTAGGGTTTCCGTCTTGCCAAGCGGCGGTTTTTATTTAAATGTTTTGAGTTTCAATATTCATGGATTCTATAATAAATTTGTATTTCAAGAATTTTTTAAGTACAATATAGAGAAATTTAATCTATTTTTTCTTTTTCAAACATGGGATGAGGAAGATAAAAATAAATGTTATAAAAAGTTGTTTAGTTATTATGTACTGAAAAATCTAGCTACTGTCAAAGTTAATAGAAAAGGAAGAGCAAAGGGCGTCTGCTTATTTCGTTTTAAAAGGAATACTGTATGTATACTCGAATTTATAACTGTCGAAGAAATTATTACCCTTAAAATAGAAAGCAAAGGGAGAACCGATTATTTAGTTCCAGCTTACCTCAACTGTACGCACACAGTGGTCAGATGACTTCGCAAAAATGAAGGCCGTTCTTAATTGCTTTGGAAAGCAGAATATAATGGTTATTGGTGATTTGAACGCGAGAATTGGTCTAAACCAAGCATACACTGATCAATTGTCATCTACTTCATCAAAGTTATTGTGTGAAAGAAACTCTAAGGACAACGTTTTGGATGGAAGAGGGTGATGTTACTAGATTTCTGTAAATTGTTTGATCTCACGGTTGTAAACGGAAGAACACAAAACGATATACATGGGAAAAAACTATATTTTAACTGTTCAAGGCTCTTCTACTAATGATTAATGTTGTTCAGCGACAAATCTTTTAAATATAATAGAAGATTTGAAGGTTGGTGCTCAAAATTTCTCGGAACACATGCCAATTGAATTGATGCTTCAATTGAATGGCTTCAACTTTTACCAAAATTAACCCTAACTGAGCACCAAATTGAAGTTTTTCAGCAGAACTTATCCATGGAATTAGATCGTGAGCAGTTTGTTTTTGAAGAATCCATGAAATTGGATTCAAGCTTATCTCTCCCAGTTAGTGCGAGAAGCTTCAAACGCCGCCAGCGTAAAAAGTCTTGTCAGAATGGTTCCCCGCAACAATGGGAGTTAAGCAAGACTGTGTTCTAAGTACACTTTTGTTTAATATGTTTCCTAGTGACCTGAACGAAGCACTATGTGGTGAAATCTCGTGGGCTGAAACGGGTTTAGAGTGCTCATGAATGCGGATGACATAGTTATGTTATCGGATTCACCACAAGGATTAAGCCGGATGATTTATGATCTTGAAGATTATTGTTCGAAATAGAACCTTACTGTGAACCCGAGAAAGTCCAAAATCATGATAATCAGAAAAGCTGGTGGGTGTTACGCCAGAAATAAAAGATACCATTTGCCAAAGCTTATCGTAACGTATTCTATCTCTTCAAAATCTTTGTTTTGTAAAAAGTGGCAGCTTTTGGCAAGGAGATACAACCTGCAACTTAAATTTCGCTTGATAATTTGAATGATTGGCGGAAAAATAAGGACACTGGATGAAAAAAGGAGAGAGGAGTTTACGGAACAAGCTCAGTCATCTCATTATAGATGGCATTATTGCGCTCTTAATTATGATTTGAGAGGATTCAATTATTTTTGCAACGAATACAATACCTCCGAAACATCAACGATTTTTGAGGTCATAGGGGAGATGCTGGATTTGAACATTAAGTCTCATAGAGATGATCTTTTTTTATATTGCACCTTATGTAACCCTAGCTCTAAGGGAAGTTGTTTTTCATTTTATAGTAATATGCCCTGTCCTCAGAGAGATCAGAAAGGTCTTTTTTGACTGCTCAGAGGTTACACTGGAAAGTTTGAGAAATACACTGAACGGAAGCGGAGGATGGAAACCTGCCATCGCATTCTGTAAAGCAGCCGCCCGCTACAGAGCCATGGTAGTCAAAAACTACTTAGACTACTGGAAGCGGGAGGCTGTAAAGTGTTCGCTTATGAAAGTGAATGAAATTTCTGAGGATATTACTGGCACCCGTTTGCAAAGAAATGTAAAACTCCTTCTATTGTATATATCCACTAATTTCTTTCGGAATACTACTGCGGTATATTGAATTGGAAGCCTTGTAAAGAGCAATATACTAGCGAAGCTTATATCTGTATTCACATATACAATACAAAAGCCATTTGGAAAATGGTTCATGAGCTCAAGACGCAATAATCATCAGAAGGGACAAACTGCAATCTGACCAAACAGATTTCGCTTAAGCTTGTTCAAAGTCGTACAAAGAGTCTCTTATTCGTTAAACTCTCACATCTTGGAATCCTAGCGGACATCATTGCGGACCTTTGCTTAGTAATTGGCAGGCACGACAATGGACTTGGGCTTAGCAAGAGGAAACCACCTTTCACCTGCAGTGTTGTTGTCCCAATCTCTCCATCAAAAGAAAAATTCATGTGGTGATCTTCTCTTTAATAATCCTTGGGATCCGTTTGAAATAACTCGTAAAAGAATGAAACTTCTATGGCTGTGTTTAAGTGCTAATTTGCACGTGGAATTGCAAGTTATTATGGATTAATATCCAACACCTGCCTTAAAAGACTGAAATGTCTTGCTAGATGCCAACGAATTCGACCCTCTCTAACTCATACAGGATAAACAATATTTCCAACTCAGAGCTAAACAATTTATACATTCACCTTCTGGAAGAGCTCTCAAAAATCATTTTCAATTAAAACTTGTAAAAATCTATTAAGTAATTTAGCACTTACGTAGAATAAGTGCTCTTACAATTGAAAACATTACACCACAATAAGTGAAAGTATCTAAAGGCCGTATGGTACAATTGCTGTTTCCAGTCATTTACATTATTGACTGCAGTACTTGAGATCAGTTGTCCGACGCGTCATTACCTCAATTCATTCGCATTGTTACACATCCGGTTAAAAAAAAATCTGTGTGAGTAAATTTTGCTTGCCATATCTGATATGTATCACTTTCAATCAACTTTTTATTTTTTCAATCGAATCAAGTCGAATGCACTGACTGCATACTAGTAGTTCCTCCAAACAATGTCCAATATCCGATTACACAAAACGTTTCCAATTGTAACAAAATCAGTCCCGGTGTCGAATGTCGTGAGAAAATTTAATCTCTTTTCCCCTCGCTTTTTTAAACAGTTCATTGATGTTATTCTTGTACTTAAATTCTATTAAGAAATTTAAGAAAAACTATAATGTAATAAGAAACTTACCAATTCCTTATAACTTTGACATCCAACTTTTTGTATCTGTCCATAATATTGGTCCTGAAAATTATAAAAAAAAAATTGATTTTAATTTGAAAGTCTTGTTTGATTTTAACACAGCTTAGAAAGGACCCTGAAAAACAAAAAAATTTTAAAGACCCTTCTCGACCGTGACAGGACTCGAACCTGCAATCTTCGGATTCGAAGTCCGACGCCTTATCCATTAGGCCACACGGTCCTTGTGCAGCATCTTTCACATTTCAAAATATATACCAACATCATCCCTTGAAAAAATCAATAACCATGTTGATATGATGAGCCCAAAACCCACCCATTTCAATCCCATTTTTGATGCAGAGAGGTAAACTATGTTCTAGTTTCATGACAGCGAAGGAAGGAAGCTCCCAAATTACACATCTTCAAGGGTGAAATAGTAATAATTTAGACCATAGAGTCTATGTGAAACCTAATCGTATTTTCAAATATTTTCATAAAATAGGACGAATTGTTCCTTTGAAACAATCAACCCAGCAATTCAAGGAAACCTACACAGGTTTTCAGAGTCAATTCCAGCAACTTTGGGCAACTACCCATCTCTCTACCCAAATACATACATCAAAAGGCGACGATGGATGTATCCATTTATTTGGTTCAGAAGTAGTCAGTATACATCGTGGGGACTTAACTATTATAGAGAAATTAACTACAGAAAAGAACTACTTTCACTTCAATCAGTTGTGAGAATTTACGGAACAGGCTTTTCATTTGCAAAACATTTGCACTCGTACAACTATTGCCATAGATGGAGTATCTTAGTATCTATTTGAAGCTGTTTTAATTTGTTGATTAACTAGTAATTCATATTGGAAATATAGGTTACAATCCATGTGTCCTTATTGGTAAAAAGGAAGAAAATAATGTCCACTATGATAATACTCCCCAAATCTAGACGGCAACGAAAATGTTCTTTAATGAAACCAAAGTTCATGTCAGTTCCTCTCGTATTTACGACTACAAATTTGAAATAGAGCTCTTCAAAGGCTAATCTTCATATGTAATCGTTCGAATCTGATCATTCTCGGAGGATCAGAAAAATCCATTCATGCTTGGAAGTAGATAAGGGCTGTGAAGAAATCGATTCGCTCACGGAATGCTAAATAAAACAAATCTAGCTTAAGAGCCTAAACATCATAAATATTTTGTGGTAAGCAGGCATCAAAGACGATTCGAATGGATTAATAAAATTTTAACACTTACTTAGATTGCACTATAGTTCGGGGCGGGCCAGTGCCTCAGCTAACATGCGCACACGAAGTTTACAGAGGTCCCTTTCCACTTGTGTGCACCACTTACTATGAGGGTGTCCTCTAAGAGTTGTTCCTCTGGGTTGAAGTTGAAAACTTTCCGAACTGAACCTCTGGTATCCAAGTTTTCTGACGAGGTCAACATCGCTGTATAGCCCGTATAATTTGCTGTTGAAACGTTTCATGCACTCTCAGTTGATGCAAAGGAAAACGAAAATTACCTAAACAACTTTTCTCTCGAAGCACCCAAGAGCATTTTCATCAACTATCGTCAGTGTCCATGCTTCTGCATCGTACACCAAGTCCAGTGTCTTTTGTAAACCTTTTTTGATTACTCGAACGACTGCTTTGATACTCAATTGCCTTCTAAGCCCAAAGAAGCTAATCGCTAGCATGATTTTTCGTATAATTTCCGCGCTGGGTTGCTATTGGAGTTCATCTTCGCCAGTTTTGGTTCAATAATCACAAAAGCCCTATTGATAGCTCGCTGTGTTCTTCTCATTATGTAAATGTCGTCTGAATATGCGAGTAACTGAACAGAATTTGAAAGATGGGGCCTTTGGAGTTGACTTGTATTTTTCGCACAATTCTTTCAAGAACGATGTTGAAAAAATCACATGATAACGCATCGCCTTAGCGGGCCTTAATCGTTTTTTTCAGCAGGCCACTCGGTATTGCATTTCTCAAGTGGTTAAGGGAAACTAACTATTGTGGATCATAAAAGACCCTGGCAGACTCTTACGAGTGTAGCCATTCGACGGCGAACTTTCTCACAATCTCACAATGGTTCTGTGGCTATGGGCTGTTATGGCTATTGGCATCCATACCTTAAGTACAGCCGAGTCGATGCTAGCTGCTTGGAACGTTCGGACATTCAAAACACTGGAGGAGTGACTTGCGTCGATGGCAATATATTCAATGTGTTGATCAGGAGTCAGCAAAGCCCTTTATGGTTGGATATCAAGGTGTGGAAACCATTTGCTGGCTTTAGTTATATTACGCCCCGCCACAAAATCCAAAAGACTGTGCCCGTTTTCATGCTGTACTTCCCCACTATATTACCAACGATGCCCTCCTTGATTAGCTTGTCATTAAAATCGCCAAATACCATTTTCACGTCATACTTAGGGCATTGCTCGTTGGTTTTGTCGAGAAGCTAGTAAAAGTAGTCCTTGGTGAGGTAGTCTTTCTCCTCTGTCGGTGGGCGTGGGCGTTTCTGAGCCTTATTTTGCCGAACCTACCCTTTATCGCCGCTAGGCGTTCACTTATATGCTTGAAGCTGATGACTTGTTCCTTAAGTCTTCCTCATACGGCAAATCCGCATCCTGATAAACGCTGCGACTGCTGCCTTAGTAGATATCACAGTTTTTCTCAATTTTTATCTTGTCCATCCCATCGTACTTCTTGGATGCCAGTTATGTGTGCTTTGTAGTAGTCGAGGATCTCCGTTAGTTGTTCAGCTGCACGGGGTCTGTTAAGGGTTCGAACAATCCACTTGCAAATCTGAAGTTCGTTGTCCTTGAATCGTTTGCCAGGGTCCTGTACAGTGTATCCGTCATTAACAGAGGCTATTAGTTGGATTTTTTTAATCTCTTCTGATAGGGTTATGAGCCCTATGACGTTGTACGACAATGCTATACACCGTAAGGCAAGCACTAAGCTACGAATTTCATTGTTGCGCTGCTATGAAATTGGGGTCTCATGTCTAGGAAACCAAATCAGAACCAGTTCACAACAAGTTGCTGTCCCCGTAACTGCAAGCGAATCAAGTAATACAGCTCGATGTAACTGGGAGTTTATATCATTATCCTTCTGCGTTCTTTGATGCCTTCAAGTCGTCTGGTACTGATGGCATATTTCCAATTGTGTTCAAGAGAGTTATTAATTAACTTTAAACTTTAAAGGGAATCCATGCCAGCTTGGCTGTGGTCTAAATACCGAATCCTTGACAAAGAGTGGGAATAGATTTTATCTCGAAAATTATTAAAGATGATTACACGTTCTTTAAGAGCTTGAAATCTACCAGACTGACTTCATTTTTGCTAAAGAACATGGAGGGAATACTCACTTAAGGAGCAATAGGGTGAATCTTGGCCTCAACAACCGCCTCAAGTTGGCCCAATCTTAAGCTTACGACCTCCAGTTACGCACTCCAAATCGGTTGAGGTCATGGAGAGAATAGTTGCACTTTATATGCGCATACTGTTTTGATAATAACAATTCTGCCTGATTTGTCAGTTGTTTAGTAGTAGTAGTTTCATACAAATACGTAACTCCGGCAGGAAAGACTTCTTACTGGTTAGATACCAGCCGGAACCAAGGACCTTAATATGCTAGGCAAAAGATTCACCTACGATGCTTGCTTTAATAGTGATGACAACACTGAGGGACTGTGTAAAGGCAAAGGCGTCACGAAAAATGTAACATGCCCATGATGCTTAGATTTCGTCTTCATCGATGTGGAAAAAACTTTTGACAAAGTCCCAAGAGGTATTTTAAGGACAGCACTACGGTTTTAAAAGATATCGGAGAAGTACGTAAGAATGCAAAACGTACTAATTACAATGTTGTTGTCTGAGTCCGAATGGAGTTAACTATTTTGTCAAAAAGACAACATCGATCAATAATGGAGTTTACCCAGACAAAAACCCTAATTACCGAGTTGTCTATCAGAATACTTTGTCAATACTTCAGTGCTTACTCGTAGTTCTTTCTAGGAGATAGTTATGTAGTTGGAAGTCTATGCTGCGAATAGCTGCGCAGAATTTTACATAATGGTGATATCTACCTACAACGACTGCGCTAAAATCCCCGAACGGGTTACTAACTTCGGTCGATTATATCTAAGGGTATTTTTTCTTTTATATAATTTACGCGCGCCTAAGAGATTAGATACCCATTTACTGTTGCCAGGGGGCGGGCGGAAAGGTAGAAGGAGGAGAAAGGAAAATTGTTTTGTAGTGGTTTGAAACTCAGGTGTGTTTGGTTTCGTTATTCGCTCTCCAGGGGTAGGAGTCCGAATAGGACGGAGAGTTTTTTTTTCTTCACTCAGAGTGATTCGAGGTATAATTCACAGTATTTTTTTCTGTGCTTGAAACTCTACAACAGCCAAATCTACGTGTCAGTATTATGCCTTCACACGCAGAATTTTTCTGTCTGAGTTCCAATTACACAAATGAAAAACTGACTTGCTCGAACCTGGACCCTCCGAGTGAGAAGCGATTGCTAGTACCACTACACCACGGCCATCCCATATTTATAATGGAACTTTCCGTCTAGGTTGGGGGTTGTACCACCGAGGTAACTGCCCGGTTATGGAAAAAAAACTAAGTTACGAAGCAACAACAAGCCTCGAATACAGACGCATCTACTGTTGACAAAGCCTGTAAACGAAACAAAGACAACGAGCTTCCGATCTGCCCGTGGAATGTAAGGTTGCTTAATAGGCGGATGTAAAGCATATATTATGGCCATCCAAGAAAGGCAAGGGGATGGGCTGGACAAAAAGAGGATGAAAAACGCGACATCTACTACGGCGATTGTTATCGACGCCAAAAGCACCGGCCATTTGTATACGAATTTGTTGTTAGAGGCAGACTTAGGTAAGAGGTCTTGAGTTTTCAGCAACAATCGTAACAGTTTTCGTAACAACCCATATTAAGGTTAAATTTACCAACCTTAGCCTTATATGCGTGCACGCCCCCATAGAGGAGAAACATGATGACACCAAAGATAGCTGCTACTAGCACTTGGACAGTGCCCTATCAATGACATTCAAATTATCCTTGGCGATACTGATCAAGTATTTTAAGAATCTGTATTAACCTGAATAAGACTATATGCCAGGTACCAGGACAAAGGAATATCCCACGGAATTAGAGAGGTCAAGCTAAGTCCTACACATGCTCAATAGTAAAATAACTTTTGGTCAACTTACTTGTACATCAAGTTAAACCTGATTCCAACACATAACTTTGCATCATCTGCATTCATGCTGAATGCTTGGTTGTGCTTACGTTATAATGAGCTGCGGAATTTCCTTAGATTCAAATCATTTTCTGGCAACTGGCGGTTGCTCGTCATGGATTTCCGGTATCACCCCTAGCATCTTGTAGGCACAATTGATTCTGTGAATGGGCAGTGACTTTTCGACTTAAACAACCGCCTAATTAACGCCTGGCTTGGTCTATCATACATTTTTTTAATTTATTTCAAATTAGAATCCAAAAAAAGAGATCATTGCTGATTTCGAAATACATCTACAATTTAGCAACTATGTGATAACTCAGTTTTGTTTATCTCAATGACTCCTCCTTAAAAGGCGGGCGATCAAATACAAAGAAGATTCGCCTTCACTTTATTCAGTTCCAAAATTTATGAAAATTAAGTGATGATCGGTCTTGGTAAGCCGGGTGGTCTTTGTGTCATGAGAGAATAATATGGTAAGTATTCGTAAATCAAATATCACGTCACGCCATTTTACCCGTAATATATTTTTGATTAATCATTTCGTTTATATTTGACCTTAGAGTTTTGTTAATTATTCGGTGAAACAAATTTCAACGAAGGACGCAATAAAACTGTTCAATGCTTTGTCATTTGAATGTAGCACTATTTGTAGTGATCATTAGTTAGAGGCATATACGTACCGGTAAATATAACCTACCATTAAGTTGTACACAAAAAACGAATAATAAAAATAAAATAATAAATTAATTTAAAAAATAAGTAGTAACCAGTTTTTTTCCGTAGAAGTTTTAGAAAACAATTCTTTACAAAAATTGAAAAGAGGAACTCTTTGAGGCAATTTCGAAGACAAGCAGTCTAAATAAGAAAAGTAGCATCATTACTAAATTCTTGGTTGCAATTCACGAAGCACTAAAAGAAACAATTTCAACATGAGTTTGAGGCTTGGATTTTCGCACAACACTGGGCACAAAAAGCCCACCGCAATCCCTGGAGAGAAACAATTGAAACAAAAAGAAACCTAATCGCTCACCCTATAATGTCAAATTTTCCTGCAGAAATTAAAACTTTAAAATTTTCTTCTATTTCACACTACACCTTCACATTTGCTCACTAAATCTGAAAGTGTCAATTTTTGACAATCTCAACTGTTTTACCTGAGTAGGGTTTGACGTTCATACTCTTAAATACTTCCAGCTTGCCTCATCACCTCACTTTCGTATGCCGTGGCAATAACTCACATTGAAGGACTTTTGTTTTTAAATATTGTCTATAGCCAATACCCACAAGAGTGGTGATATAACTCCACCCTGTGGTGTTTTTCTGCCTCTGCTTTCAGGCATTACGTAGATCTAATTTATAATTAGCGCCTCACTAGGTCGGCACTCTAAGTTGTCGAAACTTCAAGTTCCAGGAAGGCCGTTAGAATAAGCTCGCCAAAGTTCTCTAAGGCTTTAAATTCTGACTGTTTTAGCTAAATCTATGTCTTTGTACAGCCACCTCCACTCTCCATCGATGCAGACGTAGACCATTCAAATCACTTTTCTCTCGAAGGAACAGAAAAAATAACAATTACTTTTGAAAAGGCTTATTCATTCTCTAAGGTGGTGTCATTGCTTATATTAGCTACGAAGCGTAATTAGATAAAGTCCTTGGCTACCTCGAAGTTCCTTTCGCCGCTTCTGCTTTAATACATACAAATGGCTGAGATCTGCTGACAATGTCTGTGTCATCGCAAAGCGAAGCAGTTGTACAGACTTTTGAAATATTTTGTGCCTGGTGTTCGCCTGCAAGTTTCGCACAACAATCTTAAGTACGATGTTTGACAGATCGCATGACGGCGGATCGCATCTTCAGACGCCAATTCTCATATCAAAGGATTCGCTAAAATTGTTACTGCCCCGATATACGCTGTCATATGCAAAAAAATAGGTGGTGGTGGGTGAAGATTTCGAATGCAAATGTGTTTTTTTTCCAAATATGCTGAAACACAAAAATTTGGTCGATAGTGGTCGTTCCAGGCCATTTTTTTTAAGAATTCAACGCTCATGACGGTATTACTACTCTTAAAATGCCGGAGCACGTGTTAAGTTTTTTTGAGAATTAGATAGAGAGAGGGGAAAAATATCTGGGTTCTTGGGTTATTTCGCTCCATAGGTGGCGTCCAACATTTAATGGGGGGGGGGGGCTAAGTTATTAGTGTTATTAGACTCTTTGTTGTATTCTCGGCAACAAGGAGGCGATTACGATTTGAATGCCGAACCGTGCGTTTTGGAAGCCAGTACACTACCTTGAGACACGACCACACACCAAGTTGACAAAAGGCTCTAGTCGTTCTTTGCTGCGGCGGTCTGTAAGCATTTTGTTTCATGACTGGTCAAGTCGGCATACATAGCCAAATCACGGGTTTCACAGAGGTGTCAGGCAAAACCTGGGGCATCCCCCAGTGATGGCGACGCAGGACGTCAGGTGAGGTTGAAGGAGAATTGATTGGTAAGGCCATTGCGGTTTCTTGCTATTGCAGCGACCTTAGACTTCCTCATAGTACCAGGTGGAGTAAGAGTAATGTTATAATGTGAATTGGCTGCTGTTTTGTTAGAAATGAAAAAAATTGGGCTCTGTTTCCACGAATAGTTTACCTAAGGTGTAAAATTGATCACATTAAAATTCTCACTTCGCAGCCTTACTTAACATCGTGGGTGTTTGGGTTTTTTGTGTTTCTTTTGGACGATGACTAGGGGATTAAGGGTGGATGTAGCAAATATACGCGGGCTAAAAAGTAATAACTTTTCTGCGTACGTCCATCTCTGTCCGGACCAGCAGTTTTGGCACTTAGTAAAACACTGGTAGATCCCCGCCCACACCTCTCAGATTACTCTGATCTGATGCTATGTGGCTACGAACTAGTGCCATTATTTAACACCGCGGTCCGCGGTTGCGTGACTAGTGATGTAGCTTTCCAAACTCCACCACAATGTATTCCCTGTTCCGATGTGGAATTCAATCTCATATGGTTAAAATTCAATCTCCGTAGGCGAAATGTCCACTACTGCTTTACTTACAACACAAACTGGATAGCAATTCGACCTTTAACGAGTTTGATGGCTGTCTCATATCCTCATATTGAAATCATTATCACGGGTGATTTCAATATACACAATTCTGGGTGGCTTCGACATTCTGGAGAGACAACACCCGACGGACGGTGTGTTGAGATCTTCATTGCGGAAAACAACTTGACTCAGTTTGTAAATGAACCCACGCGAATATTAGACGTTGATAGACATATCACCAACACCCTGGAATTGTTTTTAACTTCTCATCCTGATAGGTACACTGTTCGTACGCTCTCCCTTCTAAGCTCGTCGGATCATTGTGTCATATCAGCCAATTTATCGTACACCCACGACACAATTAGAGAAGAGATTCTTAGAAGAACTGTACGGCATTACGAGAAAGTCAATTGGAGCTCATTTAACAAATTCTTTAGGATTTTTAACTGGTCGATATGTTTCTTCGATAGCGACGTGGATGTTGCTGCTGATATGATCACAGACACTGTTCTCTTTATAATGAGATACTTTATCCTCCATCATTTGAAGAATATCAAACCAAAGAAAAGGCATGGTACGACTCAACCTGTAAAGACGCGGTCAGGGTTGGAGAAATGTATTTTTTGTCCTTCAAGACCAACCCGACAGATGAGAACCGAAATAACTTCAAACGAGCTAGGAATGACTGCAATATTTTTCTTAGGCATGCGAAATTCTAATATGACCAAAAACTGAGGCAAAAAATACTACAATGTCCCAAAAGTAGTAACAATTATTGGTCGTTCGTCAAAAACATTAAAAATTCCGCCTCATCCTCCATCACAACGCTCATTTACAGCGACATTTCAGCTGTCAGCTCTTTAGACAAGAGTAATCTGCTTGCTGCATACTTTGCGGCCCCTCAACACTTCTAGATTGCGATTTGTCCCCGCCTGCACTTGAGTGCGTCGAATCTTCAATGGCACGAATCCACTTTCGAACTCGTGTAGTATTAAGAGTATTTAAAGATCTTAATATATCCAAATCCGCTGGTCCAGATGGTATATCACCCCTTCTCCTGAATAGGTGTTCTTCTTCGCTGGCAAAACCATTGCGTAAGCTTTTTCACCAATCCTACACTTTAGGACTCCTTCCGAACAGATGGAAAACCGCATTTATCCAGCCCGTTCCTAAAAAAGGCGAATCTTTTTCTCTTTCCTCGTATAGACCCATTGCACTTACGTCTCTTCTTTCCATGAGCTGATAAACCGTTAGCTCATAAAATGTCTCGAAACACGAAAACTTCTCAATGACCGAAATACCGAAAAGTGGAACCAAAGCGTAAATCAATCTGGCGAAAACAAGATAGGTGCACTTGATATTTCTAAGGCATTTGATAGAGTTTGGCATCAGGCTCTTTTATCGAAAATGCGTGCTTTTGGAACCTTTCGGAACGTTTAATTCAAGTTGTCTTCGATGGTTTCAATTCTGATATTCACAAAATAAATGGTGGCGTGCCCAAGGGCTCCGTTCTGTCTCCGATACTCTTTTCGATCAATTTCCATCAACGACCTCTTGTCTACTACTTCTAATCCAATATATTCCTTTGCTGATGACAGTACTCTCTGCTTTTCATATTCGTTCCCGGGCTCACGTTCCGATCTTCGGCTTTAGAACGGCAACAGTACCGTATGCTAAGCTCATTCAATTCCGATATTAACAGCATCACCAATTGGGAAGAGTTGAATTTATAAAGCAGAATGCTATCTACTGTCGTTAAAGCGAAATTTAAATTCATGTCAGTGACAACTTACTTTAAATTACTACATGCCGCGAAATGTCTAGGTTTCTTCAAGCGGTGTAAGACATATTTCACACCATCTGATCTGGCCTCAATATATAAGGCATTCATTCGCCCAAAACTGGAGTGCAATGCCCACATCTGGCCAGGTCCTTCTAAAACATATCCGCACCTACTACATAGGATTTAAAACCGTGCGATAAATCTCATGGGTGATACAAATATCAGTCAGTCAATTGACACTCTCGAACGACGACGTAATGTCTCCTGTCTCACTTTATTTTATCGCTATTTCCACCACCAGTGCTGCATTGAAATCTCCAGTGATTAACTTTACTCGCGCTGTGTACACAAATTTTAAGGATACTAAAATTCCTTGAGAGTGCGCTAATTATAATAAAAAAAATGCAATGGCTTTTCGTGTATTTCATGTGGATTCTTCATGCCCCAGAAACGCAAATTTTGTTTATTCACATAATTCCCTAAGTCAAAATGGGCTTCGTCGCTTGTTATGATTTTGGATAGGCAATCAATTTCCTTTTTTGTACCAGGTTTAACAGAACATGGGAGTAAGTTAACCTCACTTGATGATCAGCAAGCAGCAATTGGTAAAGAGTTTGCACTTTATGAAGGAACAATAATTCCGCGTTCTTCCTCCGTTGCTTATTGTCAAGTAGTTCTCTGCAACATAAATGTCAAAGTAAAATGACACTAGACGCCATTTGCAAAACTTATGGGACATTTACATTATGAAACTACTTTTGCCCCACCATTTATTTCCTCTTCTTAGCGTTAGTTAGGGATATCCTTATTCGTACCTTGGCCAGAACAAGGTAGTGGTCCGAGTCAATGTTGGCTCGCTGTAACGGTCGGACTATACAAAACTGTAGGAGTGCCTTGCGTCCGTCGGGATCAATCTTGTTGGGGCTGGATTAATCAGGTCTGCTTATGAATATCTGGATGGATATACCGTGTGCTGGCTACAAGAACCTTTCATCCTGACATGAAATCGATTAGCCTCAAACCGTTGTCGAAGATATTGACGTGTAGTCTATTTTTACTGACGATTCTACCAAAGATGTCCTCCTTACCAAGCTTTGCGTCAAAGTCACCTATGACTATTTTAACATCACGCTTAGGTCTTCAGAATGCTGCAATAAAAATCGTAGCAGGTAATGACTTCAAATAATGACTCTCATAACCCCCAATCAGGTTGCTGGCACCCGGAAAAGGGCATATTCCTCTAAGTTAAGGGTTGTGCGTATTACGTAAAACCCTAACGTTACGAAACAATATCCCTAGAAAAAGACCGGTTAACTGTTGACAACCCTGAAAAATGAAACGAAAGTACGACGACGTTTGGATCTGCACAAGTTCTTCTTCGAATGATTTCCAACAATATATATTGTGGGAACTTTAACACTAAGGTGTTTATCTTTATTCGAAAAAGCAAGGAGTACATTTTATTCTCCATTTCTATAGTTTTGAGTGATGCAACTATTAGCTGAAAAGGCTTATCCCTTAGGTATAGAGGAATTCAGATAGATGGAAAACTTTCCAGATTTTTGGCCGTTCCAAAAACCGCTTTCCTTGAATTGTCAACAATGTCAATTCTCCTCACATTTTACGTAAAAACGTCATCCATGTTACGCCTGAAAATTCTAGCATTTTACAGGCTTGGACAATAGTGGATTTGTGATTAGTTTAAGGGATTGCAAAGGGATTAGTAGAGTTTGCAATTTATGTTAGATAAAACAAGTTCCTTAGAATATTCCGCGTTTAATAAGCGCAGTTCATACCTTCTATCATACTACAATTGATCTGGAACGTAAATTTAAATGAATGAATTTATTTCAAGCTATGTATGCACATATACTTTGGAATTCAACAAACTCCGCAGTTTATAGTGAAATACTGACGTCAGATCATTAAGTAGTCTTAATTAGCTGATCTTCTGTATACGCTCCATAAACAGATCTACCATACAACAATCTGATTCTCCTTTATGACACACAACACGTACCTACAAAGAGCTCGCAATTTGCCGAAACACAGGTCACAAGACAAGATTGGATCACTTTGCTTAGCCTACATTCAGTTGCCTTCCCGCCATCTAAATACTCTCTATATTGTAGTTCAGCTAAACAATTTACATCTAAAACTATTGTCCGAAAAATTTAATTCAATTAAAGTCGCTTTATGATGGAAAACACAAAACATGACAAACTAACAAGCAACACAATGTGCCTTGTATTCTGTCTTGTGTAAGCTATTTAGAGCAAAATACCCCACGACAGCATGACGAGCTTCAGAGTGCAAGCACGAGAATATCTTAGATACGCTATGTCAGATACATTCTGGGCTTGTGCTCCGCTGTCGCCCGTCCCTGCCATTCTAAATACATTCTATACTATCAGTCCCGCGGCTGTGCCAAGTAACAAGCAATTATATGTATATTCCAACAAACTGGAAGGCGACAGCACGAAAGAAACAATATAAAAAGTAATAATACAAAACAAAAACGATCTAGCAATGATTTCTAGATACTCGAACAAGTACAAACGGGTAGTTGTAGTACCTACTAAATTTTCATAATACAAACACAACTGGGTACCAGTATTATATAAAAGATGAACGAATCACGCCGCTCAAAGTGCACAAACATTAGAACTAGAAGTCAGGGTAATTAAAGATCGACTTTATTCAAACAGGCACTCATTTGCTATCGCCTGAGGTGCTTTAATCTCAGATTCCAGTGATTGTTCATCTTCGTGGAATGCACGACCAAACATTCGAGTATGTATTTAATATCCAACAGCAACACAAAAAAAACCGGGAGAAGAGATTAACTTTTGAACTGATGATAATGTTTACTTACCTCCTTTGCGCATTTATCTAAGCAGTTGGCGATGATCTCATCGTATCCACTCTGATCATGCAACCAAGAATCCAAAGCTTGAGATGTATCCGAAGTCGTATTTTGGTCCGCCCCCGATACCGTAAGCGAACACAAATTAATAACAATCAACGATATTGCGAAGAAAATGTGTGATACGGGTATAAACACTGAACCGTTGCTTCTGAAGATTGGCTTGACAATTATAAAGCCGATCAAACGACGCATGGCTAAATTGTGTGGTTATTTAAATTTTAAGCCAGTTCAGGAGACTTCTCTAACCTCGGCCTGATTGTTTTAAACAAGACTTGACACAAATTCCAAAGCGATCTTCACTAATCTTCAATGGGTTTCTGTTTCAGTGATCTTTAATCATCATAATGATTAGCATTTTGTATCGAAACTATCACGGATCACTGGATAACCACATTTTGGTAACGTTGGCACTTTGAATGGCATACGATTCGCTTCGCTTTTTTTTTTTGGATTCAATACGCACACGTAAGTTCAGGAAACCGGCTACCTTACAGATACTAGTAAGATCGTGCTTAGAAAAACAATACACACGAGTCGTAATTATGAATATAAATTTGAAATATCTAATTGACTGTCTGGCTGGCTGACTGACGATATTGCAGACCAGCAACTGAACCTTATACACTCAAACCTTTAAGATACGAACCACGCCCGTGTATAATGTACGGTGGTCGGGTCGCAACTGATTTCAATTTCAATTTGCTGTAGCATGGATATGATAATCGTGCAAGTCAAGTTGTTGTTGTTGCTGTTGTTGTTGTTTTTTTTTTTTTAATGAAAAGAAACCTCTAAGTTGTTGTCGTTTTCGTCGTTTTCACTGCCGTCGGTCGTCGTTGCCATCAGATATAGCCAACACCGCCGTCAAGTGGAACTTGGATGGCATGCATGGAGGCAGATACTTGCACGGATACGGATGAGCAAACACCATAACGACTATGTAATATAGCATGTCATGTGGGTGGTACAAATGATGATGACGTTGAAGATTCTCGCTACATGTGTTGATCATAGCAACTAGACACTCCAATCCATTGAGTCAGGGGTTTTTAATTTTTGACGATATTCCCCCTGAGTCTTGGAGACTTAAGGTCTACTCGTAAACCATTTCCAATGGCTGACTTTGACTTTGAACGAAAGCGGAAATCTGATCACTTTGCGATCACTCGAGCTAAGAGGTGGCACTTAAGTTCAGGAATACTCGTATTTTGTGGTTTTCATGTTTTCATTCATAAAAATGCGTTTTAACTGGAAGACATATTTTGCCTTATTTTCATGTAGTCCTTCGTATGTTTTCGACTGAGTGATTTTCATGTTCTGAGTCTGAGTTCTGTTGTGGACACGATCACATGACTGTTTGCATTGTTTGCTGTTTTTGTCCCCCACCCCTTGAAGTAATAGGATTTTTTGGAAATCTCGTTTGTCCAGTTTTTGAATATTTTCGTGCTGCATTTGTAAGTAGTACTCTTATCGGTTTGACTACCTTTGTTTGTGAAAGTTTGTACTTATCGATACTTAATTGCTGGTCGTAAAGATACATATCGTAACACTGGTTGTGGTTGAGTATCTTCCCGCCTACCTTTTTGAGATCAACAACTTTTTATGGCTGTTGACGCGTACAGGTAGGGACAGTGGTAAATCTGCTCACTGTCGGTGGAAATGGATCGATAAATTGGTTCTCACGGTAATTAACAGGGATCGGTTTTGTAGGTTAACCCATTGATATTTACTCACAAAATAATCATTGGCAAAGGCTGAGTGAAATGTGCCCTCTTATACAGATTTCCGTTTGCAGTTCCAGTTCCAGTTGCAAACGCATAACTGATATTTTTGCTCCGTTTTGTGACGGCTGTCGGGTGAAGTTATTGTTTGATCACAAAAGTTCACATTGAGTATGTAACTCGATGGGATCTATGAAGTCAAGCGCCAAGCAACATTTGGAAGAGAGTCAGCTTACCTTCTTCATCATCGTCTTCACTACATAAATTTTAGAATCGAGAGACCTAGGTGGTAACTCAAATCTGATCACGCAATGTCTCTTATGGATGAATGTACCACTTATGAGGTTAGTTAAATTCTGTAGGCCGCTTGGCTAAGAGTCTTTACATTTGTGTGATCTAATTATTTTTCATTCGCTCTATACTCGTACAACGAAACGTGACAAGGGCCTGAACTTCTTTTGCTTTTTGGACTGGATTTTCCAAGGACTCTCATTGAACATAGCAAAACCACATGATTTGTTCAAACTAAAATTTTTCCACTATCATGAAGTGGAGGCCTTCGCAGAAACATGTTCTTCTAACAACCACTCATGTCATTATCATATCCACTGCTCTCATTTTTCACTTGAACTTCCCGTACGTCGTCCAACACTTCGATGCGGACTGCTTAGCGGCAGTAACTTTTATGATAAATTTTTTGCAGCATTTTCTTGATTCAGCTTAGACGATGATAGCCATAACTTCCAACTTCCGTCCAGAACGAAGTAAGGACAACAATATCCAAGTTGAAATCCAACAAACGCTTACCGGTCGAGATATTCAAAGCTGCTGGAAATGAGTTTATGGAGAACATACATCAACTCATCTTCATATCTGGTCGGAAGAGTGTATACGAGTACATACATATGTCGGATGAATGAAATCTCAGCATCGTTTACCTGATCCACAAGAAAGGACACTCGCTCTTATACAACTATAGAGGTATAGGTCTCCCTAACATTGGATACAAGATCTTATCTGCTATATTAGGTGAACGTCCAAAATTCTACGTCGACGACCTAATTGGTTCCTGTCAGTGTGGTTTCAGGCCAGGAAAGGCCACAGTCCACCAAATTTCCATAACCCGGCAGATTCTGGAAAAAATTCAAGAAGTCCAGATTGATACCCACCACCTTTTCATCAATTTTACGGCAGCATATTCCATGGTTTACAGAGATGAGCTATATAGAGCTATGTCTAGTTTTAGTTCCCCTTCCAAACTCGTTCTTCTCTGCAAAATGACGATTGAGAACGCCCGCTGCTCCGTCAAAGTCGGTAACGACTTAACCGATACCTTTGATGTTAAAAAAGGTGTTAGGCAAGGCTGTGATGAGTTGTGATGTGGATTCTTGTCACAGTCGACGACTATAATTTCGAAGTAGTAAAGGGCTTTGTCCATATTGACTCTGCTTTAAATTCTGCCAACAATATCTAATCAGAAATAAAACGAAGAATCACTCTTGCCAATTGCTGTTTCTTTGGTCTGAAAAGGTCCTATCCCGAAAAAGTAAGGAGACTCTACATAAGACCTTGATCATCCCAGTTCTACTTTATGGCGCAGAAGCATGGATGAAGATATCTTCACTCGAGGGAAAAATCCTTCGAAAAATATTGGGTCCCGTTTGCGTTGACGGGTTTTGGAGGAGCAGATTCAACGACGAACTACGAGTATATGGGCTGTGCGAACTAGGATTTTGAGAGTGAATGGACACTAATGTTCGGAGACCACATCTTAGATGCCGCGCATGTGTAGGAGACGATATTAACCGCCTTAGAGGCAGTTAGCTAAGGCTCCGGCTAATTGGAAATGCTTGTTAGTTGAAGCCCAGGTTCGCCTCGAATTGTAGCGCCACCTAAATAAGTAGCTTTGGTTCAACTTTCTTATTGTGCCCTTGAGCTGCCTTAAATTAGTAGAAATAATCACAATCATAAGCAAGGGTTGTTTAGATTACTCGGAACTCAGAATATTCCAGGAAGGTGTCCACAAAAATAAGAGAACAAGAAATATATAAAAAGGCTGTATTTTCAATTGCACGGATACTAGCTTACTTTTTTGATGATATATTTGATTAAAGCTGCTCTGACTTATTGTACATACAATCCACTCATTGTTTCATTGTTATTAGTAAACAGAAGAGGTCCACACGGAGGATGGAGAACCAAGGCATACAGCGCCATAATATCTAAAGGCTATGCACAAATTAATAGACCCTACAACAATTTTTCTTATCACAGGGTAAGCACTTAACATAGAGCAAGTAAGCACAATGACATAAGAGTATGCTTCAGAAATGAGAAAACTTTCTACATTCCCAGCAGCTGCTGAAAATTTTCAAAACATCCTTGCACAAGAATTACGGGTACATTCGGGATGAAAATAAGTTGGATAGAAAGCATCTAATACTGTCATAATAATCATCAGATTACTGGATATCTCTTGATGGCTGAACCACTAATCGACTGACTGGCGCTAGATATTCGTCAAGCATGCGAACATTCAGAACGGCCATAATCATTATTATGCCTTCCAATAACTATAGAGAGCAGAACGTCTAAAACTTTTATGTACAGCACAAGATTGCTCGTTGCAGTATAAACTCCGATACGGCGGAGTGGAAAAACAGACCAAATCCTTACGCCACTTTGTTAAATACTGAAAAAGATCAAGTCGTTTTAGGTCGATACGGTGAACATCTCCTCAGTATTTCCAAGGCAGATTACGACAACATTTTTCGAGCTCCATGAAGTAATGGTCAACTTTGTTATACCGAAAAAGCTGATCCAGTTTTTTGCACAACACAACAGCTAAGCTTATTCAGGAGCCTTCGATTGAAAAATACTCGGTCAGATATTCGATCCTATTTGTAACTTAACACTCAAGTGGGTATGAATGAATACACTTATAATGCCTCAGCATGAGTTAGTTTTTTGAAAAATGGGATAGAAAGTGAAAGAAAGACGTTTGGGCTCAGTGGTTATTTCGCTCCATGGCTGGCATCCAACGTTTAAGGGAAGACTAAATTCTTAGTGGAAGCTAACTTGTTGTTGATTTCTAGTCAACTATTCATCTTACTTGTTCATTATTCTAGTTGCCTGAAGAAATTAATGTTTTTCGGGCGCGGTTGGGATTCTAACACCGAACCCTCCGATTTGGAAGCCAGTTTACTACCAATTGAGCCACGGCCACAAAGTAGAAAGAGCAACCGCATCCTGTATGAGTTTTACTTGTATATGAATGCAAGTGTAGTCATGAAGGCAGGAAATCCGTAAACTAATGGATTTTTAATTCTCAGTCACCTAGTTCGAGCTCAGCCGATGTATTGTAAGGATGAAGAAGGCCAAGTTATGAGTGTCTTAATTTTGTTAGATAGAGAAGTAGGAAAGTCACTGGAAGAGCATTAACTTTCATCTTTTCAACCAAGATGTTGTCCATTGTATTCCTTCTATGTGCCTTTTATTTTAATTTCTCAGTCTTTCGTAGAAAGATGAGTAGGCGCTTTAGTGATAACGTGCCTATGGTACCATCACTCAGCACATCAGCGCAGATTATGACGTATACTCATAGAGATAGTGCTCCACGATGTCCTCATCACTCTCGCACCAAACATCTTAGGATGTTGTATAGGTGACACAGCACACTTCGGTGCTTAGCAAAAACGTAGTGCCCTGTTACGACGATGTTAAGCAGTCTCCAATTTGCTGGTGACCTATGCCATCTACCGTTATGCTCACACGAAACTAAACTGACAATTTAAGCACTAATCGAGAACGCAGGAGCAGTCCCAACGCAGGTGCTAAGAAACTCGCCTCTTAGGCTTGTTTATCAAGCTCATCAGTGATTTCATGTCCTGTGATCCCATTGTGAACTGTGCTGCAAGCAAAATTAGACAGTCGGACGTCTATTTTTCCACTCACTGTGTTGTATACAGTAGGAGGAGAGGTGAGTTCTTTGCAACCTCTGAACGACGGGAGAGAATGAGAAACTTTTCATGAACTGAAACTTTCAATTTCGAAGGTTTGTCATAGCCCGCGAAAAGGTGGTGTCGTTAAAAAAATAAATAACTTTTTCAATTTTGGACAAGATTTGAATCAAAACCATCTTGCGTTGCAGTCGGGAAGCCTCGCCACCAACTACTCCCGCTACTGCGATGAAAGCACGGATTTTTCTATGACTTATAGTCATGTAATACTATTATACAATAATAATACATATAATACAATTCTTCAAATGAAAGTTAAATAGTGCTGGTTTTAGGCCATGAAAGTCCACCATAGATCAAATTTTAACATTACGGCCGATCTTAAAACAAACCCCAATCGAGGAACATCACCTTTTCCTCGATTTTAAAGCCGCATATGATAGCATCTCTAGAGACAAACTATAAAAGGGTCATGTCTTGTTTTGGCCTCGCTGCCAAGCTTAATGACAAAACCGAGGCCCTCAATGTCAGAAAAGGACTTAAACGAGGTCATGGGTTGTCATGTAATTTTTTCAATATTCAATATTGTCCTGGGCCACCATGTTTCAAAAGTCTATTCAGTTACTCGCATACGTTGTTAACCTTGGCATAATGGGAGTAACACAGCTATCAGTGGTGCATTTGCGACTATTGAAGCAGAAGCAGCAAAGATGTTGTTAACAAAAGGGGACACACAACATCGATGCCTAGGACAAAACGCCTCATAATACAGCTACAACTTGAGGTTGTGAAGACTGCATTAACTGGAGAGGCATACTATCTGGTCCATCCCAAACTGTAGCGACATCTAAGTAAGTAAGTAACTGCTGACTTATAATGCAATGAAATGATCTCCATACTTTTTAGTGAATGGGTGGATAACTGCTTAGCTTTGCTGTTTCAATTCCTTCTAATATTATTTTCAAATTACTTCCGAATCCTTTCCGTTTTAAACATATGAAAACCATGTTTAGCATTCGCAGCTGCATGTGCTTCTTTTACTAATTTATGGGATAAGGCCTACTCGCCTAAGCTTATTGTATATGAAGTGAAAGCCCGACCGTGGTATTTCGGATACTACCGGGCTTTAATTGTCCTTTTTCAAGGCTTTTTAAGACTTATTCATGCCTGATAGTGTGAAAGGTTGTCGATCAGGTGAGCCGCTCTTCTCCTGAACCTATTTAGCAAAAATGCGAAATGCGACAATGTGATCAAACTCATCCTCATCACTTATTCGTAGTTTGGGCTTTGGATAGAAGTGGATAAAATAAAATTGTAGTTTTATTTGTCGATTCAAATCTTTATACAAAGAGTACACAAATACATGTACATATGCTAGTCAGCAACATTAGCACCGTCTGACATAAACAATTCTCCCACAACGAGTGCGAATTCTAACATATCGGCATCTTCGTCTATATGCCGCTGAAGTCCCACCATTCATTCTATCTTCGATCTATTAGTATAAGAAAATTATCCAAATATTTTAAAGTAAATACATTTTCACTTACAGCAAGAGCTAGTTTTTCTTCTATAGGTGGCAGATCTGCGAAAACTTCAGTTAAATCCGCACCTGCATCTTCCGGAACCATATTGATATCCTCTAATCTGGAACCTGAGGTTTTTGAGAATTCCCTAGCTGAATGCCCACGGGCTAGAGCAACTAATGCTGATATAACAATAATTCTGAACAACATTTTTACGACGCTAGTAAAACTAACCGTCTATTCGGTATCTTGATTCAAACTACAGATAAAGATTTCTAACGACAACTGTTTTACGTATAGAATATCAGATATGGCAATTGATTGGAATTGGAAAGGGGGGGAGCTTCACGGAAATACATATGTCATTAATTACAACTGATTCACTGCCATTGTTTTCGGTTTACAATACTTTTAATAGAGAAAGTACGCTTTTGATAAGGCGTGTATGGACACATACGTTTGTTACTGTGATGTCATTTCGAGTGGTATGTGATATATTTACATTGCATGACTTGTTAGTACTTTTCCAATCCCCTGTGACTTGATATTACCCTCACCATCAAAGGCATTAATTGGACTCATTCAATATTGTAATGCCTGGAAGATGGGATTTGTTATTTTTTGTCATGCTTACGCTTGTAGTGAATGGAAGAGTATTAGAGAGCGTAAAGTAGTGGCCGGGAGAAGCAACAATTTTGGGTCCTAGCCAACTTTCAAAGGTGTCTTTGTCAGACCATAGGCCCATCGAATTCCAAATGGTTCGATATTGCTGAAGAAGAAATATCCTAGGAAACCCAGCTGGATATACCATAAAAGGAGGCAAATCTTCGTGATTATATTGTAATTGTGAAGATACTCGTAAAAGCACCATTGGTTAGCCTGAGTGCAACACGAAGGGTTTCATGCTGTTTTTCTAACTTGGAAAGGAGAATAAAATATCATATCAAAAAGATCCCGGAATTTCAGAAAATTAAAAATACAAGTTTATTCATCTAAATCTATATTGTCCCGTTGGGTGGTATTTGTTGCATTTTTCGTCAAAAAATTACGAATAATGATGGCACTGTGCGACGGTGCGTTATCATGGTGCAAAATCCACGAGTTTTCTGACCACAATTCTGGTCTCTTTCGGCGAATTGCTTCACGCAAACGTCTCATAACGCCCAAATAATACTCTTTGTTTACTGTCTGGCCTTCTGGCAAAAATTCATGATGCACTAAACCGTTGCAATCTATGAAAACCGTGTGTATTGCCTTCTTTTTTGACTGAAAACGACGTGGTTTTTTTGGTTTCGTCTCATTTGGTGAACGCCATTCACTTGCCTGATGTCTGGATCATTTGGACTTTTTGTTCCCTTCTTTCTTTAGAATCTATAGATGTTTGCTCTTTACCAAATCATTCGTTTGGTATTTGTTGGACTTGAATTTAGATATTGCCTATCAGAACCGCCTCAAACTCCTCAATATGAATTCGTTAAAAGAACGTAGGAATATAGCTGACATTCTTTTTATTCATCGACTGCTCTCAGGTTACATCGACTGTGCATCCATTTTCAATGGAATGGTTGCAGAAGAGCCTTTGATCAGTCAACTGTAGTGTTCCCATAGTGTTCAACATTGGATGTCCAATGTTAACGACCGTAGCAAACGAAATAAGGACAATGATCATCGGATCTGAATGCGGAATGTTCGGACCTTTAACAGGCCACGTGCAACCAAACAACTGGCAGAGGCCCTTGATAAAAAGCTGTGACATCTACTATGGTGACTAAAGAACAGAAACATTGCTTATTCGAATGGGGATTTGTCATACGCGGCAGACTTTGACAATAAGTTTTGAGCCTCCACGTGAGTGAGCATAATAATATGCGCTCATACTCCCGCGGAAGAAGAATTTTAACCCGAAGACAGGAAAGAAGAACATTTTTGGTAAGACAACATAGCCTACAGAACACCACTCTGGCAATGTATTATACGAGTACTTCGGCACACTAAATTTGCTGCGGAACGAAATGTCACTATAGCGGGTACTTGCTATGCAAGGTTTACCAAAAGGTAAAAAGAACGTTCCAAGGCTACAATACCCATACAGAAACCTGAAGGGATCTAGAAGAAAATCTTGTAAGATAGTAGAATCATAGTCAGTGCTGAGAATGTGAAAACAATCTCTTCTGCTGACTATATAACGACGACAAAGATCAACGTACCACCGTCAGGCAGAATATACAATTCAACTTTAGAGGTATAAGTTTGTTCAACCTACAAGATCTTATCTTCCTTATCTTATTGTGTGAACTTCTAAAACTCTTCACCGACACCCTGTTTCTATTAGTATAGCTAATTTTCACGTTCTTGCAAGTTTTGGGAAAACCTGAAGAAGTCTAAATCGATATCATCTTCCTTTAACCGATTTTAAGGCCGCATATAACAGTGTTTAAAGAGATGAGATACGAGTACATAGGGAATAGTTTCAGCATCTCTTCAAAATTCGTTTGTCTCTGCAGAATGGCGATGGAGAACACTCACTGCTACAACTTAACCGAGATGTTTGATGTCAAAAAATATTTTAGACATTTGTGATGCGATGTCAAGAATTGTGCGGAACTCACAAGCAAGCCGACACTGGCGGCACAATCGTACAGAAGGGGTCCTCAATTGACTTGAACTGGAGGTAGTTAGCTAAGGACCGAACTAATTGGGAAGGATTGTTAGTTGATTTCCAGGTTCACCTCGTTTTGATGTAAAGTACGAGTGAGTTCATGTACTCGTAATAGTAGTTACACCAGGCCAATGGATGGTCAAATCCAATCGACCATCATCCAAGTCATTTGATGAAATTTATAGACTTCGTTGCCATTCTTGTGGCAATTATTTAAAAAAAAATTTATTTTGGAATTCAATTCAGATTACATATTTACTAAATGAATTCATACACAAACACGCGTATTCCCGAACTCCTTGCTCTTAGGTACTCACTTGAGGAATTTTCGTTTTAATGACCCTCTCTATAATTTGAGTCTTTAAGTTAAGTGTTAAAATAAAAATTAAAATCAATTATATATTAAATTAAATCGAAAAATAAATAATGTACTTACGACCATATTTTGCATAGCTTTTGCGTGCTGTTCAAATTGCTCTTCTGGTTTATGTTCACCCATCTGATTTTTTAAGAAATCTTGTATATTACCAAATATAGATTCAAAGGGACTATTTTCAGGATTTTGTAATGGAGCTGCAGATATGATTACTATGAGGAATAGGAAAATTAGTAACTTTGGACTCATTTTACAATATTAGCAAGTGCTTTATAACTTTCAACAGAGAGGCAGAATAAATCAAATGTTTTAAGTTAAACAGAAGCTGCTGCTTTAAATAGTGCATCGTGAGATTAAAGCTGCTTTCTTATCATTAGTAGAGTTTTCCAAGTGACTAGGAAAGGGTCAGAGATAACATAGATTATATATCGCTATTGATGATTTTAGTAGCTTATCTCTTTTAAGT
This sequence comes from Volucella bombylans, assembly GCA_949129095.1. Lineage (NCBI taxonomy): Eukaryota > Metazoa > Arthropoda > Insecta > Diptera > Syrphidae > Volucella > Volucella bombylans. The sequence continues at coordinate 87,879,642 of OX422143.1, forward strand.
ATATATGCATACATGCAGTATTCGCATTCATGCTAATTATTCAGAATTCCGTTCGAAAAGAGAAGAGTGAGTCTTGAATAAGGGCCTGACGTAAGCGAAAGAATGCACTTTTAAAAAATAAATACGTAAGTAAGTTCTCCATTAAATGCAAAGAAAGCATTGTTACGCAAATAGCATATGGGCCGACTTAATTCACGAAAGGATCTGTGAATAATATTAATGATTAAATACAAATTTCTTAATTTAAGTTTAAGAGTTTGACGTTATGGAACTTGTTATAAATATATATAATATATTTGGAACAGTGTTCCAAATAAAGACACCTGCAAATGTATATGCCCATCTCTATCAAATTTTCAAAATAAAAAATGGACTTCTTCCTGTAACCTCATTGCAGTCGAACTTCTTTTTCTTCTTTCACGTGAAACCTTTTTAGACCCTTTGGACCCTTTTGTAGACATGTTAAATAAAAGGTTATAATCACCTATCAAAATTATGGGAAAACCAAAGAAACTCGAAGGGAGAAGCAATTACGATGAGTGGAAATTCAAGCTTATCTTGGCACCAAAGCTCCTGGAAGTGTTTCGACGGCGCAGAGACAGAGACAATTTCTTGGCTATACAAAATCTAAATCTATTGCTCTCACCAGCACCAGCACTCACAACTGCCAAGAAAGCCTCGAAATTTGTATGTGGTGCGGTCGAAAATAAAGGTATTGGGCTGTGGATTTACTCAAACATTTGGTCGGGCTGAAATAGGTTGATTACGCATCGGAAGACTATGTCCGCATGGTAGACTATGTCCACAAAATGAAGCTGATGCCGACAAAAGTTAAGAAAGCTGGTTTGGAAAACGGTGACGAAGTCGTTGCAGCTCCTTCTACTGGCAAATCTTCCAGACGAATATCGCCCAATGGTTAGTTATGGCCATCGAAAATTCTATACCTAAAATGTCAACAGACTTTGTGCAAAATCGGTTACTCCAAGAGGTACACATAGGTCGGAGATGGGAAATGCAGCAGTCCTATTTACAAAAAAGAAGGTAAACAACATCAAAAAAAGAAGCAACAATATAAAAAGAATGGGAATAAATCAGTGAAGTGCTACGTTTGTGACGAGTTAGGTTATTTTGCCAACAAATGGCCAAATAAAAAAAAAACAAGAACTATTTCTCTGTTCCTTTGTGGCTCAAAGAAACTCATCGAATGAGTGGTACATTGACTCTGGTACATCAGCACACATGATGATGGGTGATTTTGGTTTCACGAATGTACGCGATTCTCTCAAAAAAGAAATAATTGTGGGCGATAATACTTATCTGCCTGTGAAACGTACTGGCAATATTAAAATGTCAGTTAGTCAAAACAGTACCCCACAAAAAGAAAAAGTGAAATAGTGAAATATGTTCTACATATTTCTGGCATTTGTGCAAATCTTTTGTCCGTAAGCCAGATTGCAAAGCACGGTAACACCTTCTTAAAGAGAGCTGTAGAATTTTCAATGCAAACAAATCATTGATTGCAACGGCTCCGCTTATCAGTGATCTTTATAAATTAAACTGTTTTATGGAGAAACCATCAACAGCAATGGTTGCAATCGGCAAATCAATTTGGCATCATCGGCTGGGGCACACTTGTGTCTACAACTTGGAGAGAGTACAAAAATCAGTGACTGGTGTGGAATTTGCTGGCGGAGAGGAACTGAAGTGTAAGGTGTGCATTAAAGGCAAACAAACTCGAGCCTCATTCAGTGCATCTATGAAGGTGCTTGAAATTATTCACAGTGACGTCGCATTCATACCTGTGCGTTCATTTGACGGAGCTAAAATAAATCGTTTGTCGCTTTCGTTGACGATTTCAGTCGCAAAGTATTTGTGTACTCTATGAAACACAAAAGCGAGGTGTTTGAGATTTTTAAAACCTTCCAAAGTTTCGTGGAGAACCAGCAGGACTGCACAATAAAAACATTACTTACTAATAATGGCACCGAATACTGCAACAAACAGTTTGAAGCAATCAACACGGCTCATGGAATATTACACCAACGAACAGTACCATACACACCGGAGCAAAATGGGGTGGCTGAGCGGATGAATCGCTCCATAACTGAAAATATCAGGTGTATGCTTCTTGACAGCGAATTAAGGGGCTGTTTTTGGGAAAAAGCAGCAGTGACAGCAGTGAATAGAATTTCTTGACGTGGCATGGAAGATGAAACCCCAGATTTCTTAAACTCATCGCCATAAATTATCACCTAAGGCAATCGAGTGTACTTTGGTAGGATACAGCGAGCAGGCAAACACTTACCGACTGTATGATCTAAAAACCATAAAGGGCATAGTCAGCAGATATGTCACCTTTATCGAGACTTATGGAAATCATGTTACTTTGAAACATATCAATTCTAATCGTTCCCCTTTTTCTCCCAGGGTTTAAAGCGTAAATGATAGTCATGTAAACGATAGTTCGGGAAGCGACTCGAGCGGCGATAGCGACTTCAGTGAGGCTAAGACGAGACCGGCATGCGTCATTGGTGCGAGTTCTCCGGGCGATTCGAGCTCTAGGTTGAATAATTCTGATGTTATTTTAATTGACACATATATGACCCAGATCGAACTCAACGACACTACCGACGATAATTACATTGTGGTAGACGAATTCAGTGAGGCCATGGACAGATTGAATTCGTCTCACAATTCCGTCGCTGAGACTGACTTCGACGTTGCTACCAGTGAGCTCTCAGTTATTCCATGCCCGACCGTAATGGAAAAAGATTCAAGTTCGAGGTATACAGCAGAAATGCTCAATGCACTTAGTCTGTATGCGATGCTATGGCGGTAGCTACGGGGGACATATGTGAGCCAAGTCTTGCAACGAGAAAAAAGAGTGGGAAGCGGCAATTCACGCCGCGTTAGAATCCCTAAGGACCAATAATACTTGGGAATTGTGCAACACACCTGACAAACGAAACGCGATTGATTGTAGGTGGGTATACAAAGTGAAGCGGAACGGGCCTGGTGCTATTGATCGGTATTGATTATGATGAATCTTACTCGCCTGTGGCATTCTACGCATCCATTTGTTTCCTTTTGGCGATGGCAATCAAATTCACGATGCTTATACACCAGATGGATACCGTAACCGCTTTCCTTCAAGGTGAGTTAACTAATGAACTTAATATACGTCAACCAGAAGGCTTTGATGACAAATCGGGGAGAGTATGTTGTTTGAAGCGAGCACTATACGGCTTAGAGCAGTCAAGGCGTGTGTGGAATGACAAGCTGAATGATGTGCTAGTGCGACGAATGAAATTCAAGCGGTCATCGGCTGATCAATGCCGTTTACACGGCTGATCAATTCTTGCCGTGTGGATCGATGACATTATGATGTTTGTTATTATAAGTTTAACTATCTTAAGAATAATACGGTTTCTTTTTTAGTTCCGCAGTTCGTTCCCCTGCTTATAGCAAAGCCGATTAAATACGGAGAAATATTATTCTCATCGTATGGTCATCTAAGATAAGCCTGAGGTGCATTAACATCTAATGAGACTACTCGGAGCTTGTACGCGTGGTCGGGTTCCTGAAATAAGGATGAAAGGAGAATAGTGTCCCGTTATCCGATATTAATATATTTACTACGAAAGGGAATAGAAATATTTGGGTAAATGTTCAACTGTCGAGTAACCATATGCTTTAAAGAAATTAACTACGTATCGAAAGCGCAATGGCAGGAAATAATTTCGAACTACAAAACGTATTACGGCAACGTACGAGTATTGTGTGCGTTCAAGAAACCAGTTGACGATATATAGGAAACAGGACTCGTCACTTGAACTTGCAAACGCAAGCTTATAAATTGTATAATTGCAAAAAGGAATTGTATAATTGCTGTCATCCTGACAGCTAAACTCTTAGATAAGGCTCAATCGCAATGGCAGTGGCAGAAAAAAATGTTTTGGGCGAGATATCGATAATTTTTTAAGAAGAATGTCAAAGGTTGATGGATGTAATGTATCAGAGAAATATCAACGCATTCGGCATCAAGCACTGGCATAAGTTAAATAAGGAAAGAGGCCGGCTGTGGGCGTTAAATTTGCAAAAAAGGTATAGGGAACAGCTTCGATTAGAAGCGTGTCGAATCGGAACATCTCGGTGGACAATTGATAACGCTATTTTGCGAAATAATGCGTCACGAGAATTTATCGTGCAGTAAAGTTCTTCCTGTATTAGCTCTCTTTTGGGTTTTCATCGGACCAAATACAAAATTTTTGCTTATTAACGTATCAGCTGAGATGAAAATGGACCGTGTGACTGAAGATGAATTTCTTTGAAAAAATTTCATCAAGTCATGTTTGCTCGTGAAACCAATCGGTGAACGTACGGTGCTAGAAATTGTCTAGAGGCTTCACTTTCACATAGGGCAGCAATATTTTCCGCTGAGCGGCTTCTACGAAATGATGATTTCACATCTGCTACAAAAACAAACAAGGCAAACGAAGGCTATGGAGGAGTTCTAGGATGGAGATGTTATCCGTCGGACAAATACAAACCCCCCAGAGGAGTACTGAGAAAAACGCAACAGATAAAACTACTTATGGAAATGTTGGAGGATGGTAAGAGGGGTTCTATCGACAACCGATGAGAGATGCCATCGAATCGAGCAAAGTGCTCCAAAACGAATGCTGCAGCTGAAGGAGAGGACCCTAGACTGGAAATGGAGACAAAATCCCCCTCCAGCTGATGGGAATAAAAAGCCTCGAAGCAAAGCGCTGAAATAGAGCGAGAGGAACAAAATTTCGAAATATCATAACCCCAAGCCCCAAAAAGCCGCCAAATCAGCCACAAATAATGGCAACAACACTTAGACAAAGGTCATAAAAAAAAAAAAAAATAAAGCCAAGAAGCAAGGACTCACGAAGAAGAAAACTCGGAGAGCGCAGCGTTCAAAAGGAAGAGCTGATTTTCAAGAACGACTAGGCACGAAGCGACCTAAAAAAGGCGATCAAAGAAAGTGAAACTAGATGATGCATGCGCCTGTGCGACGGAGTGGACGTAATGCCTTTAGGCACGGCATGCAGAATTATAATAAGGGCAATATGTCTCCGTAATTATCATATCCAATAATGCTAAAGACTATAGCAGGGCACTTATTCCCAAGAATAAACTCTGCGCAACATAATAAGAGAACCCGGCACAAAGGCAATTCCTATAATAACACTAGACAAATTTTTCAATGCATGCAAGAAGATGCATGCTTCCACCCGATGGCATCCCAAATAAGGCAGTTACAGCTGTCGTTCAAAAGAGACAAGACAAGTTTATAACAACGATGCAAAAGTGTCTGAAAGAACAGTGGAAGCTGCAACATTTTCCACTCTTACCAAAGGGAAACAAACCACATGGAGAACCAGCATTATATCGTCCAATATGTCTACTGGACACACTGGGAAAAATACTTGAACGGATCATAGATGATAGAAAAGGGAGCATTATCAGATTAACGGTTTAGATTCAGAAATCGTGGTTCGCTGTCGACGCCATAAAAGCGGTGTTAAACATAGCAGCCGAAGCAATAAAGGGAGAAAGATGGCGATGAGAAACAAAGGAATATTGTGCATTAGGAATTTTGGTCATATATAGCCAGAATGGATATATCACACTCCTTGCAAAAGATTGTATCCAGCTGCCTCACCAATAGAAGGTTGAGATATGAAACCGACGAAGTAAAAACGTATTAAAATCTTCGCGACACTCTCACAAAGAGGTCCATACTCTTCAATGTTATGTACGATAGAGTTCTGCAATTAACACTGCCACCAGGAGTAAAAATAATCAGATTCGCTTACGACAACGCCATTGTAAATGCTGTGAAAAATATTTGCGAGATAGAGTCAGCTACGAACAATGCAATTGACCGTGTCAAAGACTGGCTTATATCCACCGGCCTAGAACTAGCAGATCACACAACTAAAGCTGTCCTAATAACCAGCCGGAGAAATGTTGAATATATGGACATAAGGGTAGCAAATCAAACAATTCCATCAAAAGACTCCATGATATAGCTATAAAATCCTAGACGAGTCTTAATATCCAAGTTTAGTGCCAGTTATATGCTGCCCCAGTAGGGCACGTGCCCTAGATATAAAGAAAGCCAGGAAAAAGTTATCATCAACATCTTTGCATTGCCAGGATGTTTCCCATCGATATCCTTGCGGACGAGATGCACTACGGAAATCGTTTCAGGCACGATAGCACCGCTTACCAGATTGCCAAAATTGCCCAAGTCCACATATAATAATTGAGCTAATGCTATGGTCAAAAGAAAATTGGTTGGGAGGCTGCGAAGGATCGAAAAAGTAAGAAGAGGAGATGCAGCAAATATAGAAGACATAGCGTACATTGGGCATATTCCTGGAATCGATCAATCAGGTTAGCGAATCGTGGGTGCTAGTAGCCCTGTCTACTAGTACTAGCTCTGTAAAAAAAAAAAAAAAAGCAAAGAAAAAACATCAGCTACCATCTCAGTTTTTTTTGGAATTTGTGCAACATTTTCAATCAGTCGGCCCACTATTACCACATTTCACTACATGGTGAAATACCCATCGCCCCAACCTTTGATCTACACCATTAATGAAATGTGAATTCATTCAAATGCCATTCAAGCAATCTTACGCAAAAGAGGACCTAATTTTCCATGGTTTCTTTGCATAATTCGGTCGATATTCCAGCAATTTTACGTGTAATGTTCGCTTCCAAGTCGTCAAATGTTTCTAGTTTGTTAGCATAGATCGGAGACTTAAGGTGGTGCAAAAAAAGAGCGTTTAACGGTTTGGAATCGCACGCGTGAGACGGCCAATTGGCAGGGCTATTGCTGGCGTAAAGACCCTCCAAGCTTTCCAGTTCGTGTTTAATAAAAAAAAGAAGAAATTTAAAATGGAACGATAGCGGTATCCATTGGAACGCATCTTAAACCCTTAAGTCGGCAATAGCGAAACAAATAAAGTGTGACTTGAAATACGAATATTGATAATACGAATATTGCAAACAAGAGACGAAAAATAGGGTACCTATTCAAAATTGCGGCACAACCAAGAAAAATATATATAAAGACTCAAGCGCCGTAATATGTTGAAGACCGCCCAAGACGAAATTTGCAATAGACGGAAGTAGTATTTTAATGCATTACTTAAAGAAGAATTGCTATAGATGTCGCTCACGAAGGTGACCCGTCAGATTTTACTGAAGCCGAATTTCGCGCAGCATTAAAAGCAATGGCTCACATACCTTCAGAAGCATGGAATGTAATACTAAATGTTGGCATTAGGAGAGGGCTTTCTATTCCACGGTATAAAACCATAACGAGGAATTGCCACAACTGCCGATCGCTAAAGCTAATGTCAATAGTCAACAACTAAATATTACTAAACTCATGGTATTCAAAGTGGATGGTAGATGTCAACCTGGAGAAACCCAGTGTTGTAACTGTTTCTACACATCAATTATTTTACCTCCAAGTGGTAGCCATCGGGTACTGGTCGATGTCCATCTGGCCCTCCAGCTCGGGGGTTGTGCCGCTGGGGTAACTGCCCGGCCATGGAAAAAAAAACTAAATTGCGAAGCAACAAGAAGCCTCGTATACCGACGGATCAACTGTTAAAAATCCCTGCAAACGGAACAAGGACGACGAACTTCGGATCTACCCGAGGAATGTAAGGTCACTTAATAGGCCACTAGCAGCCGAACAACAAGCGACAGCCCCTGTCTGTTGCAAAGTAGGCATTACCCCCTTCCGAGAAATGCGATGACATAGGCTGGACAGAAAGACGACGATTGTTCTCGACGGCAAAAGCAGCGCTCATTTAGATATGGATTCTTTGTTAGAGAAGTCTTGATTTTCCAGCATGTGGACGAGCGCCTCGTAACAATCCGTATTAAAGCTAAATTTGCCAATATTGGTCTTATATGCGGCACCCCCCCACAGAGGAGAAAGATGACGACACCAAAGATAGCTTCTACGAGCTATGACAAACTGTCCTCGTCCGAGAGGCCAACATCTAATCTGACCACTACCTCATTGTAGCCAAGGTACGGCTGCTGATATCCCGAACATTGCAAACGAAAGCTTGACGTCAGACGCCATCAATCGCAGGAGATCGCCAAATCCTTTTTCGATCGAGTCTCCCTTAATCTCTTAGGAGGTCCTATACCGCCTGCAGTAAATATCGAAGAACATGCAATAGATGCTCAATCCTAAGCCGTGCTTCGTTCAAAGAAGAGGCTAAAAGAAACATAGATGGTTCACGCAAATGCAAAAACATCAGTAAGTTTCAGATTTTTTCAGTTTTAAATGCATTTTATTTTCTTAACACTAACTCTTACATTCTAACAAAAAATGCTTAAATGCTAGCTTACAATTACTTAACAAACTTATACTAACTTACTGGCCCCACACAGGCACTCTAAGCTACTCTGAATACTTATATCTATGTCTTTCGACTGCAGTTACATTTTATTTATAAATACTTATTTTCTATACATAAAGCTAAGAAAACATCAGTAAACTCTTGGCCACATTAACGAGGTGCTCCTAAATAGAGTGGCCTTTAGAATGATTGTAGTGTCCGCAGGACCACAAGCAGCATGGTACCAATGCAGATACGTGGGAAAAAATATGTATGATTAGCAGTAACCATGTTTTACGTTTTAGAAGAAAGTTTTGAAGTGTGTGAAGTAAGAGTTAACAATGAGGTTATGTTCGTCGGCCCGCATCAACAACAAATCTTACAAAAATCACCACCTTGAAAAGAAAGCACAACCATCTGATTTTTTATAAACAAAAAATTAAATGATAACTTAAACAGCAACGTTTTTAATTATTGTCAAATGCTCGTTTATCATGAGTTGTGGAACACTATCAGGGCACTTACTAGAGTCGAATAGAACACAGGTAGCTGCACACATATCGCGCTTCTGTCGTATCTGAGTCGCCTGTCCGCTATTCAATCAACTCAAGATTAGTGGTACTGCTAGTCTATGCTGGATTTTTTTTCGAGACGGAGGAATAACCCTCGGAATTTAGGTTCTTCATCGAGATCAATGTTCTCGCAAAGTGAATTTGAATCATCTTAATAACGAAATTGTCAACTCTTATTAGGTTCCTTCTATGGTACGTTATGTGTACATTATGGCTTGGTGAAGTGAACCTTCAAGATCGTCTGTGTAGATGTTGAATAGAATCGGAGAATTCCCCGGACCTTATTGCAGACTGTTTTTCATCGCTATTCATCACAATGAATTACCTATTGGTGAGCATATTTAAAAGAATGCATAGCAGTAGCTTGCTGTGTTAAGCCTGTTTAGCACGAGAGGAGTCACTTCAGACATACAGTGTCAAAGGCCTTCTGCAAGTCAATTAAACAGGTACCTTAATACATATGCTTACAGTCAAATTGGTAATCCAGTACTAACTATAATCTTGTCACGAGTCTATTAATCAGCTTTCGAATGCCTTACTGACGACATGCGGAAGGAGACTTATCGACGAAAATTCGGTGAATTTATCCCTTTGGGAGTATGATGAACCACCGTTGTCTTCCAATGCGCTGAACATTGGGCATTATTAAATAAATGCCTCCTATTGGGATATATCGAAGCACAATGTTCAGCATGCGATCCATTACCACTGTTTTCTTACATGTCAAACATCATTTGGAACACTTTTTCAAAAGAAACGAAGGTAGCTCCCTCTCGTCATGAGTCATAGTTTCATTAGTGAACTCAGAGAAACCTGTAGCTTTTTATTGTCCAGTGTTCGGGAGATCTTTGGACACGGGAGATCTTTGGACACGGAAGATCGTTTTTCTAAAATATTTTATTAATTTGTGGAAGCATATTGCTGGTTGCTGATGTTTACAGCCTTCAATCGACGAATTCAACGTCACGACCTCCGAACTATGGCTGCCAATAATCTGCATATAACATAACAGGCGCCTCAAAAAGTCAAACCAGGCACATAGATGGCGACTCTAATAACATATCCATCATTCGTACGTTTATCGAACACTGTTATTTAATAGACATACTCAAGAATGGCCTAAAAAGTACTATAAGGAATCCGCTCCGTCGAAGTCAACGATTTGTCGATGGTTTGCTGAATTCACATGAGGTCGTACAGACGCAAATAATGCTGAATGTCCAGAGCGCCCAAATGAGGCTTTTACGCAGGAAAACATAAAAAAATCCACAAAATCGTTTTGAAAAACCGTACAGTGAAAGTTCTTGAGATAGCTAACATCATAAAAATATTAATAGACCGTACACATCATATTTTCCACGAGTATTTGGGTGTGCGAAAGGTCTGTTTGAAGTGGGTACCGCGTTTAGTCACAGTTTACCAAAACAACAACGTGTTGATGATTCAGAGCGCTGTTTGGAGCTGTTTAAGCGAAATATTGTAGAAAGATTTTTTCATACGGTATGAGACAATGGATAAAACATGGATCCCATTACCATTCGCAAATATTAAAAAAACGTTCGACGGAAAGAGATATGCCTCCAATGAAGAGGTGATCGGCGAAACTGGAGCGTATTGTGAAGGGTTGAAAAAATTGTTCACACAAAATGTTAGAGCGGAGTTGGAATGATTGTATCACTCTAAGAAGGAGACTATTTTGATGAATTTTGAAAAAAAAAAAGTTAGTCTCGTTACATGGTCTCGGCAGCAGTCTGCTTTTGCGTTAATGCAGTGCCCCAATAGATACATTGCCTTTGTTTTCGGTGTCTTTATTCTAGATATCTGTCAATCTCTTCGTTTGACAGATTCCTTTTGGATGCTCTCGTCAATGATCTGGATAACTGTGTCCATCGTACCCTACTTTAATTATAGTTATATCACTGAGCAAACTCCTTCGATCTCGCAATTATGTTTGGAACAATTGTTTGAAGCAATTCTTAGTGTCATACACAAACCTGTCAGCTGTATCCGTGTGCCGAATTATAAGATATCCAGACATGCGAAGTGTCTGACATTCCAGCCATAGAATTCGAAAGAGTGCCTCGAGTTCTGAGATTAATAAATTGAATTAAGTTTCAGGTGTATATACAGAGACCATGTACAACTACTTTCTACAACAGCGAGAAATATACACGATGCTTCAAACATTTTGAACATACGCACTACATGTTTATATCTTGTGTGCCTCTTAGTGTGAATGTACTCGTAGCTCCTTGACTGATCCTGATCAATAAATTCATATTCAGCACAAGCAGAATTAAGGTTCGCTCCTCCACCCATTACGATTGAAAGTAAGTTAGCCCCGACAGCAGTACTTTGGTCTGGTTTACGTGTGTAGCCTGGTATATCTGACTTTGGATCTGAGCTATCTGCCTTAATATATAGACTAGGATAGCCAGCATGTCAGATGAAGCTTTCGGTACTCTAGTCTGAGTAGCAACCTTTGCATTTTGTACAGTGCATCTCATTGGGATGTACGGCTGAGATTACTCCAGATTAACTCTCTTTAGTATATTGAAACTGAAGACTACTCCGATGTCTTATTTCTTATTTTCTCCTCACCAAATGCGGTTGCTTTTGCTTCAAATCGGCGTCGAATCAATCCAACAGCTCTGCATAATAGTTGCCGGTGATTGTTTTCCTCTTTTCAAGGTAATCGATATAATGATACCGCGCGCCTCCCAAAAAACTGTCGCCATGACTTTGTTGACTGACAGACACACGTTGGCCTTCTTCTTCGGTTTCGATTCACCAGGAGAAGTTCACTGTCTCGACTGTTCCTTGGTCTTGGTCCTGGTTTGTTGTGATGAATCCATGTTTCGTCCACGTTTACGAAGTGGTGCAAAAACTCAGTCGGATTTTGATTCAACTTCGCCAAACACTCCTTTGAAGTGCGTTTGTTGTCAGTTGTGAGCAAATGCTCACAACGGATAGTTATTTCATATCCAAATATTTTTGCAAAACTGAAATCACTGATCCATATGAGTAGCCTCTTCAAGATTGCGCACCTCCACTCGCCGATCGTCCAATGTTATACCGTGGATTTTATCGACAAGTTTCTAGTGTGGTGACCTTATGTGAGCAACCAGAACGATCTGCGTCATTTGTGCTGGTACAACCGCACTGAAATTGAATAAACCAGTGGTGGATGGTTCCAATCGATGGTGAAGTTTAAGCCAGAGATGGCTGACGGCTTCAACCTGGTTCAAGCTACGGGTTTTGTTGACCAATTTCACTATAGAATTGCCTCATTCATTTGAACGTAGGCCCTCCCATACAGAATATGGCCTTTCCAAGTGTGCAAGTAGATTTTGGAATTTAGTCAGATTCATTGATTTGAAACAACAAAACCGTGGTCATCTTATCTTAACCGTCTGATCGTCTCATCTTACATACGAGTATAATGAAAATCAAAGTATGTGAGTGCTATTTTACAATATTTAATAAATATAAATAAAACTATTGAGAATAAAACATTTAGCGACATCTCATGACAACGACAGTTCGTCTAGTTCTGTTGTTTCTTATGGCAACATATTTGCAGACAACAACTCTCCTCTTTGCTCGTAGACCTTGTGGCTTCGCTTCGTTAGCCACAAGTTCGGCCTAAAAAATTAATATAAACAATTATTTAAATTCACATAAATGCAATATATAAAATTTAACAGATAAGCAATTCTATAATACTTACGGCGATTTCTTGAAGTGACTCTGGTGGCTGATCCAACTCAATTACTTGACCATCTGTAGGTGCAGCAACATCAAATTTAATATCCAAATACTGTTGCACATCACTGGGTAAGTTTTCGCTTTCAATAACTTTAACAAAAGTGTCAGTTCCATCAGATACCTGAGATGCGGCACTAACTGCAACTAGCAGGAGAACAACAAATAATTTGACGCTCATGTTATAGATACAAACAGCTTCCGATTCGTAGAGAGAGATATGTGAACTATCGAGGGACTTACGAACAGATGATTTACTTCAGCTGGTGGTGATTGCTTTATATAGAAAAGCTGTTTTCTTATCAGAAATTGGGATTTCCACGCGATGAGTTGGTGTCGTAAATCATTTTGAAAAAAAGTACCGTGGGACCTATTGAAATAATTTTGTATCACTTTTTCATGACATAAAATTCTTAGTAAAATAAACAAAGCCAAACAAAAATAAACTAATTGAGAAAGATAATATTATTGCAAGTGCAATACTTATTTACACCTACATACCAAAGGAGGGTACAGAGCAGAAGCATCTCTCCGAAGTTTAATGGTTCATGGAAGCGACCCTTTCTAAAAAAGAAATAATATAGAAATCCATTTTTTCTGTGACATTCTGATTCTATTTTTTGCGAATATGGTATCAAACGGCGATGTTCATTCGTAGTCTTTACATAGAGAGAGCATTGGAAAAACCAGGAGCACCGTGTTAACACCATTTAAAGAATGCTCGATAGGAGTGAGAATAACAATTACTTAATCTAGCATAATATTCACAAATTGATCGAATTAAAATGGTTTTCATACAACATAAGGCACTAAAAACGGACCAATTGCAATCACTGAAGAACCAGTGATAAAAACTTATATTTGTTGAAAAACACTGAAATTTCATGCAGAATATGGTATGCAGAAATACCCTTAATTTTACAATTTTTCGCAGATCTCTTCTGATGAAAATATTATCTCTAATCGGACTCCTTCTCCTTTATGATACAATTCGGTTTACGCCATGCTGGTTCGCAAGTCTTAAAGGAGAATATTACGAAAGTACGGCATCACGGAATTGAACGGACATGAATACATTTCCCCGCTGTGCAGGAAACGTGAACCGGGAGCGAGTAGTAATATTTGTGTCAGAGTTTCCGATGGATAATGACATATATATGTATGTTCTGAAGAAGTGAACTACCTACGTAAACTCGAACGTAGGCACAATAAAAGGTCAAAGTTTTGAACTAGAAAACATATTACGGCAGCGTAAAATCGACATAATATGCGTTCAAGAAACCAAGAGTTATAAAATAAAACCGTAACAGAATAAGAATAGAGTTTCTATCTTCCTGAGAGATGAACTCCTAGATAAGATAATGACCATAGAACTGGTAATTAGGGTCGACACTTTTAATATTGCCTGTGCCTGCGCAACGCAACTTAGTAATGAGCAAAGGTGTATACGAATTTAATGTTCACTCACATGAATTGAACTTCTTCTTCTTTTTCTAGTTAACCGTTGAAACATATTACATCTTATGTTACGTATCTGAATTGCCTCTGCACCGCATGTGTCAATGGCTAAATTTGCGGATCTCAGAACTATTCTACAGACCATTATATTTTAGGTCACCTCCTTTGCTCGTGTTTTCGCATTTGCGTAAAGGCATCTGATATGATCAGGCTTAAGTTTCTAACTCCACATCGGTTTCGTAACGTGTAGACTTCAGCGGATGCTGAATCATGATTTCATGATTTTTCGTACATCGTCTAACATAGCGATGTGTATGTTAAAGCTGGACGATTCCAATAGTTCCCACTATGGAATGATGACTCCTCCAACAAATGTGCCTCGGATTTTGTATGTAATCCTTTATCCAATTATTATGAGTTGCCTGAAGGACTTTTTCTTTGTTAAATTCTTTATTTCAGAACAAAGCTTAAAATAATACAATTTTGAATAATACGCTAATACTGTTTCCAGGGGTTTGTTGAAATAGGTAGGTAGGTACATTCTATTGACGAAATGTCAAGACTTGGGTGTACTTAACACTTAAAGCAAAAATTGCATAAGTAAAAAATTGTTGATAGGGAAAAACAAACATTTGAATAACAAAAAATTAAAGTAAAATTTCGAGCCGTTTGAACAATTCAAAATTGCGTCTGTATAATTCGAATTGCGTGCTTATATTTGAGCAATCACAGTGATAGTATATTAAGATATATACCTCCCCAGCAAGATACGTCATATTTGATTTAAAAAGACTATTATAAACCAACTTTAGAATAGTTAACTGACAAAAGAGACTAAGATGATAGAGTCTCCTTTCAATCCTATTTAGATACTGCTTTAGGTAGAAAGTGTGGTCTTTTCAATGAAGCCGCTGATCTAGTATGATACCTAAGTATAACGGTTGTATTTTCCGTAAATGATAAAATATCATGCCGTGATTTTGCCTCTAAAAAGTTAGATAAATAAAGAGTTAACATATTGTAATGAATTAACCAATCAATAAAAATAATAAAAAATTATTAATTTCTATCAAAATGTGGCGGGAAATCAACCGCGTGCCTTATTTCAACCTACTCAGTAATAGCTATCTTAGACAATTTACAACTTTTGACAATCACGGCACCGTCGAACGGCCAATCGGTTAAGTTGTATGCGTTCCCGGATAATTTGTTACAATATATAAAAAAGAAAATCGGGTCCAAGACAGAGCTTTGAGGAACACCTACATTAATGTCATTCTGTGAACTTGGAACATTATTTAATTTAATAACTTGCTTGCCACCACTTAAATAACAAGTAATCCAGCAATGTACTATATAAATCCTCTGAATCACGCGTATAATAGTTTGTTTAACAACAATGTATGGCTCACTACACTAAAAGCTTCAGTGATGTCAATAAATAAAGTAAACGGAATTTGTAAAGAATTTACACTGCCGGAATATGTACTCTAGTCTTAATATTTCTTTCAAAAAACATATTTGAAGAACCGATTAAAGGGAAATGGGTCGTTAATTATGTAATATCATATTGTCACCTTTTTTGTGAAGTGGTGTCAGAACTGCTGTTTTCAGAAATTCTGGAAAAACACCTTCAAGAACTAAATTTGTAGCATAAAACATCAGAAATATAAAAATAAATTTGATTCCAAAGAAAGATACTCTAAGTGATGTTATAATTTTTTGGATTTCAAGTGGAGGTAAACTGATCAACTAAAAAGTTTTCAGCTTGAAGTTTTGTTTGTTTTACAGTATTGTCGCATTATAGTATCGAAAAAAATCAGAATTCTGACCACCACCAGTACTAGACAAATGGTTATTAAATAAATTTGCAACTTCTAAGGAGTCAGATACATACATACAGGTTACAATTATTAAAAATTGTGTAGTGATGGAACCGACATCCCTTGCTTAAGATATTTAAAATTATTGTCATGTCGTTATCGTCGGTGAAAAGAAATTGTTCCGAGCTGATTTATATGCTGCTTCAATGGAAAGTTTTGCACGGCGTTATTTATTTTTATGTTTTTTTTTATAATCTGCACGCGCTCAAAGGATTGTGGGTACAATTGAAATGCTTTTACACGGCACGGCTGACTGACGGCATTAAAAAGCAACGGATTTTGTACACTTCCTCCAACTTCAAATTTTCTGGTTATTCTGTGTTGTTCACCAAACTTTAAAAAAATTTAACGTCATCGTATATATACGGTATATTGTGTATAATTCTTATATGTATAGTATACGTCTCGGGTGCATATTGAGATCTTAGCGCCTTCTAAATAAGTTACATCATTTTTCGAAGCTTGTCGAAAAGAATCATTATTCGTAAACTTTGAATCTCATCATATATCGACCTGCCTCCCACAAAGCCACATTGAACACTATGGAACTCAATAATATATGTAGCGTTGTTGACTGTCTAGGACAGTCTCGTGCATTTTCTTACTATACAACATTTGTTTGGCCGACCGTTAGTTTTTCTCGTGTCGTCTTTGCCTTTATATAGTGAAACAAGAAAGATCTTCCTCAACTGATCGCCTGTCATTATTTTGTTGAACAGAATTACGAGGCATTTGAATCCAAGATTTCCGATTATCGCCCAAACTTCGAACGGTATTCTTCTATTCTTTTTTATTATTCCCGGGTCGTGTTTTGAGTCATGTTCCGGGTAGCCTTAAATAAATTTGATTGAATTCCTTCCCATTTTTATCTTCACTGTGCCGCGATCTTAAAAATATTACTTCGTTTTTCCGTGCTTCAACATTGCAATTCTTCTATTACTTGTCCTCTGCTAGATTATGAGGAAAACTCTTTTAATTCCATGTACAATGCTTTATTGCTTTCGCAACTGCTCCAGCTTCTGCTTTTTTCGCCTCTCTGCAACGGACATGGATTAGCTCAAGGCTCGGTCACTGCCGTTGCTGTATTTATCAGATGGCACGGGCAGTGACAGTATGAAACAACTAATGGATAGAAAGGATTTCATTCGGTTGAACAAGATCAGAATTTTCTGATCTTGATTAGCATCGTTGATGTTTGTTTTTTTATAATGGCTCGGAAATTTAGAGTGGACAGCAAATATCGGCGGGCTAAGAAGTAATTACTTCACTGCGTACGTCCATGTCTGTAAATATAGGTCAGCTGGTTTGGCCATTAGTAAAAAACAAAGGTAGATCTACATCCACATCCACACCTCTCAAATCACGCCCTTCTGAAGCTAACTGATTGAGAACATTGCATTATTTGTTCTTTACCGCGGTCTTTATTAATCAGCAACTCAATTTCATGAGGTAAGCAAATGATCCACTAGGATCCACAAGGCTCGGTCACTGCCGTTGCTGTATTTATCAGATGGCACGGGCAGTGACAGTATGAAACAACTAATGGATAGAAAGGATTTCATTCGGTTGAACAAGATCAGAATTTTCTGATCTTGATTAGCATCGTTGATGTTTGTTTTTTTATAATGGCTCGGAAATTTAGAGTGGACAGCAAATATCGGCGGGCTAAGAAGTAATTACTTCACTGCGTACGTCCATGTCTGTAAATATAGGTCAGCTGGTTTGGCCATTAGTAAAAAACAAAGGTAGATCTACATCCACATCCACACCTCTCAAATCACGCCCTTCTGAAGCTAACTGATTGAGAACATGGCATTATTTGTTCTTTACCGCGGTCTTTATTAATCAGCAACTCAATTTCATGAGGTAAGCAAATGATCCACTATTGCATTATCTATAGAAGCCCTAAACTGGACAACAATTCAAATTCTTATGAGTTTGATGCGCTGTCTGACTCCATTCAAAGATTTCAATATACAGAATTCTGGGTGGCTTCGACATTCTGTACAGACAACACCCGAAGCAGATCATCGCTGCTAAAAGTCGTTGATATGACACCGCCAACACGTGTTTTTAACTTCTCACGCTGATAAGTACACCGTTGATGTATTCTCCCATCTCTGCTCGTCGGAACATTGTGTCATATCAGCTAATTTCTCGTACACCCATCACATAGTTAGGTAAAAGATTCCTAAAAGAACCGTATGGCAATTCTAGTATAGCCAATTGGAGCGGACTTAACAGCTTCCTTAGGAATTTTAACTGGTCGTTATGTTTCTTGGATAACGACGTGAATGCCGCTGCTGATATGATCACAAAGACACTATTCTCTTTGGAATGAGATCCTTTATCCCTCATCGGTCAGGGTTAGAGAAATCTTTTTTCGGTCCTGCAAGACCAACAAAGTCTTTATTAAGCATGCGAAACTCCAATATGACCAAAATCTGCGGCAAAAAATACTACAATGTCCCAAAGGTAGTAACAATTTTTGGTCGTTCGTCAAAAAAATTAGAAATTCTGCTTCATCCTCCATCCCAACGCTCATTTACTATGACATTCCAGCTCTCAGCTCTTGGGACAGGGCCAGTCTGCTTATTTTGCTGCCAGCTCAAGACTTCCAGATTGTGCATTGTCACCGCCTACAATTGAGTGCGTCGGATCTTCAATCACACGAAGCCACTTTCGCACTTGTGTAGTAGCAAGAGTACTTAAAGATATTAACATACGTAAGTCGAGATGGTATATCTCCCCTTCTTCTGAAGAGATGTTCCTCCACGCTGGCAAGCTTTTCTATCTATCCTACTTGTTAGGAACTTTTCCGAACAGATGGAAAACAGCATTTGTCCAGACTGTCCCTAAAAAAGGCAAATCTTCTTCTCTCTCCACCCAGGTCCCTTCTAACCAAGGTCATGGAAACTCTGATAAACCGTCAGCTAATGAAATATCTCGAAAAGCGACAGTATGGTTTTCATACTCGTAGCAACAACTGGTGATTTGATGACATGTCTCACCGAAAAGTCCAACTAAGACGTACATCAATCTGGCATAAGCAAGATGGTTCCACTTGATATTTCTAAGGCATTTGATAGAGTTTGTCATCAGACTCTTTTGTCATAAATTCGTGCTTTTGAGATCGATGACTCTCTTTTTCATTGGATTAGAAATTACCTTTCGGAATTTTCAAATCAAGTTCAACCATCAAGTAGTCCCTGATGGTTTCAGCTCTAATATCCACAAAATAAATGCTGGTGTGCCCCAGGGCACCGTTCTGCTGTAGTTAAACCGAAATTTATATACTCAGCCATTATCCATGAATGGCACTTTAAATTTTCGGTATGTGTATAAATGACAACTTACGTTGGAATGACCACATATTCGATGTCGCCAAAAGTGCTGCGAAATGCCTAGGTTTGCTCAAACGATGTAAGAAATACTTTTAGCCCTCTGATCTTGCTCCAATATACAAGGCATTCATCTGCCCAAAATTTGAGTACAATGCCCAATGATGGTCAGGTGCTCCTAAAACCTCGAACACCGACGAAAAATCTCCTGTCTCACCTTTTCACCTCTTATCGCTATTTTCACCACCAGTGGTCAATTGAAATTACCAGTAGCATTCCGTCCCTTCAAACCTTTAACACCCGTCTCGCTACGAATCAGTTTACCCTCAAACCCACTTTCGGACGCACATTGAAATATCGTACATCCCACTTAAGGAATCCTCTGCCGAGCTCTTAATTTCCTGATCATTATAACCTTCAAACATTAAAAATGAACATACATCGGTACCTCTCTTTCTTTCCTCCCTAGTTTTCCTTCGACCGCGCTGTGTACAAAATGGATATACAAATCCCTTGAGCGAGCGCCAATTATAAAGAAAAAAACGCCTTACAAAGGTTTTGTTCTTTACCGAATTCTTGTGGCATGGTTCCATCACCAGGTCTTTTTTTATTTATGTGGAACCGGCCTTTTAAAACACTAAATAAAGTTTCTGCACTACTCTTGCGTTCTTCGTTGAAGTTATTCCAAATTAGTTAGTTATTTATTCGTCTTGGTTAAGGGCACATTGAAGACATTCACGCAAGTCAGGTGCCAAGAAGAGCTGGCCATATTCCTTGTTTAAATTGTTTTATTTTTTCTATGGATGTCGATTTTATTTTGTTGTTCTTTGCTTTCTTCACAATAAATTCTGTAAGTAAAAGTCGGTGCTGACTGTTACTGGTTCAACTAATATCCCTGTTTCGCTTTACAGATTTACAAAGGGGAATCTATTTGCTTTTGCCTCTTGTTTCATAAAAAGCGTAAGCAGTATAGCAAGGTCGCGTGACTTGCGTGAGCTTAATATATCTTAACCCGCTGCGTTTCTCATTCCGAATACGTTTCTTCCATGGTAGGCTTTTTAATCTGCACCGAACCGATGCAATGTATTTTCTCTATTGATATTCCATTAACTAACTTATCAAAATCGCGACAAAACATCATACAAAGTTCGTTCCAAAGTAAACAGGACTTTTTAAAAATAGATGTTTCTAGTGGGCCATCTATTGGCAATTATGTACATGCGTCCGAAATCAAGATTCATCTCTGTCAAAATTTTATAACATTTGTGAATGAAGTGACATAAAGTGACAGTATTTTTGTGTCATCGGTACAAAAATGACTAGCAATCAAATATTGCTCAGAATTCAACATTCGAAGAAAAAAAAACTTCTTCTACAACATAGTGACTGGTGACGAAACATTTTCAATATTATCCAGAAACCAGAATCCAAGAGTGCCGAGTGGAAGGCGCCTGACTAGCCGAAACCCAACACATCTCGTTTGAAGAAGTCAAAAGTGATTTACTTTTACAATTCCAATGGCATTGTCCACAAGAGTCCGTTCCATCGGGCCAAACAGTTTATGTACAATCCCACCTTGGTATTATGAAGCGTTTGGTGCATCATTTTTGGCCATGCGTGTTGTACGATAATGCGTTAGCTCATCGATCGACACTTGTGCCCCCTTGTTTCGCCTAAAAATCCCATTTTAACGGTCAACCAACCCGTATTCGCTTAATTTGGCACCGTGCGACTTTTAACTTTTCGGAAAAATGCATTTACCGATGAAATGAAAACGTTTTGTGAACCTAGAAGTCATGAAAAGGCTTATATCGACATCCTGAAGGACATTCCGGCCTACAATCGACATGCTTTTAGGCCGTGCAAATCGCTGTACTGAGTCGGAAGTGGACTATTTTGAATAAAATAAATCGGTTTAACCCAAAACCTTCCCTGTCCTGTTTACTTTGCAAAGCATCTTGTACATATATGCATCTTTTTCTGATTGCCTATTTGCGGGACGTATTCCACGTCTCGTTTTTAATTATCAGTTTTGTTGCCATTAGTCAGTCGCTAAATTTTAATACCATTACGATTTTATAAAGAAGTTCAGCTGCCATGATGATGACAACTCCATACTTATTTTGTTCTGCTCCGTAATAATACATTTTGTACGCTGTCGGTTGCAAGTTGCTATAGTTTCCAACATTTCACCACTTGGTTTCGTGAACATATACTGTATCGATTTTAAGTTGTTGTAATACGTTTTCTATATAGCTCGAATCTTTGGCTATTATTGTACTGGAAAGCTGGAACAGCTTGTGATTTGTTGGTTATTTCGGAAAAGCATCATATCAAGGGCCAAAACCGCCGAGGTTTACTCAGTGTGTTCGTATACATTCACTTCCACGATACCGTACTTTCGTACTATTCGCCTTTATCTATGTGGGGCTGACATACATACATGAAAGTATGAATATACAACCGACTTGTCTTATGGCCCATCTGTAGTCTCCAGATGAATACAGATTTAGATGTCAATGCGCCTCAGGCTCACCTTAGGTGCTAAAGTGTCCGAATATGATTTCTCCCTATTTAGTCGCATTTTAAGACAAGCAGGGAAACGAACTGTAGCTACATATATTCTATGAAACGTTGCTGCACGGCAGGGAAGGAATACAATGCCATAACCTTATCAAAATTGTTGAGAATGCTTTTGAAAAAATCCCCATTAATCATGTGAGCTACTTTTATAGTATACATCTTTGCGAACTATAATAGACTATCTGAACTTATAAGATAGTACAGAGAAGTACTACTAATAAAAATCTTAAATTCCAATAACATGTTTTATTGCCTTTGGCCAAATTGTAAATACGAGTACATATGAGCTGGTGAATGCTTCTTACCAGACCATTTCCTTCAGCTTTTAAGCGCTCGACGGCTAATCCGTCGGACCTAAACGATTTGTTCGATTTAAGTCTAGATATATTATGTACATACATATGTAGCTATATTCACTTCAATTTATGGCTAGGTGGACGGAGGGTTTGGCGGTCTTTGTACGGCTTGAATGCTATCATCACATCAGAAGCGGCTTTTTAAATGGCCTCTTTACAGCACTGCAACTGGTCATCCGGACTGGATGTTGCTGAAGCGATATTTGAAGATTGTAGCCGCCCTACGTTAAAGTTTCTAAGTTATGTACTGCCTTTGATTTTTAGACCCGTACCTAGTTGCTATTAGGTAATGGTCCGAATCAATATTGGCACTTGGGAATGAACGGTCGTATAGAACACTGGATGCGTGTTTTATGTCTACCACAGTGCGACCAATCTGACTTACCTTATTTTGATCAGGGCACCACCATGTGTCTTTGTGGATCCTAGGATGAGGCAAAAGTATGCTCGCTACGACCATGTTTCCTCCACTTGCAAAGTCTAGTCTTGGATGTGATGTCATGCAGGCTGGCACTAAGATCGCCGTCGTACTTGGAACACTGCTCATAGGCTATCGTCGTTGTCTTTCTCCTCCGTTGGGGCATGCATGCATATAAGTCGGATGTTACTGAATTTAGCCCTGATCCGGATAATCACCAGTTGCTCGTTTACAAATCTAAAGCTTATGATTTTATATTTGAGACTGCTTCTAATAACAAACCTATAGGTATCCAAATATGCGTTGCACCCGATTGCAATCGTCATTGTAGATATTGCAATTTTTGATTGTCTTTTTGTCCGGCTAGTCTCATTGCATTTCTTTTACGGCGGTTATATGAGCCTAATAGGCTTGCAGTGTTTGCCCATAAGTATCCTGGAGCATCTGTTAAAAATTCTCGAATTCCGAACGTCATGGTCCTTGTCACGTTTACATGGGTCGTCAACAGTTAAGTCGTTCTTATCCCAGATTGAAGTTGCTTTCATCACAATTATATCTTCGTTTAACTTTGTGAGGTTAAGGCGACGTATTTATATGTTCCAATACCAGCATATTCCAAAGGTTTTCTTATTGCGAGATACAATATATTACCATAACTTTTCATATGTATACTCTGATAGATTGATACTCTAATGGATTGGTACTAATATCTCACACAGATAGTAATTTATTTCTCATGAACTCCTTAAAAAAACGTTTTTTTTTTAGTTAACGACTAACACGCTATTCGAAAGGATTGCAATCAAGTGACCGATAATGTTCGTAATCTGGAAAGAAAATTTTTTCTGTTTTTACTTTTTCCACCAAAAACTCATCTCATATTCACCGATGTATAAAACAAACAGACCTATCAACTAAAAGCTTCTCCCTTTGCATAGGATTTTATTTCGTTCATTACACCTATTCCCCACTAGATACCGCTGCATGAATTCGCCGATGAGAAGTAATTTCTAATCAGATGAGAGCATACAATTCATCTCGTTCTACCGCAAGCGCACAATACGCGCAACCTACAATCCACTGACACTTGACATAACGACGGCGAAAATATCGCTAAAATGGCACCAGTTCTTTTATAGTCTCTCTCGGATCTCATAAACCTGTCAAAATCTAACTAATCCCAATCGAACAAGAACAAGAAACACACAGTGACAGTAGATACAGCCCTCACATCAACATCATCACACTTTAGAGAAAAATAGAAACAGAGAACACAAAACTCTAAACAGAATACATAAATGGGAAAAGGGAAAAGCCAAACACCACCAGAGAGACCAACCAGACTAGGCAGTAGTGAATGTAGTTTAGTGTATCACATAGAACCGATATTGTGCAGCGAACGAATACACCCAACAGAACCACCAATAGAGAGAGTGGAGCTCTAAATCTAAATATCGGACATATTGCCCGAGTGCGCGACACAACGACAAACAAACATCGCGGGGTTTGTTTTCCCACCCAAGTTCAATATTATTCTTCGTTCTCCCTTCGTAATCATTCTCATTTAACCGAAAGCAGACGGAAAAAAAATACAAAAATTATACACACCTCCCAGAACATAATTTTCCACCACCACCATACCACCACTACTACAGTCGTCACCAGAAACACCAACACGACTAACAACATAATCCAAGTCGAAAGCGAACCCTTCCTCGCATACACTTTGCTTTGCATTGCTGCGAACAATTTTTCGGTTTCTCCTCTGCGTTCGCGACTGAAATTACTTATTTGTCGGCGGCCAATTTGTATCTTTTTTGTTTTCTTCAATTTAACTTCGGATTTTCTAGTTCCCAATATTTTGTCTAGAAAATATATCGCCCTCCCCCAACAAATTAGAAAAAATAGTAAAGTCGTAATACACTGCGGTGAAGTGTCAAAAACGTACAAGTGCCACAGCTCCGAAGTGATTTCGTAAAAATTTAAAGAGATAAAAAAAAATTCAAGAAAATAGTGCGCAGAGTGAAAATGCGATATACGGATACGACCATGTCCCAGCTGCAGATGTGATGTGATATGATGTGATGATGACTGCGATTGCGATTTCGATTGTTCATCAGATTCAGATGATGAATGGCAATTTGACAGCTGGCACAACGTCAAACGTCAAAGTCGTTTTCTTCCTCCCCTCAAATCTTAATGTTTAATTTTGTAATTCTCGTTTTTCTTCTCTGGTTCGGCCTGTGTTCGGTAGTTTTATTCATACCAATTCCCCATAAGAAGGAAAAAAAATCCAACCCAATTGTCAAAAGTGACAGTTGGTGGGGTGAGCTAGCAAATGAATAAGTGAAGTGAAGTGAGGTGTCCGGTAAATATCGTAATATCTATGAACTCGGGTTTCTGCAATCCTCAAATTTAGTCGGATGGTCTATGTATTATAGAATTTGTTTCTAATTTTTTTGTTCTCTTCTTTCTGTTTGTCCTACTGTGTGTGCGAAGAAGAATAATATGACAAATCGCGCGCCTTTGTGTGTCATACGAGCAATCTCGGGTAAAGGAGTTTAGTGTAACCGGAATTTTAAAAGCGGCAGCTTATAATATTGGCAGTGCGGTGTAACCACCACCCTAAATGAAGGATCGACCGTAAGTTTTAGAGCAAGTGCCGAAACGGTTGAGCGCAGTGAATAACAATACCAACACAACACGAAAGAACAGCAGCAACAACAACAACAACAACATAACACGGAATATCGACAACAACAACAACTACAACTCAATTTTCAACTCTGAAACTGCCAAGGTTAGTACCTAGTTAGCTTTGTACTCGTATGATAGAAATTAGACGGTTGGTCTTGTTGTTTCCGCCGCCGCCGCCCTCTGTCGCACAGACAGAATCGGGCGGAAAATTACTTAATTGATTGACAGGAGGGGAGTGTTGGGTCTCGCCTTCGTACCGCTCTCATTTTAGCTCGTCTTTCGTTCTGAAAGTTTTTTTGTTAGCAATTCGAAACTTGGTTTTTATAAATTTCAATTCGAGTTGGGATGGGACTATGACATAGGACGTGTCTGTCACGTAACTGACCTCTTTGCCGCTGTTGCCTTGGTTTGATCGTTTTCGAAGCTCACTTCGCATTACCAAGTGAATTGATTGCTTGTGACAAACAAACAATAAGTAATGTGGTGATAAATCATTTTTTTTTCTTTTTTTTTCATATTACTATTGCAACCGCCAGACGATCGGTGGAGGAGGAGTGATATTCGTAATCGGAAATGTGTGAGACAACGTTGCCAGGCTGGAGAATCAAATTTCATGGTGAATTGCTACGAAATATTAGTATAGGCTAAAACAATTGGCCAGTCTACTGCCCATGTCTCTTAAATTTTTCCTCACAAAAATTAAACTTTTTTTTAAAAAAAGCGAACAAATAAATACTGAGAGAAAAAAAAATGGAAGAGTATCCATTTTCATTCTCTTACTCTCTCTGCGCATGTGGCTGTTGTCCAACTGTTTTGAACAGCACTATACTAGGTACAATCCAAGGAGAAAACGTCAAAATTATAAAATTATGAGCGCTATACTTTAAGTGTCAAATGTCAAAGACTAGGCATTGAGAAAATCTGAATCAGATGTGGGCAGTGTCATATTTGATCACTTAACCGGTGACTATGACGTGGATATACTCTAGTCCAGCGTTTCCCAAACTTTTTTGACCGCGACCCGGTGCGAGATTTTAAAATTTTGTCGCGACCCACCTTATGAAAAAAAAAACTTTTTATTTACAAGACAAATTCTATTTTTTGATGAGAATCAATTTATTTGTTTGTTTATTTTATACACAATAATTGCAAAATAATTATACAAGACAAGTATAAATAATAAAAAAATTAACAATTATATTCATTTGAAATTTTAGTAAATGAAGTAAACTTTGTTTCCACTTTTTTTGTCTAAAGACTAAAGTCCGAAGGATGTTATTGTTTGTCATCACATAACAATTTCAAATTATGAGGAAATGACGTTAATTTTATTCTTAAATTAGGTTCGACATCCAATCTGTTTTTTAAGCTTCACACGTATAAGTTGTGGCAAAAAGCATTAAAAATTGTATCGCTTTTTCCCGTATGCTTGGATACTCTTTTGACAGCGCAACTAAAAATTAATTACATAATGGTACAGTATTTCAAACACGAAGTTTCAAACGTCAGTTTCTGTTTCAAACGCGATAAAGCTAGAAGAGCACAAATAAAAACGTTGCCACTATACCTAGTGTTTAAAAAAGTGTAACAAAAATAATATCTAAATTGTATCTTTTAAAATTTTTTTCGCGGCCTTGCAAAATTTTTCTACGACCCGGTACTTGGGAAACGCATTTCCAGCGAAATATGGTTTTGTAATTAACATTTGTAGTCGTGAGATTAGATACATTACATTGATGATCTGATCAATGCTCTAATTGAATTGAAAGAGCCAGGCCATCAATAGAGCAAACGAAATTGAATAATTTCCTCTTACGCCAAACTTCAGCTATATACTCCATTCTTATTAGAACAAGATCAGGAATAACCGCTACTTTACACATTCTGTGCTAGCAAGAGATACGCACAGAGATACAGACTAAACCCCCTTGAACCCCCTCGTAAAGCCATGATTTTCAGACGGCCTTCGTTAGTCAAAACCAGGCAATTCTGTTTAGTTTGAAGTGGTTCCACTATCGATTTCTTAATATGGAGTCTTTCGCGGATATTCGTACTTCTTATCAGATCACGTTTTCCTTTTTAATTTTCGTTGCAATCATTTTCCGAGAAATACAATATTTCGTACATCGTCTAACACGGCGATACGTTTGTTAAAGCCGTACGCGTGAAAGTTATAGCGGCATTCAAATTTAAGTTTAAGCGGGATTTACTGACGAGATTTATGCCACCTTAATGCCAACACATATGTTCGACATCGTCATCGCAATCTCCTTGATTGTGAACCACGGAAACTAAATATCATATTTAATTTTTCGTCAGGAGCTTGGATTGTGGGTTCCGCAAAACATTCGGTCTTAGCATGACTATTTATTTCCTTGACCGATGCCGGTTTTCGTTGGTCATTCACTGTTTTCATAAAACAAAAATTCTGCCAGGGAATATCGGTGCTGACTTTCTAGTCGTTCGCCAAAATTTACTTTCGAATCTTTAAGTCAAAAAAAAACTTTTTAAAAATAAGAACAACAAAAAGTGTCGAATGAGTGTTTTAGATCGTCAGCCTGAATGTCCTTCAGGATGTCGATACAAGCCTTTAGGATGGTTTCTACGTGCACAAAACGCTTTCCTTTCATCGGTAAATGCATTTTTCCGGGGATTGGCTGACAGTTAATATGCGATTTCTATCCAAAAACAGTCGGTCACAAGTGTCGCTGGTTCATTATCGTGCAACAAATACCAACTTCGTTCTGCGCTATATTCTGGCCGAATAACATTAACTGTTTGGCCCTATGGAACGATCTCTTGTGGACAATTCCCTTGGAATTGTAAAATCAAAAAAACATTGTTTTCACTTTTGACTTCTCCAAATAAGATTTTTAGGGTTTTCGCTCGTCTGGCGTCTTCCACTCGACACTTCGGCGCTTGGTTTCTGGATAATATTGACAACACCACATTTCATCACCAGTCACAATATAAAGATGTTTTACAATATAAAGATGTTTTGTTCTTTTTGGTTTTCTTGATGATGTTCTTCGAATGTTGAATTCTGAGCAATTTTTGGTTGTTAGTCATTTTTGTATCGATGGCACAAGCATACTGCCACTTCAGACGCAATAACTCCCCTTTAATACATCCAAATGTCATGAAATTTTGACAATGAAGATGGCCTCACTAGAAATACCTATTTCTAAAAAGTCTTGTTTACTTTGGAACCAACTTTGTATATCTATTTGACCTTACCGTAGTACGCTTTCAAGTTCGAAACTTTTTCCCGTCATTGTACCCAGGTGTATACGCTTGCGATACGTAGTTTATTTCTAAAAAGCATCATATTTCTCGCCTCTGGAAACAATCGAGCACTGACACGAATTTTTCTATTCGCCCCAAAATTGCTTCTGCGCTATGCAACGTCAATTATAATTTTAGTATCTATAATTAGATTTCGAAGTTGGATGTTTTCGTGCGACTCGAGTAAGCAGAGTTTAAGCAGTGTTGTTTTGAAGATGAAAATGTTGAAGGCCAATTCTCAGGTCTCTTTTAAAATCTTTGAGTCTTTTGAAAATTGTTTGGGTCCATATGTTATCAAATGGAAAAGGAGTTGATATTATCAGACCAAAATATCTATTAAAAAAATTAAACGAAACTGACTACGAACTTTGATTTTATCAGTGGCAAGGGCAATACTATTGACATTGTTGTCGCTATATTCCCTTTATAATTTGTTTATCTTTCAGTGAATTTTAATGTTCTCTTTTCGTCTTCCCTCTGGAGTATTTTACAATAGTAAGGAATTGCGGTCGTTCCGCAATTGTAGTGTATGATATGTCTCTCCGTTCTATGAACTTCTGTGCTTTCAATATATCGGCCGCATGCAGTCAACCCCATGTCCAATTTGATGGGGCATTGGTATCCGTTTTGAAATATTCAAACGGCACATAAATAATAGCCAACCTCTTGACTGACTTCTTTAAACAAACATTCTCGAGAGGGGGAAAGTTCTCCCTTTCCTTATTCTTTTTTTTAGTCACATAACCATAACTACTATACATTAGTACCAGATTGACTGCCCGCATTCTAAAAATTTATCCCGAACACGGCTGATTCGTGAGAATTGCAATAAGATTTAAACATTTTATCTGGCATTGACAAAATTTTACTAGAGCTCAGTCATAATTTTCTCTACGGTGATGGAGGGTCACATATAACATCAATTTGATATCCTAAGTGTAGAATATCTCTTCAGAAAAGAAAGGATAAAAGGAACATTTTTTTAATTGGAATGCCAAACGGATCTCTTGAGTGATTCCGGCAAAGTTACTATATACATATGTATAGAGTGCACGTTCGTAAGAGACTATCCGGTGAACATTCAACTGTCACGAAGGATAAGATATTTGGTATCTCAGGTAGTACAGGGCATACACTGCATAGAGGTAAAACAGCATGTACTTGCACAAAATTAAAGGAATGGCTGAACAAGAATAGAGTCCGGAAAAATGAATTCCCCCTTGGGATAAACATTTAGCTTAGCTTAGGGGATCTTTGAATTCGATAGATGAGGAGGTATAAGAAACTATATTGGGGGTCTGAATTGTTGAGGAGGGAACAGTGCTTAAGAAAGAGCTTCTGTCAGGTCAGAACTACGAAAAGCACTAGAATCGCTACGGAGCCGCAAGCAAATGAAATCCCACAATGGATACATGCTAGTATACCTGCGCTAAAACATATTGGATACATATCAAACCAGTGGGTCCTTCCATGGTTGGTTGGTTGCGTAACCAAGTTTTAAGATAACATTGAAAACCACACCAAACGAGTATAACTCTCCTAGATTCAAACTTCTTCTATATGTTCCGGCACATAAAAGGTCAAATCAATTGCGAGTGTTTGATTAGCGAGGTTCTATTTTAAACTTATTTCCATTCAGGACAATTCTCTGCGAGTCTAAACTGTGGATATGTATTTTCATAGCACATCCTTTAAAGCACTTAATGATAAAGTTCACAAAAATGCCAAGTTTTGGCCATTTTGTGAGGCATGTGAGGTATTACAATATATATTATCTTCATACATTATATCTTCAATCATACTCGTATATTATATCTTTATACAATTTTTTGAAAAAGATTTTAATATCTGCAATTTTGAACTGCAATTCTTTTTGGCATCACACCTCTCACATCTCACAGAATGAAAACATCTCATACCAATCACTATACTGTACTAAATGTGCTTTCTTAAAATTTATCTTTTTACAAATTATGCCCGCTTTTAAAATTTTTAATAGGAAATCTCCTTCCTTGCACTGTAGCTAGGTAATTTATGCTATTCATGATATTCATGTTGCTCATCGGGTGTTATGCATATGTTCCTTTTACAGTCTGATGTGAGGTGCTCCTTCGATTCAAGATGCACCCTCGATGAAAGAGGCTCCCTCAATGAAACTTGGTCTACGATATTTCTAAATACACACTTGAGTACATTTTTGGCAGATTGTCGCAACTCATCGTAGTAACTTTTACTATTGTATAGTATACTCAAAGTGTAAACTAAGTGCTTCCAAAAGCGTAGGGGTTGCACCAGTGTCTAAATGCAGGTAATAATTAGGCTTAATACTTGGTAAACTGAATATTCGCTTTAAGAAATATAAAAGCAACTTTTCAACTTTAACCATGGAACAGTATCCTCACACTTGTGCTCCATATAAAAGACCTGAAGCTAGGGTTGGGCGGAAAAGTTATTGTTGGACCTATGGGTTACATATTTGTTGTTAGTGCAGCGTCCCCATGCCGAGGAGATTTGCTCGTTTGGCTTCTTCATATTTACGTTCGAAGACACCAATACTCCTAGGTGTTTGTGTTAAATACAAACGCAGTCGGTGACAGTCGATAAGGGAATAGATAGCTTATTCATATAAAATATTGTCTTATTAAAATTGTAGTAGAATTATAGTATACATACATTAGTTTAGAGTAAAGGTAGTAATTAATTTCAAATCAAATTCTAAATTCATAATTCATAATATTGCATCATATTCTTAATTGATATTTCAACACTTCCCCTCAATTCAGAAATGATAAACCTAACGCCTTTATGTGTTTATAATGTTTTGAAGCTGTTAGACCTTTTGTGAGCACATCTGCTGTCATGTTATCTGTATCGATGTACTGTAAATCAATGTTGCCTTTCTGCACTGCATCTCGAACAAAATAATGACGAATGCCAATATGTTTTGTGCGTGAGTGTTGAACAGTATTTTTCGCGATTGCTTGGGCACTTTTGTTATCATTATAGACCACAACACCTCTTTGTTTTGTAAATGAAACTTCATAAAGAAAATTTTGTAGAAATGTTGCCTCTTTGACTACATCCGCTATCGCCATGTAATCGGTCTCAGCGCTGGATAGTGCCACCGTCCTTTGCTTCCTTGACTCCCATGATACAGCTGCTCCTCCAAGTTTGAAGACATATCCAGTATAGAACCTTCTGTCATCTACATCTGAACCCCAGTGTGAGTCCGCGAAGCCCATTACATTTTATCCAGTTTTCTTACATTTTTACATTTTTGCCGTATTCTTGATTAAACTAGCTTAAGTAACTAACTGCAAAGGAAATGTCCGGTCTAGTTGTAACTGCCAAATAAAGTAAAGAACCAATTAATTTTTGGTAATGTAATTTAGTTAAATTTTCTTTGTTTGTGTTATTGTTAAACTTATTAATTTTCTTAGAAAGTTTAGTGTTTATATCTAATGGTGTGTTAACTGCATTCGAATCTTCCATAATAAAACGTTTCAGTAATTCCATTATATAGTATTACTTTCGTTGACTCATTGTAATTTCTCCATTTGCTCTTTGATTAAATTCAACGCCCAAAAAATAGTTGAGCTTTCCTATATCCTTCATTTGAAATTTGGATTTTAGTTTATTTTTAAATAATTCAATTTCATCGGTACTGTTTGATCCTATTATAATGTCATCGACATATATGGCCATGATAAGTATGTTTGATCATTCCCTTAACATGTAAATACAATGATCAGATATAATAGGATTCATTCTCATTTTTAAAAATTGTTCATTTAACTTCATGTAGCACTGTTTTCCGGACTGTTTTAAGCCTTTATGTATACGACAAACCTTATTTCCATTTATTTTTTTACCTGTTAATTCAGAAAACATTTCAGGAATTTCCATATACAAAGTCTCGTTTATATTTCCATTTAAGTAAGCTGTTACCACGTCTAGTTGATACAAAATGCAGCTGCAGCGAGTACTATTAACAGACGAATTGAACATTGTCTAGCCACTGGAGCAAAAGTATCCTTGTACTCGTAGTCTATACCTGTTCGCTGACAGCAACGTTTTGCAACGTGCTTTTCGTCTGCAAACTTCACCTTTAGAGTCGGTTTTCGTTTAAAAGACCCACCTACAACCTATTATATTCTCCCCCGTAGGACGATCTACTATAGTCCATGTTTTGTTTAACTTATGCGCTGAAAGTTCTTCTTTCATAGCCTCTTTCCATTTCAGAACATTTGAATCTTTTAAAATGTCACTAATATTTTCCGGATCTAACGTCAACATGCAAACGTCAGAAAAACCGTCGGAATCTTCACCCGAAGTTTGTTTTCCTTAGTTGATTTTATTCTTGACCTAGTTCTCATTGATACCGAATCAAAATTTTGGTTTCTATTACCTTGCTCCTGACTACTACTCTCCTTTTCAGTCTCGTAAAATCTATTTTCTTCTTGTTGCACAATTTCTTTGTTTTCTTGTCTATTTCTATCTAAATTTTCTGTATTTTCTAATTCCCCAGTGCAAGCGCTTTTCGTTTTTGGTTTCAGGTCTTTTAGCTCATTTTTATTCGCTTTTACCTCTATATGTGTAACATCATTTAATTCATTTTTGTTTATTCTAGGTTCAAAAAATATTTCTAGCTTTTTATCTTTAGAATCAAAATTGCATGCAAGACCCTTGCTTAAAAATACAACATCCCGGCTTTTTATAATTTGTATCGTGTTGTGACACCATAATCTATAAGCTTTCGCGTCTGCGCAGTATCCGATAAATGTATACGGCTTAGACTTCGGATCAAATTTACTTCTACTTTTACTTTTAATGAACGATTGCCTCTGCCCAAAATGATTGAGGCAACTGTGACTGGAGTATCATACATCGTCCCATTTCCACGAGCGTCCTGTTTATCCTTTCAGAAACACCATTCTGTTGAGGTGTGTAATCGACGGTGAATTGGTGTCTTATGTCTGCTTCCGAAAGAAATTTATTGAACTCTTTGATGGAATATTCTCCACCATTGTCGAAACGCAACGCTTTGATTTTTCGTCCTGTAAAATTTTCTGCATGAGTTTTGTAATTCATAAAAGCTTTAAAAATATCATTTTTGTGTTTCAAAAAATGTACCTCGCACCATGTTGAAGCACCATCTATGAAGGTAGCAAAATAACTACATCTACCATTTGATTTTTATTTCATAGGTCCACAAATGTCACTATGGACTAGCTCTAAGGGGTACTTACTTCTTGAGGCTGTTCCCTTGCGAAAAGGCTTCCGACATAGTTTAGCCCCAATACATATCTCACACTGTATACACCCTGGATTGCCAATCTTCATGCCGAACACTGATTTTCTTTTTTGCATGTCACTAATGGTTTTCATGTACAAGTGGCCAAACTTCTTGTGCCACCCCATCAAATCGAATATTTGAGCTGACATTTGCTGCCTCCTCGTTTTCATTTAGGTAGTATAATCCATTTTTCTTATGAGCAATTGCAACAACGCTATCATTAACATTTTTTATAAGGACACACTTCTTATTAATTGTCACAACGTTTCCTCTCTCTGCAACTTTTGCTATAGAAAGCAAATTTGTTTTCAGGTCTGATACGTACAAAGTGTCCTCAAGTCTTATTTGGTGGCACTGTGGGGTTGAAATTTTAACCTTGGCCTAGAATATCTGTTGTATATAATTAATTTGAGAGAACTTACTTTTGTCTCCACACATATGGGACGTTGCTCCGCTGTCTAAGCACCAAGCACTAGCCTTTGAACGCATATTGGAAAAGAAAACCTTGTCGCTTACCTCTGAAATTGTGAACGATTCCTCAGTCACCGCCGACTTGTCTGACGTGTTGATTCTTGTTCTACTGTCTGATGCTTTATGATCTTGACGGCCACAGCGATAGCATATAAAACGACTGGCGCGATTCCTTTTACCATTCTGCTTTCTGTTTTCTCCGAAAAAATCATTTTGTGTAAATTTTGAATTTGGCGTAAACTTTTGGTGCTGTTGCCGGTGCTGTTTTCGCTGTTTGATGAATAATGCCCCGGTCTGATCACCATCCCTTCCTCCTCTTGTATAATAAAAGAATAGAAAGTAATTCGCCATTAATATTCAAATTCATGTCTTCCAATTTATCTACAGCCGAATAAAACTTGGATAAATGAGGACGTATGTCATCTCCTTCGCTCATTTTATTTAAAACGAGTTGTTTTAAAAATGAAGCTTTCTTCGCAGATCCTTTTGATTCGTACACCTTATGAAGCTTAGTCCAAATGTCATGCGAAGTTGT
Source organism: Volucella bombylans (assembly GCA_949129095.1). Classification (NCBI taxonomy): domain Eukaryota; kingdom Metazoa; phylum Arthropoda; class Insecta; order Diptera; family Syrphidae; genus Volucella; species Volucella bombylans. Next base: position 87,914,704 of record OX422143.1, read on the forward strand.
ACAACCGCTTACCTCTTTTAATTCAGATGAACTTATAGATAATATTAAATCCGATTTAGCTTTTCTGCCCTCCTTTTTTCAGGCCTAGGTTTAGCTCCACACACATAGTCCCATGTCTCGTTCTTCACTAATACAGCTTCCACATGCAATTTCCACGTGTCGAAATTTTCACGAGTCAGAGGCTCGATTTTGACCAAATGATGATTCGCCATAACTTTTTATAATCTTACACTTTCGCGTATTTAGAAAAATAATTAATAAATTTAATGATTACTAAGATTTTCTTTGATTTTTTTTGTTCTCCTGGGCCCATAACTCTGTTAAATATAAACGCAGTCGGTGACAGTCGATAAAGGAATAGATAGTTTATTCATATAAAATATTGTCTTATTAAAATTGTAGTAGAATTATAGTATATATACATTAGTTGTTCTTAAGGTTAAGTGAGACTAAGTAGTTTAGAGTAAAGGTAGTAATTTATTTCAAATCAAATTCTGAATTCATAATTTATAATTCATAATATTGCATCATATTCAATTGATATTTAAACAGTTTGTACTCATTAACAACTATTTCTTCTTGATACGCCTATCTTCCGTTTTGAGTGTATCTGCCACCAACACCTCTGTATGCCATTACTTTCGATTTACTCGAATTTTAACAGGAGAAGTCAGGATACATCCTTGATTCACACCCACCTTTGTTCTAATTTCTCCAGAAATGGATTCTCCATCTCATTTACTCCACATTATTTGCATGCATTACTCTTAGAATGTTGATTGTTTTCGTTAAAAAACCGACATTTTATAATTTGTAAAACAGATCGTCACGAGCTATTGTGTTGACAACCGACAGAAAATCTATGAAAAAGGCGTTTAGTGTTTTATATTACTGTTTACATGTCTTCGGATTATTAAGTAATGCAAATATTTGGTACACTGATAGTATTTTTACCAAAATCCTGCAAACCATGGTGTAAGGTCTTTTTCTTTTCAAAATGACAACACTGTAAAAGCTGATAGTTAATCTGACAGCTGACATCATCTTCGTATTTATTATTTTATGGTCAACATAAGACTTACGAGCAGTGCCCTAGCTGTGAGATTAAAATTGTCCTCGTTGATATTAATCAAAAGCTAGGAAGAGAGGGTATACCACATTCCCGTAATTTATTCAGAAAATTAAAAATACAAGTTTATTCATCAAAATCTATATTGTCCCCTTCAAAGTAATCCCCATCGACTGCAACACACTTATGCCAGCGCTTGATTCAATCCTCGAAACATTTTTTATATTCGGTTTTCGGTATGTCCATCAGTGCTTCTTGCGATTTTTCCATTACTTCCCCTCGGCTGCTGAAACGCGTTTCCCGTAGTGGTTTTTTGAGAGGAAAATTCTTCGGGTGATTTTCGGTCCCGTCTCCAAAGACGGTGAATGGAAGAGGAGATACAACGACGAACTGTACGGTCTGTGCAGCGACATCGACTTAGCCATAAGAGTGAAGGTCCAACGACTGAGGTGGTTGGGTCATGTAGTACGGATGGACAGCGCAGTAGAACAAAACCGCTGTTCAGATGGCGCACGCAAGTGGAAAGGAACCTCAGCCAACTTAGCGTGCGAAACTGGGGCCAGCTAGCTGAAGATTGAGCTGGCTGGAGACGTTTGTTGGTTGAGGCTCAGGTCCACCCCGGACTGTAGCGCCACCTTAAGTAGGTATAGTCGACCAATTTTGCACTACATTTATTCTTTCGGACTCCAAGCCACTGACAAGAATGCGTAGAGTAGAGTAGAGTTTCCTCTACCAATTATCGAATCGTCATCGTGCTGAAGAACTTGTCCTAAGTCCACTGCCTTTGTGGAAGATTTTGCTCAAGAATCTTGGTTTACACGCTTACAAGGTTCAGTAGCTTCAAAAATTAAAGACTTGCGATCATCGTTTGCGTCGTGCCTTTGTTGATTGGGTGCTTGAACAGATTTAAGTCGATTATATATTTTACCGTCAACTTTTACTGAATCATGAGGGTCACTTCCGCCTCAGTGGCTAGGTTAATAAACAAAATTGTCGAATTGTTAACAAGGAAAATCTAATGCACCCCGAAAAACGCATTGTTTGGTACGGTTTATGGGCTGGCGGCCTCATCGGACCGAACTGCTCCAAAACAAGTTTTGATCAACGGTTTTGTTTCTCCAAAATTGCGTGGTCAGCAGAACATTTGGTTGGTACTGCCGGCGAAACCATCGAGTTATTGTATTATTGTGTGTTCGATGACAACATTATCTCCAAAAATGGACCTGTGGCCTGGCCTTAAAAATTGGCTTCTTTGCTTAAATTGTGTGTGTTTTATTTTAATTTCAAATCTTACAAATTTTCAAAATGTTTTCTTAAAGATATTCCTCTGCAATTTGTAAAATCACCCTAAACACCCTTTTTGTGAAGTGAAAAAAACAATGCTCTTTTTAGAACTTCTGGAATATTGGCGGATTTAATGATTATGTTGAATTCCACAATGAGCACTGAATTCATAGAGACAGTTTCTATTGAATTCGTATGGAATTCTGTTATCTCCGGAGGCCTATTTCGTTGACTTTTTTCAGTGACTTCTTTTTTTTCTTTGATTTATTCAACTGAAAACGGGCTATGTAGTAATTTATAAAGAAGCTTCAACAGGGCTAGCCTCCAGACACTCATAATCAAACACTTTTGTTTGGTCGGATCTGCGTCTTTAATTATCCTTAGGCATTAACATTCGATAACATATCCGCTGTGTGTAATTACGTACAGACTTTAAATTACTGCAGCCTATCCAGACTATGTAGTTTTCTTAGAAGCCTTAGTTGCCTTATATATCTACTTCTCTCAGTTATAGGACCCAATTCTAATGACACATAATTTGAAAAAGTCTCTATTTCTATGCGAAAGTCGCTAAGGAGGAGGTTGCAATCCAATTGAGATTATGGGCAGGACGCTGTTATACGCTCTAACATCGAGGATGTACGACTCTTCCACTCTTTCAAAATTACTCTCTGCTCTGCGGCATCCTTGTCTAAATATGGCAGGTATTTAAAGGGTCTCTCATTAAGCGCTTCCTATTTTTAGATTTAAATAAAACAAAGTGTGTGTGAGATGTCATCGGAATTTTTTATTCGTTTGAAAGGCCTATTGGGGCCATTATGTATGAAATATAATATCGCTTAAATGTCCGCCGCGGCTTCTCTGGGTGGCGCGCATCCGAAATGTCCAATTTTCCCTGACTCTGGCGCATAAATCGGGCTGAATTTGACCGATGACATGGGTTATATTGGCTTTGAGGGCCTCTGTGGTTTGCGGCTTATTCGCATATACCTGTGACTTCACTAGAAAAAGTTTAAGGGGTAGTATCGCACGATCTCGGTTGCCAGTTCACATCACCTACACGTGAGATGACCATACCCTCGAATCGCTCTGCAGGATTTCCAATGTGACGTGAACTGTGTAACACGTAGCGTCGTTGGTTCAGGACAAAAAAAGTTGGTAATCATTGACCTATAGCGCTTGCCGTTGACGGTGATGGCCTGGTCAACGTCGTTCTCAAAGAAATATGGACCGATAACGCCGCCAGCCTAAAATCCACAGCAAACAGTGACTTTTTCAGGATGCATTGTACGCTCTTGGATCTCATGTGGATTGGTATCGTCCCAGATTCGACAATTTTGTTTGTTCACGTACCCATTCATCTAGAAATGGGCCTCGTCGCTGAAGATGATTTTTCGATGAAAATTAGGGTCAGTTTCCAACTGCTCCAGAGCCCACTCAGCGAACACACGTCGTTGTCTATGGTCATTTACCTTCAGCTCATGGGTCAGTTGAATTTTGTACGGGTGCAGGCCCAAGTCGCGACGCAAAATTCGCCAAGTTGTGGTCTGCGAAAGGCCGAGTTCTTGTCAGCGATGCGCAATCGACTGCCTCGGATTCTCCTGCACACTCTCACGGACAGCGGCAATGTTTTCGGCAGATCCTGCGTTTCGTCGACGTACGGGTGTTGGCTTATCGTTTACTGAACCAGTGGACTCCAATTTATCCAGCACACAGCGAATAGTCCTCTCGGTATTACGATTATGGCGACCGTAAAATGGGAGAGGCACGCGCAACGTTGCCCGAGCAGAACACCAATTTTGATAAAACACTTTTATCATTTGTACGTGATGTTGAATGCTATGTCCGTCCATGTTGATTTAGCAAATCAGACTGAATAAATGACAGCAAATTTGACAGATGTAGCTTCAACAATATGGCCGCTATCAACTGTCATAATTCGGAGGTCCCTATTGGAAGACCCTGTACTTCAATTCGTAATTTAAAATATGTTTTTTCTAAACATTGTATATATTATAATAAATATTTTACTGTAGAATGGAATTCCTTCCATCAAAATCCAAAATCCAGCCTTCATATTATGACGAATTTTTACGATTGCAATCATCAAGGGACCTATTGTAAGGCGATATTAACACGCTGTATTGTTTATCCACATTTTAGTTTACTTCTGATTAAAATCAGACTCAAATCAATTAAAAAAGTCTATAATACTATAGATACATATCCGAAATAATTGGCTTAACATACTTATTTCGCGTTTGTAATCACGTAAATATATTTTGAATGCACGTATAATAGTAAGTTTTACGTTATTGTAAACGTATTGTATAGGGTTTTCCAATAAGGACTTGGCAACTTTTTTTTAAATAAAACGCAAACTATTTGAGATATTTCAAAAACTTTATTATCGGCTTGAAGTACAATCAAAACATTTATAAATGGAGCTCGACTCCGTCCATATGGCCACCGCGGGCACGTTTGCAGTGGTCGATTCGTTGGACCCAATTTTCAACGACTCGGCCACTCATTTCGGGCGACACGGGCGCTATTTCGCTTTCAATGTTGGCTCTGAGGTCTTCCAACGTCGTAGGCGTTGATGACTTAACGTATCTCCACAGAAAATAGTCAAGCGGCGCTAAATCGCACGAACGAGGCGGCTAATGGCCCATTTCTTGAGATAACACGCTCACCATAATTACTCTTATAATAAATGGATTGTATCGTGTGCTGTGTGGCTTGTGGCATCATCCTGTTGAAACCACATGTCGTCCAAGTTCACATCTTCAAATTCGGGCTAAAAATAATCGGTGATCATGGCGCGATAACGCTGACCATTCACAGTAACGTGACGATCGTTATCGTCGACGAAAAAATATGGCCAAATCACGCCGCCGGCATGCAAACCGCACCAAACAGTTATTTTTTGTGGATAAAGTCGTGATTTATGAAGCACATGTGGATTTTCACCCGACCAATAACGCATATTTTGCTTATTGACGAACCCATTGAGCAAAAAATGAGCTTCGTCACTGAAGATGATTTTGCGATGCAATTCATCATCTTGGCGCATCTTCTCCAGAACCCAATCGGAGAACGTACGTCGCTTCAAATTGTCAATCGGCTTCAATTCTTGAGTCAGCTTGATCTTGTATTGGTGTAAACCAAGATCCTTACGCAAATGTGGTCTGAGCGATGCCCAATTCCTGAGAACGCAAAATCACACAACGAATATGTAGACTCAAATTTTTGCACTAAACTTATTATTGCCTGTCTACTAGGGCGAGAATTACGACCGAAAATTGGAGTTAACGCTCTTAAAGTTGCAGTAACCGACTCCGAATTTCGGTAGAAAATTTTTATAATTTGCAGACGTTGCTCGTTCGTGTACTTTACCATGATGAAAATGTTGAGTTTACTAAATAAATTGACAGTGACAGTTTGATGATTAGTGACGGATTGCGTTCACCAATGAAATTCAAAGTTGTCAAGTCCCTATTGGAAAACCATTTACTAATGTATTCATGCATTCAACCCACTACCAGACTTTAAGCCCACTTATGGCATTGTTCTTTGACAGGTATATATATATTGTAAACGTTTTAACACCTTTCCGCTTGAATAGTTTTACAATGTTATTTTTAGGAACGGGGGAGCGAAATAGGCAAGTACTTAACAACGTGCACCATATTTTCTTGATGACTCTTTAATCATAAAATCTGATTTTAATCGTATTTAAAAATTATAATGACAAATTTTCCGCTTTCCATTTATTTTATGTTATAGATGCATGTAACCTAGTGCCGATAATACTATTGATTTTGACTTTCAGATACTCGTACTCACTTACGTGATGAGGTAAACCTCCGGGGTTGGGTTATGTTTTTTTTTTTACAACCTAGTCATACAGATTATATCTGGCCATAGATACCATAATTCAAATTAGAATCCATAAAAAAAAAATGCTGTTGAACAGTATTTAGTTTAGTATTGAACCTTTATAACGATATCATAGCAACGAAGGCGTCATTATGGCCGTTCAATATTATATAGGTGCATAGTAGATTCCAAGATTTTTTTTATCTAACTAAAACTCAGATACTTTCTCTATGTTGATGTTTCTTCCTTCATTGTTGCTCTACTTTCTTCAGTATAGAATCAAAAATTCTTTGAGCCAAACTGCTGCATTGGTGTCTATTGGGCATGCTTTCAGTCAACTAATTCGCTTATAAGTTGATTTGATCTCGAGATAGCTGCTTCGATTGGATTGGTTTGGATAATTCAAAGTATGTAAATGTGACGATCGGATGTGAGTTTTACACTAATTGAGTATCCATCATGGTGTTCGTTTCTCTATTCTTGCAGGTTCCTATCTTGAGTTGATCTCTCTACCATGACTTTTCGGCATATCAGTAGATGAACCCTTAGTCGAAGTATATCATATTCCTTTGGACAATTGGACAGTACATATACGAAGTCCTTTTTTCTTACAGATCGATCTTCCAATATGAATAACTTTCAGACCTTTCTGCTGTCATTTTTGACACGCTTTTGACATTCATGTTCAGCATTTTTCGACAAATTACCATGACTGCACTTGCAACAGAAGTACGCTTCTGTATCATTCGCACTTATTTTAAAAATCGATCTCTAATTCGTGAAACATATAGAAGATTACAGAATTTATTTGAGGTCGTTGTGAATAAATTTCCTGCCACATACATCTGCTGCATTATGCCAGCAAGCGGGGAGGGTCCGCAATTGTCAGTTTGGGTTTGATCGCAAAAGTTAGGCTTTTGTCCTTCCAGTATGTTGAAAATTTTGCCAAAAGATATTGGCACAAGCCTGTATAAAATCCATCTGTTGTGAGAATAAAAGCCACGAAACTAAGTCTATCGATGGGAGCTTGCGGATTGGGTTTTAGAGCATCTTGAAGTAGAGACAATTATTTTGGTTCGAACATAGTAATTAGTGGCGTAGACCACTTTTGCCGTTTTTTTATGACGCACATCCAAAAAAGAGCTAATTACATAAAAGTTTACTGTTTCGTGTGGTTTTCATGCTTTTGGCATCATCAGAAATTGGACTAACTGCCCATGAAACCATTGGCTTATCGATTCCTTAGCGATTCAACGCCATATGCTGGTAAACCTCAAACTACTTAGGCCTTGGAAGCAAATAATCAGGGCGTTATTGCGGATGTAGAGCTTCCAATGCCCGAAAGAGTGACCTAAATTGGACTAATAGTATGCGATCTCTCAAAAACAGCCGATGGAGCCATATGTCCGAGGTTGTGTTCAAAATGAATAGAGAATTTTAATTCAAAACCAAATCCTTGCGTTATTGTGTAAAAACATCAGTTCTATAAATTAAAAAAAAAAACAACCATTTTCATAGACGGATTACAACGTCATATCTTGGACATCGGTTGAATTTAGAAGTAAAGCTGAAGCTCTAGAATGTGGTGGTGTTGTTTGACGATATCTGCTATCTAATTTCAATGAATTTCGTTAGCCTTGGATAAAATATTAGGTAATCTGTTATTAAAATCGTTTTCCGTTTGTAGGCAGTGCCTTTCGACTTTTCAATAGGGATTGAATGTCAAATCAGCTGTCACATTAAGCTGCCCACCTTCATTTCTTTCCCATTTCATCACGGAAAGATTTACGTCACAACAACGATTTAAAATCGATGAAATTTATTTCCAATATCGAAGCTCTGTTCGCAAAACTTATAGAGCACGCAGTTTTTTACGATCAAATTTTGTTCAGTGATGAGGCTCACTTTTAGTCAAACGGCTAGTATTTGGAGTGAGGACAATCCTCACCAGATGCCATTGCATCCAAAAAAAATTTACCGTGTGGTGCGGATTGTACGCCGGTCCTTGTTTCTTCAAAAATGAGGCCGGTGCATAACGTACTGTGAATAGACATTAGTACAGTACCATAATCAACGATTATTTGTTCCCAAATTTTCGTAACATCAATGTGGCAGAACTGTGGTTTCAAGAGAATGGAGCCCCACCTCACACTCCCAACGAAAACAAAAAATAGACTCGTCAATTGCCCATCAAAATCGTGCGTTTTGACGCCATTGGATTATTTTCTGTGGGGCTATGTCAAGTTACGCCGATAAATCAGCAACGATTCACGCGAGCAATATGCGATATACGCCTTCAATTATGTAAAATGTGGTCGAAAATTGGACCTGTAAAATCAGCTTTGTACGAGGCAGTCGTGGTGCACATATGCCTGAAACTATTTTCAAACATTAAATGGCATAACACAATTTTTCGAGTGATTTTAAAAAATCATCACCAAGTTCATTTCTTTCTGTTTTATTTAACCAAAAAAGCCTGATCCCATAAAAGAAATAAATTTCTATTAGATTATGTGATGACACCGACTTAAGACCTGAACAAAACCTCGAATATCTAAAAATGCAAGCTGATTTAGGAATGCCGAACAATAGGCCAAGTTAAAAAAGAAACACATTGGATAGGTCAAGGCGTTAGTCGGTTTTGAGATTCCGGCAAGATTGATCTATTGTACAAAGGACTGTTCCATTGGACTATGATATTTGTGTGCTCCTTTAACTGGAATTTCTCAGCCTTTCGTAGAAAAATTTTGAAATACTTCATTGGTAAAGTGCTTACAGTACCAGCACATCAGTGCAGAGTTCCTGAACTGTAATGTGGGCGTAAAAAGATACCCACATACTATAGATAATGCTCTGCTGTGTTTTGATCATTCTTACAGCGAATGTCTCAGCATGTTGTGTCAGTAATGCCTAGCACACTCAGGTGTTTAGCAAAAGCGTAGTGTCTATTGCTTTTTGCTGACCTCTTAGAAATGTCTGGAAGTATTCATTTGGTTGTGCTCACATGAAACCCAGTCGCTAATGAAAGTTCTAACCGAAAATTCGAAATTTAACATAGAAAATCTTCTCCCAGCCTTGCCTACAAAGTTGTATTTTAGACCCAAACAAGACTCAGTGAATTCAGCTTGCGTTCAGAGAAATCTTGAACTCTTGAAATAACTTAGGAATTAGTTCGCTGCTGAAGCAGATATCCGCCGATTCTTCACAATGAAGTCAACTTCGATTCCTTTTTTTTCTAGTTCAGATTATAGCAGAAACCATTCCTGGCAAAGGAGTTTTCGCAGCAACAGGAGTCTCAGGAGTCAGGAGTGTCATTGCATCCATAAGAATAGAGTCAAAAGTCATTCGGTGCGCATTATCATCAAAACTCCAGAACGTGTTGTACCAAAGACCACTTCTTTTTAAAAGGGCTTTGAGACTGCAGTCCATGATATGAATACTAAAGAAAAGGAAAATTTGTCAGTGCATCTATAGTAGAGCCAAGCAAACTAGGAAAAGCAATCAAGTAACCGAAATAGACCGTTCTTTGGTGTCTGGTAAAAAACATCTGATCTTATAGTATCAGTGTAGATCCAAAGGATGCTTCTCAGGGTAAAGCGTCATGTTTTGCCAAAAGCTATTTAACACTGCCGTAAAGCCAGCAGCACCTTGGAGGTTTTCAACACGACATGTTTAGTTGAAAGAAGTTTGTTATCCAGGATGAGGCCCAAATACTTATCTTCGTTGGAGGAACGGATGATGTAGCTTCTCTTTCTTGTGAAGATAGCAACCTCAGTTTTGAGAAAGTTGACTGAAAACCTATTACTAGTGCACAAGTTGTGAACGTCTACGGCTCTTTGCGCCTTAGGGCAGACAGTACACCTGTACTGCCTTCAATGTTGTGTTGTTCAGCTTATTTGCACCTTCGGTGATTGGATTTGTGTATGAACCGGTTCTGTCAGGTTACTTAGGTGATAAGTCTCAAGTATGAGATATAGAGAGAATGCATGCTTTCCAAAGTACCTAGACGATCCGACGACGACGCCGAATACATTTTAATAAGGTAGCTGGTGATCATTCTTTATTCGAAAGACGATGAAAATACATCCATATCAAGGTGATAAAAAAATAGGGTGAAATTGTTTATAACATTTAAAATCTTTATTTATTCTTCTAAATCTATTTCATCGCCTTCAAAGTACTTCCCTCCCGATATAATACACTTATGCCACTGGTTTTTCCAGTCCTCGAAACAATTGTTAAAGTCGATTTACAGAATGACCTTCAAAGCGCACAGTGACTCGGTTTTTATCGGTGTGTCGAAACGGTGTCGCCGGAGTGGTCTTTTGACGGTGCTAAATCGGGCGAATACGGTGGTTGTGGAACGATATGAGTTGCATTTTTGGCGAAATGATCTTGAAGAATCAATGCAAAAATATTCCAAAAAATTGAGTGTTGTTGGAACCAAACGAGATTTGACTTTTTTCAGGCACAAAACATCTTTCAGTCTGGAATGATCCAAATAAAATGTTAGCTCACCTCGCTGAGTCTCTAGTTGTCAATGGACGATTTTTGAGCACAAAATCTTTGATTTCCTTGACTTATAGGTTATCAGTTGATGTTGATGGCCATCCAGGACGATCTTTGTCTTCAACGCTTTCTTTACCTTTTTTAAGTTGTTTGTACCGCTTGTATACATGTGACTTGTGACATGTGACAATATGCAGCATTCTCAACGTTTCTGCAGCAGAAATTTCATTCGGCAAGCAAAATTTAATGCAACTTTTTGTTGTTCACAAAGCACGTGCGTAACTATTGAAGAAATGCAGATTTTGACACGAAATGTGACACAGATGTCAGGAACAGTGCTAAAAAAAATATATATTTGCTAGAATCGACCACCCCGTGTATTTTAAAATTAAAAGTTCGCCTTATTTTTTGATCACAGGTCTTACTTAGTTGTATATATGTATTATATAAGCTGTGCAAAAATTCCCAAACAACAGTCAATAGCATTTTCGAGTTTTAGCGCCAACATTCGAGGCCGTATTAAAGGTCAGGTTATCTCCCATTTAAGAGCGCTTGAGCCTATCTAATAAGAAGCCACATTCCGAGCATAGACTCACCCCACGTTGGTAGTTTGTCCAATTGAATCCAACATATCGGCGGTAGTTCTCCGACGGGTAACGAGTGCCCAAATATCTGAGCCCATTGAGCTCAAACATCTTTCTTTCTCTTTTTATTCCAAAAAACTTAACACATGCTGCGGCATTTCTAATGTATTCATACCCCCTTTAGTGTTAAGTTCTTAAAAGAAAGGCAAATCATTGTCACGCTGACTGTTCTGTTCTGAAGCTCAATTACAAGATTTTAAAGAATTCTTCTAGCAAAGATTGCCATTAAAGCTGTTTTGATAAAGATTGTCTTCAGCTTGTATTGACTGGCCCATTTCTTACCATACTTACTCTTCAATAAATCGATTGTAGCGTCTGCTGTGTGGCTTGTGGCATCATCCTGTTGAAACCACATGTCGTCCAAGTCCATATCTTCCAATTCGGGCCAAAAATAATCGGTGATCATGGCGCGATAACGCTGACTATTCACAGTAACGTGACGATGACATGCAAACTGCACCAAACAGTTATTTTTTGTGGATGAAGTGGTGATGCGTGAAGCACATGTGGATTTTCACCCGACCAATAACGCATATTTTGCTAATTGACGAACCCATTGCGCCAAAAGTGAGCTTCGTCACTGAAGATGATTTTGCGATGAATTTCATGATTTGGATCATTTGCTACGGACGCCTGAACAGCAGTGATACCCGTTGTCTCACTGACACGGCAACATCACACAACGAATATGGCTCATGTTTTGATAAGACTCAAATTTTGCACTAAACTTATTATTGCCTACTAGGGCGAGAATTACGACGGAAAATTGGAGTTAACGCTCTTAAAGTTGCAGTAATCGACTCCGAATTTCGGTAGAAAATTTTTATAATTTGCAGGCGTTGCTCGTTCGTGTACTTTTCCATGATGAAAATGTTGAGTTTACTGAATACATTGACAGTGACAGTTTGATGATTAGTGAAAGAGTGCGTTCACAAATTAAATTCAAAGTTGTCAAGTCCCTATTGGAAAACCCTATATATACAGACTGTAGTGACATTGTCTTGCGAGGGTGAGCATCTAAATCATACGCTACTTTGTCGAAACTGCCATTTATGGCAATGGTTGTCATTCATTCATTTTTAGGTTAAGAAGAAACAGAACCAATTATATTTTGTATCCCCTTACAAATATGCCCTAAAGGTCCGTTCGCATTCCCGTTCCGCCTTTCCAATTCAAGCCTTGGTATTTCTCCTTAAGGGAGAGAGAAAAAGAAAAGAAAAAGAATTACATAGTATAATAATAATTCCCTCAATAACTGACATGGTAACACTGTCTCCATTTCATCTCGCTGTCATTTTATTTCGTTGTCATTGTTATTGTTTGTGTTGCCTTCGCAGCAGTTTGTCACTGCCTCTATGGCCTTGGGCAACCTCATTTGCTTTATTTATTTTGATTCTAGTTAATTTGGCTGGTTTTCTAATTCATTTTCGTTTTATGTGATTTTTCTAATACGAATACTCGTACCTCCACCATTCATCTGCCCTTTTATCGGCAAATCATTCAATTTAAATTAACAATTTCGAAAAAAAATCAATTATTCACTCAAAACACCAAGGATTCAACCTTCAAATTTTCTCTTTCGTTTTTTTGTATTTTTTTTTTTTTTAATTCCTGAAACTCATTAACAAATCTGAGGAGGAGTGAAAGAGGAACACATATAAGAATTTTGCTGACAAGTCATCATCAATCTGTCTAACAGCAATACACCCAAAATTAAAAAAAAGAAGGAAATTACCAACAACAATTGAGAAAATACATCACTTGATCATCTCTCGCTATATTGAAGTGAAGTTGCTTTTTGGGGTATCCATATCTTTCGTCTTTCGTTTGCTTTGGCCTGATAGTGTGTTATGTGTGCTTTGTGTGCTCTGTGTGTGCTCCAACGAAAAAAACATGACGTAGGTCATGAGAAAATATCCAAACAAAAAAAGATATATACATAGATAGATATACGACAGAGGCAACTCAACACACAGAGACTAAAACGCATACATTCATTAACCCGGCCTCACATCTCATATGCCGACAACAACGAGTCAAGAATACAGTACCTATTGTATATGTACATACATATCTCTAATTCGTTGCCTTTATTGAGTCGAATTTTATACAACAACAATACATACATCCAACTTTGAATCGAAATCAATTTTTGTGAGGCCCTACATTCGAATGTAAAAACATCCCCCATAGCACCATCCTATCAATTCGTACTTTCCCGCCCACCGCCCCCTTTGTTTCACCTTAAATGACTGACTATGATTGTAGCAGAAACCAAATTTAAAATCTCATTAGCGCTACTTACTTCTGCCTCTGCATAAACCTTCCCGTCTGTAAGTGGGAACTCCATTGGCCGGCCTCATTCAGTTACGAAACGAATGTATCCATACAAATACCATATATTCCTTGAATCAATAAAGAATCGAAAATTCCTGTCTTCGAGATACTCCATACTTTTTTCGCCTTTTGTAAGACTGTAGGTTCGATTAAAGTATTTGAAACACTTCCGTTGGTCGGCGGCTGGCAGAGCGGCAGGGTGACATAGTGATTCAGCATAATCACTATGAAGGTGCAAATGAAGCTGGTTGTTGATGTTGAAGACAAAAACCACCAGATACATCCGAAAGAATACGGATCATTAGCACTTTAGCAATTCGAACAAATCGACGTGACGACGAGAGCGATATCGTCTATTTATGGTTGATAAAGAGGGGAGAGACAACACAATGACAATGACAATGCCAACGATAATGAAAATAAAAATAAAAATATACTCGTACATACGAGTACATACAATAAATAAATCCAAATAATTTTCAATTCCACTTTGCTGTTTCCATAAATGTTTGCTTGATCTGCTTCCCTGTCCGGCTAGTGTACTCCGTATCTGTATTTGTGTTTTGCGCTTTGTCTGTATTTGATTGCCGCAGAGCAGAAGCACACAATTCGCCGCCTTTACACTTGACCAAATGGTTTCTTGATAGGGTAGGTCTGGTTTCGTTTTACAGATACATTCAGTGTTTAATTGAGCACTACCGCATAATTCGCATTGAATACGAGTATATCTTTTCGATTTTTGTTTTCCAGTTTGTTTGCTTTGTTTTCTCTTCTTTTTTTTTCTTCGTTCTGTTATTAGTTATTGTGACGAGTAATTGATATTTTTCTTTGGGTTCTCAAGAGATGATTTGGTAGTTTGTTGTTATTTTTTTAATTTTTCACTCTTGCTCGTCGCATTTCCAGTTGCCGCAATTACATATTTCTGCCGCCGTGAGTGAGTAATTACATAATTGAGGGTTGATTAGTTAAGGGGAGTGGCAGATGATTTATTTTTTTTATTCATTTCTTCTGTTTGTTTGTCAGTTTGTCGGATTGTCAATGGATCACTATGTCAGTTTTTGTTTATTCAAATTAAACCTTTTGAAATGTGATTTCCTTCTGCTAGTTACTAGACCGTGCTAGGATCATCCAGGGATCGTGCACATATTTGAAGAAAGTAATTGGATATTTGAACCATACATTAGGTAGGTAGATTAGTGGAATGGTAATCGTTGCGACGCCACAAATAGATTTGTCAGGACAAATCGAAAGAACTTGCATTCTGATGCTTTTCCAGTCTCCAGGGATTCGGTCTACAGATTTCTCAATCTTTCACTCTCGCAGCTCCTGCAGAAATTGAGGAATACTCAGTCTCTTCAATTGTACTCACTTACTCACTTAGGTAAGTAATAGGTCGCAACTAACAAGCCTCTAACTGCCTTCAGTTACACACGCGAAGTCGATTGAGATCGCTTTCTACTTGTGGTGACCGCCTAATGCACGGTCTTCCTATACTGCGTTGCCCCTCCAGGTTGGATTCGAAGATTGTGGAACGGAGTATTGGTGTCCTTTCGCTCTACATGTCCTTGCCATCTCAGGCGACTGATGCGCAGTTTTCTGGCTAGGTCGATGTCGCTGTACAGCTCGTATAGTTCGTCGTTGAATCTTCTCCTCCAAAGCCCGCCGCCATAAATACGACCGAATATTTTCCGAAGGGTTATTCTCTTGAATCGACTGAGGATATCTTCCTCCGCCTTTGATAGTAGAAAGTAGGATTGGTATGATCTAGGTCTTATATAGAGTCCCCTTACTTTTTCGGGATAGTTCCTTACAACTCAATTGCCTTCTTAGCCCAAATAAACAGCGATTGGCAAGAGTTATTCTCGGTTTTATTTCTGTTGAGGTGATGTAGGCAGAATTCATAGCATAGCCAAGGTAGACAAAACCCTTCACTACCTCGAAATTATAGCTGTCGATTGTTCCGTTCTATCCAATTCATAAACGTTCTGTGTCCCTTCTTTTTGACAGCATACATGTAGTTGGCTTTGCCCTCATTTACCGCTAAACCCATTTTGGCAGCGTTGGTTTTAATAATAGCGACTGTCATATGCGGCTTTAAAATCAATGAAAAGACGGCGGGTATCGATTTGGACTTCTTGGGTTTTGTCCAGGATCTGCTGGAGTATGAAGACTTAGTCGATTGTGGAATTTCCCGGTCTGAAACCGCACTGATAGGGACCAATCAGATTATTTGCGAATGGCCTCAGAGGTTCGCACAATATGCCAGGCAAGATCTTGTATCGGATATTAAAGAGACTTATACCGCTATAGTTGACGTAGTTGAGGGGGTCTCCTTTTTTGTGGGTCAGGCATAGGGTGCTGCGATTCCATTCATCAGGCATACACTCTTCTGACTAGATTTGAGAAATTAGATGGCGCACACATCCAGCAGTTTTGAATACCTAGTCCGGTAAGCCGTCAGGTGCAGCTGATTTGTTGGATTTTAGCTTAGATATTGCTATTCTTACTTGTCCTTCGTAGCAGCGTCGCTTTGTAGGCTTCTTGTTTAGCCGCATTTACTTGCCGGTATTCTTCATCAAACCAGGAAAGCGTCTGCAATGAAATATTGCATGCTCTGTGCCTTCCTCCTGATTTGGGCAGTCTGGGCCTAAAGGTGAGCTATGAGTAGTTATTGACGCTGCCTTTTCTTCAGTTTTAATCGTCTTAATGCCGTGGTGGCTTCTTTATCGGTTGTCCAAAGTTGGGGTACGTGCCAGGCAACTGAAAAGAAGTAAAAGTGGTTTTCATTCCAAACCAGGAAGACCTAACCTAACTGGAGAGAATTTTAGATCGACATATGAAATAAAAGCTCAAGACACTAGGCACTACACGAGATTGTAGTTACCATAGAAAAAGAATATGCACTACAAAGTGTATACCAAGGCCGCCTTATAGATATCGAAGGAGCATTTAATAATGTAAACACCGGATCTATAAGACCGGCCTTGGACAAGCTCCATGTAGCAATAAGAATAGCACAATAGATTGGCAACATGCTAAAGAGCAGAATTATCGCTACAGAACTTGGGAGAAACACAGTCAAGAAAACGGTTGCAAGAGGAACCCAACAAGGAGGAACGTCTCAAAGGTTTTACATGAACTCCTGTCTGTAATGACTTAATTTTACGGGATACCCATGCATACATCCATGGCAGCAAGGATACGCATTGCCATCGCTTGCATTTATTATGAATACCAATTCGGAACTGTGTTGAGGGCACAACTCCATCCATGGTATGAGTCGAGGCCCCCCAAAAACGTCTTGAAGATTTTAGGGTCAGGCTCCCAGTACTTATTTGCTACTCTACAATGGATTAACCACAAGTGAAAGACCTTCCCGCATTTACATTTAATCCACATCCACCCGTGGGGCTGGTATGGACTATCGGTGGTCCTGCCACTTAACAGGACCTATGACCGGCAGCCTGTAACTCGTCAAATCGTAACAACCTTCAGCGGCGTTAAGTTCTGGAAATCGTTAAGATAAGACCGATACGATGCTCTGCTCCCGCTTATAATTAGACAATGTCATTGATGGAAAAAGCCTTGATAAATTGGCGGAGGCCTAACATAAGGAGGAGTGATTTCTCCCCTTCTGTTCTAAAAGATATCCTTATAAGTTTCGAACAGAAGGGTGTGTTAAGGCAATAGCCTTAAGTCGGCCTTTAACACAGTGCCAGAATGGACAACACAAAACGGTTTCGTAATAAATTCATTAAAAAACCGGAACTAGTCTTGTTCACAAGAAAAATAAAGCTAGATAAGTATAATCTTCCCTGAATCAATGGTGTTCGTGTACAACTCTCATCTGAAGCTAAATACTTGGAAATCATCCTAGACAGTAAGCTCAGTTAGAAGCGTAACATCGAAGAGGGAACCAAAAAAGCATTAGTAGCAATGTACAAATGCAAAAGAACCTTTTAAACCCATTCTTACCTATAGTGCCCTGGTTTGATGGAAAGCCGCAGAGAAGCTTAGTTATTTCAAAACACTCACACAAGTTCAAAGACCAGCGTGTGCCGCAGTAACAGGAGTGCTAAGGTTTACTCCTTCAGCTGCAATAATGCTCAATCTCCTTCCTTTAGATGAATTCCTTAAATGCAAGTCTTCCAAAAGTTTGATCAGACTAAAACAATTAGACCTGTGAACGCATCTATAATACAGGGGTACGAACCACCAAAACTGATGAATCGTAGTGACCATATCGTGCGTGGTCTTTGACAGGAGTTTCTCCACATTATTACCTAGCACACATGACTGGCTATCTAATACTGCCACCAACAATGGAAAACTCCACCTCTACACGGTCGGCTGCGAAATGGAGGAAGGTCCTGGAGCTGGAGTATACTGTGAAATGCTGCAGATCCAAGACTCCTTCAGGTTTCAGGATGAATATATTATAGTATTTCTCAGGCACAAATATTTGCCATGAAACTTGATCCTTCAGAGATTTCTATCTTTGTGGAAAGTCAAGTAGACATGAAAGCTTTGACAAGAGAAACCCAAAAATCAGTAGAGGTACAAAAAAGTCGCCAAACTCAAATCTACGAATTTCACAGAGTGAATATCTCCTGGGTACCTGGACATACAAAAGTGAAACGGAATGAGAAAGCGGATGAGCTAGCAAGAGACACACACCACGACATAAATATACCAAATGAAATCCTGAAACGCAAAATGAAACTCATAGCCATGGTACTATCCAAGAAAGCATGGATCTCCTCGGACTTCACAAAAAAGACATCCGTATCGCAACGTATGGCCACTGCTTCATTGGCAGGATGGCCAGCACAATTAGAGCCTCTTCTCAAGATTATCGCAGAGGCTATAGGAAAGAAGAGGAAGTAGAGACCACTACACACTTGCTGTGCGACTGCTTTAACTTCCAAATACGCCTTGCCACCTGGAGTACAGACGTTTTAGAGAACTTGAGGATGTCAGCCAGCAAAGCAAAAATGATAGATCACATTGGATTTGTTAAAAGCTCTGGATGGTTTTCAGCCAGCGTAAGCTAGGTAGGACCCACCATAATAATAATAATATTTGTTCATTGCAAAAGTTCGTGCCCAATTTCAAAATGAAACACAAGCGATTACATTTTAAAGAAAACAATTTTATTAATCATTTATTTTCTATAACTGTCTCCCAACGTTTTACAAGCTTACGGATTCCATTTTCATAGAAATTGCGTGTTTTTCCTTCAACAAACGACGTGAGGCAGCTTGCGACAGCTTTGGCAGAACGGTGCGTGCTGCAGGATTTTCATTTTAATTCCTTCAGTTTTTCCATAGTTTATCGGGCTACATGTGGCCTGGCGTTATCATGATGGAAGATGACGCCTTTTCGATTAGCCAAAACCGGAACTTTCTCATTAAGCCTGGAATCCCACCAAAAAAAACGGGCTTTTGCCACGGGTTCTGCACCTTCGTTGCACGTTATTGTACAGAATCCACTTGTCGTCACCTGTTACGACTCGATCCAAAAACGATTCGTTCTCATGGCATCTAATCAGATATATGCCCACGGGGACGCTGTTCAACTTATTTTTTCCGACAAACAATGCGGCACCCACGTATTGAGCTTGAAAGTGAACTAAGTTCATTAAATGTGGTTAAACCTCTCAGCAATGTCCTCAGTTAACAGTGTCGTCATCAATATCGGAAGGCCGCACACTAGCCGATTTAGTACAATACTAGCTGGTCATAAGTGAAAAAGTGTTACTATTAAAAAAAAATATCGGTAGGCCAAATAAAGAGAAACAACAACAAAAAATTCTTTAATTCCGTTACTTTATCTATGGGAAGCATCTCAATGCAATGCTCACTCTCGATTTTGCCTTTCGCGCGTTAACAGGTGTTCATAAAGTGTTATAGTGAAATAAGAGTGAGATAATTATTTGTGGCAAATATGTCAGAGTATGCTGTTGGTAAATATTTTAAATATTTTTAAATTCAGAGTATTTTTATTAAAAAATAAATAAGGCTCTGCCACTATGAACTAAATGTGGTGGTGCATTTTTTTTGTAGTGACGAGCTAACTTTTTTGTATTTCTTGGTCCATAACAAAAAATTGCGATAAAGTGACATCGTGAAACTTTTTTTTGAACATTGGATTATTACCTTTAAAATAATGCTTAATTAAAGCGCCAAAATTCAGCGCAACATTCTTTTTTTCTTCTACAGGTATCAATGCGCCCTTTTCAGGAAGACCATTCCCTTTACGTCAAGAAGGTTTTTTGCTCATTCAGATTGAAAATCTTTTTAAGTCATCAGTAACAGCTTGTGCAAGTGCTGTTTTGCAGTACGCATTGTCAATAACGATTTTTGATGAAGCTGCTTATAAAAAATGCCTCGAATACAGTAAAACTTTTGTATCACTCAAAAAGTATAAAGAAAAAAAATGTCGCCAGAACGATTTTTAAAAGCTGAAGAGTTTTGGCTTCAAAAAGAGTTCCTAATTCCATTGCCTGAAATTCATGTGCTAAAAACTTCTAGACAAGGAAGACCGGAAAACGAATTCTTGGAATGTGGAAACAGAGCTAAAAAACGAAAAATTCGAACGAAGAATTACCATTTGCTGTTGAGTCTAGGCTTAGAATAGACGGAAAGCGTTCTAAAGCCGAAGATGTAAAAAGGGTTGTCGAGTGTTCTCCTAATAAAACACTTAAAAAACTTAACAAACCCGAAACTCCAAATACGATCAGGCCATATACACCTGAAGAAGCCCTAGCCCTTATAACCGATTTGAAACTGACGAAACATCAATATAAGCAACTTCAAAAAAGCGCAAAAGAAAGAAATGCTAATATTTACCCAGCCTACGATACTGAAGTTAAACTACAGCCATTGTTGGACTTGACACTACATCGTTTGTCTGCCTGCTGCACACCTTGAAACTTTTGATAACCAGTTAGAAAACGGTGATACTTTAGTACGCTCGTGGAAATGGGGCTCTGATGGTAGTGGAGGGCACTCGCGTTATAAGCAAAACTTTTTGATAAATCCTTAGGCAAGTGAAACTGATATTGTGCTAACATGCACATTTAGAAATAAGTAAAGTTCGTTCTGGGACTGAAAATATCTTGATTAATTCAAGAACATCTTCTCCAAGATACTGCCGTCCAGTACGTTTCGAATTCGCAAAGGAAAATATTGAGACAATAACAAGAGTGTTCAACCGTATGGAAGCCGAAATAAATTGTCTACAAACCACAAGAATAACCTTTAACGACAAAACTGTTTTATACTTTGTTCAAAACAATGGTAGATGGCAAAACATGTAATGCTGTTATGGAGAATAGGGCTAAGTCAGTTTGCAATATATGCAAGGCATCTATTAAGGACATGCACAATATTGAACTTTGTTTACAGAAATCTCCTGCCACTGCTTATTCTTACGGTTTACAAATTCTTCATGCACATATTAGATTTATGGAAGCACTGCTACATGTATCTAACAAAATTGAAAATGAAAGCTGGCAGGCAAGAGGAGCTGAAGAGAAACTAGCAGTTAAAAATAAAACAAGAATTATTACACAATGAACTTAGATCCGAATTGGGAATCTTAGTAGATTTTTCAAAACAAGGTGGGGGATAATTCCAATGACGACAACACGGCCCGACAGTTTTTTAAGGATTCAGCAAAAACTGCTGAAATAATAGGCTTAGACCCAAAATTGGTCAAACGTTTTTCAATTGTTTTAATTACATTAGCTTCAGGTTTGAAAATTGATACCAATAAATTCCGTACTTACTGTTTGGACACAGCAAAATTATTTGCTTCCAAATATAATTGGTACAAAATGCCTGTAAGTGTACAAAAAATCCTGTTGCACGGTACTGTCTTCATTGAAAGTTTTCCAATCCCTATCGGACAGCTTTCGGAAGATATCTTAGAAGCCCGTCAAAAAGATTACAAATTTTTCGAAACGCGTTTTCAAGAAAGATGTCCCAAATCGCATACCATGCTGATATCTTCTAATCAAAAGATAAGCGAATTGCGACATCTACCAACCCGACAACACAAGATACCACCCTCTGAAATCATGGAAATGATTTTAAATTGATTTATAAAACACATTACCAATCAAACATAATAAAAAAATTAAATCCGAATTAAGTCCAGCTAACGACCCTAAATCGACCACTGTGGGCTATCCAGAACGGGGTTGATCGTCCAAGCTCATACCACCGTTCGGAAAGGTACCAAACCACTTTTTAACGGTCCTAAGAACAGGAGCACGATCCGAATAAATGCTCTGAATGTTTTTTTTGTTGCAGTTCCACTCCTTTTCGAAACTCGTACACTACTTACATGGTAAAGGTGTAACTTTTCGTTCGCCATTTTAGAATTTTTTTTTCACACACAATTTGACTTAACTCAACGGGGTCTAGCGATAAAATGACATCTGATTCACTGGTACACTACAAGTCCATAAAACAAACAATAGTTGCGTCATGCAGCAAACTATCCGCCACGTATGAAGATCGGGCACCAACTTTTGCAATGATCCAATATAATATATGTGTAATATAATACTCGTACCCGAACAACATTAACAGGGAATAACAATAGCCCATTAGGCCTCCGCGTATGCTTGTACCTTAGGGACCACCACACTCCTGAGTATCTAATCTAACCCAAGCTAATTTAAATGTAAATAAAAAATGGTAAATATCTAACCAGATAGCATTTACCTGTAAAAAATATTCTACACGCTAACAATAATCAAAATTGCAAAGTCATGACAAGTAAACAACGGTCATCGAATAGCAAAAACAAAGCTCCCAACACAAAAGACGTACAAATAAAAGCAAATTAGATATATCGAGGTAAATCAAAAAAACTAAATGAACAAAAAGAAACAAAAGCAAATATATGCGTGCATTACGCGCCAATATGAAACAAAAACTTCTGAAAAATGCAAGAAATTCCACAAGACTCGAAGAACTACGAAGCAGTGCGAGCTATAAAAAAACTGGTATAGAAATCAAAAGAAAAGTAATACAGAAAATGCTCAGTTTAAACGAAATAAAAACAAAAATAATATTAAACGTTTAAGATTGATCCGATAAAATGAGGGTTTTAGAAAAGCTGAAAACAAAAAACAAATTCGCAACGTATACAATTAACACGACGAAATGACAATTTTAAGAAAAACGAAAACAAATTAGAAAGTATGAAAATTCTCAGAAATCGTAAAGATTAAGAGTACTCGTATATATAATGAACAAATAAGAAACAAAATTAGTAACCGAATTCTCAGACAAACCAGATACAAAAATAAAGAAACTGAACTAAACAAAAAAAGGAACCTCGTATTCTTCGGAAATATGAAAAATACTCGTACAGTATATCAGTAGTGAACGAGTTAAAAATTGCTCACGAATGAAAGTATTGAGACAAAATTGAACGTACCTTACCGATGAAGTAAAAAAATAACAACAACCGAAACAAAAAAATTATGAAAATAATGCGGATAATTCCAAATCACAATGCCCAAAACCCATGTGCATATCTGCTTACAGTGCTACTAGCAGATCTGCCCGTGAAACAGACGTACATACAACTTTTTGGGATGCATCGCATCGGCTACGGTAGTTGCATAGCTACTGTCACAAATCTCGTTTATTTTGTGAAAAAAATTGTGCCGCCAATTGATTAAAAATGAGTATTACAAAATACTCGTATGTACAATAAAGTTCGGAAAGTGGGAATTTTTGTGCTTACGCCAGTTAACTGGAAGGAAAAGGAAAGGTCGCGTATGGATTCGTTTCATTTAGACAGAAAATGAAAGACAGTTACATAGACTCTCCTGACGAATTTAGAAAATGGGATGGGAATAAATGAGTTAATGTTACTTAGTGTAGTCGGTGAAATAATATTAAAGCAATGTATTCAATAAGTAAATATCGATTTCAAGTATTTGGGGCATGGTGTTGCACGAGAAGACAAATTATTGTAGAAACCAGCGAAGCCAAATAGACTGGAAGGGATTTATAATAATTGGCCTTCAAATGATGCAGAATGGGAGAGTATTGCAAACGAGTTCTATGAGAAGACTGAGCTACCACAGGTAGTTTGAGCTATAGATGGTAAACATGTGCCAATAAAGTGCCCCCCCCCCCCCCCCCCCCCCATACTTCATTTCCTGGACCACTTTATTTCAACTACAAACAGTATTAACACATTTACTACCGTCGACATTGATTTTTTTTTCTGAAAATCTTCCTTAAACACACTACGACGATCGCAAACGCGTGAGTTTTATCTCTATGTGTATATATTTAACACTCTTAAGATGATACCCAAAATAAAAAAACGAGAACACTTTTTAAATGTCTTTATTCTTTGACGCCTCCATAAAGAATGAATAATCGTACGGTAACTCACATACTACATACAGACCAAGCTAGAAAAAGGCGCAATGACATAGCGTCTTTACTGCTTGTACTAATTTTTTGTAAATTGGTTCTGTTTGTTTTGTATATACATAACTTCGCCTAGGCTTTGTTGTCTTAAGCACTGATAATTTTTTTTTAAGTTTTCAAACATAGTTAATTCTATAAATATTATATGAACTTAAATTAAATATTATCTTCATTGCATAAATATTAGGACAGTTTTTATATAATTTACAGAGGTATACAAAAACTTGGATTTTTTTTTATTAATTGTTTTTTTTTTTGACTTTAGTATAATTAATTCAAGTACTCGTATGTAATTAAGATAATAAAAATCGATATCAATAAGCTTAATATTATTTCAATTCATTGTAAGTATTTTCAAATTTAAATTTATTCATAAATTTTCCAGGACGTTTTAAATTACTTGTGTGAATATTTTCTAATTTAAGCTATCTACGAGTATATCTAGGTTGTTCTTTATGTCTAAGAGTTTTATAATTCTTAACATACCCTTCTTCATAAATTTTGTTGAAAATTTCCGTATTCCTATTTGCTTTCTGCAATATCCTAATCTTATTCTCTTTCATTGCATGAGTCAATTTTTGCCTGTCTACTTTTTCGTTAAATATATCCACTGGTTTATGTTTCGTCGTCGAATGAACTGATTTATTGTACAATTCTACGGACTTAAACATATTTTCCTGAATTGTAAGCTTCGACTCTTCTATGTATAGGATTCTAAACTTCTCACTGATTGTGCTATGGAATCTCTCAATGTCACCATTTCCGGTGTGACTATTCAGTGAAATGCATATCTATTTGTTCTTGCCACAAAAAGTCATTTATATTTATAGTGTTCAACTCGTTATCCATTACAAACTTGTCAGGTTTCCCTTTTATTGATAAGTAAAATCTAATTTTTTCGATGATAGTTAGATTGTTTCGATTTTCTAAATAAATAGCGACTGCATGCTTTGAAAAAATATCGATAAATGTAATGAAATTATGTTTTGAGTTGGCATAAACATCTACATATACATGGGGTCTCGGTCAAAACATATTTAGGTTTTGGCGGGTTTCTGTCATATTTTGTACGATTGCAAACGTCACAATTATTAATGTACTTTTGTAATAAATCTATAAGATTTTTCATGTAGACGTATTTTTTAAGACCGTAGTTCTCTTAAGATAGTTCTCATTGATTCCCGAGTGCATTGTTTCGTTACGATGTGTTTCGTTATTTGTGTATCTGTTTATAGGCCTCAAAAAGTTCTATAAGCTTTAATTGAACAAGATTGTATTCGTGTTCACTTAATTCTGAATATATTGCATCTTTGCCTTTGTAGAGGTACTTTCTGAATATTTTAGTCATTTCATTAGACTCTATATCTTGAGAATTAATATAAACTTTTCTTTTTTTGTTAACGAGTTCGGTCTCTCTGGTTTTATTATTGCTCACAATAATTTTTAGATTAAATCTATTTACAATTGTATCTAAAATAGGAAAATGGTCTAGTTGCTCCTCTTCTTGAGAATGGATCGTTTTATCTAAGGAATTTTGTTCGATGTTTAGCTTGTAACAACTTTGAAGGTTGGTGATCGGTCATGAGATAGAATGGCCTACCATATATGTATGGTCGAAAATAGTTAACGGCCCATACTATCCCTAGTAATTCCTTTTCAGTTGTACAATACTTATTTTCGTGTTCATTCATATTGAACGTTCATCCTGCGTCAGAACCGCACCCAAGGCATAATCGCTGGCGTCTGTTATGAGCTTGATTTTTTTATTGAAGTCCGGATATTTAAGAACTGGAGCTTCAGTAAGGAGACGTTTAAGTTTCTCAAAAGCATTTATAAAGCTCGAGTCATTTTTGTCAATTTTAGCGTTCTCTTTTAAATATTTAGTTATGGGGTGAACGATTTTGGCATAGTCCTTATTAAACTTGCGGTAATATCCCGTCAGGTCTAAAAAGGATTTAATTTGTTCCAGGGATCTAAAGTTTTGAAATATTGCCTATTTTTGTCATTTGGGTTTTACCCCATCCGTTGTCAGTGTATGTCCAAAATATTCTGTCTCTTTAGCGAAAAACTTGCATTTAAAGGGTTTTCCAATAGGGACTTGACAACTTTGAATTTAATTTGTGAACGCACTCTTTCACTAATCATCAAACTGTCACTGTCAATTTATTCAGTAAACTCAACATTTTCATCTTGGCAAAGTACACGAACGAGCAACGTCTGCAAATTATAAAAATTTTCTACCGAAATTCGGAGTCGGTGACTGCAACTTTAAGAGCGTTAACTCCAATTTTCGGTCGTAATTCTCGCCCTAGTAGACAGGCAATAACAAGTTTAGTGCAAAAATTTGAGTCTACATATTCGTTGGGTGATGTTGCCGTGTCAGTGAGACAAGGGGTTGGTCGAAGTGTCGAAAATATCGCTACCGTTCAGGCGTCCGTAGCAAACGATCCAAATCAGTCAATTCCACGGCGTTCTCAAGAATTGGGCATCGCTCAGACCGCATTATGGCGTATTTTGCGTAAGGATCTTGGTTTACATCCATACAAGATCAAGCTGACTCAAGAATTGAAGCCGATGGACCATATGAAGCAACATACGTTCTCCGATTGTGTTCTGGAGAAGATGCTCCAAGATGATGAATTTCATCGCAAAATCATCTTCAGTGACGAAGCTCATTTTTCGCTCAATGGGTTCGTCAACAAGCAAAATATGCGTTATTGGTCGGATGAAAATCCACATGTGCTTCATGAATCACCACTTCATCCACAAAAATAACTGTTTGGTGCGGTTTGCATGCCGGCGGCGTTATTGAGCCATATTTTTTCGTCGACGATAACGATCGTCACGTTACTGTGAATGGTCAGCGTTATCGCGCCATGATCACCGATTATTTTTAGCCCGAATTTGAAGATATAGACTTGAACGACATGTGGTTTCAACAGAATGATGCCACAAGCCACACAGCACACGCTACAATCGATTTATTGAAGAGTAAGTATGGTGAGCGTGTTATCTCAAGAAATGGGTCGATTGGCCACCTCGTTCGTCCGATTTAACGCCGACGACGTTGGAAGAGCAAGAGCCTACATTGAACGCGAAATAGCGGCCGTTTCGGCCGAAATGTGTGGTCGAGTCGTTGAAAAGTGGGTTCAACGAATCGACCGCTGCAAACGTGCCCGCTGTGGCCATATGAACGAAGTCGAGTTCCATTCATAAATGTTTTGATTGTACTTCAAGCCGATAATAAAGTTTTTGAAATATCTCAAATGGTTTGCGTTTTATTTAAAAAAAAAGTTGTCAAGTCCTTATTGGAAAACCCTATATTTACTTGAATTTTTAGATTATGTTTCCTAAGCTGATCAAAAATTTTACTAACACTTTCGGCATGCTCTTCAATATTTGTGCTGAAAATTAGTATATCGTCTAAATATGCTACACAGCTTTTATTAATAAACTCCCTTAGGACCGAATTTATTAAACGCTGAAATGTTGCCGGAGGTTTCTTCAGCCCGAACGGCATTTTTATAAATTCGTAGTGTCCTAAGGGCGTCGAAAATTTATTTTGATCTTCTTCTTTTATTAGTACTTGGTGAAAACCATTTGCTAAATCAAGGGTTGTGAAGTACTGTGCCCTACCGAGTTTTTCCAATATATTCTCAATATTGGGCATTGGGAATTTGTCATCTACGGCCACTTCATTTAATTTACGATAGTCTATAACTATCTTCCATTTTCTTTTCCCTGAACTATCTACTTTTTTAGCTACAACCCAAAGTGGCGAGTTATATGGTGAATTGCTGTCTCTAATTATTATTTGGTTGAGCATTTCTTGTATTTGCTTATTTACCTCTTGCTCATGAATCTGGGGGTATCTATAGATTTTTGAGTAAATAGGATTATCAATTTTGGTTATGATTGCATGTTTGATATCATGGGTATGTGAGACTTTTTGACCTTCATGGTAAAATAAATCACTGTTCTGCTTTAAAATATATTTGAGTTTCTTTAATTCTTCATTATTCATATCGTCTCTTTGCAGTATTTCTAAAATATCTTTATCTTTTGATTCATCTTCTATCATACGTATTTCATTTGATTTAAAAGGACATGAATTCAGTTCTCGTATTTTATTTCCTTTAACCTCCAGAAAATTCTCATCTAAATTAACTATAGCCTGAAGTGGCTTTAATAAATTTTGACCAATTAGCCCATAAAATTCTTTGTTTTGAGATTTAGTTAACTTCCAACTCATCCATCTATTTTTTTTTTTCATTGAACTCCATAGGTACTTCTGTTATAATTTCTTTGTCTATTGTTGTTTTTCCGTTAAGTGTATTAAATGAAATAGTTCTCCTTAATTTGATGCGTTTGTATTTCTTTAGTTTGTCAGACTCTAATAAAGTTGTCGTCCACCCTGTGTCTATCAAACATTTAATTTTATCACGTTCTATTGATAATTCAACTACCGGTAAGTATGTATTGGAGGCGATGACTGAAAATTTGCCTCCTCTCCCTCTTCTTCCTGCATGTGATCTACGTCCATTGGCTCAAACCTATTCCTGTTAAAACCACTTCTATTACGGTTTGAGTTTGTGTTATACTATAGCTTCGTCTAAGCTGATCTGTGTTTCGGTTTTCAAAATTCCTAGCTTGATTTGAATTTGCATTATAATTCGGCTCTTGAGCTGTTAACTGTCCTAAGTTTCTATTGTTAAACTGTGTAGACCGATTAAAGTTCATGTTACGATTTTCATTATATCTGTTATGTCCCTTAAATCTATTGAAATGCATTCCCCTATCCATATTTACAGAATTCGTCCGTTTGCGAAATGTTTCCCGTTTTAACAATCCGTTATCAAATAAAACATAATACGCTTCTCTGAGATTACTTATATTTCTACTAATTATTACACTACTTAAATTTGGATCGATACCGTTCACAAACATTTTGAAGAATAATAGAGTTGTTAGCAGAGGGGGAAAAATGATTTGGTTTGGTCTCGTCGAATTCATATCTTAAGTTTAACTTATCCAAAATTTCTTTTAATTGATTAAAATATTCTGTCACATTACCTTGATGCTTAATGCTAAGTGCTTGATGGTAGAGATTGTAGGAAGTCTCCCTGATCCCGAAATTTCTTATCAGCTCGGCCTTTATTTGAGTCCACGTTGGATTTGATCACAATGATCGAATGACTTGGACTGCTTATCCTTGAATTTTGTTAACAACGCTTTTTTGTAGAACGAAATTATACACCGCTGGATCGGACTGGAATAACGGAAGTATTAGCTCCACTTCTCGGATGAATGATGTGACATGTTATGTGTTACATCCATCGAATTCTTTATTGTTTCTTGCTTCTCTAATCATGTCGTTTGTGGGAATTTGGTAACCACTTGTTGTAGGTTGGGCCATTGTAATTGTTCAAGGGTAATTTTAATTACGATTTTTACTTGAAAGGGAACTTGTTTGCTTTTATATTTGTATATATACTTATTGTATTACAACTTTCTGTAAAATACACAAACACTGTTCATCACTTCTATCTTTTGATGAAATGTTGCACCGACTGCGCCAGTTATATCTCTATGTATATATATTTAGCACTCTTAAGATGATAAACAAAATAAAAAACGAGAACACTTTTTAAATGTCTTTATTCTTTGACGCTTCTATAAAGAATGAATAATCGTACGGTAACTTACATAATACATAGAGCCCAAGCTAGAAAAAGGTGCAATGACATAACGTCTTTACTGCTTGTACTAATTTTTTGAAAATTGGTTCTGTTTGTTTTGTATATACATAACTCGTGCTCATAATAGTGTGAGATTCTTATTCACTAAAAACACCTTCATACGATATTAGGCCCTTATTGCGGTTGTCGATCGTTGATCGACAATCGATAATAGTCGATTGTCGATCGTCGATTTTTGATTTCGGTATTGCGAGTGCGGATTGTGATCGACTATTGTCGATTTGACAGCAGTTTTTAGTCGATCGAAATTTTCTGATCGTTGGTGTGTAGCTTGCAGAAAAATAAATTGATATGTGAGTATTTTGATAAAAAAATTAAGTTTATCTAAAAAAAACAAATAATTTGAATTTAGGGCGAAGCAAGTGACGAATAAAACACAGATGGAGCATTTAGTAAAATCAATGGAAGAAAATCCAGACATTGCCAAAGAAAAAATCGGAAAATAAAATCGAGATGAAGGCAACGGGTGGTGGATCAAATAAGCTACACTTCTTTAGTCCCTTAGAAGAATTATTTTATTTTTTTTTTACCTGAAGTTTTGTTTGTTTTTTTAAGAAGTGAGTTATTTTGTTATTTAGAGACGTAAGCAACATATGTGATAAAAACAATGAATTAAAAGACTTTTTATTTAACTTTTCAACTTTTTTATTTAAAAATTACATCTGCATTGACCTTAGAATGTTGTTCCTGATTTCAACTGCTTCATTATTTCGTCGGGCCATTTCCAAGCATTCGTTCGCACTTTCTTCGTCGGATTCACCGAACCACAGCTCTATTGAACTCATTTTAATAATTTATTTCAAAATAAAATTCACGAAAAGCAGCAGGAACAATAATGTTTACACAATCAACTGTCAAAATGTATAATATTCACAAAATGCACGTTCGTAGTTCACAATAATACAAATTTCTATCGATTGAGTTACACAATACGAAAGATGAAATAAATCGATACAATCGACTTTTGTCGAGTCGATTAACAATTGACAACCGCAATCGGGACCTTAGTGTTTAAGTTACCGCAACTATTATAAGTTTCGACTTATCAAGCAGTTTTCTTATCATAAAATAGACTCGTCTGGCAGGTGACTTTCCAACGAATGTTCCGCTTTTTAACGAGATTTTATTTTATCGTCAACATTTGTAGGATTGTATTGTTAATATGTCTGTTTAGTCTAAATTTTCTCATTTTTTGTTTCGTCTTCGACAGTAAGGATTTCGAGGCCTCGATGTAAGTAGTCATTTCTTGTGTGCCACGATGCATGGACAAATTTCTCGCACTTTATTTTCAAAAGTTTGCAAAATATTGGCATTCGTTTCCTTGGTACAATCCCAAAGTTGTATACCATAGGTCCCCTTTAGCACTTGCTTCTAAAGTGCGGTTTATTTGCTGTTTGGGTTTTCAGTGTTGTATTTTTGACATCTCACGCCAGATTCGTAACATGTTTCAAAGTTAAACATCGGTCAGAACGCCGAATTTTCGGTGAGTAGGCTTTAGAAAAGCTAGAGGAAGATCCGCTTTTTTATCGAAAAATTGTCTTCAGCAAGGAAGCTCATTTCTGGTTGAATGGGCATGTTAATAAACAAAACTACCATATTTCATCCGATGAGCAACCTCAGGCATTATAAGAGATGCCAATGCACCCGGAAAAATGCACTGTTTGGTACGGTTTATGGTCCGACGACCGTGAGAACACCATTACCGTCAATGGCGCCCGATAGCATTCAATGATTTCGAATTTGTTTTGCCCAAAATGCACGAGCTGAACCTAATTCCAGAAAGACGGCGCCATATGCCACTCAGCACCCGAATCGATACAACAATTGAGAAATGAGTTGGGTGAGCAATATCCAGATCGTGCGACTTGACGCCTTTAGACTACTTTTTATGGGGGAATGTCAAATCACTCGTCTATGCCGATAAATTAGCATCAATTGCAGCCTTGGAAGACAACGTTACACATGTTATTAGCGAGATACCAGCCAATATGCTCGAAAAAGTGGTTCAAAATTGGACCACTTAAAACGTGGTCATGGTCAACATTTACATGAAATAACCTTTAAAAAGTAAATGGCTAGCATTGATTTATAAACTTAAATAAAAATTGTATACACTTTTTCAATTTTCCTATGTATTTTTTGGTACAATTAAAAACCAAAAAAAACAACCATAATAACACCAGCATGTTTTCGATACTATGCTTGGAATGTTTACCAGGTAACCAACACATTTCTCTGTATTTGTTTTCGAGTTCTTTGCGTTTTTTTTAACATGCGATTTCCATTTTAGCTTTGCGTAGAGTGCCATTGCAAGCTATTTAGCCTCGTTCGCAAATGGAATACAGCCCGAGTTTATGAGGATAGGCAACAGACTCGGTTTTCTGTACGTAAATTGTACATGAACAGATTTGGTGTCATTGAGGGCTATCCGCCAAGCCTTTGCCCATTCATATAATTTATCGAGAACGCCTTGAAATTTCGCCGTTCATTCCTCAATCATTTTACCTACTGCTAGTTTAGCAGTCTCATCGGCAAACGTAGCTAAAACGGTCCCTTCTTTTTGGGATATGTCTCGGGTCTATAGAAGATACAGAAGTGGGGGAGAACGCTTCCCTGCGATACGTCTGCTAATATGTATTGCGTTACTTCGTTTGAATTCTATTCTCGATATACTTTGTCAGTATATTGTAAAAGCTCAGTAGCAAAACCTGCCGTATTTGAACTTTAAGCCTTCATGCCATACCTTATTAAAGACTTGCGAGACATCAAGGAATACGCTTGAGCAAATCTTTTTTTCTTCTAAAGTTTTCTAAATTACTTCGATGATTCTATGCATCTGATCAATAGTTGAATGCTTACTCCTGAACTCAAACATCTTAGAATTATCCTTTCAAAGATTGTCGATAAAATTTTGGAGAATTGTGATCGGTCTATAAAACTTCCTGTCATTCGGGGGTTTCCCTGGTGATTCCAGCAGCTTTCCACTGACTCGGAACGTATTCTAACATCAGTGCAGCGTTAATAATATAAAGAAGCTTAGTTAATGCTTTTCTGGGCAGCATTTCCGATTCACTGATATTGTGAATGAGTGCTTGACCGTCGAAGGGGATAAAGGCCTCTTCCAGACTGGAAGCGAAATTTCGGCATTCTGCTTATCTCCCTTCATCCATTTGTTGTTATTTTTTCTAAACGGTGGTCCGGAGGCCTTAGGTCTTTTAGTACCTTTTAATGCTTTACAAAGCGAATAATTAGATTCCCATTTTGCCACCAAGCTTTGAAAATACGTGTCTACTGCACGGTTTTTGAAGTTTCTAATGGTCTCTCTCAGCATGTTACACAGACTTTATGTTTTATGTTGTGTCTTACGGGGCTTTTCTTTTTTCAATTACAATTTCTTTTATTTTTATCTCCGGCAGATAATTTAGACCGTAATTTGGTGGTTTCTCCTTTGATAGGGTGTGTGTTATTCCACGCGGTATATTGAACTACTTCAACAAAGTGATCAACCTTGACTTCTAGTTCATAGGTTGTCTGAAGTGATACGTTCAGTCAATTTCTTTCTTAAAGAAATAAAAATCCTAATTGATATTTCTGCCAGTTAGTCTTGCTGGTTCTTGTTTTTTAGTTAGAGTTCCACTCATTGTCAAAATGACTTGAGAATGATCAGATGAAAGATTAAAGCTTTCATCAACTTTTATGAATTTGTTAGATATTCCTTTTGAAACGAAGAAATAGATAAGATCGGCTATTTTTTATTGCATGAGTCGGCTAAAACGAGTATGTCGGTTTACTCGCTTAATGGAAGTCACAATTGTGCTCCCTACATTGTGCATTCTATCGCTATAATAAAACTTATACATACCGTAATCACTTGCTTTATTTCTAAGTATAATAGATCAAATGTCGACACAAAAGTGGTACAAGAGTCACATTTAACGGTGATTCAAGAAGAAAACAAAAAATATTAAGTGTACAAAACTGGTTGTCGGTGGCGGTGGAGGTTTTTGGATATCTGTGTTGTTTGGTGTGTGTGGATATGCCTTTGGATATACAATACATTGAGTAAGCTATTCTGAAAATTTCATCGAATTTCGATTGGAAAACTTTTATTTGTTGTACTGACTAAAAATTATGCAATAATAGATAATGTATGCAGTTCCGAATGGCACCGATGTGAAAAGCGGTCTATAGACGCTACAGCTCATAACCGAAACCCATTTCCCAAATTGGGCCATCAATTCATTTGATGAATACAATGCCC
The DNA here is from genome assembly GCA_949129095.1 of Volucella bombylans. NCBI lineage: Eukaryota > Metazoa > Arthropoda > Insecta > Diptera > Syrphidae > Volucella > Volucella bombylans. Next base: position 87,948,915 of record OX422143.1, read on the forward strand.
CTGCTGAAGGTGGAATCTTCCCAGCACTCCTATAAAAACGTATTACACAAATATCCTACCTTCTGATAAACTTATTCAAAACCAGTTCCAAAAAGTTGGAAAGAGGTAACGGCTAATTTTATACCCAGAACAGATAGTAGACAAACTTATTTACCCAAATCATTCAGACCAAGAAGCCTCACCTCGCTTCTCCTAAAAACAATAAAAACAATATTTGATAGACATATCAGGAATAGTCCACAATGCAGGAACCCACTTCATAAAGATCAATATGCCTATCAACCAAGAAAATCGACAACTCACTCACCACACTGATTGAGAAATCTAATCATGAATTAAAGATGAAGAAATTGCGGTGCGCTGCTTTCAAGACATCTGGACATCGGATGAGTTCTCGACAATACCAAACACTTACAGATATACAGATGCCTTCAAAACATATGAGGGGCGTTCAATATATTCTCGGTATCGATGTGAAGTAAAATGCGAATTCAACTTAAATTGTTTTTATTTTTCAATATAATCTCCCCTAACATGAATGCATTTGTTACATCTTGAGATAAGCTTTTTTAAACCCTCAAAAAAATAAATTTCCTCTTTCTCTGCAAAATACCCATTTATTGCCGACTTGAGTTCTTCATCATCCGAAAATTTTTTTCCACGAAGACAGTTTTTCAAATCCGGAAACAGGAAATAATCACTAGGGACAAGGTCTGGACTATAGGGTGGGTGTTGGATTTCTTCGAAACCACAATCTCGCGCAGCAGCCTTGGAAACTCGCGCCGTGTGAACAGGATCGTTGTCATGAAGAAGCAACACACCCGCTGCGAGTTTACCCCGTCTTTTCTTTTTAATTTCCTCCCGCAAATTATGCAAAGTGGAAGCGTAGGATATGGCGTTGATGGTTTCACCTTTTTTTTTGTACTCAATGAGCAAGATTCCCTTTGAGTCCCAAAAAACTGTGGCCATGAGCTTCCCGGCTGACGGAGTGACTTTGAACTTCTTCGGGAGGTCTGTTCCTTTTTTATGCCACTGCATGGACTCTTGTTTGCTTTCAGGGTCATAGTGGTGGACCGATGTTTCGTCCCCAGTAACAATTCGATCCATAACACCGTCCGCGTTCTCACTACACATCTCCAAAGCTCTCTACAGCATGCGATTCTCACTTTTTTCTGAGGCGCTGTGAGCATTCGTGGCACCCACCTTGCACTGACCTTTGAAAGGTTAAGATGGTCATGAAGAATGGTGTGAATGGTACCAATTGAAAGCTTGGTGATCTCTGCCGCCATTTTCACCTTTATTCGGGCATCCTCAAGAACAAGTTTTTCGACTTCTTTGATGCTTTCTCCCGTACAAGCAGTAGCCGGGGCGCCGGAGCGGGGGTCATCTTCAATGATCTCTCTGCCTCTCTTGAACTCACTTGACCACTTTTGCACAGTTGATAATGAAGGTGCGGAACCCTGGTAAACAGCCACCATCTCTTCATGAATAGTTTTTTGACTTTTTCCTTGCTTAGTGAGAAATTTAATTACAGCGCGATGCTCAATTTTCACCATCATCGTCTCAGTTGCCATTATGATTCTGTTTAACTAAAGATAAAACGCGAATTAATAATCACATTTATATGAAATTTTACATGAATGCACTAAAATAATAGTATTACTTGATAAATAAGTCAATTTATATATACAACCACAGGGTTGTTTGCTCTCAGGGTCGTGTACTCTCTCTTCTGCTATGGTCCATCGCAATAAATGAACTGCTGTCAGCTACGACAGTTTCGATTGTATGTGTCAGGATACGCTGATGATAAAATTTTCTTCGACTACGCGATATTGCCTCGCGTTCACACAGTATGTGTGTTATGTCCTCAACAGCTTGCAAATCACTGCAAAACCTGCAAATATCCGTATCTGACAATTTGAGTCTCTTGGCGTGTTGCCGCACGAAACAGTATCCTGTCAGGATTCCTATTACTGTCCTAAGCTTATCCCTGCAGTCAAAAAGCAGCCACAGAGCTTTGGATACCCTGTGTCCTTCAAGACTTGACCGCCTTAGGTTGGTAGTCTTTGTGATTTTTTCCTCGATAGCGCCCCTCACTATGCAAAGGGGTGGTTTGAAGTTGTCAACCTCACTATTGTCGACTAGGCCTCCTTTTCTAGCAAGCTCGTCCGCTTGTTCATTTCCTTTAATACCGCAGTGTCGTGGCACACAGCACAGTTTTACCCGGTTCTGACTGCATAGTGCCTTGAGCACTATGCGACAGCCCCTGACTGTATTAGAGTTGACGTTAGTTGATTCCATTGCGGCCTGGCTGTCGATGTAGATAGCTATACCATCTTGATCAAAAAGTATATAACCACCATGTGCCGCTCCCATTCTTCCGATTTGAGTTCTGTTTTTTTTTTTGTTAAGTTGGTAAATCTGTTGTTGACATTCCCTCTAAATCTTAGCGTCATAGCTTGACATTTGCAAAAGTTACGTAGCCAACAGTACATCTATCACTGTGTGTGTTGGCGATTTTTTACAATTTTAGAAATGGATTTAAATTTTCAACAACGAACTTGTATTAAATTTTGCGTAAAAAACGGATTTCGTGTTTCGGCAACGATTCTCTAAAGAAAATGGTCGTTTACCAGTGGCACGAGCGGTTCAAAAATGGTCGTGAGTCAATCGGTCGCAGTGGCAGACCATCGACATCGAAAACCGACGAAAACATTGATGGAGTAAAAGAAATGTAAAACATTGCCTATGGATCCGTCCAAGACATTTTGGTTAATGATTTGGGTTTCCGTCGTGGAGCAGCAAAGTTGGTGCCAAAAGACCTCAACTTCATGCAAAAAAGAGACCGTGTTGACGAGGCTGAATCTGATCCCACATTCATCAAAAGGATCATTACTGGAGACGAGACATGAGTTTATAAGTACGACACGCAATCCAGACATCAGGCAAGTGAATGGCGTTCACCTAATGAGCCGAGACCAAAAAAACCACGTCGTTTTCAGTCAAAAAAGAGGCAATGCTCACGGTTGTCATGGATTACAACGGTGTAGTGCATCATGAATTTTTGCCAGAAGGCCAGACAGTAAACAAAGAGTATTATTTGGGCATCATGAGACGTTTGCGTGAAGCAATTTGCCGAAAGAGACCAGAATTATGGTCAGAAAACTCGTGTGATAATGCACAGTCGCACAGTGCCCTCATTATTCGTAATTTTTTGACGAAAAATGCAACAAATACCATCCAACAGCCACCGAATTCACCTGATTTGGCTCCCTGTGACTTCTTTTTGTTCAATCGAGTTAAAAAAAACCAATAAAGGGAACGCGTTTCAGCAGCCGAGAGAAAGTAATGGAAAAATCGCAAGAAGCACTGATGGACATACAGAAAACCGAATATAAAAAATGTTTCGAGGATTGGATCAAGCGCTAGCATAAGTGTGTTGCAGTCGATGGGAATTACTTTGAATGGGACAATAGATGATTTAGATGAGTAAACTTGTATTTTTAATTTTCTGAATAAATTCCGGGAACTTTTAATCAATGAGGTATATCTTTCGGATACCGATATCATCTGCATTAGCGCAGCCATTCAGACACTCTTAGTTCTGGGTCTTCGGAGAAGATACCAGAACCTGTTCCTTTCTCTGTTTTTGGGCCATCTGTGAAAATTGCGATTTCATTTGACCTGATTATTGCATTTTTTTCCAGTCCTCCCTCTCTGGATAAATTATATCATACGGGATTTTGAAGTCGACCAAGGAATGAATTTCCTTCGTTCGAATTGGATTGCCTGGCAGTAGCTCCATTAGGGCCGTGCCATGTCCAAAACTACAGCTCTAAAAAACAAAACTAAGCACTTGTTGCTAACTGGTGCAAGAAAGTTGGCTTAAACGTCAACTCCAAAAAGACCACCATAGCTGCCTTAACTAAGAGATGAAAATTGGACAAACTAAAAGATCCAACACTCTTTGGTGAACCCAAGGGGTTGCCCTACATCAAAAACTCACTTGGAACATACATTTCAAAAAAACCATAAAAAAGCCAGGATCTCACTATGGAGTAATGGGTAAAAAATGGGGACTTAATCCAAAAATGACACTGTGGATGTACACAGTAATTGCTAGACCTATAGTCAAGTATGCATCTCCGATATATTGTAGTAGCATAAAGCTAAACAAAAGTCTACACTGGCTGGATTACACAAACTTTAAAGTGTAGTGCGTGTGTGTGTGTGTGTACTGCAGATGCAATGAGAACAGCACCCACCACAGTATTAGAGGTTCTGTGGAACCACGCACCTCTTCATCGTCACATACAGAAAGATGATTATCTGAGTAGATGAGAATATTAGTTCATCCAGAGCTTTTAGTTGAACTCAGAAGAAATGAACTATTAGGTATTACGCTGACAGATAACTGTCTGAAAAAGTACAACTTCAACCAAGGATACACTCCCTGATCTACAGAGCTGGGAACAGAATAAACCCCTCTTTTTAAAAACGATTCACTGTTGTAGTACACCGACGGATCTAAAACAGACTAAGGTGCGCAAGTATGGACAGTAGCATATCCGTATTACAAACTGAGATACACGCAATAGAGCTCTGCATTAGGTAGAACTTAAACAGATCTGCCAGCGACAAGAACATTTAAATTCTCTCTAACTGCAAAGCGGCCCTAATTGAGATAACCTCAACAATTGTCTGGGGCTGCATTATACTTTTAAAACATACGATTCAAAAAAAAAACGAGAGATCATACGAGAATTTTAGACATCGGTAGCACTCCTTTGGTACTCTTTGCTCCTGGCGTCAATATGAGCGCAACTGAGTGCTGTTAGGAGCATTGAAAGAATTCAAAACAATTCTCACACAGCCATGGTGAACCAAGAATGTCTGGAAAACAACGTTCTGCATATCATTCCGGCCGAACAAATGCCCGCTGACTTATCGGTATTGAAAACTATGAAAGTCTAGCTATCCGGGAGTGCCTCAAAACGCGGTTAATGCCATTATCAAGGCTAAAGGTGGTTATATCAAAAATCATAAGAGAAAATTTATCCTTACAATGCCTCTGGAAATTCCGAAATCATCTGCTTGTGGTGTTGGATTGTACAACTTTTATGAATGATTGATAATATAAAATTGAGTACTGACCTTGATATGTGAATGTTGTTAGTACCCGGAATAAAAAAAAGCTCTCTCATTATCAACAACTACAGTAATATGCGGTGTAATTAGAGATATGGAAAATAAAGATAAACAACAAACACTAAAAGACCTTGAGTTATTTTTGTCTGTTCTAGTTTAACTTGAAAGTTATTGAAAATTTTTTATTATAACAAGCGCCGTCTATGGCAAGGCATGATAAGGGCACGCCCAGCCAGTAGCATTATACTGGCCTACGCAGCGGCGTCATATACGGAAGAGATTGAAATATGTGACGAGCCAATTAACGGCCTACGATAAAAATGGACTCACTATTGATGGCCCTAGCAAACGTTTAAAGGATAACGACCGAAGATCTGCAGGTGGAATATTCGGACAATTAGCAGAGGCCCTTGACTGCTATCATGCAGATATCACCGCCATCCAGGGAGTGCATAGGATGGGCCGGACATAAGGAGAATGAAAAAACTGTGACATATATTGTAGTGATTAATATAGGGAAAAGAAACAGCGCTTATCCGGATGCGGATTTGCCATATGCGGTAGATTGGGGCAAGAAGTTTTTAGCTTTCGACATGTGAGCGAACGTCTTATGATAATCCTCGTTAAGACCTAATTTGCTAATATAAGCCTAATATGTGCCCATGCCCCTAGGGAAGACAAGGGCGACGCCACCAAAGAATGTTTCTATGAGCTCCTCGACAAGAAATATGTATGTATGAGCAATATCCGAAGTATGATGTTAAAATAGTAAATATAGAAAAGGAGGACATCTTTGGTAGGACAGTAGAACAGTAAGACACAGCATAGCCTACTTGATACCAACGGACTTATAGTTATTGATTTTGCAATGGGACGAAATATGGCCATATACACAAGGGAACGTGGTGGTCTCCGAATAATCAAACGCTAAATTAAATTGATCAGTTTGCGATAGACGTTAGGTATGCCTCCATTATTCTGGACTTCCGAACGTTCCGGGCAGAGAACATTGACTCTGATCACCACCTTGTTGCAGCCAAGGTGCAAATGCGGATTTCACAAGTGCCACAACAAAAAAGGACTACTGTTATAAGATATGACGTAGAAAATCTGTAATCGCAAGAATCTGCCAGAATCTTCGCCGAACGCGTATCCTGAAATCTCTCAACAACTGCTATGACGCCAGCATCAAGTGGCAACGCTGCGAACGCGTCATCTGAGACGGCGTAAGTGATGTGCTGGGTTTCACCCGACCACCACCGAGCTCTTGAGCTCTACGAGCAGAAAGACCGGAAGAACATCAGGTTCTCGAAAAGGTAAAAAAAAGAGCACGAGAAGCGGCGCTCTCGTATGGATGTTTTAATCAACAGGTAAAAAGAACGTGTCAAGGCAGGAAGGCCCATGCGCAAGTCTGTAGAGATGAAGAAGTAAATTTGTAGTAGGGTCACGGTCGATGCTGAGAACATAGAAAAACTTTTTCTGCAGACTGTATAACATAACAGCGAAGAAGCCCAACATCCCGCCGTAAAGCAGAATGGACAATTTAATTTAGTCGATGATAACCAAAACTTCCATCAACCTGACCAGACGGATAACACTATCTAAGTTAAAATCAGCTGGACCTTAAAGCTTACCGATTAAAGAATTCAAAGCTGTTGGAAATGACTTTGTGGAGAGCAGGCACCAACTGATTTCTCAGATCTAGTCAAAAGAGTGTATGCCAGATGAATGGAATCTCATCACGATATGCCCGATTCACACAAATGGAAACCCCTGCCATATTATGTGAACTTCTCAAACTCTCCGCCAACATTTGCAGTGAACAAGTTATTTGCACTTATTTTTTTGAGGACGACGACTTCACCACCGTAAACGTAACTGGTGAGGACTACAGACAGATGTTAAACGAATTTTTTTTGCCGCATGTTGCTGAACTGGGTCTCGAGCATTGTTGGTTCCAGAAGGACGGAGCAACCTTTCACACAACTCGGGCAACGATGGAGATTTTGAAACACCAATTTCCTGGTCGTGTGATCTTCTGTCTTGGCGATTTGAATTGGTTGGCCATTGGGGCTTTTTGTTTACCACAAAAAACCGCAAATCTTGCAAATCTTGAAAGCTAACATTGAAGAAGAAATCACCAATCTGGAGCCAGATGTTTTACGACGAACAAATGTGCACCAATTTAGGAGGTGGTCATTTGACCGATACCATTTTTTCAACTTAATTTCCACAATCTTACCCCTTCAAATGTTCGTCAAAACAGAGCCCATTTTTTCATTTCTAACAAAATGGCAGCCTATTCACAGTATGGCACTACTTTTGCACAATATACATATATCACTGCGGTGAATAAATCACTAAATCAAGGATGCACCGGTCTACATGCATAAGTTTAAATATTTTTAAATTTAAAATGAAGTCAGTTAGAAGTTTAAAAAAAAAATAAATAAATAAATTCCACAGTCTGTTAAAAAAGTGCTCTAGCACTTGACGGGATTAGTGCGTTACGAGTATATGGGTTTCGTTGAATTGAACTTTACAACCCGGAAGCACTTTATCACAAGTGAGTAGAATACCCGTCGAAGCGGTATCTTCTACTTATCAGTTGTTCACTTGTAGGTAAATAAACAAATAAAACACGTAACGCAATGTGTCGAATTGCGTCAGTTGTTAAATCGCCCAAGTGAAGGTAAACAGTGCAGGAGAAATCAAATCATAATCACATCAAGTGACGTTGTAATTGATTTAGTTTTTCTAAAATTGTAATTTGATATTTTTTTATAAAATCTGAATAGGGTATGTGCTATTTAATTTTAGAATTTTAAACAATATTTATTTTTTTCTATTTAAATTTCCGTCATAACCGCTTTAGTTGTGTTCATACCACCCCAATTATGTACGTCCTGCTTGCCAAACATTATTAAGTTTTTAGCAAAATTTTTCAATTACACATAACTTCGTTTGTATTCCCTGAATATTTCTCCAACCAATCTATAAAAAAAGACAATTGCTCTCCCACCGCCGCAGCTTTTGTTATTGGTACATGCAATTCTGAGAATCACGGAGAATGAATTTTCTTAAATAAGTTTTTTTCTGTTGCGATTTTCACGCTGGACGAGATTGTCTCGCTTTATAAATACAAGAACGTAGTCAATTTTTTTTAAATTGAATAGGGAATAATGAAATTTGCGGAAATGAGGTTTCCAGAGATAATTTTCTAATGAGTTTCCCCTAAAACTAGATGTTTGAGTTATAGGATTGCATTTCGTAATTTTTAGGCGTTTTTATCAGACAAACTTTTCAAATAGGACCTCGACTAATATATTGTTCGTAAGAGAGACACTAAAATTAATGCAAACATACAGGATAATATCAAACGGAAAAGCATCTGGGCTTATTCGTATTTAAACTGTGTTTTTTTTTTTTGGTTTAGTTAAACCGACTAAACCAGAACAACCAGCTGAAAGAAAATTTTCACCATTTTATTTTGAAGCGATTCTCATTTTACATCACTAAACTGATCACTTGTTTAGTCGGAATTCTCGCAGGACTATTGCCAAGTATTGCTTCTCAGGGCGAATTTTGTGATATTAACGGGCTACCTCAGGTATTATACATTAGTTGCGGTTTTTTGTATGCATTATCCAATAAAATAATTGCAAATTCCTGTAAGACTCTTCTTACAGAATATCCTCGACACTCAAATGAACCTGAGTTTGAGTACGTCAAACAATTAACTATTCCTCGGTCACTATAGACCGAGTTCACTCGGTCTTCGGCCAAATGTTTCCAGTTGCGCAGGATTAAAGATGGCCCCATTCCGTTTGTCTACTCAATACCTGTCTCCCGATACGTTGTCTCTTCGGATCGAAATCGAAGACTGTTCGGTTCGCTCTACGTGCCTCAGGCTACCGATGTCCACTTTTGTAGCAAGGTCGGTGTGGCTGTACAGCTCCTAAAATTTGCTATTAGATATCTGGACTCCAATTATAAAGGTCTAATACAGAGTCTCTATAGTGGTTCTTGACAAAGCCTTACTAAGACGATGTCTTCTTAAGGCAATAAAACAGCCATGGGCAAGTGTAACTTTTCGTTTGATTTCTGATGAGGCGTGTTTGACAGACTTAATACCATGATTGATGTGGGCCAAATTCTTAAAACTTTGTGGTAGTTATGTACATCTATTGTAACGTTGTGTCCGAGTCCTCTCATATTGATAGCATGTACTTGGTTTTGCTAAATGCATTTTTACCACTTCTGTCTTAATACTTGTGAACACCAATGATGTCAATGTCATTTTCATATGCACATACTTTTGGAAAATGATGCCTTTCACATGTACTCGTATCATATTATGTTGAAGATGTCATACAATAACGCATCACTTTATTTAAACAATTCTTTGACATCAAAGGTCTTGCTAAGGCTGTTTCCGAGTTTTTCGTAACAGCGATCCTGCTCCATAATCATTCTGTACAATCTAGCGAGTTTGGAACGAATGCAAAATAAAGACATGGCTATGTATGCGAGTAGGATGTCTCTCAAGAAACTTTTAATGATGTTGTAGGTATTTCGAAGAGTTACTGTAAGTTCAGTGAAACATTTTCCTTTTAGACTTATAGTAAACATTTTGACCAATAAATGGATAAGGGATATGAATACTTACTCACTTACTTAGGTGGCGCTACAGTTCGGGTTGAACCAGGCCGTAAACTAAGAAGCCTCTCCAGTCAGTCCGGTCTTTAGCTAAATGCCTCCAGTTGTCATGTCTTATTGTTCGGGTAGACTCCCTGTAGCCCCTTAGTGCAGGTATGTATGTTACTATTTATCACTATCTCTATTCCAAGAAGCAGTTTTATACCATCAGGAAATAGTTTCACTTATGCCTTCCGTTTTGAGTTGCTTAGCAGAAACGTTTAAGTATAGAACTAGAGTCCTCTTAAGCACAGCCGTGACTTAAGATCTGATTTGGGCAATAAGCCTGGTCGATCATAAAGCAAGTGAAACTACAAATGTCATTGACAAATACACTTTATGATCTCACCTATCTTTTGAACTCGTTTATCTGATGTCCAGCTTACTAGCTTTTGTTCGATATTCAAAATTTTTGAAACTCAGAGCAGACTTTATTTGATATACAATCTGATGCAGAAGTGTGGATATTTTTAGGAGGTTACTTTTCTAATTCTGATTTAGTTGGAAAAACAACCTTTTAATGAACAGACGTCAGCTGTTTTCGAATAATACAATAACTCCATAAATAGCATTAATAGAATCCTATTTTTGTCACAGTGGTCTTAAATAATTTGCATACCTGCAAACTCAGCCATAAAATACGATTTCTTTCGCGTTATTAGATTAAATCATCGTCATTTAGCTTTGACACAAATTAATTACGTATTATTATTACATTTTAATTACGTATCTCACACAATATTCGTATCTACTAAGATTTTGTATTGACGTCAGTATTGTCTAATTATGTGGCAAAGCATGTTAGACTTGATTGAGCAGTTTACTTTCATTCCGATAATGTTCTAATGCGTTTGTTTCAAAAAAGATATTTACTTCCATTTTGCTGAATCCTTAACAAAATTGTCTTAAATTGTATTGTGACGACTCAGAAGAATAGACATGCAAGAAACGTGATAGATAAATGTGCCTTTTCAACATTTCTGATATTCGATTTTCGTACAATAGTTTTTATATTACATTATAAATAAGTTATACAGTTCTTTAAGTTATATTCTATATACTATACTATATGTGTATTCAAATCTCAACAACAGCTTGCAATGTGTCGTAGAATAGTTATTAACAAAATATCTAAATAATCTGAAACTTGTTTTTCTTCATGATTCTCACTAGCTTAGGTGAGTAAACCTTTTAAAATGTAAAGAGGAAATGAAGCAGACGTTAATGACGTGGCTACAAAATGATTTGCAAATAAAAGATGGCTGTGATTTATAGGATGGCCTGTAGAATCGGTGACTAGACGAGGTGATATTGTAAATTTGTATTTACTTTATGATAAGCACGAGTATAAACCCTGTTGCTTTCAAGCTAATATTACATGTCCTTTTTTATTTAGCCGGTGGTTGAGTGCTGTATAATTAGGATAGGCACTTATCAGCGTCAACCTGGCGATGATCGGTGATGTGACTGTGACTACGCATTAATTGCTCTTATTTTATCTCCTCGTTGTAGAATCGAATTCTCAGCCCTTCCAACCGGACTTGACTTGCTAAATTTATAACTAAAATTATAACTGCAAGTACACGTGGACTGCAATCGCAAGAGAATGCCAGAGCTTTGACTGATCGAGTGTCTGTCAATCTCTCAAGAGGTCAGAGATGCAGCTGCTAATGCATCACTCTGATCCAAGTGATAATGACACCAAGAACATGCATCCAAACAATAAGCATACATATCGATGCTCTGCACATAAGAACCGGGCCTCCAGTTGCGCTATTCAAATCGATTTAGGTCCTCTTTTACTTGTACGCGCCACCTACGGTCTACGGTAAGGTCTTCTTCTACGGCGTTGTTCCTCCCAATTTCCCAATACATTTTTGATTGTTTCTTGCTCTATCTCACGAATGGCTTGAATCACTTCTCAATTTTTTGCATAACGTCGGTCTTTAAGAGCACCCCACAAAAAAGGCAAGATTTCGAGCGGGACAGAGCTGTCAGTGTCAAAATAACATATAATTCAAAAGTTGACATTCATTCACCGCTAAACCCATTTTGGCAGCTTCCGTTTCAATACCAGCGATCGCACTGGTGGCAGCTCCCTGAGTCCTCCAAATTATGTCGCTATCATCGACAGACAGACTTTTGAAAGATTGTGCCTCCAGTGTTAACTTGTAACTCAGTATTATTTTAAGTATGATGTTAAAGAAGTCACGTGACAGCGCGTTACCATGTCTACAACCTTTTTTGACATCAAAGGTCTCGGTCAAGTCGTTACCGACCTTTGCGGAGCACCGAGCGTTCTCAATCGTCATTGTGCAGAAAAGAACGAGTTTGGAAGTGGAGCCAAAACTAGACATGGCTCTATAAATGCTGTCATATGCGGCCTCGAAAGCAATGAAAAGATGGTGGGTATCGATTTAGACTTCTTCGGTTTTTTTCCAGCATCTGCCGGGGTGTAAAGATTTGGTCCATTGTGGACCTTCCTGGTCTGAAACCGCACTGATATTGACCAATCAGGTTGTCGGCGAATGGTTTCAGACCATACCTATATAGTTGGCGCGGTTGTGGGGGTCTGTTTTTTTGTGAATCGTGCAAACGGTGCTGAGATTCCATTTATCAGGTATATGCCTGATATGATGCTCGCAGAGCTCACGAGCAGCTTTCATCCTTCGTTGCAGCGCCGCTTGTAGGCTTCTGATTTAGCTGCATCTACTTGCCGGCATTCCTCAGGTAGTCGGATGAAATCCAGCACATTACTTGCGCCGTCTCAGATGACGCGTTCGCAGCGTTGCCACAGGTGTTGATGCTGGCGGCATACCAGTTGTTAAGAGATTTCGGGATACGCGTTTGGCGAAGATTCTGGCCATCTTTTGCGATTGCAGATTTTCTACGTTATCTTCTCACAGTAGTTTTTCCTTGTTGTGGTGCTTGGGAAATCTAAATTCGCACCTTGGCTGGTGATTCGAGTCAATGTTAGCTGCCCGGATCGTTCCGACATCCAGAGTACTGGAGGCATGCCTTACGTGTATCGCAAACTAATCAATTTGATTTAGAGTTTGATGATCGACGAAACCGCCATGTCCCGCCATCATATATTGCAATTTTAAAGTTATACTTCGGAGATTGTAAGTCTGGTCGAGGAGCTGGTAGAAACATTCTTTGGTGGCGTCGCCCTTGTCTTCCCTTGGGGCGTGGGCACATATTAGGCTTGTGTTAGCGAATTTAGTCTTTATGAGGATTGGCTAAGACGTTCGCTCACGTGACCAAAGTTTCGGAAGTCGCTGACCGTTAAACTCTGCCTAGGGTGGTCAACAATTAGTCCAGTTTTGTCCGAAGACATTAATTGGTTCGTCACATATTTCAATCTCTTCGGTATAGCGTTGTGAGCACTATAACGGCGTACACCAGTATAATGGTACTGGCTGGGCATGCCCTTGTCATTTTAGCGTGGATCTGTGAGGGCTTACTCATTCAGTTACCGGGGATTAACATTGGGAGGTACGGCAACCACTTTTGCGCTGCCGGTCCAATCCGAGTTATAGAATACTCAGCAGTTTTCCGATCAATCTCTACGCAGGCCCCCTTTTTTTCTATTGTACCAACACTAAAATCGGCTGCATCATACACTTTTCCTTACAGACAAACGTTTCGGCCTACCACTCCAAATATTCTCGAGAGTAGATAGCTTCAATTACCTTGTTTCTGTTGTATTACTCTTTATCTTCCTCTGCACAACTGTATACGAAACACAAGCCTATTCGATAATATTTTCCTGCCTGTCCTAAAGTATCTATTGAAAGTCTGTTAGCGATTGGACTGCCCAGTCACTTTCTATCTTGGTACGGATTTATTAGGAAGTTTACTCTATACTGACCACTTAATCCGGTTAAGTATGTCGGGATCTAGCCAGGGCAGACACTCTTCCTCACCTGACCTAATCTAGCTTAACTTTGGAGGTTGCTTTATATATACTGCAACCATATTGGGTTCTACTCTAATATCTGTTCCCCGCTGCGCGTTTCTGACAACGAAAGACCACTATTTAGTTTTTGGCCATATGCTTTCAGCTTTGGTGCCAGAGTAGAAGTAATAGAGTAAGACAGTATTCCCGGTTAGCAAAAGGAACTCGTGAACTCATGACCTATTTTGCGCTTTGAAGGAATCTACCACTCAAATGACAAATGGCAAAATATTCAGCTACATAGGCACACTATGTACATCACTAGTAGGTAGTCTTGGCCATCCAAGGGCCCTGAAAGATCGGTTCAATGCTAAAAAGGATACCAACGGTGTGTCATGCTGTTCCTGATTGCCATTTGGCTGCATAAATGACTCACAAGAAACATTTGACAATTCTTGTCGCGACTGTTGGTGCAAAACAAAAGTGTTTCCGACCAATTTACTAGACAAGCTTCATTGACAGCTTGGCAACTAGTTATCACCTACAGCTACACTTCATCTGATGACTGAAATACATATATCCATCCATCTGAATATCGCACATATAACTCGTAGCACGCTTTGACAAGCTTAAGTAATGACTTCCACATATCTTCTTCTCTCATTCACTGTGAAACTAAAAAAATTCTGACAACCGGCCGAATAGAAATCCAAAAGTAGTTCAACAATTGGCTAAAAATAGTCAAACCTAAACGAATCGTAGTGAAAGATTCTTTACCAAGCAAAAATCTCAAAGAGATCAAATAGGCAATTTTCTCTAACTACATTCGTAACGTCAACGATCATGATGGCCGTGATAATCTCGCTATGAAGTGGATGTTCAGTTTCTTGTTCTTTTACAATAATTCCAGAACAGCACAAGTTTCATTCATTAAATTCCGATTAGGCCAAGCCCAAGAAGACCTACGATTCTTCAAGAAGAAGACTACGTAGAAGAATCTTCAGCTGTGAAGAAGTTTTCGCAGGAAAAGTTCGGGCAATACTCGTACTTTTGGTCGGCTTTTTTCTTCTTGTCGTTACTGTTGCGAAACTGGCTTATGGCAAACTCATCTGTACTCGTACTCGTATTCATTTTTCTATTTTGCTTGCGCACTGAATCTTGAGCTTAACCAGCTGGAGAGCTCGTTTTTACTTAGTCTCATTTCTTGTTGTTTCACACTCATCTTAAGCACATAGGTACAAGTAAGTGGTTCCTTGAACAATTGTGTCTTTCGTAGAAATTTACCAGAAAATGAATACCATAAAATCGCACAGACTACTCCGGAGCACAGTTGTACTCCACCTTTTGGCTCCATGGACGAGCCGAGAGATCCCATCGATAAGCGAATGGACACAGGAAACAATATTTTAATGATCGACGGAGTATAGTGTGTAACTCGCCTTAAGTACCGTTTTGTGGATTTTGGTTTTTGTTTTACTTTTTTTCGGAAAATGGTTCAAAACTTGCCTATAGGCCATTGGTTTATACTCGTACTGCAGGCAGTAACCGGCTTACTGGCTAGGGGCCGTAGGCTTCTTCCAAGATTTTCAGTTCGATATTTGGTTTCTACGATTTTGGATTTTTTCTCTCACGGATATCGAATGGAATTATGGGACGTGATTGAGGAGCAGCAGGGGGAGGGTTCACAGTCGTGTCGGTCGCTTCGGTCAAAGCTGAAATTGAAGTTTCTTCTTGACTTGCTTTCTGGTACTTATTCTGATCAGTGGTGCTGGGAAGCTTTGGAACTTTGGCGGCATTCTGTGTTTGAATTGGGTTTTATGGTTTGTGGGTGTTTGCACTGGAGTTCGTAGAACTGCCCTTAACTTGTAGCTTGTGGATCCGGGGTTTCTTTTTATCAATTAATCTATGAAAGAACTGCCGCAGGCCAATGATTTTCAAAGTAATGGTGCCGTTTATGAATACGAATATGTGTGTACAATACTTTCTACTTCAACTTTTTTTTATCATTCCTGTTTTTTCTCTCTTTGTTTGCTTTGCTGATATTGTGAGAAAATGTTTGTTAATATTGTAGTTGCGACGTCAGTTGGAGTTGTTTGGCAAGTGGTTCTGGTTGTTCGGTTCTATTGTAGTTTTCGGGGACACTAGACGTTTGTCAGATACATACATATAACCGGTTCATTTTTTATCAGCAGAAATTTGGAATTTCTTTAATTACAATAATAATGACCTGGCCTTTCAAATTGTTGTTTATAAAATCTTGTTAATGTGCATTCTATAAATGTTGAATGGATGTACAAGTATGCGGGAACAGACAAGAATCATTGAATCATGTCCAAAGTAAATGTTTATTTGAACCTGGCCGGTTGAGTCGCATGTACTCAATTTCATGCCCAGAGTCAAGCTGTTTTGAATGATTAACTATTGTATTTTGTTCGGTATATGTATGGGATGTCACAGCCGTGATTTGATAGATGAAGGACTTGACAGTCTAGTGTCATTTCTGCTTTATCTAGGGATTGCTTGAACCTTTCCTGATGTCGTTCGCCCAAAGCTGTAATGGGTTTTGTGGTTCCCCCACCTATACACAACACTATTTATAAACAGAAGAGCTTAAAACACATCATCTTTATAATACTTTATAATACTCTCAAGCGGGTAATCTCCTTAGCGGCTCTATTGGAGGCATTAAGTCGACTACTTGCTGCCTTACTTTCGTCAGATTGTAGTATGAAATCTAGAAGGTGATTGGCTCTCTGAGGATTAGCAATGCAGCATATGATAAGCCCCATCTTCCTGGAATCACAGTATTCAATTAGTTTGTTTGTCACAGTTGGTGGTGGTGGTAATACCGAATTTAGGGAAAATTAGCTAACGCAACGACGAATCTGTGCCATTCTTCTTTCGTTTCGTAGCTTATGTCTGTAGTTGTTACTAAATATTGGGTGCAAAATCGCCCAAGTTTAGATGGTGAGCGTGAGTTTGACACATAAAAGCAAGTACTCGGTCTTTCCGAAGAGGTGTAAAACCATTTGTACATCCTATACCACAGATGCATTTATTCCACACCCGTTGTTCCTGTATCGATATTATGTGTATTCAACACGGAAAGTCTCCTGCGTACGGATGCAGTAGCAGGCTCGGAATGTTGAGTGTTAATCTGATAAAAGCTTTGTCTAACTGCACAACGAGAGAAGAGCCGTCCTTATTTTTCCGATTTTTCTTCTCCTTGCAAGAATAGATTTTCCTCTTTTCAGTGTCGAGTCCTGGGTTGTAGGTAAGAAATCGCATACCCACAGCCTCGCTAAGCCTATTTGAACACAACATTCTCTGCTTTAGCAGAAAAAAGTATCCTCATGGTGGTCAAGATAACTCATGATAGCTTTATCTGAAATCAAAAAAACCCAATATTTTCTGTTAGTAGGTGAGTATAGCTCGCGATTGAACGAAAGATTTAAAATTGAAATTTGAATTTTTGGCACAGTTGTATGCAAAAAGTACAATTTTCGGTCAAATTTACACCACATTATTGCCTTGTAAAATAAGTTATAATTAAAGAAAAAAAAGAACCTTCGCACAGGGAGTATTTAAATCCACAACTCGGCAAAAAGACAAAAAGAACTATTTTTTGAAATGAAGTTGGCTTTTTTTAGGGAAATGTTTTCATAGTTGAAATAATTAGGCAGATCGTTCTTCGTCAAATGAATCTCCATCTATTTCCTCTTCACTTTCATCTAGAGACGTACTATTTCCAAAATACTTTGATTTTGTCACATTCGAATCCTCGGGAAGAAGCATTTCTAGAGTGTCTTTCATAAACGATCTTCTCTTTTTTGGGGATGATTTTCTCAGACAAGTAATGAGGGGATCAGAGCTCAAAAGCATTCTATTGAGGACATCCATGTTACAATTTGTCCTAGAAAGCTTTCTTGCAAAATTCAACTTATATACCCTGAAAGTCAAAAATAAATATTTACTATAATGCATTTCATATATTACACTGTTCAACACATATTTTGTGACATGAAGATTTTTGGGTGGTTCAGATGTATTGCGGCACCCTAAAAACATGAAAACAGAAATTGCTTATCATCCATAATTTGTTAGTAAAAAATATTATGTATGTACGAGTATGTAGGCGTGCGAAATGTGGGAGCGAGAAACCAGTCGATCAAGAGACGTCCTAGGAGAAGCATCTGCAATGTAAAGCAGATCAAGCGAAGCAAAGTGAAGCTCTTTTTTTTTCTTTACATTTTGTTCAACATTTTGTTCTGATCTTAATAATATTCAACTACTTTGTTATATTTAAAAGTGAATTATAAAAAACAATCATACAAATATAACATAGTGTTTTTCTTTAACTCGGATCCTACTTGTATACAACGCATGTTGGATAGAGTTGTTTATGTAAAGGAATAAATACTGTACCACTGCGTGATTTGACAAACATATCGTGTTCAGACAAGTTCATTCCTGTCTGTTTGTTGTAATACTCGTACATAATACGCATCTAACTCAATAGTGTGCATTAGTAGGCATTCATCAGAATACGTGTTTGTGTTCTATATCTTCATGTTTATTTATTACCGTGCATTAACGACTTATGTGTGTAGGGAATTAAGTAAACGTAATCTTAGCCAACTTGTCCGAAAAGCTTACGAACTTTATTTTGGAGTTAAAGTAGGAGATCAAGATAAATCATGGGCTCCTCACGTATGTTGTAAAACTTGTATAACACTATTAAGAAGTTGTTTGTAAGGTACAAAATGTCATATGCGCTTTACAGTACCTATGGTGTGGAGAGAACCGAAAGACCATGCCACTGATTGTTACTTTTGTCACACAAACATACAGGGCATCGGCCCGAAGTCCAAGCATACTGTGCAGTAGGTATCCCAATTTACCATCAGCTTTACGGCTTGTCGAACTCCACCAGAATTATGGAGTTTGGACGAAGAACCTGAATGTGCCAGTGATTCAACTGATGGTATGCAATTCGAACAGGAAATCGACCAGACTTTCAAACACCAGAATGTTCAACAAAGCCGCATTTAATTTCAAACGCTGAACTGAGTGATTTGGTTAGAGATTTAAAACTAGCGAAATCACAGTCAGAACTCCTAGTATCCAGATTAAAAGAATGGAATCTCCTTGAAGGTGACATACATACATATAAGTGACTTCGGAAAACGTGAAAAAGGACTTGCACATTGTTTCGCTCAAGAAGGGACTTTGGTATACTGCATGAATGTTGACAACTTATTTGATGCGTTAGGACAGAAACATGAACCGAGCAATTGGCGCCTATTTATTGATTCCAGTAAACTTAGCTTAAAATAAGTTTTGCTTCTCAATGGCAATAAATACCCATCTGTACCTATAGCTCCTAGTTCATAGTTCATATGAAGGGATCATACGAAAATATGCGATACAACAAATTCAGTACAAGGACTATAAGTGGTCAATCTGTGGAGATTTAAAAGTTATAGCGCTTCTTGCTGGACTGCAGCTGGGTTATAAAGGGTTTTCCAATAGGGACTTGACAACTTTGAATTTAATTTGTGAACGCACTCTTTCACTAATCGTCAAACTGTCACTGTCAATTTATTCAGTAAACTCAACATCTTCATCATGGTAAATACACGAACGTCTGCAAATTATAAAAATTTTCTACCGAAATTCGGAGTCGGTGACTGCAACTTTAAGAGCATTAACTCCAATTTTCGGTCGTAATTCTCGCCCTAGTAGACAGGCAATAATAAGTTTAGTGCAAAAATTTGAGTCTACATATTCGTTGTGTGATGTTGCCGTGTCAGTGAGACAACGGGTTGGTCGAAGTGTCGAAAATATCGCTGCCGTTCAGGCGTCCGTAGCAAACGATACAAATCAGTCAATTCCACGGCGTTCTCTAGAATTGGGCATCGCTCAGACCACATTATGGCGTATTTTGCGTAAGGATCTTGGTTTACACCCATACAAGATCAAGTTGACTCAAGAATTGAAGCCGATGGACCATTTGAAGCGACGTACGTTCTCCGATTGGGTTCTGGAGAAGTTGCGCCAAGATGATGAATTTGATCGCGGGTGAAAATCCACATGTGCTTCATGAATCACCACTTCATCCACAAAAAATAACTGTTTGGTGCGGTTTGCATGCCGGCGGCGTTATTGACCCATATTTTTTCGTCGACGATCACGTTACTGTGAATGGTCAGCGTTAGCGCGCCATGATCACCGATTATTTTTGGCCTGAATTTGAAGATATGGACTTGGACGACATGTGGTTTCAACAGGATGATGCCACAAGCCACACAGCACATGCTACAATTGATTTATTGAAGAGTAAGTATGAGAGCGTGTTATCTCAAGAAATGGGCCAGTCGATTGGCCGCCTCGTTCGTGCGATTTAACGCCGCTTGACTATTTTCTGTTGGGCTACGTTAAGTCATTGGTTTATGCCGTGATCGAAGTAGTCATTATATACAGAAAGAATGGCCACTACGTCGAGCACTAACTCCGGATGTAAAAAAATATTACTAATGAACCCCTGGTTGATCTCCATATCAATTTTGGCTTAACGAAAAATGTCGTTTTAAAACTGTTGTGACAGATTTTCTTGGAAATGTTAAAGCCGAAAATTACAGAGCCGAGAATTACAGAGTAAATGAATTGCTTACAAGGAAATGGGAAGTAACATGTCACTAAGACTTATTTTTCTGGATGCTCATTTCTTTCTGGAGACTTTGGGTGCAGTAAGCGATGAAAAGGTTCCACAAGGACGTCGCAACAATGGAAAAGCAATACCATGGCAAATGGTGTCCTACTATGCTTGCTGACTACTACTGGATATTACTCCGAGATGCCACAGGGACAAAATGTCACCGTAAAACATCCGCAAAAACATTTTACAGCAAGTGTAACATGACAAACATGTTGATATAGATTTAGATTCATTATAAAACACAATACTTGTATTATAGGGAAAAATCTATGTGTGATAGATAAAATCTGAGGTAATTTTCTGTTTTCTAGTGTAATTTTGCTTAAGAAACACAATGTTTTCTGCATGTCACACAGAAAAAGTTGATTTTTGTTGAACAGTGTTATTTATAAGATAAAAAAAAAGGCCTAAAGTGTTTGTTCCTGGCTTCTGCTGCTTCGTCAGATAATTGGCCAATTGGCAGTAAGGCATTTTCTATAATAATAGAGCCGTGTATTAAAATTGTATGCACTGTTGGCGGCATAGGATGCCACAGGTATAACTCCACTTTTGCTGTATCCATGGTGTATATATCAAATTCGATAGTATCTGTTTTGAATCCACAAGAAAGTGTCTCCAAAACTACTTTCAACCGCAATATCAACTGAAAATCAATGTCAGTTATTTCAGCGGCAATTTCTGGACTATTAAAAAACCTTCGACTGGTGTTTCCATCATTCGCACTTCGGAAGCCAGCTTTTGGCACATCCACAATGAGGCCCAGCTTGTTTCGAAACACTTGTTGAATCTCAATTTTGCGTGCCATGACTTTGTCTTTATTATCTTGTCATTGAATCTGCCACATGCAATGTGTAGAAGACTTTCAAAAATTCGAATTCGCGCATGTAATATTGACAATCCAAACTGTAACGAATTTACGTTGGCTTCCTTGGATTTACTCAAATAATTGAAATCTTTTGGAGTAGATCCGCATACAAAGTATTTATTAGTTGATTTTCTATCGATAGCTGCATTACACACTTTGCCATCGACCAATGTCAATGTGTGCTTCCATGTGCATATTATGCGTAATTATGGTTTTATCGAGTGAACCAATTTTCCCTTTTAATTATATCTGTAGTCTTTTTTACAAAATTTATTCGGGGGAAGATAGTGTTGGATTTTTCCAGATGATTTTTGTACCACAAACCAATCGTAGAGGTACTAGTGAATTTTGGAACATGTAACCTTCCGAGTCCGTAATTTCAAATTTTTGCGTTGGTTTTGCTGGGATCGGTCACAACGCCATTTCGATATTACGAATAGTTCTAAGACTTTCTATGACTTATTCCAAATATATGAGTAATCGAGTAATAGTGTGATCTAGCAAATCCTGAAGGTTTATCTCGGTCAAGGTTTCAGTTACATTGTATGACTCCGGGGCAGGATAGCAATCTTTTTTAGCTTTTTGGAGTATACTGTAACAGGAAAATAAGCTTTTGTCACTTCTTGCTATAATTTCATATTGCTTTCGCGATAAATCCGCTTCAACAATATAGAAAGAGCCCTCAATGTTGGCATTTTCTCTCTTTTTTCTTTTAGGCTATTACAATGAGCTTTTCTATACTTCTGAGCTCTTCGCAGGGGTTGAAGGATTTCATTCAAAACTTTTGAAGCTACTGCCTTACCAGATTCTCTCAGTTTCATCGGAGTAGCAAACGCTAGTTCCTCAGTTTGGAGGTTTTCGCGAATATTTAACTTTTTTCTCCTCTTACTCCCTAATGATCAACTGTTTAAAACATTTGGTAGGTCGCCCTGCCCTGGCATCCTTGAAACCAAACGAAAGCAATGCGACTTTAGGCACGTTAGTTGTTCTGGTGGACAAAAAGTACTGTTAAGCAAGTAGTTTTTCAAATAATTCAATTTGTCTTTCATATTTTTTCCACCATTAAGTCTTCCATTAAATCATACAAATACTGCCTTAAATACGTTTCAGCAATACTACAATATAACAAATTCATTGTAGAATGCAAAATTATAAAACAAATACTGACTTTTTTGAAGAGTCTCTGTAAACCGAAATTGTGGAAAAAAGCAACTTGTTCTTTGCTAAAACAAATTAAAATGTTAATACGAGTACATACGGGCAGCAGAATTTTCCATTTTATGAACTGATCACTTTTTATTATAACTATTATAAATCACTTATTGAAATGCACCGACCGCGATGTTACGCGCTAAGAGAAAAATGCAGTGTGTACAACTGTTAATTTTCGACTGATATTATTACAACACATGATCTTCGACCAACAAATAAACTGTGGTACATTGTTCTATGAACGCTTAAGATCCGTTATCTTATCTTAAACTTTTCCTTCATATTTTTGCTTTCCACTGTGCTTCGTTCAATCACTAGACAATCCTATCTATCATAGAAGAAGTGCATAAAATCTCAAAAAGATCGGTGGATTAGTTTTTGAGAAATCGACCGGATTAAAAAACTTCATCGTGACTTTTAACTTTTTTCGCCAATGTGATGGCGAAAGACGCATCACTGATGTCTGCATTTTTAGGATTCAATTGGATTTTTTTTTTGCCCTATAAAGGGTGACCAGATAAGAACGATAGGAAAAAAAATTAAATAAAACAACAACGGTGTGAGATATAAAATTGATTCCAGCTTTATTTTGAAGTTACGTTCATGGCATTATGTGTGGAATATTCATCATTCAAATAGCTGCCTCGTCTTCGCTGGCAGTGCTTCAAGAGGTCGCTCCAATAGCGTATCGAATGTTGGGCTCGAGCTCGTCCAAACTGGTTAGCCTATTTGCGTAGACTAAGGACAAAAAACATAGCCCCAGAGAAAATAATTGAATGGTGTCAAATCGCATGATGGCGGCGAGCAATTGATGAACGGTCGCAGTGAGATGACCCGGTTTCCAAATTTCTCCTTTACAACTTCGCTTGCATGGCATGTAGCGCCAGATATAACGACGTTGTCGAGCTCTGATCACAGAAAGTCGGTTAATATCTGAGACCATTGACGGTAACGGTATCTCCTTCCTCGTTTCGAAAAAAATAAGGTCCGATGATGCCGCCATGCCATAAACTGCACCAAACAGTCTTTGTGGATGCATTGATGCTTGGCCGAACACTTTTGGGTTGTTTTCGCTCCAATAACAGCAATTTCGCTTGTGGGGCCTCGTTCGAGAAGATGATTTTTTGGCCAAAACCCGGATCTCCGGCCAACATTTCCCAATCAGCAAACTCAAGGCGTTGTCTGTGGTCGTCTGGCTTACGAATGTAGGCCCAAATCCAACCGCAAAATAACCCGGGTTGTCTCTGGCGATACCCAATTCATCTGATCGGCGCCGAATCGACATTTCTGGGTCTTCTTCGATACTAGCCGCTACGGTGGCTAACTTTTCTTAATTTCGCACCAATCTCTGTCTGGTTGGTGGCTTAAGATCCAAAATAGTGTACTCACGCTCAAACTTCACCACGGTGCGACGAATTGCCTGCATACTGAAGCCATGATGACGACCGACCTCACTACGAAATTCACGTTGCGTATAATTACAACTGAGCCGCAATTTCTATAATATTTTTTTTAATAATTTCCATATGTTTGGCAAGCGTAAAACGATTCATGATAAAATATTTTGACAGCTGGATGTCATTGGTAACTTTGACAGTTGCTGCAACATAACAATTGGAAAAACTGTCATTGCTATCTGGCCACCCTATACTAACACCCGCTGCTTTATGCGGCTGCATTTTGCAAAAAATTGAGTAAGAATTCACAACGAACAACATGTAACCTCTTGAGAGCTTCTACCGAGCTGGGAATTGGTGTGATATGTCACTCTTTCGCTCTAGGAGATCGCCTACCTCAGATGAGATGAGTGGACTGGTGGAGAAAGTTATGTAGGAAACGATTCCTGAATACTTGGTATGGCTAGTTTAGTTAGTTATTGTCATTTTTCTTCTGAAGCCACCAGATCTCCTGGGATCCTAATAAGACGTTCGCCTTTTTTTAATTAGGAATTTTGTGTATCCTTAAAATTTTTGAATTTTGAATTTGAAGAAAAAATTAGGCAGGAAAGAAAGAGTGGTACCGAAGTCTGGATGTTGATTTTGAATGTTTACAGATTCTAATGACTATAACGATGCATTCCATAAACGAGTTCCACGGTTTGGGAGACTAATGGCAAACTGGTGGGCAATCACAACTAAATGGATGTTACGCTTTGAGTATTGCGTGTTTGGAGGGAGGTAAAGCTACTGGCAATTTCATTGGAATACTTTAATATTAGCATCAACTATGAGTGTTTATCTTATTTATGCAGAGAAGAGAATCTGTTCCTGGCAAGGCCCGGAGCTTAGACTTTAGCATCATATACAGTAAAATTGTGCCTGTGACAGGATACCATCGGATTCCGTTTGGTCAGAAAGTGGTCTGCATGTGTACAGAGACTCTTGGGAGTATCTCCTTTTGATTGAATTTCCGCAAGAGTCATTGATAATTTGTTTGTCAGTGAGCCCTGTTTCGTGTCACAATAAGACATAAGACTTGTGAAAGGATATCTCATACGCTTGCAAGTAACCTAGCCTGGGTTTTAAAAATTTTTTTCTCTTAATCTTTTATTTCTTCAGAAAAATGCTCCCTGTGTACGGCTCTTCTTTACTACTGAAAGCACGCATCTTCTACGTCTATGTCCCATTATGCTACTACGATATCAGGGAATTGCCCTGGAGCAAGTTGATAGTATTCACAGTTGTATTAATGAGGTTTTTTCGCCATCGTCAGTGTGTTGCCCATATTGTGATTTTGTGCATAGAGTAGCCTATGATTTTTGTGAGAGACTTTTTTAAAGGCGCAATGGTGACGTCAGAAAAATTACTTTCCCTGTTTTTCGGTTTTTGTAGAGATCTAAACTCTTATTTAACTGTTGGTAATTACTGACCATCAGTCGTATTTTTAATATATGAAACCAGTGCCAGAGTGAAGGGAGTAACTGAAATTAACTGCAATGTAGCGAAACTCTGTTGCAGCAATATTCCGGAACCACGAGAGGTATGGAGCCTCTGCAACTTCAGTTCCAATTTGACCATATTATTGGCCTGCTCGTAGTATTGTCGTGATGGCTGTAGTTGAACCTAAAATCATGAGAAAAGTTGAACTGCTTATAACGCGTTTTGACTTACATATGGCCAATAAGAGGATAATTTGCGTCAAGTAACAGGTCCATTCGCCTAAATATACATTGACAGCATAAAAATTTGAGATGATTTTGTCGTTCGTCTTTAAATTTATCTTTTCATTGAGCATTGAGGTACCGCCATTTTTTATGGAAAGGTGTTAACGAATCTTACCGTACATTTTTCTGTGATAAAACAAGTGAAGACATCTTTTGTTACTACCATGACTTTGTTGAACCCGCATTATCTGTGGGTCTGATCAAAAAAATCTCCAGCTTAACCTGCGAATATTAACTGGTATTTTTTTCAGAAAAATATAGAAATAATACACATTAGGTCTTGCAACGGAACGTACGGAAGCTTACAACTACAGAAACAGCACGTTTTATTTTAAACACAAATGTTCCCTTGAGTGTGTAGAATTAGGATGAATATAATAAGGATGACAAGTAATAAGGATGTGCGTGACCATTTACGCTCGGAGACAATTTTTTTGACGATAATACGCGTAACTGGCATTTTCAGTGACAGTTTTGCATGCAAAGGCTCTAACCAAGTAAATGGTACTTTAGGTTGAAAAGCCAGCGAATAGATGTACACCCCTGGGCGGATGAAAAACCTCATAGATAAAGTATTTTTTTTTTTGGCTTATGTAAATACTACGTAGTTGATCACCCTCAAAACTTTGACATTTGTCTTGTTGGTGTTTGTTAAAGTCTATTTGAAGTACTGTATACTTGTTTGAATTGTACAAAGTGCGTGATTTGAAAGTGAAAAGCTGTGCACCATAAATATTAAATGCACAGTAAAGCAGAAGCAATTATCATTTCCATTATAAATACAAAACTGGTATTAGTTTTATTTTAACATTCCAATCGATACAACACCACCAAGAAGTGTCAGCTCCAAGTACGGCTAGATAAATGGGGGTAAAAAAATCCTTGCGCTCTCCACCCACTTACTGGTATAAATAATATTTGTCGCTCCTACATCGGAAAATCATGACTTTGTGGAATCGTGATGAAAGCTGGAAATTTTCCAAGAAAATTTTTGAATCCACGTCGAAGTACGAGTATGTATTCGTTTACGTATTTGTTGTCCAGTGGCTTTAGTTTATGTGAATGCTGTCCTCCCTATAACAGGCTTCAACAAGGAATCCATTTAATTGAAAAGCACACACATGCGACCACCTGTTGGGATAATTCCCGATGCGGGATTTTTAGGATTGTAGAATTGTAGAACACGATATCACAAACACAATTACTATCATTTGTTATCTCCTGAATGGCTGGATCTGATTATCCTCTGGTGCTTTGCAAAGGACACTCTCACAGTTTGATGGCAAAATTAACGATCTATTTTATTTCAATCAGGCCATGGCGTGACCTCTTCCAGAGTTACTCACCAGTTTGCCTCTGTTATTCCCATATCAAGTTATGTCTAGGAAATAAAATGTAAACAGAACGGCAGGATAGAAGGAGTGAATGCAGAGCTACAAGTATCGACGATGAGAAAACAAGAACACAGGATTCTTATGTGGGCTTCATGTGATCCGTATATGTGCTCGAGTATTACTCTTCACAATAAGGATCACAAGGAGAGGGATTGAGTTCGTAATTTGTCTTATTAATAACACAAGTTATGATTCGCGAATCAGAATCAGATTCGGTTTTTAGTAGTCTCCTTAAATCACCTCACAGTTTACTACCCATGGTGAGAGAGTTGTTAGTTGTGACGCTGTTCAATTTATCCTCAAGTGTGGGTTTTAGTTTTTTTTTTTTTTTGTCTATTTTTTTTTTACCTTGGGAGACGGCTATTTTTATCCTTTCGGAATCACATTATCCAGGGACATGATTGCTCGTAAATGTTGTATAGTTGGTGATACTATTGAAAGGTGAGGCGTGTGTAAAGTTCAAAAAGGCAATTTTGGCTATAAACTGTAAAAGATATCTCTGCGTGGGTTTTATTTGTACTGTCTGGTGTGTTGTTCGAGATAAATACATGCAGACAATGGCTGTAATGGGAGATGACTGATAAAGAGAACAGGGATTGATTAAAGCTATGTAGCAACAGGTAAATTGTAAATAAGGCAAATAAGGCGACTTAAGTACTCGTATCTCAGTTGAATTTTAAATTTGATTCGAAAAATAATTGCACTTAAGTAAGAACTAAGTGTAATGAAGCGAATCAACAAAGTTATCTCAATAAATTCTTTAAAAGAGTTCCTTCTTTGTGATTCTGATAAAAAAAATTCCCCAGTTTAGCAACTTGTAGTAAACGGTGTTCATTTGGATTGATCAGGGGAATGTCCACATTTAAATTGTCACTGGAGCCAACATGATATTCACAGAAATATATTTACACGTACAATATGTTGGTTATCGGAAGTTGTCACATATTTTGAACAGACGCGTCTCGTTGTGGAATGTAGATTTGCAGTAACCTAAGTTAGGAAACAAGAAAACAAGAATGTGAAAATCGCAGCAAGAAGAATTCAAGAATCTAATTTGAATTTCGAAGAACGGCTCCTTCCAGACTGGAAAGTCTCTGTAACATGCTTGAGACTCATTTTCTAGACAACCTGTTCAGAAACGTCTTACAACCAGCTCCCATCACTGAAACTGCAAGTGAGTTAAGAAACACAATACGCTGTAACTGGTAACATATCTGTCATAGGGTTCGTTGATGGATGGGTCCATCAAATACGCAGTTACTTCTGTGATAGCTCCAAGTTTGGCATCGAGTTGCTTGCTGACGATCCAAAAATAAATCTTCAGTTGTAGCCTGGCACTGTCATACACTCGTATACCGAACTTTTTATGCCGAAAATCAGAAGGCACGCTCGCCAAGAAGTTCAGACTTATCAGTCCGACTTCATTCATATTTAAGAGGAGGCAGAGAACGGTAGGACTACATGCAGATGCATCCTCTGTCCAAGAGGCAATGTGCCTACCAACGAGGAAAACCTTGCGAGACTGCGCTTCAAATTCTAGTGGGCATAATTGAAAAGCACTAGACAAGAAGTTATGGTAAGTAAGTAGGTAGGTAGAGGTGGCTGTTCGTCATGAACGCAAGCAGCACTAGAATGTGCCTTTTATCCGATATGTCGTTAAGGTCGTCGAAGAATGGTTGGTTTAGTGCACGCAATCTGGCTCTTGCTAGCGTCGGGCGTTTGCAGACTAAATGCTGCATGGTCTCCAATTGGCCAATGCCCCGTGATTACCGCCGTGATTTTGGCGCTATTTTGGCCAGTTCTGTGGGTCTTTTGTTTTATTTTTGTTGTAGGTCGGCCATATATGGTAAATTTAGTTAACCCCCTCCATTTAAGGTTGGCCTTATGCAGGAAGTGTGAGTGGATTTGTCCTTTAACCGCTCCTAGAGTGATGTCGACCGTTGCCGCGAGTGAGCTCAGCAGAGTTGAGCCCTGCCTGGCTAGTTCATCTACACGCTCTTTTCCTTTTATATCACTGTGCCCTGGAACCCAGAGTAGGGTGAAACTAAAGCGTTCGCTCAGACGGGCAAGTTCGTTCCGACACTCTCCTACATCAGTTTGGAGTATATCTATTAGGATAGTAATGTTTCGATTGTGTGCGTTGTGTCACACCCGAGTTGCGTGCAAGCCTCTCTGGTTTCCAGTTGTTCCGCCTGCAAGACGCTGGAAAAATCCAGCAAGCAGTAAGATATTGATGTTTTCAGTGATTCCGAGTAGACACCGACCCCCACACCACAGTTCATCTTTGATCCGTCGGTGTATATGACGTGGAAGTTTTCCTTGAAGTTTAGTTTAGATGTGATGCAAACGGTTGAAAACGTGACCATACCGGCTGATAACGAGTCCAGGATGTTGCTGTCGCCGTAAGGACGTGCAGTCCAGCACTCAGATTCTTTGAGTCTGACTGGGCTGCATAGTGCGGTATTTTTTGTGTGTAGGCAGAGAGACAGAAGATGCAGGAGTACAGTAAGGGCATTCGTTGGGGCTGATACATTGAGGGTGATTTCGACGACTCAAATTTTGATGGCACGTCTGGTCTGACTTATCAAGTGGCTAAAACCATCTTTGCCCGTTTCTTTACGAAGGTAAGTAGTTGGGTGTTATCCTGGATAACAAAATTTTTGGGCAAAACATGTCATGTCGAAAACCTACAAAGCAATGTTTTCTTTTTCGCAGCGTAAGAGAGCCTTCGACAAGAGATAGTCTCCTGGGACTGATAAGAGATTGTTAGCGTGGAGAATTCTTTGGATCTACTCGGCTGTGATATGAAGAATTATCATCGATTGTCTAATGGAAACAATTTCACGAAAAAATACCGCTTCTGCTTTTACCAGACTCCAAAGAACGGTCTGCCTTGGGTACATGGCCTGCCTCTAGACAGACGGTGGCGAATCTCCCTACTCTTGATATTAATATCAAAAGCTGCATTCTGAAAACCATCTTTCATTTGAAAAGATGCGATTCATGCGATTTGCGCGTCGAGTGATTTTTGACTTATGGTCAGATGTATGGGATGTAGTCGACTTTTCACGGATGACTCCAAACCGATTCTAGGATCCGGCGCTGTTGTATTTTCAGGAGATGACAACGTTAGGTTTAACTCGTCGTTATAAAAACTTGCGCCTGCCATCAAATCAGAAACATGTATAATCCTGATGAGGTCCATGTGACAATAGGATCACGGAAAAAAAAAATCACACACGAATTTGGTAGGCAGGGCTCAGAGCAGAGTTACTCAGACATTAGGACAATTTGTATTCTTGGTTAGGGCTTCCATTGACAGATGACGGACTCTTCAGGATGCCGGCTCCTAAAAGATATCAGTGACTTCCCTGTATTCCGCAGTATGAAAGACTTTAGACTGTGTCGCAAAGAAGCTCTCTATTAAGTGTGCTCAGGATAAGTCGCGAAGTACTATATCCATAAGTGTCTGCACTACGCTCGCATCAGGCTGCCTGTACTCGGCGCTGATGTGAGAGATGGTGCTTTGTAAGCACTTTATAAGATAATGAAGATAATGATTGACTATGAAGGACTGAGAAGGCCAGTGAAATTAACATACAAGAAGTACAAGAGACTGAATGCTCTGTTTGAACAGAAAATAGAACATATTTACTACATTTGAATTCCACCCTAGTCAAAAGCGAAGCCTAAGTGGGCAGAGTGCTACATGGAAGTTGCGATTGTTGACACCAAAGGTCTTGTCAAAATCACATCTAACGTGGACAAAACAACGTGCAATCTTCTTACAGCTATTCTTTTACAATTAGGTTTATTGCATTCGAACATAAATTTAAGTTTTGTGGCCAAAAAAAAAACATGTTTATAGCTGGTAGTCCTTGAACGCCAATATGAGCTATCGTTCTCATAGTGCAGATCTAATAGTGAAGGTCATGCTGTTCTTTCAGTTTATTGAAGTGGAACACATTCTACGTTTCGTTAGATGATATTGCATATATATATTCGGTATTGCAAATGACCTGCTCTGTTATTTTTCATTCAAATGGAGTGAAGGGAACCAGTGGCTGTCTGACTCTGATGAGCTGAGTTTAAGTAGTTGACCACGGCAAAATACCCATTGTTCGATGATGAGTGCCGTTGTTCATTACGTATATTGTGCGAATTTATTAAAATTAAAATTAAAAAAATAAAATTTTACCAGAAGTTTACAAAGGAAGTGGACTCTAAACTGGAGTCTGCAAGGACCCTTGAGGGAATGTCATAGTAAGGAGCATTCTGTGTTTCGGATAAATATACTGCTGTCAGGCACTACATATCCGTGTGAAGAGTGCGAAAGCACAGTCAATTCGACCAAAATGAATTGAAGATAATGATTGACATAGTGTATAGAAGTTTCAGGAGTGTTGAGATAGTAGCACAACAAATATGATGTGGGTCTGAAAGCAAGAGAAAATATATATTACATACTACTACCAAAAAAGGACAATTAACGCATTGCGAATTTGGAAGTGTCGTTTTTTACTTGACCGGCTGTTTTTTTTTCCACTGCACAATGCTGATAAGAATTTGTGGATGATCTAGTTATTGCGCTATTGAGAAGTAATAAGAGATATCCGTCACAAATAGGGAGGACGGACAAGAACTTTCTCTAAACGTCAATCTTTTTTAACTTTACTCTCGGTCTAAGAGTCCATTCCTCAGTTTTTGCTTGCTTTACTGACTCACAGTGTCTGCCTGATGTATTTTGACATCTTTGCCTTCAGTACTAAAACGCTGACGATTTTATTTTTAAACTTGAGAAATTGCTTGTAATCTGTGCCCATGAATTAAAGCCTCAGCAGCTAAAATTGGTTATTATCATCAAGGAAAGAAGCTGCGATACAGCCTAGTAGGACTTTGCCTTTATTTGTAGTCTTAATTTAGGCATCATTTGGTCGGCAACAGCCATCCTGCCTAAGCCTCTGTAAATGAACTCCTGATTTATGCTTCGGTAGTTTTCTCGAATAAAAAGTAGATAGAGCCGAAACGTACTGACCCGTTGTTTATATCGTTGAACCCAAGTGTCTTTCATCTTTCATTTGGCCACAGTTTATACATAAACTCCCCCAATTTCCATAGCCTGTTCGATATGATGGAAATCAATAGCTCTGCAGAAGAACTTTGCGTTCTTGATATTCTTATAGTCAGCTCTTTGATAGCAGCATAGACGGCCTATTCTCGTAACATTACGTACGATATAATATTTCGCCTGGGTAACTAAAGCGAATTAACGCATTTCTAATTGGGTTTTACGCTCCTCGTACATTGTGCCTTGGTTTACTCGTATTTTGCATGATACTGCATTTACCGAGCCCAGCTCTCTTTGTGCCTGTTCATATTGGCGCGGGCAGGAAGATTGTCCGAAATAGAGGGAACGCTTTTTATTGAAGTGGGAAGAAGAAGGGTTACTTCATTTTAGAAATGGATTCTCGAGTGTAACACATCGTTTATTTCCATATCGTTCCATTTCTGACATATTTTTTCATTTTAGTTTTGATCGTTGGTGAGAAGGAAGTGTGAAGAATAGGAAAAAAGCTATATTTCAGGCCAACTGCTCAAATTTAAAAATTAAAAATGCTCCGATTCAAGTGTTCCACTTGTCAAAAAGTTGTTCAACCCCATGACAATGTGAACACGACGTTCATGGTGAGGATTTTCATCCCGTACTGTACTATGAACTTTGAGTGAAAAAGGTTCGTCGACCCTTCTCTACTGTCTACTAAAAGCCATGCGTGGTTAAATTTCCTTGCCTCTGGCCGCTGATATTTCCTTTCTTTTTCCATAGATCTTCTTTGGTTTTGCACAGTTATACCGCTGATGGTCCCCATCTCTAGGTTTAGATACTTTCAGTACGAAGTTGTCCTTGAGTTAATATAAGATGGTGGTGTCGTTCGATTGTAATATCGTTGAATAAGAGCCATATTTCTGGATCGTAATCTACTCGTACTTCTTTAATCTCATTCTCCAGATGATTACATTATTCGTAGGATACCACCCGACAATGGTTTTCTTGGTGGCTTATTGCCTTTTGATGTTTTATTTGCTGTAGAAAATCTCCCTCTTCAAGGCATCGACCATCCCTTCATCCACTTTATGTACTTCTTAATGAATTCAAGTAATCTCGTTCGTACTAATGTTTAATATAAAAGGCCTTTTATTGTATAATATATAGTATCTGCAAAAGTAAGTAAGTAGAACAAAAAAAGCTGAGCCTACCAACTTTGTAAAGGCAACGGGCTTCTTGTTGTTTCTTCTGATATGTGGCAAAGTGTTTCGGAGATTGAAGACAAAAGTGTAGCGTAAACAATTTTTTTTATTTCTTTTATTTAAAACCTTAGTGAAAAATGTTTACTCATCCCGGCTTCCGTATGTTGTTGATTCGCTTTGATAAGGATATTCCGACAAAAAAATGATTTTTTTTTTTTCACCCACAGGCATGCTATGATAGATTCATCCTTTAGCATATTCCAAAGATGAATCACTTTTTCTAATTTAATTGCTTATTACAGTTCTCTTTATTTTTATTCGTATGCCTACCTACCACCACACCCTCGTATTTTATTTTTCCGTCTTCTAACGGCGCCCCTAATACTCGTACATTATGTGTCATTCGTTGAGGAAATAGCAACCCCGAAAACAACAATGGCACAGCAACATAATACCGTGCCAAAGTATTATGTGTATGTATGTATGTATATAGGGAGAGACTTTGGCAAAAGATGTGCCTAATCGTATCTATAGATATTCTTCCTGATGTTTGTGCTTTTTTTGGCCTGCGAATGTATTCGCAAATTTCAAGGTCTTCTCTTATCAGTCAGAGCTTTTTGTTTTTGGTTGCCTTTTGGTTATATGATTGCTAGTCCAATTGGTGTAGATAGAGGAAAACATAGAAAAACGCGAGTAGAAGCCGAATAGAATGGCAAAGGCGATACGAAGAAATGATACACACTCGTACGCGTACATACCTTAGCGCCATGGGACGCCAGAACTTGTAGTCTCGATAGTATGTTCATAGTTCGAGTATTTTTGGATGTAGGATTTCTAATTTATTTATGCGTCGCAACCTAGATATTTGCTGGAAATTAGGTCGAGGGTAAAGCACAAAAGAAATAAAAGTAAAAAGGAAAACAAACAATTTTTTTTCTACTTGTTTTGGTGGTTAGATACTTTTTCTTTTAACAAATTCTTTTCTCAGGGTTGGTTTTGGTTGAATTTTTTGGTTCGTTTTTTGAGGCATTTCTGGTCGCTAACGGAATTAAAGTTGACGTAGATGGATTGATTAATACTTAGCGTCAAAGTGTAGGGGAGTAATTATTCTCATAGCGGCACGAAAAGTAGCAAGAGTTAAATAGAGGAAAGTTAAAAGATATTCTGGGAGGCATATACGAGTATGTCATAGATACCTAGAGATTAATAGTTTTTTGGAATTTCCGACCGATAAGATTGTTAATTGATGCAAGATGTTAAGATACTGTTATGAAGTCAATTGTACGGAAATATAACTAGTTTTCTGGGATTATAAAAATAAAACTGCTTTTCTTTGCATACATATGCATACATATATGCGTTAAGGGTGCTTTTTAAGGGCTGCGTAACTTTTTTCGAACAGTAATGATAGGAACTGAGTTTGAATGAAAAACTCCCACAAAGATTAATCGAGTCGCACGGTCTCGTTAGCGGATTTGTTGACCTCTAATCCGACGTAACGATAGTTCCGGCCTCATCTAGATATGTCTATATCCAGAAATGTTAATTTAACTTGTTCAAAAGTCCATGGAACCTGACGATTTTTAGATTAATAGCTATGTACATACATATATGTGTATCCTTCAAGCTGCTTAAGGGGTTACATATGTTTCTCCGCTCAAAAAAATCGATTTTTTTTTGCATGAAAAAATTCTATATTCTTTTGCAATTCAAATGCCGCAAGAATTTTTCAAAAATTCCAATAATTAAGAAAGTTATGACCGTTAGACATCGGATCGGGCGGAGCGCTCATTAGGGACATGAGCAGCTACGTGCCAGCTCTACCTTCCTACTTTCTCTAATGACGGGTCAGTGCCCTCGCAAATATTTATACCTGCTTAGCAATAGATTTAAACCTTGTATAAGAATATTAGAATTCAGAATATTCCAGAAGGCACTACTCGAGCACATTTTCAGTTTTGCTTTCGAAGCCACGCAGGCAAGACACACTGCAGATTTTGCATTTTGTTTGCGTTTTTCTCGAAACAGTGTTTTCCGATTCGGTACCAGAAATATCTCTTGAACCACTCGACCGATTTTCATATGACATGCACGGGTATTTTTAATACCATTATCAAGTCTCCTACGTAGGATTTTTTTGATATCTTAATTTTTAGATTTGTTATAAATAAAAATGTGGGTAGTTTTTTGGTCCAAAATAACCTCGTACGTTCAAAACAGCTGCCATTTTGTTAAAAATTAAAATTTTTGAAAATGGCTATGATAGAGACTAGTTTAATCTATCTACTTTAACAAGTTTTTTTTTTTGTTTCAAATGAAACCTACCAGAGATATTCATGGTACCGCCCAGCACGTTTCTGAAGAGAGATGGGCGAAATGTATACTTTATAATTGTTTTTCTTTAATTGTCAATAAAGTTTTGTATTCGTCAAGGAATACTTTACATAATGTATATTTCACTTTTTTTTATATTAATTTAATATCGTAGCGAAAAAAAATCTTGAAAAACGCTACGTTTTTGAGCGGAGGAACATATGTATCCCCTTAAGATGCCAAACTGGGAAACCCCTTACAATCCATGGTCTCGTGGCTTTAGTTCTTGCACCCGCTGGATCTTTTTGCTAAATTTTCCCATAGTGATGATAGTAATAAAGACGAATTCTATGATCTATTAGATGGAATATATGCTCATTCTCCGGCTATGAACCCTAAATAGTGCTGTGATATCTTAATGCAAGGAATGCTAAGCGCCTGCTTAACACCGCATTTGACAATGGACTCAGATTTTAAGAATTTGTAATGGCACGTAACCTTTTAACCGCGTGCTGGCGGTTCGCACATCTCAACATCTATAAAGATACCTGATCACCTATAGTAGTTTAATACAGGATACGAATGCCGATGCCATAGGCACAACGGGGTCAAGTAAGACCTCTAAAGTTCGACGTCCAAAATCTACAATCGCAAGATACCGCTGGAATCTTTGCCGACCGCGTTTACCTTAAGTTCTCCCGAAATCCCACAAATTAGCCCACTCAAACTCCAGAACACCCATGTGAATGTTATCAACTTACCATCAGAGAAGCTGCTTTTAATGAGTGCTGGTACAAAGAAACTTCGTGTTTGCCGATGAATATAAGCAGGAATATGCAGCCGAACAAGGAGCATATAGAGGTGGCAAAGCCACCTGTAAAGGGTGATTTTTTCGCTGTTTGGTTATTCAGTGTTCTAATTGTGACAGGTCACGCATGTTTCGTAACATGTGTTAAAAGCAAACAGGCTCAGTTAGCATTGCCATTTCATCATGGAAAGACTTACACCGGAGCAACGCTCAAAAATTATTGAATTTTACTATAAAAATTCGTGCTCTGTGAAAAATGTTTTTCGCTTTTTTATCGACAAATTGCCTTCAGCGATGAAGCTCATTTCTTGTTGAATGGTTATGTTAAAAAAAAAACCCGTATTTGGTCCGATGAGCAACCTCAGATAATACAAGAGCTGCTAAAGACCCGGAAAAATGCACTGTTTGGTGCGGGTTATGGTCCGATGGCCGTGAGAACACCATTACTGTCAATGGCGCCCGCTATCGTTTAATGATTTCGAACTTTTTTTTGCCCAAAATGCACGAGCTGAAACTGGTTCCAGCAAGACGGCGCTACATACCACACGCGAATCGATAGACCAGTTGACAAAATGAGTTCGGTGAGCAATTGATCATTCGTTTTGGACCGGTGAATTGGCCCGCCTATAGACTATTTTTTATGGGGGTACGGCAAATCACTCGTCTATTGCGATAAACAAGCATCAATTACACCATTGAAAGGCAACACTACACGTATTATTAGCGAGATACCAGCCAATATGTTCGGAAAAGTGGTCCAAATTTGGACTCTATGTATGAACCATTTAACCCATTAAGTCCCGAATTATTTTTTCTTAATACAAACCTTCCATATTCATAATCCTGGCTTAGAAATAAGTAAATTACTGTTTTTTGTTAAAATTATAATTTTTTGGTAAAGGGTCTTAATTTTATAAGCTGATCTCTTTTGCGATCACTATCACAATGTCTATCGTTAATTTTTTTTATTTTACATAGTATAAAAAGTTTTAAAACAAGAAATACATAAGGTTACATCACATTTTGCACAAAATGTTCTAGGCCTTCCTGTGCATTCGTCTAATTGACAATTCCGCTGGTTAAATCTTTTCTCTAAAATATGTTCTTGCCATCATATTTTATTTCTGGTAGGACCTTAGAACGCGAAGATGACCTTACAGATTTTATAGAAATCGTGTTGTCCTCGCTCATCCTTTTATATAAAGTAAATGTGTTCACCACAGCCATATCAACCACTCTTGTAAAAAGGCACCAGTACCATTTTTTGCTACGAATAGCAATTGTGTGTTTTTCTAAGAGCCAATCATGATAATCTACGCCTCCCATATATGTTTTGTAATTGTTTATTACATTCGGTTGACCCACATTGATTTTCTCTTTACTATTTGGACACCATCGCTTCACTTTTGACAAGGGAAGAACAGGGTCAAAGTTCGTAGCTACAGAGAAACACTTGTTATCCTTCCATTTTACTATCAAAATTTTGTTTTCGTTGTCAAACTTGCTATCGTAGTACTCCCTTTCCTTTTTGGTTTGCACACAGTTGTCAAAAAAAACTCGGTGCTTAGAGGGATCTTCAACGAACTGCAGCATTTCCAAAACTACCCTTGATCCAAGAGGTGTGTCTAGTTGCGCACTATAAGGCTTTCCGCAGTAAAGTGAAAAATTGTAGCAATAACCATCTTGACCACGCATGGCCCAAAATTTGTTCCAAACCTTATTGGTTTTTGCACGGATAAATTGTTTGATTGGGTTTGATAATACCTACGAGTAACTATCATTTCATCAATTGACAAGTCCTGATGAAAAACACTGTACTTTTGCAAGTTCTTACACATCAAATCCATCAAGGGTCTTATTTGGAAACTCCTGTCATGTTTATTTGAAACTGCTAAGGCATTGTTTTGAAAATGAAGAGCACTTTTTATCGATAAATACTGGTTTCTGCTCATAGCGTCTTTTAGAATTTGCACTCCCAGATCGTCTTCTTCGGACAAATACCATAGTCAGTATCCCGAAAATAACAGAAATCCAATAAACACTTTTATATTATCGTTAGTGATAGTGAATGATATCACAGTTGCTATAGGTTACATAGATATTGCACACCGAAGGAAAAAATCTAACCATTTTTCCATTTAATGGGACGTACCCGTACGTCCCAGTTCGATCGAACTAGAGTAAATCATACTCAGACATGATTAATTGTTTTGTATTATCAAGGTGCGTGTTCTGTTCATTGGATAGAAGTTTTCCGTTTTTCGCAACGTAATTTATTTAAATCAAATTCGACTGATAATAAACATTATATTTGAGAACCGTAGGAAGGTCAAAGCAGAATACGCTAATGCTGTGTTTATTAAATTTAGGTTTTACGTTTTTTTTCCAGAAAAAATTGAAACAAAGTATAGAAGGTCCTTGCGATGCTCATAGCAAGGACTTTTTTCATCAAACCATTTCGGATCTATAGTATTTGTTATCCTTATGCATTATAATTTTTTGCAAAGATGAAAAATTCCGAAGGTTATGTTATTTTTTCATCAATTTTTAAAAATAGTTTGGAACAATTTAAACATTTGTCCCTTAAAAGCATTTTAAAAGCAAGATATCCAGTAAAAAATCGCATTGCTGTTGTTTCTAATGTGATTTTAGTTTCGATTTCCATATCACAAATGACTTTTTCGTACAGAGTTTCACCGCATACGATTTTCTTACGATCCTTAAGCAATGAAGAAGTTTTTGGAATACTAGTTTGAGTTGGGTATAAGTCTAGTGGTTTACGTTAAAATCAGACACTATATACGCATATGGGGCCCCCGCACAATTATCAAGGCTTCGCCCATCAATGACGTTGTCTAATAATAAACGGGGGCAGAGCAAAGTACTGGTCTTATCGTAAAAATCTTCAGATAACGCTACCGAAAGTTGCTACGATTTGATCAGTCACAAGTTGCCGGTCATAGGTCTTGTTGGCGGCTAAGTCCCTAGCAGGACTTAAATCACGGTACCATGGGAGTCAGGAGCCCCCCGGATCTCGGTCCGGGCCTGGCTTGAAGAGCTAGGCCCCCTTGTGGGAGCGTCATGGTGGCTGCGGTTTAAACCCAAAGTCGCCGGAAGGGTCTTCCTTTGGTTGACCCAATGTAGAGTTGCAATAAGTACTGGGTGCTGCGACCCTAAGAGCAATAAGAGGTTTTAGGTCGACCTGGACTCATACCAAGGTTGGAACTTGTGCCGGCAACACAGTTCCGATTTGGTATCTCAGGAAGGCGGCGGAGCGATAGCAAGGCGTATTCTTGCCCCCATGGATGTATGGGCATCCCGTAAACATAAGTCTCAGTGACAGGTGGTTTACGTTAAAAATCAGACACTACGTACGCACATCACGTTGACGCGTCTTTGCGTCATATAAAGTGTATGTCTTATGAAATGTCTCTACAATACTACGAATAAGAAGCTTAGTTATTCGATTATGGAGACCAAACAAATTATGTAATATTCTACAGGTTTAGCGAATTGAAGTCGGGTTTTCAAAATAAGTTAGAATGATATGGAAACGTTTTTCTGGTGTGGGAGTATTCACGATGATTTGCATTTTAAATGCGGCTGATCTGACATTAAAGGACATCTACATTGCTTCTACACCGCTTATTGGGTTGGTTAAATTTGCAAACCTAACGCCATTCTACAGGCCCCTCTATAACCTTGTTACTTAAGGCATGCTGATCCTATTATTTTTGTTTCAGTCTCTTCTTCATTCTATGCTAGAGCTTCAGCCTCTATTGCTTTCTGGGCCGGATTTTCTGACAACTTTCCCGCAACATCCTCGTCGGAATTTATTTGATGAATTAAAACTGAGCAGAAATATTTAGATCTTTAATATTTCGACACGATGTCTCCTCTAATATTGTAGATCTTGCACGAAATTAAAAAGCAATGGACTTTGTAGTAAATCTTCAAATTTAAATTGGATATCTCCGTACAAGATCTGTTGGAGCTCACTCGAAAGTTTGTTTTTTTGAAATCCATGAAGAAGATAGGCAGA
Organism: Volucella bombylans; assembly: GCA_949129095.1. Taxonomy (NCBI): domain Eukaryota; kingdom Metazoa; phylum Arthropoda; class Insecta; order Diptera; family Syrphidae; genus Volucella; species Volucella bombylans. The sequence continues at coordinate 87,989,426 of OX422143.1, forward strand.
TCCTTCGAAGCATGATGTTGTCAAGACTATGCTTTTCAAAAGATGAACTCTTGTGAAAGATTTTAACATCATACTTTCGGTTTTGCTCATAGGAACTTGTAGGAATATTCTTTCCTGCCATCTCCTATTCCTTCTATGGGGGAGTGGGTGAGGGCATATACGTAAGTTTAATGCGAGTTAATACGGTTTTGATGCGAAAGACCCCTTGCATAAAAATAAATTATTACCTGTTCTTCTCACTGTAGCAATCACTGTAGTATGAGTATATGTCTTTCGCCCCCCCTTTTGTCCAGAACCAAGCATATGAACCTGTGCGAGTTCTGGTGGCTATTTTTAATAATTCCCGTACTCATGTCTCAATCTGGGACCGACTATAGCGGACTTGTTTGTTTCCCAAATTAAAGTGATCTAATAAGGTCATTCATTACTGGTCTCGATATTTATCATTCATTACTCGCTAAGCTCAAATAGGGTTTCCACAATCTCTTCACAGATCCATCGATCTCCGTCGTAACACCGGTTTTGAATCAAAGCATCTTAAACGGCATCAACTTTCGAACCTCTAAGATAATTAAAACTCTTATCAAGAACTTGGCACGTGTCTACGTCGTAAACCCGAACATAGCAATATCGTTTTGTATACATAATTGATTCTGTTTTGAAACGACGGAAAACTATCAACTTTCTGAATTCGAATATTTTCGTAGCCCCAAAGGGTGACGTTAATGTTAAATTAACCGACATACGAATACCTTCATTTTAAAAATGACTTTTAATTTGATTTGAAGCAAATTAATGACTCAAAGCTGAGGAATGATCTCAAGCAACAAATTCGGAATTGTTGACGACCTCGGTACGATATAATTTTTTTGTTTTTAATGGTGACGTTTCGTCTGATTTGATACACAATACTGTGACTCATTGTTTTTGAATAATAACATACGTCTTGTTAAGTGATGATTTCATAAACGTAGTATAACTCGTTTTTTGTTTATGAATTTACAAATTTCCATAAACCGAATTGTTCAGCTGAATGCGATTTAACGTTATTCGAGTTGGATAATGCCGAAAAGGTTGCTTTCAAAAATTTTCTCCGCAATAAGGAAATGAAGGTTTGTGATAAGGGCTCAAAGAATAATATAAAGGCCAATGGATGTCCCCATCGTATACTCATTATAAACTTTGACACGCGGCAGTTGACTGATTAGTTGTTTTGGAAGGATGAAGGGCAAAGTTCCCGTTGGGGCACCCTAGAAAGTAAATGGTATGATATTTCTGAAATCTAGGGTTTAACTCAACTCAAAGCAATTTGATACAAATTGATACCGACTGACTTGTCGCTATAGTCGTGTGTGACTCTGCAAGAATGAAGAATCGTGGTCGAGTGCGTTGCCAGGACATATTCTAGCAAGTTTCGTTGCCATCAAATCCCCAGCACAAATTGACCTGGTTTGACGGATCAGATGCTTAATTTTTGACTGCGATTACATTTGAGAGTCGTGCTGCTATTCCACGTAGACTTGAATTAATTTTACAATTTAAATAATGGCTGGCCTCTTTTCAGAGAAGAACTGTTTATTTCTAGCCTAATGGTTTGAGAACCGTTTCGTAATCTGATCCATACATATATTAAAGTAAATTTCGCAATGCGCTCCATACCATTTCGTATTCCGAGATTACTGTCTTAGACACTCCTTTTACTATTTTACTTCCAGGAATATTTTATGTCCGAAATATTCCAAACGCGCAGAACACAAATAACTCAACATTAACTCGCTCTTATTACCAGCTTAATCATCTGATCATTGATTATTTTATACTTAAACTGCAGCAAAATAAGTAAAGTCCAAAGGATAGCATGTCTCCGTGGCACTGGATACTCTGTTCCAATTGACACCCCTCGACTGCACTGTGGGACAAATAAAATATTTTGCCACACTAATATTCTTAACACACTAGGAATACTTCCAGAGAACATAGTCAACCTTATTTTCTAACATTAGTTTTTCAAAGACTTTCATATAAGCCTATCCTCAACGTTTTTCTGGATGTAAGATGTTTTCATGGACGACAAGTCAATCCATTTACGGATGGATCCAACACTGACAGTGGGGATGTTGGTGGTTGTGGTTTCTCAGATCAGCTTAACCTAAGACTCTCCTTCTGCCAAGTCACTGCAGCGTGTTCCAGGTGGAAATTTTGGCAACTAAGGAAGTCCTGAAGAAAAACGAGATATCTGTAAGAGATATCTGCATCCTTTTCGATATTCAGTCTCACAAAATTGTAAAACTGCCCTTGATTGCCGATCATCCCTCAGGGATTCAACATTCAACTATGTTGAGTGGCGGTGCACAGAGATATTAAAAGGAATTGTAGGGCCGGCGAACTCGCTAAAATTATAACCACTCTACCTATCCCACCTGAAAAGGTATCATCGGTATATCAATCGCTACATTCAAACTATTATTAAAGCTGGATGCTAATAGAAGAAGACTGTTGGATCAACATGTCTAGCGACCAAACAAATCTGATCTCTCTTAACAAGAAGCATCTCAGCGCTATCGTAAGTGTCATCATTGGACACTGTCTTACAAGCAAACATGCAATTGGGCTTGGCATTTTTACAAACGACTTCAGCAAAAGCTGAGCGATCTAAACAATACATATAAACATTAATAGACTTCTACGCTTCGTCAGAAACCCAAATTGGTTTCAAGAGTAGGAGGATAACAGATCAACGTGTCATCACAATGGGCCAATAGGCATATTGGCTCTTACGAGTACTTAACCTAACCCTATATTATGCTTCTACGTCTCTGGAATTTTACGTTCACATACGGAACCAGTTAAGTTGTGTCTGCTGTCGAGGTTTATTTAAGGTACCTTTACACAGCGCGGACGAAGGAAATTTAGGGAGGAAAAAACGAGAGGTACCGCTGTACATTGGCCTTAAATGTTTGCAAGTTATAACAACTAGGAAATAGAGAGCTCGGCAAGGCATACCATAAGCGAGTTGTACCTTAGAGTACCTCCGAAAGTGGGCTTGAGGGTATACTGATGAGCATTCATAGCGAGACTAGTGTTACGGTTGAAGGTTTGAAGGGGCAGAATGCTACTGTTGATTTCAATGGCGCACTGGTGCTGGAAATAGCGATAAAATAAAGTGAGAGAGGAGACATTACGTCGGTGTTTGAGGGTGTCAATTGACTGACTAGTGTTAGTATTATCTATGAGTTTTATCGCGCGGTTTTGAATTCACTTTTTTTTTGGGCGGATGAATGCCTTATAAATATATTGAGGCAAGATCAGAGGGGATGAAATATTTGTTATATCGCTTGTGGAAACCTAGACATTTCGCAGCATTTTTGGTGACGTCGAATATGTGGTCATTCCAAGGAAAGTTGTCACTGCAATGTGTGTCGAGAATGGAAAGTTTTTTCTGTTTTGACGATGCAAGTGCCATGTGCCATTCATGGGAAATGGTTGGGAATTTAAATTTTGCTTTAACGACATCAGACAGCATTGTGTTTTGGAAGCATTAAATTCCTCTCTGTTTATTGTTCCCTAATTGGTTATGCTGTTTATATCGGAATTTAATGAGCTTAGCATACGTTGCCGTTCCCCTTCTACAGTCGAAGAACATGGACGTGAGTCCGGCAACGAATATGAAACGCCGAGAGTTCTGTCGTCAGCAAAGGAATATATTGGATTAGAAGTAGCAGACAAGAGATCATTAATAAAAATTAAAAAAAGTGTCAGAGACAGAAAGGAGAATCAGCATTTATTTTGTGAATATCAGACTTGAAACCATCAGGTAATTTCTAGTCCATTGAAAAAGAGAGTCGTCGATCTCAAAAGCACGCATTTTCGACAAAAGAGCCTGATGGAAACCTTTGTCATATGCCTTAGAAATATCAAGGGCAACTATCTTTCTTTCGCTAGATTGATGTACGGTTTTGTTGTGCTTTTTGGTGAGACATGCAATCAAATCACCAGTTTATAAGCGTTTCCGTGACCTTGGATTGAAGGGACGTAAGTACAATGGGTCTGTAGGAGGAGAGAGAAGAAGATTCGCCTTTTTTAGGAACTGGCTGGAGAAATGCTCTTTTCCATCTGCTCGGAAAGAGTCCTAAAGAGTAGGATTGATGAAATAGCTTACGCAGTAATTTTACAAGCGTGGGAGAACACCTCTTCAGAAGAAGGGAAGACATACCATACGGACCATCGGATCTGTGAATGTTAAGATCTTTAAGTAGGTACGAAAGTGGATTGGTCCCATTTAAGATTCGACGCACTCAAGTGTGGGCGGAGACAAACCACAACCTGGAAGTGTTGAGCTGGCCGCAAAGTGTGTAGCAAGCAGATTGTCCTTGTCGAAAGAGCTGACAGCTGGAATGTCGTTATAAATGAGCGTTGGGATGGAGAATGAGGCAGAATATTTTTGACGAACGACGAAAAATGTTTACCACTTTTGGGACATTTTTTGGTCGTATTGAAATTTTACACGCTTAAGAAAGACGTCACAATCATTCCTAGTTCGTTTGAACATTGGCCTTGTAGGACCGAAAAAATATTTCTCTAACCCTGATATCCACTTAAGCTTGAGTCGTACCACGCCTTTTCTTTTGGTTTGATACTCTTCATCCGATGAAAGATAAAGCATCTCATTCCAAAGAGAATAGTGTATGTGATCACATCAGCAGTGGCGTCCACGTCTTTATCGAGGAATCATAACGACCAGTTAAAAATCTTAAAGAAGCTGTTAAGTCCGCTCCAATTGGCTTTCTCGTATTGCCATACGATTCTTATCAAAATCATTTCTCTATCTGTGTGGTCGGTGTACGAAAAATAAGCTGATATGCCACAATGGTCCGAGGAGCCTAGAAGGGGAAACACATTAACAGAGTAAGAAGTTAAAAACAAGTCCAAGGTGTTGACGGTATGACTATCCGTTTTTCTAGTGGAGAAATGATTGCAGACATCGGGTCTAATCACAGGTATCCTTATGGAACACTACGCGTTTGTGAAATTCCTAAATATGCTAGACCTATGTAACCACGGGGTGGCCGTGGTGTAGTGGTACTAGCAATCGCTTCTCACTCGGAGGGTCAAGGTTCGAATCCTACCCATGACAAGTCTTTCTAGTTTTTCATTTGTATAAATGGAACTCAGACAGAAAAATTCTGCATGTGAAGGCCTAAAACTGACACGTAAATTTGGCTGTTCTAGAGTTTCAAGCACAAAAATCAAGTGTGAATAACCTTCGAATCACTCTGAGTGAAGAAAACACTTTCCGTCCTATTCGGACTCCCACCACTGGAGAGCTAATATCGAAACCAAATACACCTGAGTTTCAAACCACTAAAAAACAATTTTCCTTTCTCCTCCTTCTACCTTTCCGCCCGCACCCTGGCAACAGAAAAAGGGTAGGCGCGCGTAAATTATAAAAAAGAGGCTAGAATAACTTCAGTAGGTAAAGAAGAAGAGGATGACATCGCTGAATTATTCCTGAATATTTGGTACTGATACGGTGAGTGCTGATCATCTTAGTTTCTTATCGTTCTCAGGGTATACTCTTGCTGGTTTGGTTATTGCTAATGGAAGAATAGGGATAATTATCTTTATGTTTGCATCAGGGGAATGAACAGTTTAAGTATATTCGCATGAAAATAAAAACAAAAGTATTATTCCAAATCGCTACGTTTCGGAAAGTTTTATTCCTGATTGCCTTGACGTATCCTGTTTGGCGTCCAAAGCTTATCCATTCCTTCTCCATTTGATTATCAAAACCTGCAGATTTTTACAGCACGACCACTAGAATCTCTGGCTTTCCGTAGATGTGGATGTGATGACGAATTTATGATAGCTTTCTCTACAAAAACCGTTCCTGCATCCTGATCTAAATGAAATTACAAAGTTTTATAGACTAGATATAAATTCGGCCAATTTGTTATTTGAGCACACCAGGCTCTGGTTGCAAAACCTTTCCATATTTTCCAATAAGGATTTGACAACTTATTTTTAAAATAAAACGCAAACTATTTGAAATATTTCAAAAACTTTATTATCAGCTTGGAGTACAATCAAAACATTTATGAATGGAACTCGACTTCGTTCATATGGCCACCGCAGGCACGTTTGCAGCGGTCGATTCGTTCGACCCAATTTTCAACGACTCGGCCACACATTTCGGCCGGAACAGCCGCTATTTCGCGTTCAATGTTGGCTCTGAGCTCTTCCAACGTCGTTGGCGTGTTGGCATAAGCCAATGACTTAACGTATCCCCACAGAAAATAGTCAAGCGACGTTAAATCGCACGAACGGCCAATCGACTGGCCCATTTCTTGAGATAACACGCTCACCATACTTACTCTTCAATAAATCGATTGTAGCGTGTGCTGTGGGGCTTGTGGCTTGTGGCATCATCATGTTGAAACCACATGTCGTCCAAGTCCATATCTTCCGATTCGGGCCAAAAATAATCGGTTGTCATGGCGCGATATCGCTAACCATTCACAGTAACGTGACGATCGTTATCGTCGACGAAAAAATATGGCCCAATACCGCCGCCGGCATGCAAACCGCACCAAACAGTTATTTTTTGTGGATGAAGTGGTGATTCATGAAGCACGTGTGGATTTTCACCCGACTAATAACGCATATTTTGCTTATTGACGAACCCATTGTGCCAAAAATGAGCTTCGCCACTGAGATGATTTTGCGATTAAATAATTCATCTTGGCGCATCTTATCCTGAACCCAACCGGAGAACGTACGTCGCTTCAAATTGTCCATCGGCTTCAATTTTCGAGTCAGCTTGATCTTGTATGGGTGTAAACCAAGATCCTTACGCAAAATACGCCATAATGTGGTCTGAGCGATGCCCAGTTCTTGAGAACGCCGTGGAATTGACTGATTTGGATCGTTTGCTACGGACGATTGAACGGCAGCGATATTTTCGACGCTGCGACCAACCCGTTGTCTCACTGACACGGCAACATCACACAACGGATATGTAGACTCAAATTTTTGCACTAAACCTGTTATTGCCTGTCTACTAGGGCGAGAATTACGACCGAAAATTGGAGTTAACGCTCTTAAAGTTGCAGTCACCGACTCCGAATTTCGGTAGAAAATTTTTATAATTTGCAGACGTTCCTCGTTCGTGTACTTTACCATGATGAAAATGTTGAGTTTACTGAATAAATTGACAGTGAAAATTTGATGATTAGTGAAAGAGTGCGTTCACAAGTTAAATTCAAATTTGTGCAAGTCCCTATTGGAAAACCCTTTATAATCAATACTTAAAAACAATTGTTTTCCAAGTTTGCAATATTTAATCACTGACATTCTCGGGTCCGTTTGCTATCGCCAAAGAAGATACTCTTTCAAGTATATTTGGTCCTGATTGCTGTGTATAGGTGAGCGAAAAAATTTAGTCATTATCAGTGCTGAGAAAATCCGCGCGTTAAGCAGAATAAAAAGTTTAATTTGTGTTTCAAGAATTGGTCGAAAGAAAGTATGCCTAATGAATGGAATCTCTGAATGGCTGTGAAATCCACAAACAAGAAGGCCCCCCCAAAACTGCACCAAATATAAAGGCATCAGTATTTTAAATATCTCGTACAAGATCTTGCTTGCCGTCATATGTGAGCTTCGGAAACTGAGTAGGTAACTGCTGTCGGTGCGACTTTAGACCTGATATACCAATTGACTAAATATTAACACTAACACATCCTAAAAAAGCCCAAGAAATCGATGCGCACCATCGCTTTATCGATTTCAAGGTCGCACTTGAGCACTTATATAATCAAGCCAGACATAGCTACCAAACATGTCAGATTATGCTGAATGACGACGAAGAACACAGGTTGCTCCGTAAAGGTCGAAAACAATCTCTCCCTGACCACTGATGTGGCGGATTTAGGCTGTCAGCTAACTTTCTCAACATCAGGCTTGACAGTTTCGGACACCTTTCCAAAAGTCTTGCCAACTACTTGTATACAATGTGAAATTGACATCATTGACAGAGCTCATCGAGCTGTCACTTGTAAGTTTAGAAGTATTGATACAGAAGTGGCAAAAATAGGTTTATAGTCGTATATGAGGGCAACATCAACAACACGGGACACGCAACATCGACAAATCGGGCAGAACATCACAATAGACAGCTATAACTTTGAGGTAACTTTGAGGTAGTCAAGGACTTAGTTTAATTTAGTTTATTATTTTTTATTATTTGGTTTTAAGGTACACAAACAAATACTTTAAGAACTCATAAAATTTTAAAAATAAATAAAAAAATAATTGACATTCGGCAATTTAGATGATAAATATAAAAAAAATATAATTGAAGGCCACTATATAGTATGTAGTGACACCCATAAAGTAAAGAGTAATTGCTGAAGATATAATACGAGTATATCAAAAGAAACAAAAATGAATTTTAAATTTTGAGCTGAAGACCAAGTAGCTAGTGCCAATATAACATAATTATTGTGTAGCCAGTTTATTTACATTAAAATTAATAATAAATAAGATAAGATAACCAAGATGTCATAAATAAGAGTTTCTACGCTGTTCTGGTTAAATTTAAAGAGCCAATATATTAAAAGTTTGATGAACACTCCAAGTATTGATATTGTTCTAATCAAATCGAACAGTAAGTTAAAAATGAGAAAAAAATACAATATGCAGTGGTATGAAAGCTGGGTACAAATAACAAGTTTGAAATTAAAATTAAACGAAAGTTGCGATTACCAGAACTTCATGAAAAACGATTTCAACATGTTAAAAGAGTAAAAGTGGAGAACTGGGAAAATTTGGAGGTCGTAGAATAGAGCATAACTGGTTACGGGGTTTTCGGCAAATTTTTCTTAAAATCAATTTCTGCAAGATAAGAAGGGGCCGCAAGGGGCAACGAGCAATTTCATACTGAAGCTTAGAATGAAATATACCATAATAAATCATTTGTAAAAGTTGATGTATGCTCATTAAGCAGATAAAAAAAATGTCGAAGTGTGCATCGGCAATACTTCCGTAATGCAACGATATGATGTATAAAACAAATTTTAAAATCAAGCGTTAGCCCCAAGCATTTGAAATGGTCTATCAAAAAACACTTATCGCTGCAACATAAACTACTATAGTAAGTGGAAGAAGAAAAACAAGTTACAGTTAGACAATTTGTACTGAAAGTACACATTTGCTTCAAATTTATGTGATAAGCTGAAGAATATTCATTTTGTTTCAGAGCTTATAATTAAATTATATTCGGCAAACCAATGCCTTAATAAGTTTAAGTCCCTAGGTCTAGGTGACTATTTAAACCGTAAGCAGAACCTACATATATCATCCGCAAAAGCAGTAAGTGAACCTTTGCAAATTAGAGCAAACAGTGAATTAAAATATACCAAAAATAGGATCGGCCCTAAAACAGAGCCCTGTGGTGGATTAAAGAATTTAATTTCACTCCTTGTCTCATCAAACTTCACTCTTTGCGACCTATTTCCAAGATACGACCGTAACTAATTTAGCATAAAGCGACGGAATATTGCTTTCTCTAGTATTCTTAACCCCTTAAGTGGAAATGACGAGTGTCGCCCGCCAAATTCTGTGTCAAATTTGACATTGACGCCTCATATTTAAATGCTTCATAAATAGTAGTAATAACTTTTTTAAGATTAAAAACCGTTATGATATTTGTACATTTTCATGGTTTCCTTTTTCTCTTAAATTCTCTCATTATAGATAACGGTCCTAGACGTTTAAAAAAAAAAAAAAACAATTGTAAATTTACCTTATTCAGTTATTCTGCGATTTTAGAGTACTGAAGTTCTTTAGGAATACATTTAGCTAATTTTGGGATATTGCTTTATTGAAGTCATACGAGTATAACTAAAGATATAATATAATATTAATCTTAGCCGTTTTTTTATATTCATATGCAAAATAATTCTAAAAACGCCAGAAAAAATAGCAAACTTATTAAACGAAAGTGACGATGGTTGCGATTTGAGTGAAGTGAAAGATATATTAAATGAATTTGAAGTTAAAAGTGATAATTCATGGGAAACTGATAGTGATGTGCGAGTACAATAGATAGCGAAGTTAGCATTATATTTCTTAGAAATAGAAAATGTGCAAAACGGCTAAGGAGTAGTGGCAGTGTAGTTGTTGATACTTCAAGTAATCTTTCCGAAGGATGTATTTGGGAAGATAAGGACAATATTCCCGAAATATCACAATTCAGTGAAGGTATAAAGCCTTGTATCTTACTTAAATTAGGAACTAACCCAGATGCCGTATCAGTCCTGGCAGAAGTATTGCCAGGTGTGGTAGATTTTCTCTCCATTCCGCGAAGCGGAATCTCCTCCTGATTTGGACACTTGGGACAGACGGAGAGTTGTTATGGTCAAATCTGTATAGATACTTTCGGTATCCGCTATGACCAGAGATGAACTGCGTCAGGTGATAGTTGCAGTTTCCTTGGGCTCTGTTCATCCATACATCGATTTTTGGAGTCAAGGTATGAGTCCATCTGCCCTTTGTGGCATTATCCCATCGAGATTGCCATAGAGCTATAGAACGTACCCTTTCTTCCCCTTTCGTTCTCCTTATTGCCTTGGCATCAGTTGGCATTGAGGTTTTCCTGCTCATCTCGTCCGCCAGGATGTCGATGGGAATCATTCCATTCATTCATTGCGGCTTCGTCTGAGATCGTCCTATAGCCGCTTATTTTCGTTAGTGTAACGAGTCGGTATACCGCTAACAGTTTCCGGACGGTTTCTTTCCTTCTCAGCGTATCTGCCCAGACTGGTGCCACGTATAGAATAACCGAGCTGACCACTTCAGCTAGGAGGATCCTTTTCGAGCCACTGCTTTATTTAAACAATGGCTGCGTTTGTGGTTGGCTGGCCTTCATGGGTGTGTTTTGCGACGACCACGATAGCTATATCGTCTGCGAATCCGATGATACTTACTCCTTCGGGCAGCCTTAGTCGCAACACTCCGTCATACATTAGGCTCCACAGGAGTGGACCTAATCCTTGCGGTACCCCAGCGGAGATGGTGTAGTATTTAACTCCTTCATCCGTGTCATACCGTAACTTTCTGTTCGTGAAATAGTTGTCGATTATCTTTAGCAGGTAGTAGGGTGTTTCCATTCTTGCAAGTGATCGCCTTATTTTGGACCAGTCGGCAGTGTTGAACGAGTTTTTGACGTCTAGTGTCACCACCGCACAGTACTTTTTTGAGCCCCACCTCCAAGAATGCAATGCCGTCTACTGTTTGGATAGCATCGACCGTGGAGCGTGACTTTCGAAATCCAAACTGGTGGTTTGTGTCTAGAAGACATATTGGGCGATATGACGATGGTTCTCCTGGTGGTTTATTTCCTTTGGGTAGTAGCACTAAGTGTTGCAACTTCCACGGTTTTGGGAACAGTCCCTCCTCGAAACACTTTTGCAATGTTGCGATGAAAAGATCTGGTTTTATTCCGGCAGCAGCCTTTAACTGTTTGTTTCATGATATCCTGAGCTATCTCACAGTGATTAAGATTTATTTGTATGGCCTTCATCATTCTGTGCTATGGCTTTCTTGAAGACTGGGCACTTTCCACTGCCCGCTACGTGTTTTGCGTTCTTCGGATCATTTTCCCTGCAGAGCATGCATGACGGCTCCTCGCTGCAATTTTTTGCTATGTGGCCTTCTGTGCCGCATCTCCTGCATAGTTTGGACCGGTCTTCTAGGCATTCACATCTGCTTGCCACGTGTCCAAATTCTAGGCATTTGAAACACTTCTTTAGCATCTTTTTTGGCGGACCCGGCAGTTTACCAAGCCTACCTTTGTCTTCCTGCTTTTAGCATCTTTGTTCCGATTCCTACAGGGAGGCTAATTAGTATCTGTTCGAATCCGAAGTGCTTTCTGATTGGTTCAGAGATTTCCTCCTTTGAGGTAACTTCATCCATGTCTTTGCATTCAATAGTAATGCGTTGTGTAAGGGCTCGGACCTCTTTTGTCCTAGAGCTTCGCTTGTTGCGGCCTTTACGTCCTCGGCCTTACTGACGGTATTCCTGAGCTGTATTAGCAGTTCTCCCTTGGTGGTGGTGTGGAAAATGTTGTAAAGCCTGAATTGTTATTGAGTATAATAAGCGAATGGGAGGCTTTGATAAACATGACCAGGTGTTAGCATGTTTTCCCATCATACCAAAGTACATGAGGGTATATAAAAAGATATTTTCCTATATGGTTTATATCGCGCTTTATAATGCTCATGTTTTGCATTCAAAAATACATGACGGAAACCAAAACTTCACGAATTTTCGCCTTGATATTGCAGAGTAATTATACTCTTATTATTAGTTTTACGTAATTTTAACACTCGGGGACATCCTTCACAAGGCGATATTCCACTACGGTTACAGGTTAAGAATTGGAGGCATTTTCCGCAGCACGTTCTACCAACTACAATAGTAAAAAACAAATAAACACAATATACGTAGTGAGACTACAATACTTGGCCTTTACATTTATCGAAGTGCATCGAGCAGTATCACATACTTCAAGAATATTAATTACAGGCAATTATTATAAATAAAATAAGTCGGTTTTAAAAAAACTATAAATATAGTTTGTTAATTTTATTACTAATAATTTCCATTCTAGCCAGGAATGCTTTTTTTTAGTTTCATTGTTATTTGAAGAGGATATTTTTAAATTTTTTTGTTCATTATTGTCATTATTTTACAAGTTTTATCATAAATGAAACAGAATTAAAATTAAATCGTAAGACAAAGGGTTGATAAGCAATTGTGGTTAACAATATCGAACGCCTTGGTTATATCAATAAATAGACCAGCTGTACATTTTGTGCTATTAAGGTTAGACATTATTTGAGAACTTAGCATCTTTTGTTGACTTTCCTTTTTGAAATCCAAATTGAACTGGATTGCAGAACTTTTATTTTTATTTAAGAAGCTCACTATCCTGTTCTTTATGAGTTTTTCAAATATTTTGCGGAAAGCTGGAATACGTGAGATGGGGTTATAATTACCTACTTCAGTAGGAGAACCCTCTTTTAGCAATAAAATAACATTTGCACATTTAATGCCACCAAGAAAAACACCAGCTAGGATGTCTATTACAAAATATAAAATTGTTTAGGTAACTAAGTTTGAAATACCGTCCGCACCACATGAATTCGGTGAAGTTAAGGAACCAATAGCCTTGCCTTTAAGACTTCAAAAGATGTTATGGGCTTACAAAACAAACCTTCTACTTTCCAACGGCTCAACACATCCGCAAATAGACGAACAGAGACGATTATTGTCAACTACAATAATACCTATCTTAGAAAAATAGTTAATAAATGCATTAGCAATATCAATTTTGTTGGACACCTCGCAGTCGTCAACCCTTAAAACAGAGCGCTTTTTAGTATTAGTTGGTTTATTTACTATGCTTCATATTAACTACTTGCCATTCGCTTTTTAAATTTCCCTTTTTTTCCCTTAATTGTAAACTGTAATACGAGTATATATCGCGGCTAATCGGAATCTGCTTCTTAAGCTCCACACACAATTTCCTGTATTTTCTCCTTAATCCCAAATTACCAGGATATTTATTGCACTTCATTCTAAGTTTATTTTTATCTACAACTTTGTTTAATAAATATGTACCTAGATATCCATGGTTTTAGTCTTTTTAGCAACTTTTTGGAGGACAGGGATGAAGAACAGTTTCGCAGATGATTCTTAAGAGAATCTAGAATATAATGAAAAAGACAATTTTCAAGCTCAATAAAGTTAATTTTAGTTCTCTGAGAGGTTTCCGAAATTTGCAAACACAGAGTACCGTCATAGAATGATCACTTATCATGAAATTAAGGACACATTTCTCGAACCGGCCAAATGGAACGATTTTCAAGCGCCCATAAATATTGTCCAAACATTTACCAGATGCATCTCTTGTAGCCCATGCTATGCTATGAGTGCCAAATAACTAGACACAAATTCACTACAATCCGAAATATTACTATTAAAATCAGCTTCAATTACAAAACCTTTTGATTTTTCCTTATCTAGGAAATCAGCAAACTCTTTTATAAACAACAAAACATTAAAAATATGAAGACTGCGGACACATAAAAAAAAAACAAATAATTTACAAAACTAAACACATCCAGCACTCAAACAGTCAACATTCAACACATCAACGATTTTATACTTCTGTTTCACAAAAACCCCAAGTCCAACCATAGAGATATACCATATGTAGATACCCAGGAATTCCTATAATAATCATTTTTTTGTATACCTCGGCTCCACTTATTAAATCTGTTAATAACATCTCACCAGAAACTAAACGAAGAATTATCCTTAGCAATCGCTGTTTCTTCAATCTAAGAAGGCAAATGAATACCAAGGCACACTAAGGAGACTCCATAAAGACTCATTGCCCTAGTCAGTCGTGCTTTTTTGTGCAGAAGCATACACGTTAGCGCAGGTGGATAACGATATCCCTGGCGTTTCGAATGAAAAATTCTTCGAATGGTTTTTGGTCCAGTTCTCATTGATAGGATTTGCAGTGACATTGACCTGGTCAGAAAAGTGCACATTACCAACTCGTCTAAGATGGCTAGAACATGAGGAGCGAATAAATTCCAACGGTCCAGCAGGAAGAATCTTCAGTTCTAACCCGGAGTAGAGGAAGATCTCGCCTTAGGTGGCGCTCGCAGATGGAAGAGGACTTCAACCAACTTTGAGTGCGCAACTGGAGGCGCTACCTGAAGAGGCCTATTGGCTGAGGCCCAGGTCCACTTCGGACTGTAAGTGAGTAAGTACTGACACTTCATCAGAAGTTAAAGGAAAAGTCACCCTAGAAAATTGATGTTTCTCAAGTAGTATCGGCCTTGTCCGAAAACACTAATGGCATTCCAGTTCTATTCTATGATGCAAAACATGAACGTAAACGTAGGGGAATGATGTCCTTGTTCATTTGTACCACAACATTTCACGTGTGAATTTTGGTCTCAACTCAATAAGAACCCCTGTTTCTTACTCCGAGGAATAACGAAATAGAGTGAGATTTCGCGTTACGTGTCGTGTAACAGTCAAAAGATATTCTCACTACTTTGTAGTGCACTACTCCACACACAGTTCGCCAAAGATCGCACTGAATGGATATGTTTATTACTTGGTGTTTAGATCTGGTCAGCACTGAAGCTTCAGTAGTAGTCTCAAAGGGCAATATCAAATCGCAATTAATTTAAGTTAAAGCTTCTCAGCAACTTAACAGTTCTGTCCCCAGAACAATAAGAGATTCCATGTTGATATGTTTGCAACTGCGTAGATCTTGGTATAAGTACATCATAACATCCATCCAGGTCTGTCTAGAAACTATTTCTGTCAGTTTAAAAACGCAACTCATGATAATCCTAAAGTATATTCGGCTTCTCCAGTAAATACTCACATACACGTATGCTAAGAAAAGTGAACATAATTTCAAGATTTCTCCTCTCCGGATACCTATGCCGGTTATTTTAGGATAATATTTAGTGCACACAGCCCCCTTAAAAACTGTCAGGTACCATAAAATCGGTGTAATGGCTGCTCACTATAAAAAACAACACACATTAAGAACAGAAAACACTCGTTTGACGTTCTTTGTGCGTGCCAGTATTTCCTTTATTTTTTTCGGTACAACTTAGACCCCTTTATCTGGCTTTTTTCCCTTATCACATTGCGATAAATCTAATCTTATCTAATCCCTATTTGGTATGTAAGTAATCTACAAGGTCTTCCTCGTCAGGGTATATTCACTTAGATATTTAGGTATTTTTCGATTTCACAAGAACAAATCTAATTTTCAAGTTAGAAACCGAAACCACCAATCATCACCCCAATTCCAGTGTCTTGAACTTTTTTCTTTCTATCCCTCTCATGGTAAATTTTCACCCCTACTACCCTCTCGGCCACTTGAACCGAAAAAAAACAAACAAAAAAAACCGAAACTTGGCCTTGAGAATAAAAGTTCACCAGCCGTCCAATATCTATTTTTAACCCCTCTCCGAAAAAAAAATGAATATTAAATAAAGCTAATCACACGAACAACACAACAAAACGAACAACACGATTTCAAATGCGAAAACGAAGGAAAAAGCGAACATTTTATTTCGAACAGAATTTTGAGAGGGCAGCACTGACAAGCGATTTAGCAAAAATAAATGAATTGAAACGACGCGAAATTAATAATTACAAAAACGAGGAATTAAATAAAATGGCAGCAACAAAAAAAAAAAAACAATAAAACAACGAAGTAATAATAAAAAGCAAAACTATAAAACCGTTTGGCATTTATGTTTCAACGCTTCATATTTACCGCCCTCTGATGCTGCCTCCACTTGCAGCACTCCACCACCCCAAAGCCCGCCAACCTAGCAACCCAAAAGCCGCCAACACTAGTCTCAGGGCCATATAGTGTACTAAACACTACACAACGTGCAAGAGCGCCGTCTCTTTTAGTGGCTTTGTGCGATGTGTTAACACAAAGTTTTAATTCAATATTTTGTCAGCAGCAACAAAAAAGAAAAAAATAGAAAAAAAAATTTGAGAAAAAGAAACGTAGGTACCTACATATTTATCAGTTTTGTTGTTGTTGTCATTTTTCGGTTCCTATACGTACATTGTACACACACAATTATGGTGTGGCCTAAAAATGTTAGTTTACGCACTTCGCAATTGCATGAGTGTGTAGGGAAGTTTTTTCGTTGTTTGCCTCGCACTTTTCTACTACCCCACGCATACACTGAGTAATTTTGTGTACTTCAAGTTCGTGTTCCCATCCGTACACTTTGTTTGTGTGTGGGACAATATAAAGTAAACATAAACACGAAGAAGAAGAGAAATAGAAAGAAGAGAAAACAACAATTCCACACAACAGCATAACTATCATTTCGATTCAAGGACGCTAAAATACATATAACCAGCCGTTTTATAGCCTTCATTTCGGGTTCCATTCTGTCGGTCTATTCTTCTTTTCAATTGGATTCACTCTCTTTCGAATTCTGTTTATTTGTTGTTTTTTTTGTGAGCCGTTTCTCTTAAGTAGAAAGCTTTCGATTTCTTTGTTGTTGTTGCTTTTGTCTACCACTTCGTGCTTTGATTGTGGCCTTATCAGCTGTATATAGTGCTGGCATTTTAAGATTTGTTGTTTACCTATTTGTTTGGTTATTTGCCTCTTTTGTGTGTCTATCTTTCATGGACCAATTGTCCAAATTGATATTCGTTTCATTTTGTTCTCTTTTTCTTAACTTTTGCTGATATCGAATGTCATGCTGACGATGTTTTATTTTAGTAATTGAACGATGGACAACTGGAATGGCAGAGGAGATACCCGGAAAAAGCGTCGTAATTGTTCTTATGTAGAAAATCATTCTTCTTTTTCTTCTTTCTCTTCTCCTTCTTGAAATAATGTTGATTTTCATGCATTTGGCTGCCATTGAATTCACAATGATGACAGCTGTGGAAGCATTGCAGACGCTTTGGCTTCTGGCTAAGATTTTGATACGATATCCTGCATTTGATATTTCTTAATGAATTTTCGCTGCGTTAGATGTGGGATACTTTGCTGACGACTAATGGCTATCGACCTAGGGCAACGACTGGGTTTTGATACGTTAAAACTCTCCTCGATAACGAGAGAGAAGAGCGCAATAATTTCAGTAGCCTCATAGTAGTAGCCTAGTAGTAGCCTCATGTCGTATTTACCACTCAGTGATAGGATATTGACGGGTAGGAGGTACACAGGGGAACATCACCCAACATCTAGTGCTACGCTCTACCAAACTTTGCCGACGACAAGGTTAAGGGCGATTTCTACAACCAAGTAGACGTCGCCACCAATTCAACGCTTAACGGGGACATCTTGGGCGTGATGGTAGGAAAAGACAACACTTGGATTGAGCATGTGATGGGACCACACAGACTCGTAAACATCGGAAATGACAACGAAATGCGAGAGTCGAATCTGTCAACGACCATCGATGAGAATACCTAGGTATAATAACAACAAACTTCGTTATCCCCATGTGCGCCAATATCTTGTCAGGTGCTACTAAAACATCTCCGCACTCAAGGCCCCTTCAAGCCTTCAGCTATAACACCCGTCTCGCTACGAATGCCACCTTTGGACGTACTATGAAATATTCTTTCCTAAGCCTAAGTCATTCTTTTCTAAGCCGAACAACTCGCCGAGCCGAGCTCTTTATTTCCTAACCATTATAGGCTTCAATCATTTAAAACCAACATTAATCGGTACCTCTCTTTCTTTCCTCCCTAATTTTCGTTCGCCTGCGCTGTGTGCAAGCATTTACAAGCCAAAAATGCTGTGAAAATGCTTTTTTCATCTGGGACAGGCACCATCGTGGGTAGAAGACAAAAATGTGCTAGCACGGATTCAACATGAACCTAAGTACAAAAGCACTAGAATGTGCCTTTTTGTTACCACGACTCGTGTGATCCGGTTGATGATCTGTTTTCTTGAGAATGTGAGACAGTCGGTGCGTAGATCCAGCCTGTGGAGTTAAGAGAACGAATTAGATCTCGTATCCCTTTACCCGAGATGTCGTTAACGTCGTCAAAGAATGGTTGGTTTAGTGCACGCAGTCTGGCTCTTGCTAGTGCCGGACATTTGCCGAGGAAACGGGACAGAATTTCCTCTTCATTTTTGTGCCCGCAACTGCGGCAGTGGGAGTTGTATGGAACACCAAGTTTGGTAGCATGGTCTCCAGTTGTCCAATATCTGGCAATATTTTGGCGGGTTCTGTTTAGTACCAGCCGTATCATCCCTTCTATTGGCGCAGTAGGATGTTGGCCTTCTTTCTGCAGAAGGAGTGGAGTTGTTCTTTAACCGCTCCTGGCTGGATGTGGACTGGACGTGCAGAGCTGAATCCTATCTGGCTAGTTCACCTGTACGCTCATTTCCTTTTATGTCTCTGTGCTCTGGAACCCAGAGTAGTGTTACCCTGACGTCCAATCTCTAACCGGCACTCCTGCACCAGTTTGCAGGATGTGATAGCAATAGTTTTGATAGTGGCTTGGCTATCTCTGAGGATAGCAATGTTTCGTGTGTGCATAATGTCACGTCCGAATGCAAGATGCGTGCAAGATTCTCGGATTGCCCGTAGTTCCGCCTGAAAGACGCTGGCAAAATCAGGCAAGCTGTGTTATATTGATATTGTCAGTGATTCCGAGTAGACACCGGCCCCCACACCACAGTTCATCTTTGATCCGTCGGTGTATATGACCATGTCGAAGTCCTTTACTACTTCGTGTTTCCCCTAAGTTCTGTTAGGAAAGCCTACGTGGAAGTTTTTCTTGAAGTTTAGTTTGGGTGTGGTGTAGTCGGTTGGAAACATTACCATGGCGTTTGGTAGCGAGTCCGGGATATTGCAGTTGCTGATAGGCCGTGGCTCAAATGGTAGTGTAGTGGCTTCTAAATCGGACTGTTCGGGGTTCAATACCACGCCCGTAAGACATTCATTTTTTCAGGCAACTAAATTCACGTACGATGAGCGGTTGCCTATAATACAACAAGAAGTCCAGTTACACCAATAATTTAGTCTTCCCATTAAATGTTGGCTGCCACCCATCCATGGAGAAAAATAACCACTAAGCCCAAAAACCTTTCTTTCTCTCTCTGTCCCATCTTCGTAAAAACTTGAGTGTAGTTATAACCACTGAAGTGTTAAAAAAAAAAACAGATTCTTTGAGTTTGACTGCTCTGCAAAGTGCGGTATTTTTTGTGTGTAGGTCGAAAGGCAGAAGATATAGGAGTACAGTAAGGGAACTTGGAACTGACCTCAATTCGTCCGTGGTGCCTATACTGGGTGTTCTTTGGAGCTTTTTTAATTTCTTTAGTTTTAGTAGGTGGACGTACTTTGGCTGTGTACATCCACAAGGTTATCTTTGGTTGAAGTCCCCACTTCTTTCCAAAGGTTTTGCTACAGGCATTTGCGACGCATTCCTTCCTAAATCTTTGTTCGATGTTTTACTTCTAGTTACGATAGTGTGAACGGTTGACCATTAAGACAGAGAAGTTTAATATCAGGTATTTTGGTTTTGGTAGTGAATAACATCAGCTCGGGTTGACACCAAGGCCACAACTTGAGGTCCAAGAGTTTACCTTGTCCAGAGCAGCCTCCATGATCTCACTTATCATGGAGGGAAACTTCTCTGACACTAGTATCACCATGTTATCCGCATACCCGGCCTCCTTGACCCCCCTCTGTTCAGTCTTACGAGCATTTTGTTTATAAACATTTGCAAGAGTAGAGGAGAAATAACGCCGCTCTGTGGCGTTCCTCTATGGGCGAACATGGTTAAGTGACTGTTATCTAGTGTTGCCTGAATAATTATTGTTGTGAGCAGGGAGACTAGCCATTCACTAATAAATTCCTCTATATCCAACTCGATTAGAGGTTTATGAATAGCTTCAGTGTGTACGTTAATAAATGCTCCAGCTTGTCTAGGAAGGCGGCTTGTAAAACTATGCATGATGAAATGGCAAACCTTACTGAATATTCTGACAGCTGGATGTCATTGATAAGTTTAACAGCTGCTGAAACATAACATTTGGAGACACTATCATTGCTATCTGGTCACCGTATACTTAGGTATCATAATTGACTAAATTTTGATTGGTCCGGGCATATTTTTCAACAATGAAATTGTATATGTATTCTTCTATTCGTAGCCTTTATTATCCTCAAAAATTTTGTAATAAAAAAAACTTTAAGAATGGCCTACTTCGGAATATTTCATTCCAGGTATTACCTGTTGGGGCGGCACTTATTTAAACAAACTTTGATATGTGAAGAATTGCTAAGCACAAGAAAGGCGGCAAGGATAGTGTGAATAACTGTCGACCAATTAGCATTATATATATTATATACAAAGTCTTCGCCATATGCGTCCTGGGAAGATGAAACAACATTTCCAACAGAAACCATACTGTACAGTTGACCAAATACAATCAATAAATCAGCTCGTTGAAAAAACCGTTGAAAACATCAAGGAATGTATTATATAGCCATTATATATTTCTACAAGGCATTCGATTCTGTAGAACATGTGAAAAGATGATAAGCTCTAGTAAATCCAGGCATCCCGCACAAAATTATAAGAATACTTAAAATCCTATATCAGAACATCACATCAAAAATTGAAACTCAGCTCAAGGATTCAGAATTTATGATAAACAGAGGAGTCAGACAGGGAGATCCTCTACACCAGCACTTTTCTGTGCTTTACTAGAATAAATAGAAATTTATCAGGTTGGCAACTACACCTTTCCAATCCCACCAAATTAAGAGCAAAATTTTCTTTTGGTGGATATCAGCTTTCGAAGTGTATTGTGCTGGCTCATCAAGCAGGGACCATAATCGTTTTCGATTATTCGATTTGATCGCCAGGTCGGATTCATTGCGTCTAAGATGCAAATCGCAAGCGATGATGCGCTTTGTTAAATGAATTTCTTTCAAATCATGTGGAACCCAAATACGATCCGGCTCGATTATGGCTTTAATTTGATCATCGTTAAGCTCATCTGGTCGAGTTTATCGTTGTTCATCTTTTAGTGAAAAATCTCCGGACCGAAATTTGTCAAACCAATTCCGGGACTGTCTTTCTTTTAAGGCTTGTTCACCATACACATCACGTAACTTTTTAGCAGCTTGCGCTGCGTTCTTTGCTTTACGGAAATAAAAAAGTAAAATATAACGCAAATGCTCGTTTTGATGCCAAACTAATATCTCTTCACAAAAATACGAGCAATTTGCTTCTGAAGCAAAGTAAGACTGACATCTAACAAATGTCAAAAGAAAACAAAAAAAAGGCAGAATGGCCATTAAAAAATATGGCCAAAAACATCTATGTGTGAAATCGCCAATCAAATACTTAGTTGTCAACCCAATAGGTGGAGAGAAATTACAATATCTAACCTTCGCTTTGTAGATGTCATAGCTCTTTATGCAGAAACACCGAACTAGAAGAAATAATAATAAAATTATCGGAAGATGTAGGTTCGATGGCTTGGAAATAAGCCAGATGAATACCAAGCTCATGCCAGTAACGCTGAAATTGAAATTAATATAGGAAAAGACAACCTCGAGAGCTTTCAGAAGTACATCTATTTGAGGCATATTTTTCAAAAATAGAATGGACAAAGAAACACAAATCACACAAATCAGTTTCAAATAGCTGGAAGCAGGTATGGAATTTGAAACATGTTTTTAAGTCAAAAATAAGTGTTGAATCGCAGTCCTTTCAGTAATCACGTATGGCTCCCAAACAAAGACTAAAAAGGCGTGACATTACCCAGAGAACAACAGAAAGATGGCTATTACGTATATCTATAAATACCAAAGAATCAGAATTAGAGAAATCACTAAATTTAAAGATGTAATAAAAAGAATAAAATATCAAAAGTGGTATTGGGCACTTCACGTTGCCAGAATAATAGACGATCGTTCGACAAAAATATTGACAGATGGTATTGGTATCCCATGGTATTGGATGGTACAAGGAGAGCGGGAACACAACTGTTAGGATGGAGAGATGACCTTCAGAGAATGGATTCAAGATGACTAATGCTCTTAATATATAAAGAAAATTTGAACTCAGAAATAAAAAGAAAAAATAAGAAAATTAAAGAAATTAAAATTGAACTTAATTTATTTTAAATTGTAAATACAAATTTTCTTTTATATAATCTTATAAAAGCTGATAATAAGGAATTATTTTTATGTGCATAGCATGTTAAGAAGGAGTGAATAAAGCTTAAATAATAATAATAATAAAGTTATATTACAATAACAAAAAAAAAAACAAACACAAACAGCTCTTAATTTTTCCAAATTTTTTTATAGCAATGTCTTCTTTCTATTTTCAGCTAGGACACACTATAGTACCTAAAGTACTATAGAACAAGCAGACCAACCAAGTGAAATGAACAAACAAAAAAAAGCTTCGAAAGGCTAAAAACAAAACAAAAAATACATTTTTTACCAATTTTGAATAAAACAGAAACAAACTTGTGTTTCGAATACAAGAGCACCCAAAAGCCTTCTTTTTAGAAAAAACAAACACAAATAAAAAAAATTAAAAAAGCAAAGGAATTACAAAAAAACTTTTTTACTAATTATCACACGGAAAACAACACCATTGCCAAAATGAATCAACATGGTAAGAACCAGAAAATTATCATCTTGAAACCTCTGAAGCGAGATCAAATAATCAGTGCGATTAAATGTGAGAATAAGTCTGATGGTAGTGTGAATCGTGTGATAGTGACTGCTACTCCCACTGCATCGACAACGATGCTGGTAGCTACCCCAAGCTCATCGATGCTGCCTCGCCAGCTAATAGTAACGCATACAGGTGTTGCTACTACAGAAATGCCACACATCCTGACCGGTGCAACACCAAGTTCAGTGACAACATTGGCAATGTTGACACCACCAGCAGCTACAGCTAGTGACACGGCGATATCGCCGGTGCTTTCGACCAAGTCTTCATCGACCGTATCGGATGTGGAGACCTCGGCTGATGTGATGGCCAATGTTTCGGACTCATCGGACAATCAAGGCGATGATAAATTGATAAAGTGAGTATTTTTTTTTTTTTATTTTTTTTTTTGTTATGTATATGTATATTTATAAATGTAGTCAACGAGAAAGTGATATTCCAGTTATGAACTATAGTTTCCTCCTATAATATTTATACAGGATCCATTGATTTAGAAGAAGTGCATCCGTCATTTCGGATACTGATGGGAATTCATACTATGTGACCAACACGTGAGATCCCCACCCACACCTTTCAGATCACGCATATCTGAAGCTATCTGGCTACGAACTAGTGGCACTATTCTTTTCTTACCGCGGTCTCGTCATTTATGTGCGTAGTGATATACCTTACCAAACTCCACCACAATATAATCCCTATTCAATCAGGAATTCAATTTCATGCGGTTAAAGTTCCATCTTCCGTAAGAAAATTACTAGTATCTTGTATTGCTTTATTTGCAGAAATCCCAAACTGGACAGCAATTCGACCTTTAACGGGTTCGATGGACAGTCTGACTCCATACAAAGAATTGTATCTCTGTGTCCTCATACTAAAAACGTTATTGCCGGCGATTTCAATATACACAATTCAATATGTCGATTCTGGACAGACACCATCCTAAGGACGGTATGTTGAGAACCTCGCTCCGGAAAACAACTTGACTCAGCTTGTAAATGAGTCCACGCGAGTACCAGACGTTGATAGTCATACCGACAACACCCTGGACTTTCGTAAGAAGCTCAGTTGAACAAACTGTACTCAAATAATTGAAATGTCTCAGGAATGAGCGGATGTATTTTTCGAGAGCATATGTGTGGCTGGAGAAGCACATTCTGGAGTCAATGACAAGTCCAAGATATTTGAACTCATCAACTTTCTGAACTTATAGCATTGATTACTACGACCTAGATGGCTATTAAACGTGCTTGTGGAATCAGAAAATCCACAGTAACAGTTTAAACTTAAGACACTCAGGTGCATGGAAGAAAACGTCCATTACAAAGCCGTTGGCCGTGAGGCCCAGTAAAATAAATTTAATTTTGTTTTAGAACTAATAATCAAATTATGTTCTGCAAACCATATTCTAAGAATATCTTACTTACTTACTTACTTACACGGGTGGCCGTGGTGTAGTGGTAGTAGCAAACGCTTCTCACTCGGAGGGTCCAGGTTCGAATCCTGCCCATGGCAAAAATCAATTTTTCATTGTATAATTGGAACTCAGACAAAAAAATTCTGCGTGTGAAGGCATAACACTGACACGTAGATTTGGCTGTTATAAGAGTTTCAAGCAAGAAAAAAATACTGGGAATTATATCTCGAATCCACTCTGAGTGAAGAAAAAACTCTCCGTCCTATTCGGACTCCCACCCCTGGAGAGCAAACATAGAAACCAAACACACCTGAGTTTCAAACCACTACAAAAACAATTGTCCTTTCTCCTCCTTCTATCTTTCCGCCCGCGCCCTGGCAACAGTAAAAGGGTATCAACCCCTTAGGCGCGCGTAAATTATAAAAAAAAAAAAAGTTGGCGTCTCCGGTCAGCTCGATCTTTCGCATGCTATGTTGGCTGATGTTCCTTCCACTTGCGTGCGCCGCCTAAATCGCGGCCTTCCTGTACTGCGGTGTTCCTCGGGGGCGGATTCGAAGGCTTTTCGTACCGGAGCATTGATGTTAATCCGCTATATATAACCCAGCCAAGTCAGTCGTTGGACCATCAGTTCAACGTACAGTTCGTCGTTGTATCTACTTCTCCACTCACCGTCTATGTGAACGGGACTGATAATCACCCGAAGAAATTTTAAATTTCAAAGCAACCAAGGGCACCCTTGTTGCTGATAAAGTCAATGCCTCTGCACCCCAGAGCACGACTGGGATTATTAAGGATTTATATTGGCAACGATTGACAAGAAGAGTTAATCTTCGTTTGATCTTAGTGTTGGTGTCGTTGTCTGAATTGGTAGCGGAACCTAGGTAGACAAAGTCCTTAACTACCTCAAAGTTATACTATATCTGCCGAGGGTGATGATCTGTACGGTTCACAGCATATCCTCTTGATAGTTAAACTCAACTTCGGCGTTTCCGTCTCAATACGCCACCGACATCATGCTGCTTTCTTCCCCGATTATGTCAATATGATCAGCATATGTGAATTATTGAACGGACTTTTGAAACATTGTGTCTCTTGTGTTGACGCGTGAGTCTTGCACTATTCTTTCTAGAATGATGTTAAAGAAATCGCATGACAGCGCATCGTCTTGTCTAAATAGAATTTTGACATCAAAGGTTTGGATGGAGCAGAATCTATTCTCCATCGTCATCCTGTACAAACGGACGAGTTTAACAGCTGCATGTCTTTCGCTGTGGTGTCATCTTTGATGGATTTTTGGCAATGTTGAGACTGGTCTTCAATACTTGATGTTTGCGGCTTAGAACCTCTTAAAACATTAAGGGAGACTTGATCGAAAAAGAATTCGGTGATCACTTATTATTGTAGCCGTCTGACGTCAAATTTCCTCACAGTATTAGCTTGCCTTTGCACTGTTTGGGATATCCGCAATCATACCATGGCTACGACCTATCGCTGTGGACAATTTTAATATCATAACTAGGGCACTGCTCGTAGGTCTCGTTCAAAAGCTCATAGAAGCCATTTTTGGTAGCGTCGTCGACACACGTGCGCGTATACATATAGGGATTGTTAGGAGGCGCCGGTCCACATTCCGGAAACTCAAGACTTCTTGCGTAAGTCTGTTACTAACAAAGAATCCCCTCCCAAATGGACGCTGCTATTGCCGTCGATAAGAATCGCCGTAGTAAATTGCATTTCTTGAATCATCTGATTCGCAACAGTCCATGGTCTCCGCTATTACAGTCTGAAATAGTTTGCATTCCGGAATGACACCCAGATATTTAATTTCATTAAAAAAAAAGCGAATGTTGTCGCCTCTAAGCACTACAGGGGACCAGTAAGCTTCCTCTTTTCCATGAAGTGGACATCTTTGATTTTGATTAAATTGTCTATTAAGCTCAGTGCTGTTCTATTTAAGGATTCCAGGTAGTTTTCCTTTAATCCTTAAGTTGAAATTCGATCTTTATACGATTAATTCTTAAACCCTGACTAATAAACATATCAACTACATTGGACAATCAACAGCGGTCCATGTCTTGATTCGAAGTTTTTTTTTTTAATATGACACTAGTTCTGCCGTTCTGCCTATCGGTAGTTGTTACAGTTTTTCGTGTCGCATTCGCTTTTATACAACAAAACAACAAAACGCTCCCCTTACTGTGTAAGCATATTTTATTGAGGGAAATCCCAAGCAATTTGAAGCCAAGATGCATAGGTCCTACTCGAGTAGCGTGTTTTTTCAACCCCTCCTCTAGAAGCCCATTGGAGTGAAGCTGGTCTATGTGTATGATTTCTCACCAATTCGTCAGTTTTTCAAATCCCTAAGGCATTGTTATGCTCTTGTACCCCGATAAGGTAATGCTATTGAGGGATATGCGGGAGCTTTTTGCTACCTTCACTCTTACTGTGTTGGATGTGATTGATACCTGCCAGTTGGTATAAATGGTTTCATATAGCGATACCGAGTTTCCTACGAATCAGTAGCGGTGTCCTAAAGGATACTGAAATGTTTGGGTAGTCTGAAGATGAGGCGTATACTTATACATACCTGTGTTTTAGACAATTGACATCGGTCAGTGGTAAATTCTATAGTCTTACGTCCAAATGCGATGTGGTAACGGATATTTTAAATCCAAATTGGAATCAATTTTGGTTAGACACTGTGTCTGAGTTTGGGAGAATCTTATGGGTTCCTATAAGATCCCTTTTTCTAACCTTTTCCGTTCCACGCACAAATAATGCTTCGTTTATCGATTGTTTCCAAATTTGTTTCGTTTGGTACAGCGTAAATCTGTTTAAAACAAAAATAATAAAATGGGGTTAAGAGCCGTTTTAACCCCCTTTGGAGCTCCAGCTCTATAAATCACATGCACTCTACTAAAAGGTAATAACTTTTATTCATAAATTATAAACAAGACAATGCTTAAAGAATCTCTTCCAAATCCTTCCCCTTTTCTGTACTTACATATAAGCCAGCATTTAAAACAGAGAATTAATTGTATTGTCCCACTTTATTGACGGTGTCCCTTCTCGAAAAAGGACGGTAGTGAAAAGGAGGAAAGGAATCTTAAAGAAAACAAAGACACGTCACCGTACCGACGTACAACCGACGCGACGTGGTGAAGGCGTCTTAAATATTTACACTCAATTGTCATTTATTTTAGAGCGTTGCCTTCCACCTCTGGTTTTTTGTTGAACGAAAAAACTTATCACAAAAGATATACATACTTACATGAGATCACTTGTGCATACAAAAACACCGTGTACGCAAAACGTAGTAGAGTCTGTCGGTTTGTCCTTCCTCACCTTCACTTTGACAGCACATAATTACGCACTTTGGGGGTAATAACAATCTCTTCAATTCCTTCTCCAACCTTCACCCTCTTCCATTCCCTAAGAAAATGAAGAAAAAAACAGACAATAATGTCAGAGGATGGAAACTGTTTGACAGTTGTCTAAGAGAAAGATGTACACAGAAAAAGTTCGATGAAGAAGTTTGAGACGCAAAAAGAAAAGGTTTTTTTTTTTGTAATATTGTAAATGCCAAAGTTTAAGAACCAACAAGGTCGGTCGTTCGATCCGATATTTAGGGGGCAATCTCGTCCAAGTTGTTGTTAAACCAGCCGGTGTGTTGTCGTACTTAATCCACATTGATAATTAAAAGTTTATTTACGCACAACAAATGATTGGATTGAGTCCTTCTGTTTACATGTTTGCCGTTCATTCTTACAAAAAAAATTGAAATTCGAAAGTGTTGGGGATGTGTTTAAGAGAAACCACCAGAAGGGTAGCTTAAGAGAAATCACGTACGGAGTGCGGATGTCAGATGTGACTATTACAAAGTTTCCTCTCTGTGCTCTCAGTTTCATCGTAATTTCAAGTACAATTGATACAATGTCGCGTCCAATATTTTCCTGTCTGTCTGACAACTTTTTTCGTTTTCGTTATTTTACTTTTTTCATTCATTCTCCGTTGCTGGGCGGTATCATAAAGCTTACAAAGCTTTTTCATTTCCCCTTGCCAGGAGTGTTTGAGCAGCCGGAGAGCAATGCGTGGGAAACAAGAATTTTTTTGTTGGCTCTCTAAAATACGCATCATTACCTACATTTTACGCAGAACGTACTAGAGACAGTGAGAAAAAGTTTCGTTCCGTTTAATGAGGGGAGAAGGGAAAGCCAATATCCGGAGAATGGTGGCGCGATAGGCCTGGAAATGATAAAAATAAGGCAAGGTCAGTGTTTTCGGGTTTTGTACTCGCACCTTACTACACAAAGGCAGTATGTTGGAAATCATTAACACCTACTCCTCTCCCAATTGCAAAAGTACTCATTCTTATCGTTATTGAGTGCACTCTCTTGAGTGGAATTCGAATTAAATTGAATAAAATGGTGTATTGGGCTTTTCATTTATTTATTTATTTCTATATTTTTTTTTGTAAATATTTATTGGAGTCTACAGGAGAACAACGGTTGGTGCGTTGTGTTTACGCGTAGGCGACTGTGATACGCTTTACGCCTTACCCCTACCCGTGTGTCACTTGGACTGGGACCACTTCTATTTCCTCCCTTCAGCTCTTCAGTTGAATTTCGTTTCCCCTATGTATTCGTACAAGCACAATGTGCGTAGTGGTATAGAAATTGATAAGGAAAAGGAAACGGAAAAAGGAAAGATGGAACAAAAAGCAGAGGAGTTTTGGTTTTTAATTTGATTCCAGTGTTTCAAGGACTTTTTTTTTTTTGTTTGGGTTGGGGCAGGGAGGTCTGGATCCTCCCGATACGTGGGTGTTGTGAGAATTTTCAGAATCATAAGAATTGAAGTGTATTTTGTCCTTCTGTATTTTGCACCTTAGTCTTTCCCATTAAACTTAAACTACAAACCTTAGTTCTCCCATGAGTCAAGTGATGGGGGCATTTGAAGGAAACAGGAAATTTCAGTTGAACTTGATGTTAATTAGTATTCAGCTTGTGTAAATTGTAAGCAAGTTTTGCTTCCTTAACGTTGGCTCCAGAAATCTGGTCTAAAGGGGTGGTTGGGTAGTAGTAAAATAATAACTGTGGCAGGACTATTAATTTTGTTGTTTAAAAGAGCTTGGAATGGATCCTCGGTTCGAGGGCAAATATATAAATATCTTTAAAGTGTAGAAGAGCTGTCGAAATACATAAATTGTTTGTTTTTTATCGTTGAAGAGGGTTTGCTATTTTTTTTTTCGGTAGTTTTCTTGCAGAGACATTGCTGATTGTTGTTGATTGTAAACTGAAGCCTTATGGGGGTAGGTATATCAGAGCTGTAATGACCTCGAATTCAGTGAAATGAAAATCATTGAAACTGTTTTGAATTTTAAGTAACACAAAGTCAAAATGTATTGGCATGATCCCCGGCACTGTCTCAAAACCTCTGATAATCCTTATTTATTTTTATAATGGTCATGGTCTTGATATTGCATTTCATTTGGCCACCATAGCACTACGAAAACTTTATGAGAGAAAGAAAGAAGGCCTCAAAATGGATGGAATCTAAAATTTGGTAAACATGAGACAACTCTTTCCCTTAACGGAAAATTAGGCCCATATTCCCGATTCTGATTCTTCCGCTCTGTGTTCCAGCCTTCTTAATCTATTAGGTAGTTTTGAAGTAAATGTTTCAAAGCCAATAAAATATATTTATCTGTGACTCTCCCCCAACGTGGTTCCAGGTCAAATATTCCTTTTTTTATGTAAATGTCCCGACTTTTTTACGCTTTGAAATCCTTAAAAGCTTTTATGAACTCTGTTTGGTGTCGTAAGATTTCCTGCCGGCAAAATATCTCCAAACTGTGGAATACGGCTTCCGGGGAAACATCAGCACATGCATGGCATTGTCATGCAATAGGATTGTACCGTGCCTAATGACCAACACAGGCTGCTCTTCAGCAAATTTTGGAGCGATCGGTCGGGGTCTTAGATTGGTGTTACCAGAAGAAAGAAGTTCAGAAGTTTTGCCAAAACATAAAACGAACATGTAAAGTCCGAACGGAAATCCACAAGGATCGAAAAAGAAACCTCATAATCGAACAGTCGGTGCTGAGAATCTGAAAAATCATTTCAGCAGACTGTTGAACGGTAATGAAGAACAACATCCTACCGTTAGGCAGAATGAACCATTCAACCTGGGCGAAGACAGACAACATCTCCGTGCACCCGACCAAGATAAATTCAGGACAGCCATTTCCAAGCTGGAACCGATGCATCGGTTAAACCATCGCGATGGTTTAAGTGCCGAGCAGTTTAAAGCAGCTGGTGATAATTGTATACGGGGCATACATCAACTCATCTCCAATATCTGGGTCGACGAAAGTATGCCCGATGAGTGGAACCACAGCATTTTTTGTCCGATCCTAAAGAAAGGAACTACATTGTGCCCTGAATTGCACATCACCTCTTCATCGATTTCAAAGCCGCATATGATAGCATCTATATAGTATATATGTAGACAAACTATATAGAGCCGTGTCTAGTTTTGGCATCCATGCCCATTCGACCGTCAATGTCGGTAATGAAAAAACCGAGACCTTCAATGTCAGAAAAGGACTTAAACAAGCCGATGCGTTGTCATGTGATTTTTCAACAAAGTTTTTGAAAGAATTATACGATACTTGCAAGCCAACTCCAGAGGGCCAATTTTTCAAAAACCTGTTCAGTTACTCAGTTACGCAGATAACAGTGACTTAATGGGAAGCATAAAGCGAACTGTTAATGTAGCGTTTGTGAATGTTAAAGCAGAAGCGACAAACGAAGGAAGAACAAGGTATATGTTGTCAACATAGAGGGACATACAATATGGACGCCTGGAACAAAACCTCCCGATTGAAGTAGTAAGGGCCTTTATCTACTCGTACCTCAACTCCGAAAACGACAGATCATGCAAATAAAAATCGCTGCTTCTTTGGGCTTAGAATGCAATTGAGTAGTAAAGGTCTGTCTCGAGCAACCGGACGGTGATATACCAGTCCTGGCTTACTGTGCTGAGACATGACACTGACTTAGACACTGACAAAAGCAAATGAAAATAAAATAGGCACTTCAAGAGAAAAGTTCTCCGGGTAATTTTCGGTCCCGTTTGTATCAACGAAAAACGTAGAAGACATTTCGACAGCGAATCGTACTGGAATGCTGGCCTCGTCAGAACAGCTCGGATAACCCAGCTTAGATGGCTAGTTCATCTTGATCGCATGGACGCCATTCAATTCCAAGCCAAAAATAACAAGGCAGTAGAGAACACCCTCATCTTAGGTAGCGCACATTTCGTGCGTGAAACTGGTGGCAGCTGGCAAAAGTACGTGCTGCCTGGAGATGCACGTTAACTGAGGTTCTGTCTGTAGCTAAGTATTTAACACATTGACTGCCGTGTCACCCGTATTCGGGTGACAGCAAAAGTGCTCATCAGGCCACGTCACCCGTATTCGGGTGACAGCAAGAGTTCTCATCGAGCCGTTTCCCCCTTACTTCCGTGACTCCTTCCAAAGGATTTCCGAACATATTTAGATAAATGTTTAACAGGAGATAATAATACTGTTGAATTTTGTTAAGAATCGTTTATTAATAAAATTATTTACAGTGCAAAATATTGAAGAATTCACTGCAAAGTTGCGGTTGACCAGGGCAGCTTGGACAAAAAGTAGTAGGTTTTCTGAGATTTGCTCGTGCCTTTGATCGTTCCAGTTCTTCTCTTTTATTTGCGTAACACCGTTTGCATGCGGGTCTAAGGCTTTTCCCCAAATTATTTCTGCGAACTGCGATGCAATGCGTATTTCGTCGAACAGTGGCTCGGGTGGCCTGACGGGGATTTCGCTGTAAACACGCATGGCAGTCAACGTATTAAGTAAATTTCTTCCTTACAGTACTTGATGGCGTTTATCGTTTCTCCTGGTTGAAGAAATGAAATTTCTTTCGGTGGCCACCATAGTCTTTTCTAGATGAAAACAAGACTTGGGATGTGTTTTGGTTTTTTGGTTTCGGATTATTTTGGTTTCTTAAGCTAAGCGATGCAAAGATTTCAGGCCGCGGTATTTTTTGGGACTCGTTAATTTCACGGGTTATCTGCTTGTTGAGTTTCTTTAGTTTCTTTCTGTGAGAAAGAGATGTCGATTTGATGTCATAGGGCATACTTCCATGTTTTGTACAATGTCCCGCACCGATTTATTTGGATATCCATCTACCGTTCCGATTTCCCGCGTGGTTCGTTTTCGATGCTGAAATCCCCAAAACGAACTTTTTAAACCAATCAAACCGCTTCGTCCTCAAATGTATGCTTCTCGCTCCTAGAGCCGCATTATATCCTAGTATTACGTTCATGAACGCAAAGAGTCCGAATTTGAACTACCGGCAATACTATAAGTTAAACAATTCCTATGAACAAATAATACAAAAATCGCTTCTTACGAAATAGTAAGGTCTCAGGCGTCGAACGCGCATGCCAAATCACATCAGTGGATTCATTGGAATCGAGTAGAGGCCACATACATAAGTCAAAATGTCAGGTATCCCGATCAGCTTAGCTATAGCTAAGACGTTGTTTCCTTAACGTTGACAAGCTGCCTATCACCTATTTATAGAGATCCAATTCTAGAAAATTCTTCAGTAGCAAATTTGCCTGGGACGTTCGAGTGTCCCGGAACTCAACAGAGTGCTATTCATTGTCTCCTTGAAAGTTGCGCAGTAATCCCTAATTATCTGCGATCACTGCTGTCTATGCTTGTGTATGTATATCTGTTGCATTGCAATGCCCATTGAAGGTATTGATGAATATCTACAACTTCGGCTAAGAAGACACTACAGTATGGATGTATTTCTGAACGATTAGTATATTCTGGTCTTTGGAGAAAATTGACGTAATCTTATAGAGAATGCTTCTATTTGCCCCTATTTTTATTATAAAGACAGTTTATTGGGTTGTTTCTAGCAAGTTGATGGCTATGTGGTAAATGGAGATTGGTCTATTAATCTAGTGTAAACCCAGTGGATGGCTTTGGGTTGTAGACACCATTTTATTTGGAATGAACCTTACATCCTTCGAGAAACTCAGAGAGATGCCATTCAGGATGGTGCATGGTGTTTTGATTACTTCTTCAAAGAGTAACATTTTGGATGGCTTGACATTTAGGTTACAGTTGCATCTCTAAGAGAACAATATGCCTTAGGAATATTGGTGAACTTTAGAGAATAGATATTTGTAGGTATTTTCCAGGTACGTAGAGGCTGGTGCACAATACCACACCACACTCGCGTTCTCTGATTTGGTAAGCTGCCCGTTGAGGAGGAGGTTCCCTAAAAGCCGAGAAAGTAAATCTTACCCATAGCAGCGGTTTTATCTGATTTTAGCTTCTTAAAGAATACCAGTTGCGTCGATGCTAAGAGCCATCGCGGCAACTGATGTGCAACTGTTTTGAAAAAAGTGTTTCATGTAAAAGAATTGTAATTTTTCACGCAGATTACGAATCTGTAAAAAAAAAAGTAGGGGTTCCCATTAATCAAAAAAATCAAAAGTGACCTTCGTTTGACCTTGAAAATGGGGCTCAAGGTCAAACTCGTGGTCACCATCTTATGTCCCCATCAGAACCTTGTGACTTTTGTCTGAAATTTTTTTCGCGATATAGCGTATTTTTCGAGTAATTTGGATGTCTCAAGTTAAAAAACTCACCCAGTAGAGGTATCATTCTCCTTAACGCTTGAAACCATTTATCAACAACTTGGTAAGTGCAAAACTAAGTGTATGTTGCTAAAAATAAGGTACACACAACATCGACTTCGATTACGGAGCGTCACCGTAGACAGCTATAACTGTGAGGTAGTAAGGGACGTATACCCCGGCTCCGCTATTAAATCTGATAATGACAGCTCATCAAAAATCAAGCCCGTTTCGATCACAAATTTATTCGAGTGATTTTTTGTTTCTTTTGGGTTGACGTGGTTTGATGGCTCAGATTTAATGACGAACTCTACGAGCTGTATAGTGAAACTGACCTGAACAGAAACGTGAACATTAATCGCCTGGGATGTTTGGGATATGAAAGGTGTAGTCCAAATACAAATTTTTTTTGAATTACTTGTTCTTTTGGCACTGACAGCTCTCTTTTTCGCTCGAAACCTTGACTGTCGGTCAGTATCATAACTGCGCAAAACGTAATGAATCCCTTTACGTTTGAACAACTTTGGGAAATATTGTAAACTTATTTCAAAAGTGAGTGGTTTATTGCCCACACAGTGCATTTATTGAAAAGAAGTTTTGGCCGAAAGGAAGCACCCACCCACTCACGGTCGTGAGTGTACGATACGTACCGACAAGGGTGTAGCTGCTGAGGCTAAGAGTGTTCGATTCAGGTACATCGACTCGCCATCAATTTCAACAGCTCAACATTTCACGCACCAGCCTGATGAGAATTTGGCACTAAGATCTCGAGTTCTTCCCTTAGAAAGGCAAACGACTATCCGCTTCGTTATTGGGTCTTACAGCAGCTCGAACTGAACGTCGAATTTGGCCGACAAATCATTTTTTCTGACGAGGCGCATTTTCATCTCGGCGGCTATGTATCTGCTGGGAGTGACATTGGCCCATTTTATTTCGAAAATGCTGCTAGAAGCTCCATTTCGGTCAACGGTGAACGCTACAGAGCCATGATTACCGAATTTTCTTGGCTGAAATTGAAGACATCGACTTGGACGATCTCTGGTTTCAGCCCTGATGATGCCATGTCACATAGCCCATCAAACAATCGATCATCAATTGGCCGCCTCGGAGCTGCAATTTGACCCCGTTAGACTTTTTTTTTTAGTGAGGTCTCCTTAAAGATCGATGTTATCCGGAACATCCAGCAACAAAGCGAATATCGTCCGAGCCATTCATATGATAAAGCTTAGAACAGTAAACAAGGTCTTGGAAATTTGAATTGCCGGGATGCGTTACTGCGAAGCCACACGAATGAAATCGTATTTCATAACTAATGGGAATGTTCGTTCTTTCTAATAAAGCCATATCATACCGTAAATAATTGACTTTTGTTCATTTTATTTTATTTTTTAAAAAGAAACTTGTAACATATTTGGACTACCCTGTAGAGCGAATGAATATCAAAGAGCTATAGTATAGAACTTTCATTTTCAACCCGGAGGACAGCGCAGTAGAGGAAGGCCTCGTCTTAGGTGACGCATGTAAGCGGAATGAGACCTCAATTAATTCGGATTGCGTAACTGTAGTCGGTTAGCCAGAGACTGCGCTAACTGAAGAGTCGTATTTATTAAGGCGCAAATCCAATCATGAGCATATGGAAAATTTATAATTACAGTGGCAGGAGTAAGTTGATTGGAAGATTTACTCTTCCTAGATCCTGTTGTTGTAATGTCCATAATAGACAAAACTTAGGGCTCAGGTGCCTGTCGATAGGTATTTCGTGTTGCCAATGAGTTTGGCATTTGCTCCATTAACAAGTTAAAGAAATCGCGTCAGTAGGTCTGAGGATCTTTACAAATTCTCGTCGCACTTGTGGTATTATTCAGTTCATCTTACGAATTTGGGTGAGGTTTGCGGGAATTCCAACTATCGTACTGTGAAATACAGGTTTATAGTCGACGAATAGGGGATGGAAGTTGATCTGCTACAAGATCTAAATTCATACTAATAAGGTTCAATCAGTTTAAGTCTTCACATACTACGGTCGAATCTAAATGTAATCCTCAGATTCCCCCATCTCTGTTGTAGATTGTCAGAGCTTGTTGAGATTACAGTTACTGTGCATGGATACTCGTATTTAAACTTCTCGCTGTGT
Source organism: Volucella bombylans (assembly GCA_949129095.1). Taxonomy (NCBI): domain Eukaryota; kingdom Metazoa; phylum Arthropoda; class Insecta; order Diptera; family Syrphidae; genus Volucella; species Volucella bombylans. The sequence goes on from OX422143.1 coordinate 88,025,983, forward strand.
TGCTTTTTGAGCCGTTTTCAAAGTATGTAGTCAGGTATCGAATCTTCAACGGCGCCATGTAGTTGTTGAGATCATCTTCTCCATTTGTTGAGTTATGACTCTCATCGATATTTTTGACAGTTTTAAAAAATTCTCGCTCCAATCAGTTTCAGTTTCAGTTTCTATGCATTTTTATTTACGTCACTTAAATTACTCTTACTTGCTAGACAAAAAAACGCTTAAAAATTAGCTTAAATAACTTAAAAATATCTTATTATAACTTACTGGCCCCATGCGGGCACTCTAAGTTAAACCTAACACTTAAACTATGTCTTTCGACGTATCTTACAGTCTAATTTTATTTGGATTTTAACATTAATTAATACTAAAACTAAGAAAACATTTTTTAACAAAAACTTAGTTCTATGACCTTTTTTTCTTATTTTATTATGAAACTTAAAACTAAAAAAAAAAAAAAACTTATAGACTACCTAAAAATAAATCTTAATCTACTTAACCTACTTACATCTAACACAAATATGGACGTACATAAATATATATATACATAATATGTATATACATAATATATAAATACATGTACATATATATATATTTTTTTGTTTTTTTTTTTAATTTTTTATTTTTATCTAGTTTTTTAACTTAATTCTATCTAAGACTATGTAAACCGGCCATGGCTAAAAAAAAAAAAAAATTCGGCTGGCCCACTTTGCTTCACATGAAGCTACCTATCACTGTTCGACAACGAAGCATCCTCCCCTTCAACAAGCCACCAAAATTGCTGGTGCTGCTGAGCAACATCCCTCCTGTCGCGACTCCCTACCGCCCTACTGAATCGGAGACGCTCCGCACTGCCATGTACGACGTCTCTGTCGTAGTTGAGTCGCCTGTCCGCAGCTGTTCGAGCGACGTGGAAGATTAGCGGCACCGCCAATCTGTCCTGGATCAGACCTTTGTTATCTAAATACATATCTACATATGGCTGTCCGTGTTGTCCGACGATAGAAAACTTTCGCCAATTCTTTCTGGTATCCCTAGAGGCCCCAGACAAAGGCGTCCTAAACAGAATAGTTTCCGACTTCTGAAAGTTGATTTTCAACTTCCAGTCATCGCAATATCGCTTAATTTTGTCGAAGTCACGCTGCAAAAACATATTAATGACCTCAATCTTTGGACCCGATCTGTACGCGATTAAGTCGCCTGCGTACGCTATGGCATGGTGAAGTGAACCTATCAAATCACTTGTGTAAATGTTGAACAGGATCGGCGAATTTACCGCACCTTGTTGCACACCGTTTTTAATGTTAAATGTTCCAGCAGAAGTCACATCGCCATTCTTCACGATGAACTGTCTACTGGAGAGCATATCAAAAAGAATATACAGCAGTGGTTTACTAATGCCCAACCTGTCCAGCTTGAAAAAGAGTCCCTCTAACCATACGGTATCGAAGTCTTTCTCCAAGTCAATCAGGCAGGCACCAGTGCACTGTTTCTTGCCTTTGTTCCATTGGATATCAGAAACCAGTTTAGACACAGCATGAATGATATCATGCCCCGCCTTGAAACCGAATTGATTATCCGGAACTATATTTTTGTCCTCACCCCACTTAGTCAGGACTCTATTGATCACCCTCTCGAAAACCTTATGGATGTTTGGAAGAAGACTGATCGAGCGGAGATTCGCCGGATTGGAAGTATCTTTATCTCTTTTGGGGATGGGATGCACCACCGCAGTTTTCCAATGCGCTGGATAATGTGCATTATTCATTGCATTATTAAAGAGGGTGGTATAAATGTTCACCGCTTCTAGTGGGAGATGTCGAAGCACAATGCTCGGTATTTCATCGGTCCCCACTGATTTCTTACTTCTAAGTGATTCGAAGATCGTTTGGAGCTCTTCCTTCGAAATGAACGGGGGTAGTACCCTATCGTTGGTGATGATATTATTTGCCATATTCTCGTCATTGAGCTGGGTGAAACCCGAGCTCTCGAATCGCCAATTCACAATTTCATTTCGAAGGCGGAAGTTGAGCACAAGAACTCGACCTTCCAGGTCGTGGTTCGGGCCAATGATGTCATTCGCCTTATATACTTCCTGGAAAGTCGCTCCTATAGCCTCAACCTTCTCCTGCGGATCCTCGATCACAAAGAAGCTGTCATCATCAACGGCTTTATTTGGATCGATGCCTGCTGCTATAAGTATGTTCTCGTTGTCCGTTGTTCGGGTGATTTTAAGACACGAAAGGTCGTTTTGATCTTTTCTCCGAAATATTTTATTTATTTGCGGGAACCTATTCGGGTTGCTGGTGTTTACAGCTCGAATTTTGTTGTTCCAATAAAAACTTACAGATGCTCTGTAATTTTCTTTTATTAACACTTGGAGGTTTTTGATCGACGACTTTAGCGTCATAATCTCCGGGTTGTGTCTGTCAGTAAACTGTCTGTACAAGGTTCTTAGTCTTGACCGCAGTCTACTTTTATGTCGGTGCAGTGCGTCAATAGTTGCGTTGCGGAATAAGTCTTCGTCGTCAGTGTGTTGGTACCGAAGCATCGTTTTGTCCATTGTTCGTTTGATTGCCTCGTCCATTAGGCTTAGATACCTGTCAATCTCCTCGTTTGACAGATTTCTGTTGGACGGTGGGTAGAGCGAATTCGAGGAGAGTGCTCTAGTCAGTGTTCTGGTGAAGTGTGTCCAACGCACCCTACTATAATTGTAGGAATGCCTTTGAACAAACTTATCCAATTCCGCAATTTCGTTCGGAACAGTTATTTCGGTGCTGAGACCGCAATGGTCACTGTCATACACGAAAGTGTCTAGACAGTTTGTAGTTTATTGGTTAGTGCATGTCAGTTGTATTCGTGAGTCGAATAGTAGAAGATCCAAATAGGACCCGTGTCTGGGAAACGACGGACTCTCCGTCGCCTTAAGCCCGAGTCGATACATTACACTGTGCTGACCCCACCAATTGAATAGTAGGTTCCCTCTAGTATTTGGTGTATTATTTCCCCAATCACTATGTTTGGCGTTGAAATCTCCGCCGATAATAAAATAGTTGTCTTCCAATTCCAGCCTCAGAAATCGAAAAAGTGTCTCGAGCTCTGATATGGTGGATTGAGTAGCCTTAGGTGCATAGACAGACACCATATACAACCGCTTTCCACTACGGAGGGGGATATACACGATGCATGCTTCCAGCACCTGGAACCTACGTACTACATGACTGTATACTCTTTTAAAACGTATACCTTTTCGTACGAAAATCGCAACGCCTCCTCCCCGAATGGAGTTGGGTCGGTTTCTCCGTACTATTTTGTATCTTCTGTGCCTCATTTTGTGTCCTTTGGTAAGCATAGTTTCGCTAACCAAAAGCACATCAGGGGCTTGGTCTTCAAGCAACTTAAGTAGTGCGGCTCGTCGTTCGAGCCTAATCAGTGAATTCACATTCACAGCGAGGACCTTCAGGGTTTGCTCCGCCACGTTCGTACCTATTACGGCAAAAGGTGCGTTAGGCCAGGCAGCAGCGCGTATACTTTATCCACCCGCGCGGTCTGTTCAGTTAAATGACGTTGTATCGAGCCATCTGTTCCTGGATAGAGAGCAAGATAGCTAGCATGTCAGGTACTGGTTCAGGTGCTCTGGGCGCTGGGGCCTGAGAAGCAACCTTCGCTTGCTGTACCGTATTTCCCCTACCTGCCGCCATTTGGGCGTAGGTAACTTGGGGAGTAACGGCTGGTGTTTGCAAATGCACGGGTGGACGTTTCACTTCCACTTTCTGCTGCCGGGCCAGATTTATTCTTTTGATGTACTGGAATTTGGGACAACCCCGATAATTTGCGGTGTGTCCCGAGTTCCTACACAAAGCACAAGAGAGTTGGCTTTTTTCAGATGCTCCGTCCTTACCCAGGGCGCATTCCTCAGACTTGTGGTTCTTTCCGCACTTCACGCATCGAGGCTGCATTTCGCAGTTCGACGCGGCGTGCCCGAACCTCTGGCAGCGAACACATTGTAAAATGTTTTCGCTCTTCTTTAATTTCTCCCAATGTACAACCTGGCAGTCTAGGACTTTAATACTCCTTAGACTATCCAGATTGCTGGTGGGACTTAGCTGGACCAGGAAAATCGGCAGTCTCCCTTTTGGCTCTAGCCGTGGCTAACGGCTTGACCCCCACGAATTTGAGCCCTTCGCACTCTTTCTCTTTCAGCAGTGCAAGGAGCTCCTCCGGATCAGTCGACTGCATTGTTTTCAGCTTGTCCCCCTTCGGGGTGGAGGAGAAGAACTCCGTCGTCGAATCCTTCAGTAAATTTTTAATTTTATAGTAGCGCTCCACTGAATTGCAGTGGATCGCGTGCCTATCTTCACTTAATCTTTTAATAAAAAAATTACAACCTATGGCCGACTTACATAGTTCGATTGTGTCCTTTAATTCCAATTTGTACGTGTTGATTGGTGGCACTTTCTGTTTGGTGGATTTCTGCTCTTGCTGTTGTTTTTGTTTCTGCTGCTGTTGCTTTTGCTGATGTTGTTGTGGCTGTTGTTGTGGCTGTTGTTGTTGCTGTTGCCGTTGTTGCTTTTGATGTTGCGGCTTTTGTTGCTGTTGTGGCTTTTGTTGTTGCTGTTTTTGTTGTTTATGTTTTTGTTGAGTTTGTGCTCTTGTTCTTGCTAGTTCTTGTACAGGTATCTGTAGTTTTTGTTTTTCCATCGGTTGTTTCTGTTGTTGTTTTTGTGGCAGCTCCACGTTTATGGTTTCTTGCTGCTGAGGTCTCTGGAGTTGTTGCTGCTTCTCCATCTCCCTCCTTGCCACTTGCTTAGCTCTTATGGCCAGCACTTTTTGTTGTAGCTGTTTGATGCTACTGTATAGGACTTCGACCTCTTCGTCATCTGACTCCGATGCAGCTAGGCATGCAAAGCAGTTGTCTGCTCCCATGTATTGGCCTTCTTCTCCGTCAGGTACATGCGTACAGTCGTTCTTGTCCGACTCTTGCCTCATTCGCTTTATTGCTGCGCTTGCCGATATCAGCGCAGCCCTCTCCTTCACTCTGCCATGCAGCATTTCCACCGATGCTGAAATGGCGCTCTTATCGAGATTCGGAGTCGAAGTCGGCTTCAGCGTCCTTCTCCTCTTTGTGCCGATGTCTGTTATTGTTGTTGATGTTGAATGGACTGGTTTAGCGGTTTGATCATCAGACCATCTGCTGATCCCGCTATTGGGATAGCGGACCGCTTACTTCCACTCATGGAACTGTTTTTTTTTCTTTCTTTTGTTATCACTTTGTGTCTATTAATAAAAATTAAAAAAAAAAAAAAAAACTTTTGCAGAGGCTGGCAATCGAACCACAACCTCGAGATTCGTTGTCCGGGTCTTTATCACCTCGGCTACCGAACACTTGGAAAAAATTATTGAGTACAAGTATGGTTATTAATTTTTCGCACTTCTAAAGCCGAATCAAAACACACGTGTGATCTCCGTGGAGGTCTATGAACGACTTGATTCTCGCTCCAATCATCAGCATACTGTGGACCTCTGTCCGCAGAGTACCGTTTTTGAATCTGCAGGGTAAGGCCTCGATTATCAAACCCCTAGTAAGGAATGTTAACCGTTCTACAAATTGTGGGACTCAGTTCCTGCCACCAAACAGCTCGATCACTTCGAATTCTCTTATTTGTAAGGCTTCTTAGTGTCTTTAACTCATTGTCAGATGGCTCGGTATGCTGCGTCTTCGATTGCAGTAGCTTCGCAACATAATTTTTTCTTCGAAAGATTGTTCTCCTTGCACACCTTTGGATTGAAGTCGCCTACCGCGATTTTAGTATTGTGACAGCGACATTGATGTTTGCTCGAGAAGGGCATAACAGACATCCTGAAGTACACGTACGTCATCCTTCTCACCCGTCGTTAAACCGTGAACCATGATGTCGCAGTATCTTGTAACCGGTGAGGTTAGGTTTGAACATTGACAATAATCTCCTTCTGGCCAACCAAAGCCTATGTTTTGGTAATGGAAAATTATAATTATATGTTATGGAGACTTATGCTTGGAAGTAGATTATGAGAAAGACCCTTAAGCATCATGTTTAACAACTGAGGTCCAACACTGGGTTCTTGTGGTACTTGATCGAAGCAGTGATTCTGCTGAAGACTATAGTCATTTCTGCTTCTCGTGCACTTCAAGAGGACTATAAACATTTTCTGAAAACCATACTTAATTTTAGTCTCGTGTCCATGTGCGTATGCACGTAACGTACAAGTATTTACTCATAGAGTACGTAGTAAATTTTTAAATGACTTGGATTATACGATGTTAAAATTAAATGCTTTCCTTCTTACGAACTTTGGTTGTGATTTAAACATGTTGAAATCGTTGCCATATCAATCTATTGAACGTAGTACCACAAGGTACAATACATACGTACGTGTGTACATATGTATGTATGAATAGATTTGTAATGAAAGTATCGCATTACGAGTACTTTAAATTGTTGACTACGTCATTGGAATTTATTACGCTGCGATGTCGCCAAATAAGTAGGTTGACTGAAATAACCGAAATAGTGATGTCAGTGTTGACATCTGGCATCGATCATAGATACGAGTAATATTTATTCCAGAACAATCTTGAAATATGAAATATTCGGGTGACAAAATTATTGACGGAGGCGTCATTTGTTTTGTGAATTTTTTCTGATTCTCTATGTGCAATTTATTTGAGTGATTCGTGGACGCCATAAATACTCGTAAAGAACTGACGCGGTGTCTCATTTTGCTATTTCTAATTAAACAACAGCCGTCATTTCGGCTCTTGATTGAGAAATGCAGTTAAGAAGATGCAATTCAAAAATGTTGATGGTATCTCAACTGAGCCCCTCTTTGTAAACTTCAAATTAAAATTTCAGTTTTTATTATTCGGAAAAAAAGAGAAAACTTCAACCACCGTGGTGGTGTCTTGTCCCTGCAGAATGTCGTGATAATGCTGAAACGTTTTAGTAGGCGATCGGCTGGAAATGATCATCATCACTGCATCAAAACCCCACTTTGAAGCGTAGCTTGTGAAGTGAAGCTGAAGTGTAGCTTGAAGAGTAGCCCCTTGGTGAGAAGTCTTTCATGCTCTCCAAAAGCGGCTTTCTTCTTCGCTTCAAAATGAAACTTTACCTCCTTTTTCAAAAGGCCACGAGTCGTCTGAAGTATCACGCGAGATCTAGAAATCTTTGGATCTACACCCGGTCTACGGGACTTTTCGAACCGCATCAATTGTATTGAATCCGACACCGGAAGTATTCAATTGATGTACACAAAAACTGGGATTTCTTCCATCACGGACTTCTAGCACAATTTTCTTCACCATCAGCTCGTAAAAGATCTGGTTTAGATGTTTTAGGAACCTTTCAGCTGACGTACGAAGTTCAATCATCATTTTATTTCATTCATACCGGCGTGACGAATGTTGTGATATATGCTGTCCTCGCTTACAGTAACGTGAAAGAACTCATTCTCTAGTCCATTGTGGTGAAAACTTTTGCAGAATTGTCTTTATTTAGTAACTAGGAGTTTGTATTATGCCCACTTTTATTCTTACTGAACAGCGTGTCTTGTCTGTAGAGGAATTTTCGTCGTCTACGCCGTTAAACAGTGTCCAGAGGTGTCTTCTTAGATATTCTCAGGACGGACTGCTATGACGCCCCTATGATCATTTTCACAGATTTCGGTTTAGTTCATCTGCCCTCTCTATAGATACATCGGTTTAAAGTTGACTCCTTTTTTCGAACACTCTCTTTTTCCTTCAAATAAATTTGTCTTCGGTTCATCTTAGCCCTTATCGTGATCTGCAAGTACTCGGTGTCATTCATCGTCAATCGATTGGTACCTCAGGCTAAGCATTTCTGTAGCCGTGCGACGTCACACTTTTTATATAATTTTTCTAGAGCTGCTATTGATATCTACATTCTCACCGTGACTACTACTATTAGCTAGGAGGAGCCACCAAATATGCATATCTGTGGACTTACAAAGGTAGTCTCCTTTTTTATTTCGGCACATATATCACCAAGTACGATTTTAACTTTGCACTTGTGAAACTACCCATAGCTTCTCTCAAGGGGTTTGAAGATGTCTTTCTCGGTAAATCTTAGTAAATCTTCGTCTTCCTCCGTTAAGGCATGCGTGTGTATATGGCTTATGTTGAAGGCCCTGATAGAGATTGTCACCAGCTGCTCTAAGCGAACGAGCAGAAGGGTTTTTTGTTAGCTATACTAAGGATTCGATTACGGTTACAACTAATGACCCACTTCGGCAGTCTCATGGGTATTTTTGATTTGGTTAAGCAGTTCCTAGTGTATACCTGTAGACGCTACGCCGCGCTTGATAATTCTTCATGCTATTAACAAGAAAGAACACCCAACAGTTCAGAAACCAAATGAAGTATAAGAAGGCGGATGTGACCTAATTCCCTCTCTTGAACAACGAAAAACGCTCCGGACTAGTGGAGGGTTACATCGAAAGAAAAGTACTTCGAGTGATTTTTGATTCTATCTGCAGAAACGGAATGCAGAGAAGAAGATATAATAACAAACTTTTTAAAGGGCTACCGATCATCGATTTCGAGAGCTAGGACATGTTGAGTGAATGGATATCACCGTTCAGACCAAAAATGTCTTCAAATCTATTCCAGAGTGGCTCTCAAGACAGAAATTTGCAGAAATGGGGCGACCCGACAGGACTACGATATGATGAATAATTTGTATCCACATGCACCATGCTTGAAACTACTCGTAGCGTTAAATGAAACAGTGATTCCTTACTTAGAGACAGTTTGGCTTCTAAGCCTTTATTTATTAATCTATTATCAATCTCCTGAGCTGATCTTTTTCCTAGGTGTGATTATCATAGCACCATTTAATTAGGTTTTTCCAACTTAGTTAAGGTGACACTACAGTCCGTTGTGAAACTGGAAATCAACCAAAGCGTCTTCTGCCAGCTCGATCTTTAACCAGCTGCCTCCAGTTTCGCATGATAGGTTCGTTGAGGTCGGTCGCCTTCCACTTGCGTTCGCCACCAGAATCGCGGTCTTCCTCTACTGCGCTGTCCCTCGGTGTCCATTGGTGTTCATGTACATGTACATGACCGAGCCACCTCAGTCGTTGGACCTTCAATCTTTTGGCTAAGTCGATCTCGCTGTAAAGCTCGTACTGTACGTCGTTGTATCTCTTCCTTCATTTACGATCTATGCAAAGGGACCGAATATAACCCGAAGAATTTTCCTCTACAAGCAGCCAAGAGCACCGTGATCCATTTTTGATAAAGTCCATACCTCAGCGCCATAAATCAGGGCTGGGGTTATTATGGACTTATATAGGGTCAATTTTGTTCGAGATAGGACATTGCTTTCTTACTCTTCGTGTTGGGTATCCTTTTTTGTTAACAGCATTGATGGTCTTGCCCTCATTGACTGTTAAACTCATCTTCACCCCTTCCGCATAAATACTTGCGAAAACGCCGCTGAGATTACGCTGCTTTCTTCCGATTATGTCAATGTCACCGGCGTATGCATGTAATTAAATGACTTTTGAAAGATTGTACCGCTTGTACTATTCCGTCCGCTCCAGCAGCTTTATAAACTTAGTCTTAGATATATGTTAGCTATAATCACTTCATCCAGGTTGGGTGGACGGAATTGTTGGTTTTCATCGTCAATGTTGAAAGGTTCATTCTGCCTGGCAGCGGTATTTGGTTTGTCATCGCCGTTGCCGTTATACAATCTACAGAAATGCTCTTTCCAAATCCTCAGCATCGATTGCGACTTTACTATGATGTTCCGTTGTTCGTCTATACAGGCTTCAGTTCGGTGTCTGTATCCGTGCCATGTTTTTATTACCTTATGGTAAAACTTCCGAATCTCATTCCTCGACTGCTCGCTTCTCATGCTCCCTCTTTTTCCTCTTGAGAAGCCGGTGTTCTTCTCTATCTTGCTTAGCTGCATGTGCTTCCCGGCGCTCGCCGTCAAAACAGGCATTTCTTTCTGGTGACCGAGTGAAACCCAGCACATCAGAGGCAGCATCTCTGATGGATTTTCGGCAATGTTGCCACTGGTCTTTAATACTGAGATTCGATCGGAAGAAGATTTGGCGATACGTGCCACACAAGTGGCAAAACTATTACTCAAAATGGTGTTCAAAATTGACCGCTGATACGAGTATCATGCGGTTTAACACGGTGTGACTTATTTCTTTGAGGCACTGTGAAAGAGAAAGTTTCCAGTCAAATCCAGCATCCATGCTATTATCAATAAATTAGAGCCGGAAATTTGCGAAAATGTGATGAACAATCAAAAGTACCTGAATATGCAGAAGCGGTCGTGGAGCTCGTTCGGTTGATATTCTTTTTCATTATTAGTGGCAACCCTCTATCTCCTTACTCAGGGACATCTTGGCTTCAATACCTTTACTGTTGGTACTGGAAAAGAAAAAGTTTGCTTAGAATTGAGATTAGCTGTTTACAACTTTTCTTATACAAATAACATGTTATTCCGTGCAGGGTTTGGAATTTTCTCTATCAGATGTGTGATTGGAATGACGTCCAAGCAGTGTTGATGTCTGTGTATTTTGTAATTCTTATCTGCACTCAACTTATGTAGTATACACTAAATTTCTTAAATTAATCTAACAACTCTCCTTTCACGACATAACATTTGCCTTAATATCAATTTTTCGACTGTCTCTTAGATAAAATCAATTGTCAAATTTAAAAATACCAATTGTATATACTCCACTTGAATATAAATAAATTCCAATAACAAATTAACCATAAAAAAATTTCTTTAAAAAAAAATCAAAACTCGGCGAAAAAACTAAACAAAAACCAATAAAAATAGAAACAGATATAAATTGACATACAAAATGAAAAAACAAAAAAAAATGAAATCGTCACCCGAAAAAAATGTTAATGAATAATTCAATTGCACGAATAGATCACCGCAGAGCACTTGGCGAAGATGGTTCGTAGATATCCATACATCTCAGTGAGGAATCCTTAAAATTGAAGGCTTCAAAAAGTGCTCGGATAACGTGTAAGAATACGTCAAAATTGGCCAAAATTTAGCAGAATGTTATAGAAAATTGCCAGCTATAAATCAGAGTAATGATATTTTGATTTTAGAATATATAAATATTTTTTTTTAAAACAAATCATCGCCCTCAAATTGTGATGTATTCCGCAGTGACTGAACTCATAAATTATCCAACAGAAGTCGTTTTTTTGGATACAAGATACTCATATTCATAGAAAGCGGATATCAAGTGAGCTTTTTCGTAAGCTTTATCTCCCCAAAAAAGCGGGAAAGAAGAGAAGAAAAAAAAACAAAAAAATATCAAAAAACCGACATGGACATACTCGTAGTACTGGTATATATGGTAGTATCTTTCCAAGTTCCAATTCCAATTTCAATTCCAATACACAACTCACACTTGTAGCAACACACTTGTGGATTGCGATGCTTTGGTGTATACTGGTGTCACGTAAAAAGAGCTCTCTGCTCGTTGTACTACTTACTATTCGTACAACACTGCCCTATCATAGAGAGTTGAGTTAAAGTGAATTAATTTTGCTTATTAAACGTTCCAAGCTCATACAAAGTATCTTTTACGACATGACGACGACGACGACGACGAACAGAATGGGTGGTGCGGTGGCACCCTCCAATCAGATACATTGTTGTTAAGTTAGCTATTCTTCGACTTTTGATACTCTCTCTTCGGCAGCGGTCTTGGTATTTACTAGTGTGCTAGCTGGTGTTCGTTTGAGAAGAGCAAGAAAATGGGAAATCAGTTGTTTTTTTTTTCGAGATTTTTTTATATATACGAATACTATATATATTTTATTGGATTGCCTTCTTTTGATAACCTGCTATACTAAACTTTTGACAACAAAAACAGAGAGTAGCAAAGTACCGAAGAGCGTAAAGTACAACTCTGAACTCTACTCTGAGTACCGTGGGGCCGAGAATAGGGGCCAAAGTTAGTAATACAAGTGGTCGGGCGGGTGTACTACAGATACATTTTTTTTTTTTACTGTTTCGTGTACGAGTGTATTTCTTGGTTCTCGTATTTCGATTCTTTTTCAACAGAGCAATCACCAGCAACAACAACAGAAAAAGCAACAAAAATCAAATAATTTCGTCGACGACACTCCGCAAATCATTTGAAGCCGCTTTCCGACTCAGTATAGAAATTGAAATTCTACGGATAACTGTCCCAAGGAAGGAACTAACGTCGGCTCTTCGGGTCCGTATTTTTCGGGAATTGTGTTATAAATTTGCGTTTAGTTCGAGTTTTTTCTAAGTTTTTTTCTCTTTTCTATCTTCCTTGGTATTACACAGTGTATAAGAGGTTAGAAAAAAAAAAAAACAAATAATTATAATAAATTAAAAAATTAAAACACATTAAAAAAGTATCTATCGGATATAACAATATTTCGAAACTTATTTTGAAAATGGACCGGATGATGGTTTTCGACGGTTTTTCGATGGTTTTTCTACGATTTTGTTTTTGAATTATTTTTCACCTGCTCCGCTTTTATATTTTCGACAGCTTTTTTTTTTTTGTTACGGGACAGCCTCTGCAGAGACACGCGGTGCGGTATGGTGCGATAAAGTTGTGATACCACAGTGCGGTCGGTTAGAATATGTTGTCAATCTATTTCTGATATTTCGTTTTTCTTCATCTAAAAGAGAGAAGAAGAGAGTATTTTTTTTGCCGAATTTTGTTTTCTGTTGTTTTTGTTTCGGTTTTGGACGTCGTGGGTATCATATTTTTTTTGTTGACGTTGTGCATTTTTGTTTTGACATACATATACCCAAAGCAAAATCGTCGTGAGAGACTAGGCAAACAAAAAATAAGAAAAAGTACGAGTGTATACTCATAGATCGTACTCTCGTATAACAAAACCTCATGTGCGTTGTGATAAGATTTTTATTTCACTATAATTCATATAAGATATCAAGGACTTTCCGATTTTTGTTTCGACCAACACCAATACAAAAGGAAATTAATTTCGTCGAGAGCAAAAAGTTGGATATCAAAATCATCAGTAATGTGCGAAAGTTCATCAGCATTCCCAAACCAGCGATTTTGTTTTTGTTTTTATATTTTATTGAAATAAATGCGACGAAAGGAGAAAAAACAAATTCAAAAACAGCGCTTAATTGCAAAATAAAAGTCGATTGAACCAATTTGCTTTTATAAAGAAAAATTTGCACAAAGATGTCACGTTAAAACGCCAAACACATCGTGGGTTTAGTTTTTATTATGTTATTTCTTTCGGTTCAGTTTCATTGGCTTTGTTTGAACGCGCTCGGTTTCTTGGCGTAATTTTGTGGTCTCCACGCGTTTTTTTTTGTTTTGTTTTTTTTTCTTCTTTTTCTATGATACTTTTGCTTAATTTATTATATTTTTTTTCCTCTTTCTTTCTATCGGTTGTATCGGTATCAAAACCAAACAAACACAACTAAATTCTCCAATGGACAATATTGGTTTTCGTTTTTCGGTTGAGCTATTTTTTTCCTTAGTTTTTCGCGCGCTTTATAAAAAAAAACTGAAATGTAAATAAAAAGTATATACTCGTAAATATGAAATATATACTTTATTTATAAAAAGAAAAACATCAGTGTTAAAAATACTACAAATTCAGGCAGGAAAAATAAAATAAAATCGAATGTGTTGTGAATCTTTTTTAATTTGTTTTCCGAAAGAATCCAAAAATATCATAGTTGTCTTTGTCATTTTTAGAGTATCATCAAATATTTTTAAACAAATTTTACTAAACGGTTTTCAAGCGTTTTTTTTTACAAATTTAAATACAATTAAATACAAAAAATTAATAAAACAGTACAAAAAGCATTTATTTATATGATATTTATAAATGTAGTCAGAATTAAAACAAAACAACTACTGCAACCGGTTTCAATCGATTACGGCAAAAAGTGTTACTTTTAACCAAAAACGTAGATAGTAAAAAAAAAGTCGTTTACATCCACGTAAAATATATATAGAATACCAGCACCAAGATATTAAAAAAAAAATAAAAAATTATAAAAATTTAATGAAAATCAATAGAACATATTGAAGTAACAAAATAATAACCTGACGAAAGCCTATGTGCTTTAATAATGTCTCAAAGAAAATAAATCTGTTTTCATGAATGTCAAGTTGTCTAATTTTACTATCTATTTAAATCAACATGAAGCTGAATGTGCAAATTTTAAACAAATTTTTAAGTAATCAACTTATAGTTTAAGGAAAATAAATATATATGTATACGTGCATGTATAAATTAAAAAAGAAATATACAACGTATGTGTGGAAAATAAAATCCAAATTTTTGTGTACCAGAAAATATATGTTAAGTGTTAGTGATAGTGTTAAATATATTAAGTAAATATATATGAATATTTACAAGCATTAAAAGAGCCTGTTTGTCTGATGAAAATTATTTAAGAAAAAAAATAAAAAATCCCTCCTACCATACGAAATTAAAAGTGTACAAAAGTTTATTATTTAAAATTCCTTCGCTATACTTGACTTAAAGTGATCAATCATTGTTAATTCAGCGAAAAAGAGTTTCAAACCATAACGTTGATCTCGGTGTTAAGTTTTTAGCTTAATTGTTTTTTTGTTTTTTTATGTATGTATATGAAAAAATATATTTGTACATAAAATTGAATAAGTGTAGTGAAATTTATATAAACAAATTTAGTTCTGTCTTAAATAAGTGCAATTAGTTAAAATGAAGTCAGAAGTGTGAAATTTTGTTGTTTTTTTTTTTGGTTTTAACAACAACAATTTGGAGTTACGCATTCTTCAAAAAGGGATTTGTCGGCGAAATTTGGTAATATAACCGACGAATGTTTTGAAGTCAATACAGGAATAAATTTAACTCGAATTTAAGGTGGACTAACTTGTTTTCTACTATTATACAAATAATAGATTCTTTTTTTCTTTTTTCTCAATCAACTGAAACTGAAATACATAGTAGTACGACAAGGTAAAATATAATTCATGAGTTATTTTCGTAGATTTTATCTTGTTTTAAGCATTGACTAACAGAAGATAATGAAGAGAGAGAGGAATTTCCAGATTTGTGTTTGTTTTTTTTTTGTATCTACGGATTTGATCAGAAGTATTGGGTACTGTGAAATGTATTTGATTAGTAATCAAAATATAATGGAAGAATGTTCGGGAGATATTTGTGGATTCGAAAGAAATGTATGGAAATCGCTTATAACTTGGTTGTGTTTTTGGACTTAATATTAGGTCGTTCGATATGAAAAAGCCGGCTTTCCTCTGATAAGTTAAATATTGCCATTCAAAAAACTCCCTTTGTGCTATAAAATAATCTCCGATTATATTTATCGTCTTTTTTCAATGGAGCACTGCTCGTTTTAAAGAAGTTTTTACCTTGTTTTAAGTGTCCGAAATCCTGTTTTATTGCATCTCGACTTATTATTTGTGTTTGCCTAAACTTCTGAAAAGGTAGTGGATAGGTAGCGTTAACTATACTGCATGTGATCTTGCATGATCTGGCAACATGATGAGTAATTACCTAATGATGCCTAATATTCGGGTTTATCTGTTGTATGACTCTGTTTTGATTGTTATTTAATATTGAATAATTTTCAACTCTATAACTCGTCCACTATACTGTCATCATTACCGTTTTGTAGTATATTCCTAATTTGGCGAGTACCCTGGGGGCGCACTTACGTCTTACAGTACCCCTGATCTCTTTTTACCAGCGTACAGCATGCACTTTTGGTCGCCGGTAACGCCTAAATGCAAAAAAGGAACGATCCGGTGTTTGTTGGTCAGAGATGAAATAGTGTATATGTAAGCATTTATTCGTTTCCTTAAGCATTTCGGGATTTTCTTACACGTGGATTTTTCGTCGACATCCACATTCCATTCCTCGAATGCGCTTATGAGGTCCACCACTAGGCCGCCCGTTTTGACCACATCAACCGAATCTGTTTCACCAGAACTTCGATGTTATAGGACCCTTTTGACGAGCTTCAGTCTTAATCGTTATAGAATCTTTCTACCTGTTAGTCCTGTTCGAATCGGATTTCAGTGGATGTCATTTCCACCAATCTGTTTCTTTTTCCCGGAATAAATTATTGAAAACAGCACTCTGGCTATTCTGGTGAAGTTTAGCATTAACAGGTTGAACATCTCTGGTACTCTCTCCATCGTTCTAGCCAAATCTATCAAAAGTGTTATAGAAAGAGGCGCAGTCATCGAATTTAATTGATCTAGCTACTTCTGAGTCACCGTTTAACTAGGCGAGGTTTTTTTTTGAGTATGTTGGTTTTAGTCTCCATAATCTATATGAATTAACGTCTAGTCTGGACATCTCTGGCATCTTTAGGATCCTCTTTAGGATCTTTGAATCTTAGGTCTTAGGTATACTATCACAAAGCAATCAAATAAAGGAAAGTATTGTGGGTGTAACTAGGGTCTTTACAGGTTTCTGTCAAGTTGTTAATGGTGTAAAGTTAGCGAGAGCTTTCGTAAGGGACCTGTTGAGTCTCTACTTACATGCAACAAAGTGGAGGCTTGTTAATGGGTCTACGAGTCTTAATATTGATTAAGATAACCATAGGTCTGGCACAAGGTGAAGAGAACCGAAAATTTTGAAGGAATCCATTTACTACCGACCATTGATATATTTTTTATACATTTTCATTTATTTTTAAGGCAAGTTCAGCAATCGAACTCTTTGCGCGGATCAGGTATAGGTGCACGTTGCCAGCATATAAATGGGCTGAGGCATGCTGGCATACTGATAGTACTAGCTTTTATATTTCTGATGTCTAGAAGGTCAAATCTTATGCTTGCAGTTGAGACTTTGAACTTTGCTTCAAACAAAGGACAGTCGCAGCTGGATGTTCTTCAGCAGCTGTCGGACGTTCCTGATTATCAATAACATCTTCTCATCTTACCTTTGGCTTATTTACTGGTGAAAAAAACCCTTCACCGAACTTGGTAAACTAGTTTCAAGCTGCACGTATCCGGTAGATGTTGGTAAAACATTAAACTCATAACATTTGTTTTTTTAGGGATTGTTCTTCAACATTTAATACGAGTATTCTCTGATATTCAATTCAACTTCAATTTATTTGAAGTAGTATTGCATTGTTTTCTCTAACGTTGCATTTTTGGATAGCCGATGGGTTATTCGCATTAAATTTTGCTGCATAATACACCATGAGTTCTTGCTAAAAGGTCAAACGATTAATAAGGAGTTCTACCTACAAGGAAGCAATCCGTAGAAGACGCCCGGATTTGCGGGATTGGATTCATGGCTTTTGCATCACGATAATGCACCTGCACACACTTCATTGCTTGTTCAAGAATCCAACATCGTAATGGTGCCCCAGCTTCCACATTCCCCTGATAAGGCCCCGTGTGACTTTTTACTCTTTCCAAAAATAAAAATAACCTTAAAGAGCCGTCGTTTTTCAAGCATAGATGAAATTAAATGCGCTTCGCTGAGAGAATTGAATGCTATCCCAAAGATCGAGTTCCAGAAGTGTTTCGGAAGAATGGATCCAATTTTAGATTATTTACTGCGTTAGAAAATTAATTCTTTCAACGGACCTTAGATTTATGTCAATTCTATTTCTAAGAACACATCCACAAGTTTGAAGATCAGTTTACTTTACTTCAGGAAATGTTTTCTGCAAAAGATCTAATTGTCTTCTTCCAGTGAAAAGTTTTCTATTCGATGATAGATGTGAATATACAGAATTATCCTTTTGCAGAGACAGCTACTCTATGGACCTCTGGAAATTGAATCGTATATTCATTTTGAATTGGACTTGAAGCAGCTGTATGACCTAAAGCTTTTCTGCATTGATCCTCTGATTTGTTAGTCCATCTGGATAAGCATCAAAATTCATTTTAACTGTCCAGATCACTTTTCTGTTCTTCCATAGCAGAAGGGGAATATATTTTTGGTCTAGTAAATGAGCAATGTTACGGGTAGCAATTGTTAATTCATCGACTTCTATCCAATAGAGGTAGATTTGACCACTTCTTACCCAAACAAGGGTTCAAAGTAGGAAAAAACCATTAGTCCCTCATAAATATGCACAAAATGACCAGATGAACAACATAGCGAGTAAACAGAGCCATTGTCTTTTAAATTCAATATCTGTCTGTCTGTCTTTTCACTGGAAATTTAAACATGCTGCTATGCTGGGCTCTTGTGTATGAAACAGACAAGTGTTATTAGAGTAGCACTCTCGCTAAGCCTTTCTCAAATATGTCTCAATTAAGCAAAAACGTATTTCTGAAAGATTGTTTGGGTTTCGTTTATTGTAAATGATTTACAATTTATGATAAATTCCACCTTGCCTACTCCAAATTCTTCTCAATGGACAACTTACCTCAATTATAGACTACAATGCAACAACGAGACGTCGCTTAGTGCCTCAAAACTGGAACCTTAGACGAACCTCATAGATATTTGTTGTACAGGAAGAATTCGTGTAAACCGTCGACAACCAAACTTGGAATAAACAAAGACAACTCACATACTTTGTATTTCGGCTTGACTGAGGGCCTTGGGCAAGGCAATTTTTCTCTTCGTTAGTCACGCCAAAGGTTCTGCCAAACTTATTCTGCCAAACGAAGTTATGCCGATTGACTTTCCTGGTTTGAATGTATGACTTCTCGTTACTATTCTGCATCGTCCCAAAAGATCTACTTTTTCCTTTTAAACGACAGATTTAGTTGTGCAGATAAAACGACGAGTGAAGTGAAGTTTTCTATCTATTACTAGGCACATGCACTTTTGGTAGCTTGGGAAGAGAAAATCGAATTGACCATTTTCAACACAAAGTTAGATATTCAAATGATTATTAAAGTGAAACTTGTTGCAAAAGGAATTTGAGTGGTTTGAGATGCAGAATATGTTCCTTTTTGGTTTGCGTATGAGTCCTACTATCACCTATGGTAGCGTCACTTTATCACGTCATTTAGCCTGTCAAGTAAATTTGCCCATAATTATGTAAGCAAGAGATTAATTGATGTATGGCGAACTCTGTTCCTTCTTAATCCTTACAGAAGTTCTAAGAATACGAGTATGTTCAGTCGTATGGCCCTTTTGACCATATCATTCAGATGTGGGATCTTCTGAGGAATAATAGAATTCTTAACCCTTTGCTGCAAACACTAGCTTGTTGCCTAGGGTTTTGGTAATTTTAATCTGCTTTTGCATTGCCTTCTTTTCCAGAGCAAGTAGCAATCTCCTGTACACCACCAATCGTCGATTGAACTACTCATATCACTCTCTAGTGTATCCTAGGCTACACAACAATGACCAAGTGTGGTGATAATTTCAAGAAACCCCCAATATTGTAGATGTTTAAAGGTACTGCAACAGGGAAAATTTCAGAAGTTTTGACAGAAAGCAGAAAGATTATGGCAGCAATTTAAACCCTGAACTATCGACAAAGTCCAGTAAATCTACTGTCGCTACTACTGAAAATTTGGATGGAATACTCCTGTAGACCGCTTAATGATGAATACCATCATCATCGCATGAAAGAATACCCAATGAGTTGAGTCTGAGCATCATTCCGCATGATCTGCGATCTTAACTGCTTCTTCTATAGAGCACGTGCCTTAGAAATTGGCTAGAAGATTCTGTTTGGAATATAACATCAGCTCTTAAATCTCTCTGCCAACCAACTGCTGTTTCCGAACGTGAGTTCAATTCTTACTACTTACTACATAGTACGTTTCACTACAATATACGAGTACCGGAAAACTCATTCATCTGTGTGAATTAACAATGGAAAACGCTGGCTTACCTGAATCTCAACCAACTAGCTTCTCCATTTATCGTAGTTTTTGGCTAACAGTCAAGTTGGTTACAATGCTTTTCTACTTGGGCTCGTCAAATATTTTATATTGTTTCTACTGCTCGGGTTTGGAATCGAAGGCCCTTTGAACCGGTTCGCCTAGTCCACTGATGCGCATTTTTCTGACAAAATTGATCTCGTAGCTTGTTGAAGGTATTTCTCGAAGACCAAAAATATTGTTATCTGTCTTACCCTTACGGACGTCCATTTTTGCGCAACATATAGCAGTACTGAGATGATGAGTGTTTTACATAGAAGCTTTATGTTTCTATTCAAGGGCTTATGGCTTAGTTGCCTTCTAAATGAACAGTGATTGGCTAGGGTAATTCTTTGTTTGATTTATTCGAATTACACGGTGGTCCGTTAAATTCGGCAACAACTTCACTGATCATTTTAATGTTGAAAAAGGATTAGGACAAAGCCCTGCAATTCATTTAACCTCATTTTCAAATGCTCCAAGAGATGTGATGGAAACTCCGATCTACATCCAGTCCTAGGCTCGCGAATGCTAAGTTGATGCACGGATCTCCCATTACATTTACGAGTGAAATTACTAGCACTGAGAATTCGATCCCTGGTTTATGGTCTTGGTGATCCATATTCCAGAGCTTTACTCTAAAAGCAAACAAGAATACCTGAGTCCGCTTCAGATAAAGTCCTTGCTTTCGCGCCATACAGTAAGACTGACAAGATAAGAATATTACCCTGTGCTTTATTCGTTGTTAATAAGAGGCACTTATTTTTCTGTTGTGCTTTTAGACCAAAGAAACAGCCATTGAAAGGAGCTTTGCTTAGTCTCTATGATTGTGTGGTTGTTTGAAATTATAGCGAAGTCTAGGTAAACAAAGTCTTTTAGCACCTCAAAATTGGGTGTCATTACAGATGTGTGTCTCCAGGCGGAGAAGTATGGCAAGGATTTCAGAACTTGACATAGTCCTATTTATATACGAGTAGTTCATCTCTATAAATATTGTCACACGCGGTCTGAAGCTCCTGAGTTTATTCACCCGACAGAGAGTTCTCCTTAATTATCATACTTTCACCCGACCAGATTATACAAATGATCCTTACCAATTTTTTGTTTTATTATTGTTATTAATTTTTTATTTCCGCGCTGCTCTGAATAATTCGGCTGATAGTTCATCTCCTGAGGCCTTTTTGAATCAAGTTATCACCCTCCAAACGTCTCCCTGTTCGGTTGGACGAAGTTGTCGATCATCATCCCCCTAAGTTCGTCTGCGTCGATAAACAGTCTTCAGACGTAATCCATCCAAATTTCCAGCATCGACTCTGATCTGTTCGGTATTTTTATCTGTGCCAAGTTCTTTTTACATTTTGGTAAAACTTCCTCGATCGAGCGGTTTTCCGTTTCTTTCTCTTTCTTTCTGATAAGAGATCGCGATCTTTCTTTGTAGTGCCGCCTTGTCATTTCACAGTATGCTCTAGGCGATAATCTTCGTCAAACCAAGGATTACATGGTGGTGGTCGGCTGTGAAGTCGTCTAACATATCAGATGTGAGGTTTGTTAATAGCTTGCTGACAATGTTGCCACTGGTCTTCTACCCTTGTTGCTGTCAGCATATGTCAGCTTCTCTAAAGTTTTTGGAAATTCGATCAAAAGAAGAGGCTCTATCAGTCCCTTGCAATTGTAGCCGTTCAGATTTCCTTCTTTATAATATGTACTCGTATTTCTTATGATATTTTATCGTCTGGGATATGCACCTTCCCACCTTAGTTACAATAAGGTAGGGAACAGAGTAGATGTTGGCTCTTCGAAAAGTTCGGACATCCAGAATGTTAGAGCCGTATCTTGTCTTTTACGCAATATGATCTGGCTGACAGATTTTTGATCAGGTGACTGAGGGATTCTGCTGCGAAGTCATGACCCTGAGACGGAGCCGCTATCATGTGGGCTATAATTTACGCTCATTGCACTGAGAGTCTTAGTAGCTTTTTCGTTCATCAGTAAGCCAGCAGTAAGTTCATTCATGTCGAATAGTGTTCACGTAGTTGGGCAGTTAATCAAAGACAAAACCTCAAACTCGGAGGGACAGATCCTTCATAGAATGGTGCCAATAGCAAACTAGCGTGGTATAAATGCTTTCGTTGGTTCGACGGAGGCTTTAATCTAAACTCCGAGTATGCCAGTGTAGCTCAAGTGAGGTTATCATTGTATCTACTTCTGACGTTATCTTGGGAACTTATCAGCCAAGACGTCCGTATTGTGATTTGCCTGCAACATGCACTGAAGTTTAGTTACGTTAGCGTAGGAAAACTCAACATAGTGCAGCATGTGATTATCTTCAGCGAATTCCCTCTACCTTTCTCAACTTGGCCTAAGGACCGGTTATTTCAAAGTCAAATCGATTTATTATGGGAAATTTGCCAATATTGTGGATTCCCAGTGTAAGTTGTATTTTAACATTTTGATGCCTTTGATTTACCATGACGAATCTTTAACCATACACATTTTATATGTTAACATTAAAAAAGGAAAAAAAATATTGCGACACTGCCAAATACTTATGATCAATTCTGTATATATATTTTTTTTTAATGAAAAACAAAAAAAAAAGTCTTAAAACTTGCATAAGATAAAAGCCAATCGATTACAAATTTTCTAACATATAGAATTTAATTAGTGTCAGGTGGGAAACGAGTTTTTGAGGCTTTGCTTTCGGTTTTTTTTTTGTCTCTGTTAATACGAGTACGTTCGCCCCCTTATCTTCATTTTTTATTAAGAAATTGCTCATCTTTGTTTTTTAGATTTTTTTCTTCATTAATATCTTCTGTTAGTCTTCTTTTTGTGCTTAAATTTTTTTTTTCTGTTTAACACAAAAAAAAAAAAAAACATAAAGTGGGCCTCCTTAAGCAATGCATTCATCAATGTGTCTTCAGAAAAAACAAGAAACCCAACAAATGAACGAAATAAGAAAAACTAGTTCGCTCTAATAGAAATAATTTTTTTTTTTATTTTTATAAATCGTCGAATATATGTACATAATTTAAAGTTTAATACTGTAGGCTAAAACTTGTGCCATCATTGTATCCCTTTAATTAAATATTTGTGTCAACTATGATAGATTTTTTCTTCCAATTATTTTTATTTCTTCAATTGATCGATGCGATGTTTTATGATTGATTTTAAAAATATAGCGCGATTAAAAGGTGATGTACGAGTGTATTGCTCCGTTAAAATTGTTATTCCAAATTTTTGAAATTAACCTGAAATGGTAATTAGGCCGTTATAAGCTGTTTACTGGAATAGTAAAACTGTTATAACCAACAGATGTCCATACAGCAAAAAACACAATTTATATTGGACTGGCGTATTAATTTGTTCCACGGAACTAGTTTCGCATAGACCTCATCCAACTGTATGGAAATAGGTGTTTTCAAAAAACTAGGAATGAAAAAAAAAAACACATGTCTATTTCTTTAACTACCTTTTTTGAAAGAATTGTCGTTGACCTCTCTACTCTCTAGTATTTTGACCATAGCAAATTTGTTTCTATTAGTGCTCTAAAATCTCACGCACCTATGACATTATAACCCAATAACATTCAAAATCAATGAATGTCAGTAAAATTTACCTGTCTTCCGGTTATCATACCAAAAATCGAAAACCTTTGCTTCCATCCTCTACTTGAATGCCGAGCTTGGTTGCATGGTGTCTGATTTACCGGAGTCTCATGGCAATAACTGGCTTATTGGGTTACTCATCAGCCTTTAAAATAAAATGACCATTAAGAAATCTTTCCACAGCCACCAACAAGTCTGGAGGAGATAGCAGTTCCTTCAATGACTTCGATAACGATTTGGGTATTAGGTTTAATTCTAATTGTCATTTGAACACATCTACTCGTATGTACATAATTTTGCAAACTTCTCCGATGGGCTTTCATCTTCTCCATACTTCATCTCGTTTGTGAAATTTGGTTGTTCATATTGAGATGGCTTTGGATTAGTTCTATCTAGGTGTAGATGTCATTTACAGATATGCCGTTTAGATAGCTATAATATATACTGATATAATTGCTGATCAAAACGATTATTTCGGGATCCTGATGGTCTCATTATTGAGATCGACAGCCAATCCGTTCAGAATTCATCTCGTTGTTCTTTTGATAAGGGAACAGAATCATTCGTGCGCTTATAACTTGACCTCTGTTGATATTTGTACGTATTAAATTGGTAACCGTATAAGTGGGTACATCTATCGCTTTCTTGTGCCAGTGTTAGTCATTTTTCGGGTACTATACCCATACCACCAGTGCTCCATAGAAATTGCTTGTAGCATTCCGCCTCTTCAAACTTTTAACCGTAACACTCGTCTCGCTATGAATGCTCATTAGTATACCCTCAATCCCTCTTTCGGGCGTACTCTGAAATATTGTGATTCGTTCCTAAGCAGAACAAGTTGCTTATAAAATGCCCTGCCGAGTGCTCTATTTCATAGTCGTTTTAACATTCAGAAATTGAAAACCAACGTACATCGGTTCCAATCTTTCTTTCCTCCTTAATTTCCCTTCGCCCGCGCTATGTGCAAACATTTTAAGGGTACCTTAACCCCTTTAACCAAAACAACAATTAGCACGGTTTCCAAGTTTGATCATTAGCTGTTGCGTTCCGAATTCTGCAGTCCATATTCCATTTGATATCACCATCTACTGAGACCATATTTTCTAGATGTGGAAAGTTGCTTACTTTCTGGACTAGCTGTCTGCCAGTGTCGAGTTCAGCGGCGTTAATGTTATGCAAAATTGGAGTGCTTAAGGCTTTGTTTGTTTTCGCCTTTGACTCTAAGTTATGGACCATTTGTTATATATCTAGGCGCCTGAAAAAAATGCCTGATAAATGCTGTCTTATGCGCTTCTCCAGGACGTGATACTATGAGCTGATAAGCCGTCAGTTCTTCAAAAAATGAGCTGAGCTATTCGCAGAAATGTGGAAAATTACAGCAAAAAGAGAGATAGAACTGCAAGTGGGTTTAACGCCCGTAGTTGAACATTTGGCATCGACAGAGGTAATAAATGAGGCCAAGAAATACGCTACTGCATCCTAGCAAAAAATGATATATGTATTTCCATGCGAAAAGGTATAGATTAGTTGCTGCTAAATGTGGCGGGGATTTTTGCAGCTAACCTGTCACAAGATTTTATATCTAAAAACCTGGTTCACGGTTAGAGGAAGAATAAGTGACTCCATGCCGGGATTATGATTGGACCATATTTTTTCATCGATGAAAATGATCTCCATATTACGGTCAATGGTGTTCCCTATCGTGCCATGTTGGAAGACCATTTTTGGCCAGAACTAGGTGGACTTGACATCAACGAATAAGATGGTGCCACATACCACACAGCTGGTAAAACAATTAATCTATTGAAGGCGAAGTTCGGTAATTGTATAATTTAGAGGAATGGCCACCTCGCTCATGCGATTTATTTATCTTTATGGTATTACGTTAAGTCGTTGGTTTATGCCAATAAGCTAACAACGTTAGAGGAGCTAAGGTACAATATCGAACGTGAAAATGAGAACGTTCCGGCCGATATGTGTGGAAGAGTGGTGGAAAATGCGATCCAATCCAAACGTGTTCGCGGTGGTCGAATTCCCTGCTTAAATTTAACATGAAAACTGTCTGTCGGATTATTTCAAACGAAATCTTGGTCCAAAGCGCTTGCAGCTCCCATTCCGATCACAAATGTGTCTTTTATGACTTATGACTCTTACCAAACTAAGTCTTACAGACTTAGAGGCTTTTTCTTGTCCCTCGAATAGAAAGACTATAGACTAGACTAGGAGACATCCTGGAGTAGGTACTTCCTCGTAGCTGCTGGTACTGTACTTCATCATTGAAGCGATTGCATTTCTTACTTAAAAAGACTGATACAGTGAATTTGGTACTTCATCATTGAAGCGATTGCATTTCTTACTTAAAAAGACTGATACAGTGAATTTCAGTAACACAGAAGGACTAGTCCTTTGACTTAGTGGAAGATAGTAAGATGGCCCTCATCTTTGGATACAAGTCGTACCTAGGAGTTACTTTAGAGTCTTCAAACAATGCTATGGGTTTAGGTTCATCGGTTCTAAGCAGTTGTGCAAAAGATGTACCTTCATATTCTTTGCCTTTACAGACAATACACATTCTTCTAACGTAGAATTCTAAATATGTATGAGTCCCTACATTCTTTCTTCTTATTGACGGTATTGGATTACTGGTCCCTTGTAAATTCGAATGTTACATGTTACGTGAAAGGTGCAGCAAGCACATCCTTTATGCTATACCGATGTCTGACTGTCTTAAATATTTCTTTAGAAGGGGGTTACACAGCT
The DNA here is from genome assembly GCA_949129095.1 of Volucella bombylans. NCBI lineage: Eukaryota > Metazoa > Arthropoda > Insecta > Diptera > Syrphidae > Volucella > Volucella bombylans. The sequence goes on from OX422143.1 coordinate 88,052,234, forward strand.
TCTACTTTATCGAAGCACACCAGAATTGTTCAAGATAGTTGACATTGTTAACTAATTCAAGTGACGTGATGTCAATACTTACTTCTTCTTTGTAAGCCAACCTTTGAGGCTGCGATCCGTAAAGGATTCAATGTACTTCATTGACTAATAATGGAGTGATTATGGTACTCTTTCATGCGAATTTGCCTTGAACACCGCTCGGTTTGCCGTCCAGAGGGAAGAATAATGGATTTAACTGTGTAATAACTTAATAAAACAGCGTTAGTAATTTTGAGTTCTAGTTTTATTTTGCTTTTGTTAAACACGTTTTGCTTGGAGAGCGATTAAATTCAAACGCGCACTTCGTCCCGTTGACAGTTCACATGTCATTTCGTAGGCTGAGATCTGCCATCATTACACTACAAGTCATGGTGGCATTCAGAACCTTTTAGAAAAAGTATAGTATACAGGTGGACTTATTCATAATTATCACACTTAGTTTCTCGAAGTATTCTCGATTCAGTCCCTAAGGCGTCCCTTTACATTTATGTTCTCTTATACCTCATGCAGGCAAATAAGAGTACCAGCTTTACCTGAACAGATGTCACTTGAGAACTATCATAGGTCCTGTCAAGAATTCCATCTATTTAAACAAGCATCTGAAACGAATTCGACCTTCTGTAAAGTGAGTCAAAAATCTTTTCAAATGTCCCATCCCAACCTTGCTGATATTTTCCCGATAACTTATCGGCAGGCTAGATTTGTGATGCGCAGTGTCTTACGTTCTAAAGTCAATATGTAACGGATTGGTACGGTAAGCCGTCTCGCATTCATAAGTGCATTTCTAATTGATTTAGGAATATTAAAGGCTTAACTGTTTAACCTACTGTGTACAATATAAGTCAACATGGCTTTAACAAATTTTTGTCACAGCGCCACATATAAAGCGTGCTTGAAGATGCAATATTTTACATAACGAATATAACATGTATGTATGTCTAAACCTAACTTTAGATACTGTCAGCAAATCGGTTTCAAACTTGTGGCACCCAAACGATACTGTACCTCATATAGGGGCCCATTTCCCTGTCACCCTTGAAGCGCATTTATCGAAAGTTTACATCTCATCAACAGCGTGCCTAATATCCTTGGCGCGAAGTGGAAAACACGGAATTCAGTTAACCACTTCTAATCAATTTTAAATGGCAAAGTTTACTTTACTCCACTCGTTTTGGCGGGAAACATTTAATAGCGTCATTTCGTTCGAAACACATCATTAGGACAATACACCCCCGACAAGTTCATTAAAATCATTTGTCGATAGCAATATGTAATGCCTGTATAATTCTTTCCAGGTGAAGTAAAAATGTAAACTTAAAAGTTATTCGAGCACAAAACAATTGCAGTATTCGCACATACGAATAGTAGCCCGTGTAACCTACCCGACATTTGTTATTATATCTTAAATAATTTTAGCGGGCTTTATCAGTTAAATGGAGACACGAATTTAGCACACTGCCATGGATTGACTAATTGGCTAATGTATTCGTAGTTGAGTTGTACCAAACCAAGTTGTGTGGTTCAGTGTGAAAACTCTGAGAAAACTTTGAAAAATCAAAAACTTTGAAAATATTTCATCAGATGGTGTGGTGATCAACTTCCAAAAACATTATGATATTTTAGATTGTGGTACCTATATTATGTGGTACCCAATATTATGAGAATCCGGCGTCGTGTTTAATTGGCCTTATTAGTTTTGCGTTACCTAGTTGGGTATCAAAACTGAGATATATTCAATGAATTCTTAATTAGGTGATATTACTTACGATTTCCAAGAAGTTCTACCTCTGTTCTGACTAAAAATATCTCAAGTAAATTAAATTAGGTCATGAAAGCACTTGGATTAATAGCTTTGATTATTTTTCACTACTCTGTTGCTACTTTTCTGGTAACAGACCTCGTAGCAACATGCCGGAGTTGGTGTAAGGATAGTCTTTGAATAGCATGCAAATTTGCACTGCATTTATATATTTGCGAGGTCGCGTGAGAATTATCCAATAATTAATTATTCATGAATAGTAAGCAGTGAATAATGAGCGAGCAATTTGCTGAAATGTGATTCGCGACAGCTGATTTTCACATTACGGCAAGTGGCAGTGAATTTGAGTTTTCTCGCCTAAAAGCATGAATTTGTAATTATTTTAATGAACTTATATGGAGTCCTAATCAAAGGCATAAGGTACTTCAGATTCAGGGCTGGAAAAGAAATTGTTACATTTCATATCAATCACTTATTTTTGTATAGATATGCTTCCTAAAAACTTCTGTCGTTATTGATTCTAAGAAACCATTTAACTCAAAATAATTATGGAACTGTTGGGTCGATAAAATAGAAGTATCCATCTCCACTGATGTTTCGAAATCGCATTCACAATTTATATGGATTTTCAGCCCTGACATCTCCAATGTCTTAAGGTGCTGTGTGGCTCTTCTTAGTCTATATATATGCGAGTATATATGTAAATATATGTCACTCACACAAACATAAACATACGCAATCCTAGCCTTGCGACCTTTCTACATCTTTAAAGACAGTCTAGGTGCACTTGACAAGTTTCTCCGCTTTTAAATCACTTTCAAATTACTTTGATATAAAAGGCATTTTCCAAACACCCAGATATATTGTTCTCCTAGATATATTGTAGTAAACGCCTAAAACAGTGTACAAACAGATGGTTTGAAATAATCAGACCATTAAGATTGACGTTAGCTATGAAATCGAAGAAATGCTCATGTGCAGGATCATTTGTAATGTGTTGGTGTATAGCGCATCAGTATGCAGGCACACCTCTTTGAGGAGTATTTTTGAAGTACGCGACTACTAAGTTTGGAACCGCAATATTCCCATACCATCAATATGTGGTATGATGTGTCTGATAAGAGCACTGGGACCAAAGGTAGTTTTTTAATCTTGCGCAACAGACCACGAGGTAAGGCGTCTTGATTAAGGTGACGATACTAGACGTAACTACAAACATGGACCGAGTAGAAGCAATTCAGTGGCGTTAAAAGTATGTATTACTTCATTTGGTTCGAACGTCTTAGTCTCAGATTTTTGGCAATATTAGTTACCTAAGATTCTTTCAGGCAACAGTACCATCCCTAGGGTTTATATTCGTTTGGTTTTCTTCAGTAATTTGAATATCAGATTCACATTCCTCCAATCCAAGCAGAAGAAACTAAGTCCAGCCATAGCGATTGACGTGTCAAAAAATATCATAAGGTGCTGAACAGACAATAGATCGACCTCTATGTGTTTTCTTTTTTTCCTGTTGGAACAGAAGACTCAGACAGAGAACTAGTTCAGTGTTCTCCTTTTATGTCCCTTTTACTAAAATGTCTCAATTTTTCATAGAAATATGAGTAAGCGTTTCAGTAATAAAGTGCCTACAATACCAACACCCAGCACATCAGCGCTGAGTACCTGCAGCCTGATGCGGATGGTAGGCCGGTCACTCACAGAGTGATGACACTCACTTTCACAGCAAGCGCCAAAGAGTGATTTGTCACTTACGTCCGGCACAATTAGGTGCATAGCAAAGCGTAATGTCCCATCACGGCGCCAGTAAGCAACAGGAAAGCCGCTGAACTCTTAGAGACTTCGAATAGCATTCGGCTGGTCTGCTGGAAACTTGGAGGTTCTTGATATCTGCAGTTATGCTCATATGAAATTCAACTGTCAATTGAAGCCAAACCAAGCCACAGACAGTTGTAATGTAAGTTCGGGTCTTGAAAAATTCTCCTCTTATCCTGGCTAGCAAGTTTATCGGCGATTTCATTTCCCGTGATCTCATTTTGATATTCGACCCAAACAATTTAGTGAATTCACTCTTTCATTCTCGAACTAGCTTGGAAGACATAAGAGGGATCAGCAAGGCTAACGAGTAGTAAAATCTAACGCTGTCGTACTCCAGAAATACACCGGCATCGTATACTAAATCGGTTTTGGAGCCAACTACATTTCTTTCCTGGCTCAGATTCCGTCCGAAACCATTCCTGGGTACAAGAAAAGTCGATTTCATATTTTTTCAGCAACAGGATTCTGGTGTCCTCTCACCAGATGCCGTCCATAAGATCAGTCATCGCGCAATGTCATCATCCTGGACATGTTGTATCAAGGACCACTTTTCTCTAAACTCTATAAATTTACTTTTTTACTTGACGTACGAGTATGTACTGTTTCCCCTTGTGGGTCGTAGAGCCTCAACTACGCCTACGCGCTATCGTGTACAGTTCCTGGCAATAAGTTTCAGCTCTCTTCAACTCTTCCCCAATTGCCGTGACTCCTACTCCTCCTCAACTGTTCTGCGCCATGTATTTCTCGGCCGACCCGTTCCTCTACCGTCTGTCGCCTTTTCGAAGTGCATGACCTAACCACTGCCGCTTCCGCCGTTGGATAATTGTGCCTATTAGTTTCTGGCCCGTTTTCTGGTAAAGATATTCGTTAGAAATACGGTTAAGCCAGAAAACTGTTGTTTCATAAGCACCTATTAACGAACGTTAGTAGTTTTTTTTATGGTAGTAAAGGTCACCTTCCAAGTACTGCACCCATACAATCCCACCGATTCAGCATTTGAACGGAACAGTCGTAGCTTGGTGTTTAAGCTGATTGAATTGCTTCGCCATATCAGACATCATTCCAAATGTAGACTTTGCGTTGCCGATTCGTTTGGCAATATCCTGTTCGGCTCCAGCTTTAGTAGAGACAATACTGCCAAGATATTAGAAACTCTCTTCACTCTCTACTGGTTGTCCAGCAAAGCTATCTTAAGTTAATAGCGACGTTGATGATTTTGGTTTTGGAAGCGTTAATCTTTAAACCCACGACATTTGTCTCGTTCTCCACTCTTGCTATCATTTGGTGCAGATCCAAATTCTGTAAGAAAGTAAACAAACTTCGGCAGCGTAGTCCACATGTTTGAGTTGAAACGTAAGAGTCGAACGAATTTCCTCGGTTCTAGTAGACAAGGCTGCGCGTACATCGGTAATCACCAATAAAAATAAGTGTAGGCGATAGAATGCAACCTTGTCGGACGCCACTTTAGATCCCGAATTCCTCTGACAACTTGGTTGACTACCTCTTCAATCGCCTAAACGAATACTTCGTTCATGAATCTAGAAAAAATGCTCATAGGTAATTTCGCAAGGATAACCGTTCAAAACCGTACAAAAACAGGCAAGCTGTTTGCTATATAGTAATACGCTGGTACCTGGTACCTTCATGGATATAGGACTATGTAGAGTTGTGTACTCTACACAAAAGAGCAATACCAGGCTGGAGGTCTTAAGTTAATCTAATTAAATATCATGGATACACATTGAGGCATTATCTCACTTTTTCAGTTAGAAGTCGGGCGAAAATCAGAAGTGAATCACGCATAGTCTTAATGATCACTGACACATTGTCAAGATCCTCATTCGTCCTTAATTCCCCGTTACTTTCTCCGCCAGTATGAACAGAATTGCATTTTGTCTTATTTTTTCCGGGTTTTGGGTATGGAGATTCACGATCCAGCCGATATTTTTGTATTAGATGTCATGTCAACTCAGATATCCTAAAAAACTTCAGGAGTCAAACCTCGTATAGTCATTTAGTGGTCTAAATGCGAACACTCTTCGCTTTCATCAGCCGCCACTATTGATCTTCGCATTTCTTGTACTCTACTTCGTCGTTTTTATTGTTCTCATTAGCAGTCCTTTCGCTTCGAAACGTCTAAGAGGAGACACCAGCTGTATAATAGTAAGTCCGTTCTATGTCACTCTTGATTGTCGATTTTCCTCCGTCAGCTCAATTATATCCGGTTATGGTGTATGGCAAAAGCCATCAGTAAAAGAATTGTGATAAATCTTACTCCTTTTGCACATGTTTGGGACAATATGAAAGCAGATAGATGTCTTCGAGGATTGCCGCAGAATTTTTAAAATAAATTTTATGTTTTCTATGACAGTTGTTACACTCTTTGGTTTTGGATAGTTTCTGGATGCATCTCACTAGAGAGCTTTCACTAGAGCTTTCGTAGAGGTATCCGGATATGTTGGAAAGATTTTCTCGAAACAACATTCTCTATCACGTACTCAGTCACCCGAACTCACTAGAACAGGATCATGTTTTCGCATTTTCGATTCCAACAACATAGTGCCTTAGTCATAAATATTGATACAATTTTTATTGCAATCATTTTAAAAAAGTATTAGTTGCACTCTTTTCACGTTAACCGTTATTTAACCCGTTGCTTTACAATTATAGAATGGGGTGACATCGAAAATCGTGTCGTTGTGATCGGGTTATATAAGTGTAATATGGCAAACGCTGATAATTTTCGACCCTTGCAACCGCTTGGAATCATTCGTTACTTTATTTATCGTATTCTTAAATTATTCGAGAATACTGGTGGAGTACCTGACCGTCAAAGATCCGGCCGTCCACGTACTATGAGGACTTCGGGAGCCATCAAACTGTGCAGGCTTGAATCAGACACAAACCACGGAGAAAGCAAAATATCTTGCGCGGGAAATTAACATTTCTCAAAAATCCATGTCTCGCATCATCAAAGAAGACCTACTAACAGTTGGGTTGAAGCAAAAATCAAAAGCTCTCTTAAGAGGGCTAAAAATGCTCACAGACAAGTTCTGTTCACCGACGAGAAAATTGTTACCGTTGAAGAAACTTTTGATAAGCAAAATGGTCAAGTGTATGCTTGGACATAAAAAGAAGCGTCAGCACATATTACAAGGGTTGAAAGGGGCCACCACCCCCGCAAATGTAATGGAATGATGAGAACTGAGTTACGATAGCATAACCAACCTCCATTTTTGTGAAAAATGAGTCAAGACTTCGGCGAAAGTTTACCAAACCAATGTTTTGGAATACGTCTTAGGCCGCTAAGCCGAACAATGTTGGCAAACAAGCACTGGACATTCAAAAAAGATTCTGCTCCACTCAAGTGTGGCTAAAAAAAAATTTACCCGACTTTATATCACCGGATAATTGCCCAGCTGGTAGTCCGGACCTCAACCCTTTGGAATACAAGTTGTGGCCCATTTTAGAGGGAATGGCCTTCTCTACTCATCAACGCAATATTGAGTCTTTGAAGTAAGCCTTTGTCCGCGCTGTCGACAAATTTCCAATGCAAGAGGTCATTGACGATTGGTCAGTACATCTCAGGTCGCACTTTAAGGCAAATGGTGGCCATTACGAATGAAGTCTTTCATAACTTGTGGCTAGTTTTGTAGTTTTCATTTCGCATACGTTTTTCTTTGTACCAGTATGTATGACTAGACTAGGTAATTAAATGCTTTATCCGGAACATTTTTCTATGTTTAACACAATATAATCCGTACAATTTGGTGGTTAGTTGAATATAATGTGGACCAAAGTACAGCGCGAACTGAACTTTCTGTAAAAGATGTACTCGTACATATGAAGCGCATACTTTCATTAAGAAAAAAATCTTCGAGACAGCATTCGTTGGGTTCAGTTTTCTATAAGATACGACACGACAAAACACCTATGACCCGCTATCATTCATTCCCACTGATAAGATTTGCAACGTTAATTCCCAAAAACAAGATGTCTCAGCACCTCAAAATCATTCATTCATACAAAATCGTAGTTTCAAAATTGATTACGTTAAACAACAACCCCGGAATTGCTTTTAATTCAGATACTTGTAGGAAAAGAAAAAAATTAATAAAAGTAAAGAGGGAAGCCTCGTCATCGCTAAATATGCATATACCTATGTATGTCGCAGCACCCACTATACCCATTTAGCCGTACCTCTGAACTAAAAAAAAACACACTCACTGCTTAATGCATTTGGCACAAAGACATTTGTACCTATATTCTAATCTCTACTAAGAAATAGCAATTCTTAATCGCGTGTGGCAACACAAAAGAAAAATATCCAATCTACAAAAAATTTCGAGTATCTTATCAATTTCAAATTGTACATACTCGTATGTACAATATAACTTTATAATAGATTCAGATTGTCTACTTAATTGGGAAGCGATAAGTGAATGTACGTAAAGATACTCACGCTTGCCGGTGTTGCACTTGTCGATAGTGCACCTAAGCAAATAGGGCTGTTAAGCTGCTTCCATTTGTAACTAGTCTACAATGATTTAAAGCCTTGCATACAATGTATGTGAAACCTCTTGAAACTAGATTCTAGTCACTCACTAAGCCGTAGTGTACATACGAGTATTTGCCGGTTCCATTCTCTAGGAAACTATCTTATCAACATTTGGTGCATACATTGTTGCAAATGTCAATAGTGTAGATTATCAGTACATCAAATACATGGGGGAATAAACAAAAAAAATAAATAAAAAAAACCTTAATTGATTATTTGACCGACGGTGAGGGACTGTGCTAGAAGAATAGTGATTACACAGAAGCTGTATAGAGCAGATGGAGCATAGAGATAAAATCAAAACGTTCGAATGTGAGAAAATTCAATTCAGTTCAACTTTTGAATTGAGGAAATGTAGTCACAATTCCATGGGATCATGGTTGTCATGATATGCTTATCTCTGGAAATGCACCCAATCTGTACACCAAGTCGTGTGAACTAAATCTCTATACTGAATTTGTTTGCTATATTACAGAAATGTCTCAGGAGGATTTTCTTTTGAGAAGAAACACTTAAAGGTCAAATAGCAGATCCTTGTAGGAGTGCTACTTTAAATCAATATCTCGAATGATTTTATATGGCTTCCGTTCTCTCGAAAGTTTAGTCAGATACTCCAATTAAATGTGGCCAAAAAGCTACACCATTCCTTCGGACTAAGATCGTAGAAGCTGGAGATTACTAAGAATTTCAACTCACGAAGCAACGTCCTTTTGTTTACGGCAGAAATTCAATCACGATGAAACTAGGTACTTGGTATTTCATTTTCATAATTGACCACTGTAGTGCAAATCAGAGGCAGTGTGGCTTGATCTGAAGTCTTTTGAACACGATTTTCTGATCAGTTCAATGGCTATCGAGGGTTAGTTAGTTTGAGCAATCGATGAACGGAACGCAAAACCAAAGACCGAGCAATTGTGATGCCACCTGGTTTGAGTGAACAATTTAAATATATTATATTTAATAATTTAAATATATTAAGATGATTGACACTAGACAGTAGACATCGGAGAAGGAATGGGACTCAGGCAAACGTCAATTTTGACACCGCAAACCAAATAAGTGGTGGGGTTAAGCAGTCCATCTAGCTAGATATATATAAACAAGTTATCTAAGGTCGTGTCTGACTAGGCACTAGGAATTTGACCACACCTACGGTCTACGCGTTCATCGATAGGCGTTTCCAAAATAGAAATAGACGCCTCTTTTTTTTTTTTTTTTTTTTTTTGAATAGCTGCTTAAGCAATATTGATTCAATTTATTGCTTCTTTGAATTGGTTTTGGTTGACACTAGCTTTAATGCCAGAAAGAGCCAGTATCAGTTTGCAAAACAAATGAAATGGCTTTTTGTTTATAATTAATTTGTGTAAAAACATGCAGTTTCTGGCGTTGAGGTACTGTTGAAGAGAACAACCAAGTAAACTCCTAGTGAATGTCAAGATATGATCAAGCCTACGTAGACCATGGATGTAACGCACCGCATTATTGAAGGCCACAAACAATTTATGTAGGAACAATGAGTCTAGTGTGCAGTAAACAGGTTCAGTGTAGGTAATAAGCGGTACAATAAGCGTTTTGACCAGCTTCTGTCTTGTGGCGAGAGGGTTGAAGGCTGCGGTTAACCAAATTTTACGAAGGCTTCCACAGACACGACGAATAGAGGAATTAGTATGAGAATACCCAGACAGTTTGTTTTTAATTACTAATCCTAACCGGTTTAGCAGTGTTTAATTTGACGTCAGAGAGCCAAATGCTAGATAAACACTGGAAATACATTTTTTTTGTATCACATAGCCAGTATTTGAGGCTTTCTTAGATTCTGTATAAGACCATTATCCGTGGCCCAACCACTTATACTGTCAAGCTCCACATTAATGCATTGGGCTAGTTCAGGAACGTTATTAATGAGTCAGGCTACATATATAGAATTGGACATCATCATCGTAAAAGTTAACTGAATTATGTTTACATACAGAGGGAGACCGTTAACAAACATACAGAGAATGAATTTGGGCTCAACATTGACCCCTGGGGAACACCTTTTGAAACAAACTTAAGACTAGATATAGATCTGTTCATAATAACTTTTTGTAATAACTAACTTGTAATAACTGTTTGACAGAAAGCTGCGAATTAGGTTCTTCGCCTTAATGACGAAGTCAAAAAGATTCCGAAATTTCCAGCATGATCTACACTGTCAAAAGTCTTCGAGAAGAAATCAAGCAGACAAAGAGTCGTTACAAATCCCTTATCGAAATTCTGTCTTATATCATCGATAATGCTAATCATGGCGGTAGAACAGTTATTGTTAGTACTGAAACCTGATTGGCGCGGATTGAATAAATTTTTTATCGGCAGATGTTTCTGAATTTACGATGCGACGAGTTTCTCGAACACCGAACACTTTTGATAGGCAAGGCAGTATGCATATACGCCTGTAATCCGCAGCGGTTACGAGATCGAGATTAACCTTTCTTGGCGATTGGCAAAACTTTTGCTCTTTTTCATCTTCCGGGAAATGTCGATGCAAACAAGCAGTTGTTGAATAAGTGAGTCAAATGGGAGACGATAAAGGGCAAAATAAGTTTTATAAAACGATTGGGTATACCGTCTTCAACTATTGCGTTTGATTTGATGGACAATAATGAGAGTGTAACATGAACCTCCATAATTACATTAAAATCTTCAAGAGTTGGCACATAAGCACTTTAAATACCAACCCTATTCTGAGGAGGAAATAAATCCCTTGGTACTGAGGCATTACTTTCGAGAAAATAATTATTTAGTCCGCGTCTGCGTGACAGCTTTCTCTATGTTTGCCGAAAAGAGCATCGATCTTGCGAAAATTATTCCAAATTACTTTTTTTCGGGCGTAGCGAGGTATTCAATTTTGAAACATGGAAATCTTGTTTGGACAGACTAACACAAAAAGTGGCATTATTTCACGCTGTTTTGTATGCAACCCAGTCAAGATTCGTTTGATTTCGTTTATTATTTTCATTACTCGTACATCTGTTATTACTGTTACAGATTCTCATGGTTTAGGTCAGGATAAAATGATGAAACAGTTCAGATAGAATATTGTGAAAGATTTCAACCTTCTGATTGGGATCTGCAGATAGTCGACAGTGTTTCTATGGGGCAAAGTATATCGCATGAGTGAGGAAGTTCATGTGAATTGGTTCGAGATTTTAATATGAAAATAAATGAGGACGGGCAGTTTTCAAAATCAATATTGAGTGTACATAATAGAAGGTCATGATCGGATACTATAATACTTCCAGCGAGAGTTGGCCAGATAATAGAACTGAGGATGTATTCGGGCCTGAACTAGGCAAGGTTTTCCTCTACTGCGTTGTTGTCCCTTCGGGTTAGATTCAAAGACTGTGCGGACCGAAGCATTGGAGGCCATTCGCCCTGGCCATCTCAGGCGTCTGATTGTCTGTTTTCTTACTAGGTTCATGTCGCCTTACAGCTTGTATAGTTGGTCGTTAAATCTCCTTACTCAAAGCCCGTCAACGGAAATGGGACCATAGATCTTACGAAGAATTCTTCTCTCGAAACGACCGAGAATATCGACCATGTCTCAGACCCATAAAGTAAGACTCGGATGATTAAGGTCTTATACTCGTGTAAAGTCTTCTTAGTTTTACTGGATAGGGCCTTACTAATCAATTGCATTCTATGCCCAAAGAAACAGCATTTGGCAAGAGTGATGCTTCGTTTTATTTCTGAGGTATTGTTGACAGAATTTATACCAGAGCTAAGGCGGACTAAGTCCTTTACTAAATCGAAATTATAGCTGTCACCTGTATGGTTCTGACCAACTCGTCGATGTTGTATGCCCCTTCTTGTTGACAGCATCTACTTGGTTTATCCCTAAACTCATTTTGGCGGCTTCCATTTCAATACTAGCGAACGCACCGATGCTAGCCCGCCAATTATGTCGATATCATCGGCGTACGCTAGTAGTTGCACAGACTTTTGAAAAATTATGCGTCCAGTGTTTGCTTGTGAGTTTCGAACAATTCTTTCAGGTGTAATGTTAAAGAAATCACATGACAAAGCGTCACCTTGTCTAAAATCTTTTTTGACATCAAAGGTCTCGGTTAGGTCTTTAAGTCGGCTAAGTTTTGTCCAGCATCTGCCGGAGTGTGAAGATTTGGCCGATTGTGGGCTTTCCTGATCTGAAACTGCACTAATAGGGACCAATCAGATTGTTGGCAAAGGGTTTCCGACGTTCACACAATATGGCAGATGAGATCTTTATGCGATGTTTAGGAGACTTATACTTCTATAGTTGGCGCAGTTGAGGAGGTCTCCTTTCTTATGGATCGGCTAAATGATGCTGAGGTAGCATTCATAGGGCGTATACTTGTATATTATAATGAGTTAGTATATCCACTCCACAAAGCCAATTTCAGCAACTTTGTTGGATTTAGGCTTACATATTGCTACCCTCACTTCGTTTTGGTCAGGTGGGCAGAAGTTTTGGCTGGCATCGTCTAAGTTGAATGGTGGGATGTTGGGCTTCGTCGCTGTTAGTTTCCAGACAAAGTTCTCCCAAATTCTTTGCACCGATTGTGAATGGATACAAGGTTTCTTTATGGGTCGTACTGCCTTGACAAGTTTGTTTTTACCTGTTGGTAAAGCTTCCGTTTGTTGTCCCTCTTTTTCCTCCTTTCCTTTCCTTTCCTTTCCTCGTAGAGCTCATGAGCAGCTCAGCGCTGCTTTATACGCTTCTTGTTTAGCTGCATGTCCTCCTCGGTATACTTCATCAAACAAACCAAGAGTATCGGGTGAAACCCAGCACATCAATTGCGGCTAGATAGCATTCAAAACCGTGCGATAAAACTCAAACGCTCCTTCAAACCTTCAACCGTAATACCTGTCTCGCTATGAATGCTCATCAGTATAGCCTCAAGCCTACTTTCAGACGTACTCTGAAATATCGTGATTCGTTCCTAAGCCGAACAACTCGCTTGTGAAATGCCCTGCCGAGCTCTCTATTTCCTTGTCATTATAACATTCAGACATTTAAAATCAACGTACATCGGTACGTAGCTTTCTTTCCTTCCTAATCTTCCTTCGCCCGCGCTCTGGGCAAACATTTTAAAGGTACCTTACCCCTTGAACACTCTGAAAAAAAAGAAAAAAAACACTTGATGCTGGTGACATAAGAGTTGTTGAGAGATTTCGGGACACGAGTTCGGCAAAAATTCTGGCGGTCATAGTTCATCTTTGTTGTGGCGGTTGGAAATTCCACATTCGTATCTTGGGTGCAACAAGGTAGTGATCCGAGTCAATGTCGGCTGCCCGAAAGATTCGGACGTTCAGCATACAGGGGGCATGCCTTACGTCGATCACAAAATAAGTCAATAAGCTTAAAATCATTGCTAGAAGTGGTGTCGCGTTGGCTATGCTTACCAACTGTCCAACCAAAGATGTCCTCCTTTTCTATCCTGGCGTTGGTGTAGTACGATTTAACGTCATACGAGTACATAGGACATCGCTCTTGTGTGTTGTCGAGGAGCTCGTAGAAATATTCTTTATTGATTTATGGTAACGAATTTAGCTTTGATTCGGATGGTCATAAGACGCTCGACAAATGTCGGAAGCTAGATGTCACAGTTATTTATCCTCCTTTTTCTTGGCGAATCATATCGCACATCCTGTATTGCGGTTGACCTAAATGTCCAATATCATTCATGAATTCTGTCTTGCTAATGTCCACCTGGTCTGCAAGTGTGCAGTGTGATGTTGCGCGTATAGTCGTAACTTGGATGCTCCATTGGACTGGGCAGAACTCTTCGGATTGAAGTATTCATTTTCTGTGACATTCCAGAGAAATCTGCTAAGCCCTAAAAATATTATTCAAAAACAAAAACATACAATTAAGAGCAGCTTGACGTGCATTGTATTCTGCACTGCAGGAATCCCAAAAAAAATTTCTTGGTCTATCACCAAAATAGCTGTGAAAAGTCAACTGAAATCCAGTTGAAATGCTTTCCCGCCAAGATATACGAGTAAGACATCGAATCTTTCCACAGTTTCCCACAAGGCAAAGAGCATTTGGAATTTTTTTTCCTCAAATGAATAACAGTTTTCATAAGTCATTGTCGTCTTTCATTACTCATGAGTATGACAGTTTTCCGACAACAAACAACGCAAAAAACCAAGGAGGGGAAAAGAAGACATCAAAACGCAAATTAACTACGTCAATATCCTCAAGACTTACCTGACTGATAGACGGCTCGTATCTCGTATCGTTTAGTTCAGAACATACCCAATTTCTCTTCTTCCCACCTTATTCGTTTCACGATTTTGTTGGTGTCTTATGATTTTCTTTTAGTAGAGTGAAAAAAAAACTCAAAAATCTTTTAATTGAAAGACAAATAGAATTCAACTGATTTCGCTGAGACATCTTTTTGTCGGCATTCTAACCTCGAACATCGGCACCGGCCGGTAACACTGGCATTGGTAATATCGTGGCTCATCAGCTTGGCGCGTTGGTATACTATATTCATTCCCTCGAACTCGAACTTGCCGGCATCAGCAACTGCTGTAACACCAATATAATAACATACATATATAGATACGGATAGACGTCAGACATGCTAATTACGTGTGCAAAAAATTAAACAAAAAATAAAAAACAAAAAACACATTTCAAGAGAGAGAGCAAATGACTAGAAAAATATGTATATATTGTACTCTGGCTATCTCTAGAAGGGAGAACCAGTCAAACTTGGCACACAGATATTACGATAGTTTAAAAATGGAAAAGAGCAAAAGGGAAGGAAAAGATCAGAGTACAAAAAATCTTTGGGGTTTGTGTTGGATATTTTTTTTGATAATTTATTTTTATTTTTTTTTGTGGTGGGTGTCGTCAGTCTTTAGAGAAGTTCCCTTCCTGGCCCGTTGGTGAAATTGTCTTATTTTATTTGAATCACGGCGGGAGGATAAATAAATACGGCTATAATTGAGAAGCGAAATTAATGGGGCAATTGTTGAGACTTCTGTAGCTATGCGGTATCAGTACCTCATCACAAGTGTCATTTTCGAATTAAAAGACGCCCTTCAGGTTTGCCTGGATGGATGCGGTTGAAAATTCTTATCTATCCCAATTTATTCGGAAACTCACTTGTAAAAGATATTGCTTGTTGATCTTGGTATCCAATTAGGGACGGCATCAGACAACTGTTTAATATTATATAGCTTGTAGATCATGTCATATCCTGAACACACTGCTTCTTAAGAGCCTGAGTCAAAATATCGATACAGATGGTTTGAAGCAGTTCAAGTTTCCTGCTGTGCACGGCGTGTGCTACCCAATTATTTCTTGAGGCTTTCCAAGTGATTTTGGAAGCCAACACATATGCCAGTATGGGGTTACCGTGGTGTAGTGGTACTAGTAATCGCTTCTCATTCGGAGGGTCAAGGGTGGAATCCTACTCATGACAAGTTTTTCATTTGTGTAATTGGAACTCAGACAGAAAAATTCTGCGTGTGAAGGCATAACACTGACACGTAGATTTCGTTGTTGTAGAGTTTCAAGCACAAAAAAAACCTTCGAATCACTCTGAGTGAAGAAAAAACTCTCCGTCCTATTCGGACTCCCACGCCTGGAGAGCGAATATCGAAACCAAACATACCTGAGTTTCAAACCGCTACAAAAAAAAAAAAATATTAAGGTTCAACCGCTGCTTATCAGTTGAGGGAGATCGACGAAGCTTCGCCCGTAGTATAGGGTTCGACAACATAGTGCACTTTAATGCCTGGTATCTGCACAAATAAGGCAAGGCCTTTTATAGTCCATGCTAAATATGTCATATAACGAATACGAGTAAATGTATAATTATAGAAACAATATAAAGTTAATACTAAAATGAAGTGCCTGATAGAAAAGGATAAGGAAAGAAAAATTCAAAACAGAAAAGAAAGGACGGACAAATGCTGTTTGAAATTCTGATAAGAAAAATGTTTAAATATTTCTTTTTTAAATTTAGCGTAGTAAATTCCAGAGTCTGACGGCATGGCCAAGGAACAGGCGAGATGAGTTTAAGTAATTAAAATTGGGGATTATCAAATCTGCAATTCTTTTGGATTGCGTAAAATTCAGTTTTTGGAAGAGATATAAAAGTTTTCCGGTACTTAGTACTTATGGATAAGATCATAAGTACACCCTATCCGAAGATGCTATAATTTTTGCAAATGGCGGCAAATGCCAATTCTACTTTGACATTAGTAAAGTAAACAGACACAATAAATCGCTATACTGCTAAAGAACGCGGAGTAATTGTTACTATTCTTTTGTGGAATAATTCATCGGTGGTGTTGGCGCTGCGTGAATTTCGGGGCAGACTTCCCGGTCATCCGAAACCAATTTTGCAAATACTACGACGCTAGCCGCTCGCGTAGAAGAGTGTAGGACAACACGAGATGCTACCAGGTTTAGCAGCCGTTCTGCTGAAAATATCGCAACTGTGGTTGAAGATGTCGCAGATCAAACGGGAGTATCGACCAAACGACGTGCCAGGCAATTGGGCATTAATCGGCGCTCTTTACAGAGAATTTTGATGAGAGACTGTAGGGTGTTCTCTTCCAAAGCGCAGACAGTGCATCAGCTATTAGCTATTGACCTCCAAGCGCGTACAATCTACGCTTATGCCATCCTGAATCTTGACCGCGAGGAAGACAACTTTTCATTGAAAATCATCATGAGCGACGAGTCACATTTCCATTTCTGTGGATATGTGAATAAGCAAAATTATCGCTTCTGGGGCATCGAAAATCCGATTATAACCCACGAATAGCCATTACACCCGCTCAAAGTCATCGGGCCAAACGACTACTGTGGACGGCGAGCGCTACAGAGCCATGCTCAAAGACTTTCTCCTTCTTCAATTGGAATAATTGGGACTGGAGAACATGTGGTTCTAGCAGGATGGAGCAACGGCGCATTCTGCACGAGCCCCAACCGAAATTCTGCATTTCCGGGTCGCTTAATCTCTCGTTTTGGCACAGACCTGCATGATCGCCTGATTTAAACGTTCCAGACTTGTTTTTGTGACGATTTTTGAACTAGCAAGAGTGGCGATTCTAGCAAGAGTGGTGGAAAATACCACAAATCGGGCCCGAATGGTCAACAATTCTGGCGGCGGCCACTTAGACGATATCATTTTTTAGTCTTAATGGAAGAACCAAAGTTTTTCATTCATAAAAAAAATTACAGCCAAAGAACATTGTATTGTATTGTATTTATTTATTTATTTATTATTCTAGGTACAGTATGTAGAAGTATGGATTACATAAATTCAAAAAAAGTGTCTCATCAAAAATTCAAATTCGAATATATGATTCTAAAATGAGCGTGGGAGAAAAAGAAAAAGGATTGTTTTTATTTTAAATATAGATGTTTAAGAGTCGTTCAATCTGTTGGTGGTTAAATTCAAAGAGCCATGTTTTTACTTTAGTGAAGAAAGGTAACAAATTACGTATACGTCGGATAAAGTCGGGTAGCTTGTTAAAGATTGTCGGAGCTACTATCAAGAAAAACTTTTTAAAATTCATTTTATTGTGCGATGGTACAACAACAGAGTTATTTGAATGAATTCGCAAGTTATGAACAGAATTTCTTCCAACTGAAAGATAGTCACTTCTAATAAAAAAAGTGATAGCACTTTATAGTAGTAGAAATGCCTTAATGGAAGAAGAATTTTCAGTTCTTGAAATAAAATAAAGCTATTATGGAATCGATTTTTCTTACATATAATATATATGTATAACGTGTTTAAGAGCCAAGAGCAGAAGGTTAATTTTGCTAGCATGAGTTCCACCCTAACAAGTGATACCATACTGAAACTCAGAATGCACAATACCATAATAGATCATAACCAGTAATTTTTTTGAACAATGAACTGAGATTATAAAATTGTCTGTAGCAATATAGCAAATATTTTTTCGGAGCGTCAGTATGATCGAACCAATTTAATTTGCTACCCAAGATCACCCCAAGATACTTAAAGGATTGAACAAAATCTATTTTAAAACAATGATTGGAGCAAGTTAAATGTACTGGTGCTCAATGTTGAGTTAGTTTCGAGTTTAAACTTAAGACAGTCAGAAGCGTGTTAAAAAAGATTACAGTCAAGCAGAGTAGAAGACCCTGATAAATTGAAATACATCACTTTAGTCTTATTACTCAAAATCATACGATGCCGAGCAAACCAGCGTCTCAAAAGATCCAAGTCAAAGTTAATGTCAACTATTAAGTTAAGTGGAGATTTACTTGCGTAGGAAAAGGCTATGTCATCAGCAAAAGCTGTCGAGTAACCTTTAAATTTCTGGAAAAAGATGGAGTTAACAAAAATTAAAAAAAGTAATGGTCCAAGAACTGACCCTTGTGGTACACCTACCTTTACGAGTAAGTTACTTAGCATATTGTATTTTCCTTTAATTTTAACTCTCTGCTTTCTATCCGACAAATAAGAAGCAAACCAATAATAAAAAAAAAAAACACGAAATCCTGCTCTATAAATCAATAGAATGTGAGGATCTTCTAGATCAAACGCTTTAGTTAGATCAACAAAAAGTGCAGCATTGATGAAACTTTGGTTGATACCATCATAGACCTCACTACATAACTTTGAAAGAGTGTCTTCAGTAGATCTGCCAGCTCGAATCCAAACTGACATCGGGTGATAACTTTTACAGAGAGAGATGCTCCTATTGCGGATGTCATGCAAACAAACACTTCTGAGCTCTGAATGATGGACTATTGGACGGAGAGCTTTGCTTAATGGCAAGCGCAATACATATGATTTCCAGGGAAAGACTTATGTAAGGGTTATATTTAGTCCTCTGTCTACCGATATACAGACGTCAAGTTGCATGAAATTCTATTTCTACTTCTGTTGGCATGTATAGAGGGCAAAATAGTTCACAACTGAGTAGTACTTAATATCGACATTTATTTCATTCAGGCAGGCATATCATGAAAACCGCATCGGAGCAGCTCAACAATTTGGTTCGTTTAACGAGGATGTTGAAGCCATACCGATAGCTCTTATCTTTGTATGTAGGTGATTGTGATTTTGTGTTGAATGGGACGGACTATTGCCACGAAGTTGACAAAGTATGAAACGATGGTTTTGTCAAAGTATATCAGGAAGTATCAAAAGGCAGCCGACGTCTGAAAGCCTGTAAACAGAACAGCATTCTTAGCAGCTATAATCATTTTCATTTAGTAGCCTTTGATTGTACTCAATTTCCTCTAATACTATCTTTGAGGAATTTTTTTTAAAATCTTCAAAAGAGAAGCATTGTGTGCACTGAACTGTAAGACCATACACTGGATGGCTATATTCATACATTGCAAGCTGGTAGAGCATATACTGCTTACCGGAAGGTCTTAGAAGTCTAAACTTTTATTTGCAACTGCTTCTATCTTCAGTATGTCATTTATTGCAAACTGTTGTTAGGAGCACACTTAACGGCGAACTTTACGAGCTGTACAGTGACATTAAGCTGGTTAGTATAATTTAGTCGCCTAAGATGGCTAGAATATGTAGAGCGAATGAACACCAAATCTCCAGCTCGAAGAGTTTTCGATTTCAACTCGGAGTGACAACGCAGCCGAGGAAGAGCTCGCCTTAGGTGGCACGCTGTCTGGCTATATATATATCTATATATGCAAATATGATAGCAGTGGACCAGATCTTTGGTGGGTTGATGCTCCACTTAAAAGTGAAACAAGCACCAGATGGTATTGATTCATCGAGTCCTGATTTAGTATTGATCAAACTGAGAAACTTCTTTTGTACCACAAAATCAGTATTACGAAGCTAAAAGAGGCTCAACTCTATTGATACAATTGAGAACCTCTCTGGTGGATATTTCGAGAATTTACCCTGGGATTAAAATTTCCCTAAGGATGTGTCAGGCACTTAGAGCCATGCATTCACATAGCCATGTAGACTGGGATTTTTTCCCATTGGTTGTGAAATTCTGGTGTTTGAACCAAATATACCAGCACCCACCAAGATGTCCATCTTTGATCCATCCGTATACCACTTCATACCTTTAAGGTTTGAGCTTGGGTTTTTGTAGTTCTATGCTTCTCGGCTTGGGATCACTATATTGAACCTTCTGCCGAAGGTATTCATGCCAATCTCGGGGATTTCGGAGAGAAGATTCATGTGATCCATGCGATCTGAGTTATTAATCTGTCATAGTCTGACCGTGCTGCCAAATGTCATCTTTTTGATGAAGAACAGTTAAACCAATGAAGGCTGTAAGTTTTCTCGTTTGCTTTGTTCCACTATACTAGTGATGAGTCGTATCATCATTTGTGGGTTGCCGTGGCTCAAGTTTTAGTGGACTGGCTTCCAAATCGGAAGGTTCGGTGTTCGAATCCCAGCCTCGCCCGAAAGACATATTAATTTTTTCAGTTAACGAAAATCAAGTAAGATGAGTAGTTGACTAGAAATCAACAACAAGCCAACTTCCATTTAGAATTTAGTCTCCCTATTAAATGTTGGATGCCACCCATGGAGCGCAATAACCACTGAACCCAAACATCTTTCTTTCTCTCTCTATCCCATTTTCCAAAAAACAACACGTGCTCAAGCACTTTAAGTGTACTCAAGTGGGTAAGTTCTTTAAAAAAAAAAAAAATTGTATAAGCTCAAATGGGTGACCTTTGGGGATAATCCCCAGGTCTTATCATATAAACTACGGCAAGCCCACATGGCTTTGGTAATTTCATTATTACAATAATATGTAAATTTCAATTTAATTGTTTATCCAGAACGATTCCAAGATATTTTACTTCGTTCGAGTACACAATTACTGTACCGCTATGTGAGATCTGGTCAAGGCTCAAATTTCTTTTACGGGTGAAGGGAATAAGTATAGCTTCACTGGGGTTGAGTGAGAGATTTTCTCCAACACACCAGTCATTTACTACCTTTAGAACCGCCTGCATCTGTATAGCATACGTCTTTAGGGTGTTTACACTTCATTACTACTCGTATGACTAAGTCGTCGACATGGGTATTCTATTGATTGTTAGTCCAGATTACTAAGTTTTACTAGTACGTCATCAATGACAGGTGAGAGAACACCTCCATGTGGACAACCTTTGACTGCTGGGACAGAGATTTTAGCCCCACCGGAAGATGTAGAGATTTTCCGGTTTACGAGCATTGCTCTAACCTAACCCAACGGTTAGTGGGATGATCAATACCCTTTTTAGACATGACTTCCGAAGTGGATATCTGGTATCTGGTATTATCGAAGGCACCTTCAATATCTAAGAGGCACATGTTGCAATAGAGCACCTTCAGTTGACCTCTCTTTCCTGTCTGCATATTGATGAGGGTGCAAAGGTGAATTTCTGTTGAGACCTTCTCTGATGTGTAAATTGGTAAGTCTTTCCATGCTTTTCAGAAAAACATGATGGGTCGTTAAGGTTCACTGGGTTTATCTCGTTTGGGGATATATGATTTTATGAATAGTAGTTCTCTTTTAAATTTGTCTAACCGCCAAAATGTTATGAATTTCAAAATTAAAAATTTTCAGTCCATCTACGAAATTCAAGAGAAAAAAGTGAGAAATCTATGTTTCGTTCTAATTTCAAATTAGACTGCACCAATCATTTAGTTCCGTCATATTTCGTTAGACATTGAGGTTTTACCCCAAGATTCCTTCACGTTGATGGCTTGTATCGAAATAGTTGGTTTCTGTCTTGTTTTTTCTCTTTTTGTTGCGTCAACGTTATCAACAAGTAAAGCAATTAGAGATGCAAACAAGTCAAATTTTCATTGGAAATTTGCCAAAACTAGACTTGTGAATGAAACAGACGAAAGTATCTGATTTTTTGTTGCTCGCAAAAAGAAACGAGTTGTGATTTATTTTTGGGAAACAATTTCACCACCGGTATCCTGATGTGATGTTAATTTGTCTTTAAAACCGTGGACAAAGGAACCAAACGGTGATCTTAATTGAATTAGTTGTTCTTGAAATCTTTGACAGGGTCCTTTTTGTTCTTAGAATTATGAGTGTGTAAACAAAAGAATGTGCCCTCAATTTGCTGGCAGGAGAGTTTTACAATACTCGTATTTTTGGTTAAAATTTGAAAGTTTTGCATAATGTTTAGACGACAATTAACTTTTATTTGAAGATTGTGTTATTGCAATGAAAATCAATCCAAAATCACTTTCAGTGAAAGAATCTCACACCTCTGAAATGTTGGCTAAACAAAAGTGACCGTTTTCGAAATTCTGACTTCAAATCAGCTTAGTAGCGAACATGTCAGTTCGCTTTCATTTGAAGACTTCTTCTTCAACCTGAAAACCGACTGAACTGGAACGGCGTGACTGAATTTTCTTTGTAGCTCAAACCACCTATTTTCTGACCCAGCTTTCGATTTCCAATATGTATGTACTGTAGATGTTTTATTTTTTCAAGACATGGTAGCGCTTCATGACCAGCAAAATGGTGACGAATCTGACTTAAAAATTTTGATAAAAACCGCTTACCTGTTGTTGGCATTAAACTAATTGTTCGAAAACGGCGTTCAATAACATGGTTTTGTTGGATTCCAATTGCACCAATCGAATTTTCACTTTTCAGCTCAAACCAAGGCTCAGCGGTACCTCAAGTGATAGTCTGCTATGCTCGCGCATCCCATTAAGTGGTACTGTAGGAACGGACTATTGTCATGATCCAAATCTTACAAGCCAACAAAACATTTCTTCATGAAATTATTGTAGTGCCAGGATTACCGTTTCTGTTAAAACGGTGCGAATGCCAACGTTGGCATGCCCATGAATTTTGGATGTTAAATGAATCTCTATGTCAGGACGATGACAATGAAAGGTGCCGGACTCAAAAAGGTGATCATGTTTGATAACTTGCTATTTGAGCATACCATACGATTAGTCGTCAGCATGATAGCCTTGATTTAGGCCCCTTTCAACTGTGTGCACCACCTTTGTTAGAAATTTTCTCTGCTGAGCTGTATTGGGTAAGATTCAAAAATTCGTCGAGCTGGCATATTTGCGAGACGCTGCTTTCAAAATTGTCTGACGGATTCAGCATCGCCGTCCTTTCCAGCACGGTCGGTACAAATTAGATTAAATATTGTTTCTTTCGAAGTAACTGAGAACATTTTCATCAGCTTATGGCAAAGTTCACGCTCCTACACCATACAGTAGGGCTACAATAATGCGGGCTTTTATATAAATTTGCCTGGGCTAGAAGAGGATTGAATAAATCCTTACAGACTTTTAGTGTTTCCTAAATTCAAATCAAGTAAATCGTTAAGGTGACTCAATTCTTCTCTAAATCTTGTCTTTACCTCATTTTTGTCTAGAGCACGGAGGATAGACGGTAAGCGCCAGCAGTGGTTGACTATGAATCTCCAAGAACTGCGCAGCTAAGGTATGCAGACTTTATACTGTGCCAATCTATCTAGGCCAAAACGTAATATAGATATCTACAAGGCCTTATTAATTATATACAAACGAGAAACGAGGAAGACTCAACGTAGGGCCTGGCCTAGTGTCTGAGGAAGAAATACCAGCGCCAGTGAATCCTCGAAACTACGGCATGTTCTGTCCAAAACAAGAGGAATTTTGAGGATGTTTAGGAACCTGGATTATATCTGAGTTGACTCAGAGGAAGAATCGGTGAATCTAATACTCACTTCGCTTGCTACACATCAACAAACCCACTTAAAACCTAACTTGGGAAAATGTACAAATCAGAGGTTTTAAAATGCTTTTCAGAATGTCGGAGACATCTTGCTATGCATTCTGAAAGCTTAGCTCTCGGTTCAATACCCAGTCCCTGGACTAAGGTGACACAAGTTAACAGTCGATGTTAACAATGCAGTCTCATTCAAAGTTTACTGAAAACTGTTGAATTGAAGGGTAAAATTGGAGTATAACATACAAGGTGCGTTCCAAACTAAACAGGACCTTTTTAAAAAAAAGAACAACAAAAAGTAATTTTTTGAAAATCTCCTTCCGACTCAGTACAGCAAAAAGCATACGGTCAAAAACCATGAATGAGTCGTTTTAGATTGTCGGCCGGGATGTCCTTCAGGATGTCGGTACATAGTCTCTGATTTTTAACGTAAACCATCTGTCGTGTAGACTTATGTTTACGGGATGCTCATACATTCATGGGGGCAAGGATACGCCTTGCCATCGCTCTGCCGCCTTCCAGAGATATCAAAGCAGAACTTGTGTTGGGGCCCAGGATGTCGGTACAAGCTTTTTTAATGGCTTCTATCTCCACAGAACGCTTTCCCTTAATTGGCAATGGCGTATTGTCGAAAAATAAACGCCAACTTCTGTCTGCGCGATATTATGGACGAATACATTACACCAAATGCTTCAACACACGAAGACAGAACTGTACACTAACGGTTTGGCCCACTGGAACTAACCCTTCGTGGACAGTGCCCTTGGAATCTTAAAAGCAAATCAATATTATCTTCACTTTTAACTTCTCCAAAGGATTTTTTTTTGGGTTTCGATTCTTCTGGCGGATTCCACTCGTCACTTTGGCGCCTGGTTTCTGGATTATATTGAAAGCACCACGTTTCGTCACCAGCCACAAAATTGTAAAGGAAACTTTTGTTGGTCTTGGCCTCCTGATGATCTATCCGCTTGTATTTGTCCAAATGTCATGAAATTCTGACAGTGCATCAGTGAATAATTTATCTTTCCGGGTCATTTAATTGTCAATAGATGGCCTCACTAACAATACCTATTTTTAAAAAGTCCTGTTTACTTTGGAACGGATGTTGTACAATGGTATTGGTTCAACAATGTTGACACCTCCTCGATCATCAACTAAATCTGGTCTTCACTGAGTTAGCGCATTAGTCTTCTCCCAGGATCTTTGCACATACAAAATCGAAGTTCCCCCTATTCGTTAATTCACGGCGTATCTCAGGCTAAATCCAATACCCTGTTCGAGTACCTGAGTCTACGAGTACATAGACAGTCAAGCAGCGATTAGATCCCTTATTCCGAACGTCATAAACTCAAAAGTGTTTAGAGACTGCCGCGCACCTCTCAACGAGATGTTAAGCAGCACGAGATCACATTATATTTGGGTCCCAGGTAACTGGATTGCTGGTGAACTGTTAAGATTTCGGTCCCTAGAAATAAGGCCGCTTGACATTCTCAAGGCTCCAAAGACACACTTTCAAGCGCTCTTCAAGGCGAGTCGAAGGGCACTCATCGATACACCTGTGAAACATCTTGATCTAGACTAATATGATCCATTCTCGATCCTTAGTGAACAAGAGGCCTGATCCATCTCGGGAGAAGAGAAATCGTCAAACTCCCAAACATAAGCACGAAACACTGTGCCATTGGAAGATATGCGCAATGATTGGGTATTCCTCATTACGATTTCTATAGGAGAAGATGAATTTGTGGGGCACTTGCCTTAAAACTGTCCTGGCCCGCGTTAAACTGCAATCCCTAAGCTGTTACCACTTTCGAAATCTAAGTGATCTCTGCTCAATGAAGATCACCGATCTTGACAACAGGTCAAGGTACGCCATAAAGAGGGCCACTTTAATCTAACCTAATCTAACCTAAATCTTTAAGGCAGACAGTTTGCTGATGAAGTCTTCTTTTTTGGAGAGAAAAGGTTGAGTATAGCCGCCTTTTCCTACTCATACATACAGATTCTATAAAAATCATTCGTATGCACGTTAAAGCAAGCGTCCAGTCTATAAGGTTTTTTTTTTAAAGAACTTAACACTCAAGAGGGTCTGACTACTCCTAAAATGCCGGAGCACGTGTTAAGTTTATCGGAGAATTGGATAGAGAGAGAGAGAAAGATATTTGGGCTCAGTGGTTATTTCGTTCCATAGCATCCAACATTTAATGGGGAGACTAAATTATTAGTGTAAATTGACTTGGTATTTAGGCAACCATTTACCTCACGAGATTTCAGATGCCTGAAAAAATGTCTGTCGGTCACGGCTGGTATTGAACCCCGAACCGTCCGAATGGAAGTCAATACACTACCACCCACGGTAATATTTGTTGGGAGAAATTAAACTCTAATAGTTTCAGCTCCAGCTTTTTCTTAATTTGTTTTTTCTTTTATCTAGATATTTCGAACCACTTATCCGCCTTTCATTGAATTCTAACGTTAGCTAGTGCCAATAGGCGCCTGTATCGAACAGTGTAACTAACACACATTTTCTTTCAGGATATGTTAGATACCATGGTTCCATATTAGGCGCGTTCATTGCCCTTGAAATACCCAAAAATATTTATGGAGCTGTATCCGGGGTATGGTGTACTCTGAGATCCTCTGTAAGCATTGATAATAGCAGCGTGGCCGGTTGCCTAATTGTGAGATTGCTTTAAGCTGTTAAAAATATCAAGAAGTGTCAGATGATATTCATCATACAGTACTATGGAGCGGATACAGGATATTTTCTCACACGTTTACTAAGAAAAGCCGACACAAACTCATCAGTTGCCATTTTCGTCCTTCCTGATCGTGGGCTATCCCTTATGCGTTCACTAACTTTATGGAAGTGGCTATCGCATTGGAACACTGAACTACGATATATTTTCGGCTCAGCACAAGTTTTAAAGCCCGTTGAATTTATGTAAAAGATTTTATTTGAATGAGAAATGCTTGATCTTAAACTATCACAGTACCTTGGACACCCATAGACATTTCTATTTATCACCCAAAAAAGAAAAAAACTACTGAGCCTTTTCAATCAAGCAAAAGTCTCCTCATCACTCCCCAAGTGTTCAACTGCAAGTCCTGCTAATGTTTTGATTATTATTTTTGAAATGACCGTCGTAGATCTATGTAACAAACATCAACCGGCATAGATCGTAGAATGTTGCATTTGTTTTATATTTAAGGACGGTTTCCCAAAGTTATCGAGTTGGCCTGGTTTATCACTAGCTCAGAGTTTTTGGTTCTAGATGTAGCTAGCATTTTATGTAAGTTCAGCTAATAGAAAACATTTAGTTTCCTTTTGTGCTTCTTCTTTAGACTGAACTTGAACTAGACGTAGTACTTCTAAGGACGCCATTAGCCGCTTATTACAATTCCAACCTGATTCAACTGTAGCGTTCTGCTTACTATTGTCATTCATTGGAAAATGGCTTATTGTAAAAGGTATTTTTAAATCAAGGAACAACTACTCGTATATATTGTCAACAAGTGTCGAGGACTGCGGCTTTGTATAAAGTAAATTTTGATATTAACAGTATAACTAATTGGGGAACCATTAAAATAGTAGAACTCAATGGTTCAAAAATGCAATGTTGTCTGCTGTCGTTAAAGCGAAATCCAAACACTCAGCCATTATCCATGAATGGCACTTGCATCGACGAAACCGAAGAACTTTCCATTTTCAGTTTCTGTTCCAACCTACGTTACAATAACAGCAAAAATTCCGCGAATTGTCTAGGTTTCTCAAACGATGTAAAAAAGACTTTTCCCCTCCCCCCCCCCCCCCCCCCGTGATCTGGACTCAGTTTATAAGGCCAAATTTGGAGAGCAATGCCCATATCTGGTCAGGTGCTCTTAAGACCTCTCTGCACCTGCTAGATAGGTTCAAAACCGTGCGTTAAAACTCATAGGTGACGCCAATATTGCACATTCAATTGACACACTTTATCACTGATGTCTCTTGCCTCACCTAGTTCTATCGCCATTTTCATCACCAGTGCTCCTTCTTCACCTTCAAACCGTCAACCGTAACACCCATCAGTATACCCTCAAGCCCAATTTCAACCGCATTCTGAAATATCGTGATTCTTTCATAAGCCATACTTAAGTACTTAAGTTTCTCTCTTTTATTTCCTTCCTAACTTTCTTTTGCCCGAGCTGTGTGTAAAAATTGTAAGGGCACTAAAAATCCCTTGAGTGTGCGTTTATTTAAAAAAACAAATCCACAAAATGGCAGTCCTTTACTTTATACCTTCTTAAGTTAAGCCCAGTGGAAAAAAAATCCTAAAATACACACAATCTTGTAAGAAACCTGATGAGCAGTTCCCTTCCGAAATCGGTTTAGTTAGTAATTTCCAAGAACATACAGGACAAACATACATATGTAAATGTTCATGCAATAATTATGAGTTATCATTTGACATTTACACGTTTCCGATTAAGCTTTACTTTTCTGAATTCGCCGAATCTCTTTCCCTAATTAACAGACATAGCTTGTTAGGAGAGGGCTTGTCGGCAAACCTAACACGAACCACGTCACCTTTAAACGATGGTTTACCTTGCTGGTATGTTGCAAACCAACTGACGCATTCAAGTCAATTCATCTAAGATACGATCACCACACACGAAGTCGAATTTAGTCAGTGCCATCAATAACCAAGTTTACGGTTATGATTCACATAAACTAACGAAAAAGAAAAATGTATCTCAACGTTGCGACATAAATTTGTTTTTTAACCCCAAAGGAGATGTCAATGCAATTTTAACAATCGGGGGATGTGTATGGCCTGTCATATTCGGCTTGAATGTTTGTCATAAAAGCAAGTACAGAACGAAAACCAATATTAGAGATGAGGAAGAAGAAGAAAGAGAAAAATCCGAATCCCAAGTGAATTTGTCAACCTCTTGGATGTGGTTTTCGGATTGAATATGGTTAGCTTTGGCTTGGTCTTGTCCCAGGTTCATGTTGTGTGCATGTTGCTTTGCCTTGATTCACCTTTGACTTGCGGTTGTTTCGGCCAGATTGTGGTGAAACCTCAAAAGGTAATTAATTTGCCTTCTGTCCTGCCATACGATGGCGTCCCGTGTGTGCATTTGTTTGTTGATTCGAAATCAAATTGCAGCCGTAAGTGCGGCAGTTGTTGGGCAATTTTTTTCAACATGCCCCATAGTCCATTAGATGGATTGGTTGCAGGTTTTTATGTTTTGTTTTTCATTCTTATAAGACAAGAAATTAAGAGACGGAGATAATCATCAGATACTCGTACTGCTGTTGATGATTAATGTATTTTGTGCATTTCAAGGGTAATGTCTTGTTTACCATTTCTGGGAATATGTAAAAAAAAAAAAAAAACTATCTTAGCGGCCTTTCAAAATTCTGACTACTGTTGAGTTGGTTTGACATATGTATTCGTATCTAGAAGCGAAAGCAGGCGAGTTTATGTCTCAAATGGTGGATTCAAAGACTTACTATTGGAACCAGTCGATATAAATATTTTTTCCTAGACCCTTGCGACGTTAAAGTCTATATTTTCAATGAAACTCTGTCAATACTATCTGAACCGAATATCGCGCGGAAAATCGTGTGCATTAGGCAAGGTGGTTGGTTTCCTTTATGAGCTAGCCCAAAGTTACTTGCACAGTCTGCATATATTATTTTGTGCTATTCCCTGCGCTAGTGTTACGTGCCTATACTGAAGCGACAGGAATATGCCCCAAATTATGTTACCTTTACGGAAAATCTATTCTAATCTGTTTCAGTTCTCTGTGTGATCTGATGTATTCTTCTTTTCTGGTAACGCACACTCTGGATTATGATTGCGTGCTATATTTCTCTGTCGTTGAGAATGATATATCTTGTATGTCAGTGGCTACCACAAACTGAACTTTGAATGATCTGTGCAAGTTCTGGAATCAGATGTACACATAATCTGGATAGTCTTCGACTTTACCTTTTTTCTCATTACTAAGTGCATGCAATCCTGAGTTCGCGTAATGGTTTCTGCAGATGTTGTCTTGTATTTAGTTGACCACCGACCTGCTTGTTTTCTGTAGTGCTTTACCAGCGGAGTTAACTAGTCTCATTTGCATCAAAACCCTGATCATGACGGAAATACGGCGTGTTTAAAGTCCAATGAATATTCATACCTTTTTGGGAGCATTTCTGTTCGCGTTCCTTGCACTTTTTTCTATAATGTGTAATTATGGCTCTACAGAAAAGGGAGATGGGAGGTTCGGCTCATCTGCTTCTCTTGCTGGTGACCGGAGTAGAAATTTCTATTCTGACTCCGTCCTAAGTTGGAAATTAACCGCTCTTTCGGTGTGCGGGGATTCTAATCTTAAATGACTTGTGGATACAAGCACTGTCTTCCAAAACTTCTAGCTGTTCTTAGAGCGACAGAGCTAATGCGGATCGATATCTGGTAAGGATATCGCCATCAACATCGATAGTCAGCCCAGCCTGAATCAACTTACAGCAATTATAATAGAGTCAGGAGCTGTCACAGACTGATCAAAGCATTATACAATCACAACCGGGTGGTATCAGGACACTGTGATTTAGTAGGAAATGTGTCTGCTAATGAGCCTGCAAAAACCATGAAGGTGCAAAGCAGCGGGGATCTAGATATGAAGATTTCCTCTCCATTGTTGACTTTACCAAGCCGAACCCACTCCAACGAGTAAATAGAGCATACACGTTCAGACCTTCCACATCGGTGTTATTAGGTGACGAATTGAGTGTCCTACAAGAGTTTCGGTTCAGTCGGCTTTTACCTAACGAAGCACTGGGCAATATTCGATTGCGATCCTGCATACTCGTGGCATATTCGCCGTCGAGTCGACAGCGATCTATTTATTTACTTACTTAATAAACTCTTGACGCGTGAAGAGCCTCTGCCGGGGGCACGTGATCAGGCTCTTTTTAGTTTAGTTGTCCAGACCAAGCGCTCTGGTGTCTGCTAGAGATTGATCCTTAAAACGACGGTTCGGTCTTCCTTGTGAAATTGGTGTATGGGATTCGAAAATTCTCTTTCCTGCATCAGGATCAATTTCATTATTGTCCATCCGCTCGATGTGGCCGAGACGGTGTAGTTGACATGTTTTGGCTTTCTGGGTTACATCCACATATTGATGGAGCCTAGAGTGTTCGTTGTTGTATCTTCTCCTCCATTCGCCCTCCTTGTATGCTGGACGAAATATTTGGGGAAAAATTTTCCTTTCAAAATTGTTCAATGTCTGCTCTATTCTGCTTATAGTCCAGCACTCGGCTTCATATACCAGGATCAACGTTTTACAGAGCATGCATTTCGCCTTCTATGTTAGACGTTTTCAGCCCATTTGTTTCGTGTTTGGTGTCGTTCGAGTAGTCAATGTTTACTGTGAGGTAGGCAAACTCCCAAACTCAACAGTGATGTTTTGTGCAAGGCGGTGGACAGATGTTTATTTGTTTGTTGGCAACATGTGCTAGGTTTTGTCCTGATCTCGTTTCGCTTGTTCTTCAATTGTCATTTTTATCGACCGATGTTGAGAATTGTCGTGTGCCTGTCCTAAAAGCAGATTTGTAGACGATAGTGCCTTTTGTGTTAACACCTGTCATGGGCACTATCTATTGCAATACTAGATTGAAGAAATCACATGTCAGCTCATCTCCTTGCCGAAATCCGTTACACATTTCTAAGCGTTTGGAGCAATTGTTTCCAAATCACACATTTCACGTCGTATTTTCCAGTGTCATGCGGCGAAGTTGTGTCGGTAAATGTCGATGAATACTATCATATGCGGCATCGAAGTCGATGAAGAGAAAATTTGTGTGAAAATTTGGTCGATAGTCATTCTGAAGAGGCGGAACCGGTACATACCGATTGGATAGGATCTTTAATGCCACATTAAGAAGGGATATGCTTAGATAGATCTTAGAAAACTATAGATCACCCTTCTTGAAGATGAGGCATAAAGAGCATTGGGTATGCTTTCATCCATCGACGCCTGGTTAATGATGATCAATACATTATTTATATATTTTTAAAAAGCTTCGCTGGTAATCGAACACAGCGGTCTTATTATTCTTCATCGTACTGATAGTTGAGTCAACCATTTCTATACTGGGATAGAGGATGATGCCCATTAAGTAGCTGCTGTAAGTGTTGCTTAAAAACGTTCCCTGCACTTCAGTGAGCGGTGTGTATAGTTGACGATACTAATATTCCTTGACCTTCTTGTGGATCCTTGGTCTCTGTAATAACTGTCCGAGTGAGTTTTGTGAGAAGTGGTTATCCAGAATTATTTTTCGGGTGTCGATCCAAACATCCTTTCGTTTTCGACTATTGTGTAAAATCGCTTAGTGTGGTGCGATATAATTGTACTGATACTTCTCGTATTTTCTCTGAAGGAGCTCGTATAACTACTTTGTCGACAAATTATCTTTTATATCTTTGATGGGTCAGACGAATATTGTCCTGGAATTCAATGTTTCTGTAGTGAGAAAAGGTAAAAATAGCCTTTAATGTATCTAAGATGAGACCCAACATCTTTTCTCATTTCCTGGTTTTTCCTAGTTAACTCCTTTGAGCTCCTTCAGATCCTTTTGAATCGTTAACGTATGTATATCTCTACGTAAGTATGTCTTCTTCTGCATTGAGCTGCTATTGTCGACATTCTGAAATTCTTGCCCTTATCGATGAATTTAGATCAACCTGGATGTGCTGAAGTCTATTCAGCTAATACGGACCACAAAGTTGTTTGTTTTCTTAATCATTGAGATGGATGCCTTGCATTTCACTTAACCTTGATAAAATCGCTTATAAAAAACTTCGAATAAACCAAAATCCAAGCAAAACTAGAACCTTAAATCACAATCGGCCGATATCCAACTAACACCGTTTCTTACCTACAATAAAAACTAACCTCAAAGATAATTTTTTAATTCAAAACTCGTCTTTACAATGATCTAATCTACAGAAAACATCGGCACTTTGCGGCTTTCAAAATCGAAATATGTATTGTAGGTGACCCATTCAGTTCGAATAAACATCGTTCGTCTCATACTGCGATCACTTACGCATGCGCATAAGTGGTCCCGAACGGTAGTTTGAATTAGTGACGTTGCAACATTATTATTACGATCTCCATTTGTGTATAGGCAAAGATGTGATCTAAAATTTCTAGATTAAAACTCATTCGTCATTCACACTCAAACTACGCACATGAGTTGCGCTGACAGTGATTTCGATTTGGAGTACCCAGTGTTCATTGAGAAACTTTTCTGAAGCGCATTACAGCCGAGAAGTGCTCCTTTACTGTCTGCGTTTTCATTGTGATTTTGAACAAACACACAAATTCGTGAACTTTGTTCGTTTAAAGTTTTTTAAATTTTTGATGGTTTATTTGCGGTTTATTGATGTTTTAGGTCTAAATACGAAACCAACAAAATCAGCAAGAAATCCACCCTGTCAGACTGTTAGACTTGTGTGTGAACAAAAATTAACATTCAAGGAGACAAGGGTTTGACACTTTATTCACTGAACTGGTCAGCTGCTGCGTCAGTACTGACGGTTTTTGCTAATGCCATTGGAATTTGACGCCTTTGGACAATAAAAATCTGCAGTCGCAGTTGCTACTGTTGTTGTTTTCTTATTTATTCTTTTTATTATTATTTGTTTTGACACAATATCAATTGTATCTTTTCGAAGTTTGCGATATTTTGCAAAGTTTTTGTTTCTTTTTTTAATATCTTTCGTCTAAATTTAGCTACTGATTCAATCGGTTTTATTTACTCAACAGATTATGTATAATTAGCTGACGGCCGTAATGGGCAATTCACGTTTTAGTCCATAAATTTAGCAGAGGATAATTTGCATGAATCGCATAAATATTGTAAACTGTGCTAAGCACGTAATTGTAGATACTGGTACCTTCTATGTATTTATGATCTTAAGTAGCTTGGGAACACCATGGAAAATTGCAAGTTCTAAGGGTTTTGACGTGCAAATTACTTACAATTAAGAGGAGTAGTCGTATTCGTATCTAATCATAATGCTAATTGTCGATGTCTGATTTAGTTGAAATGTTTTTATAAAATACTTTATATATTCAGTGAAGCAAAAAAGTGAGAAATACTTCATTTTTATGTCATAAACATAAAACCGTCCTTTTTTGAATTTTTTGTGAGAATTTGAAAGATACAGCAGACATTTTTAGCGGAAATTGGATGAAATGAGTAATACTTTGGATGTAGTCCTGGTGTTTTGGGTAAAATTTGGTCAGGTCATTAGGCTATTTGGGCATTCAAGTATCTCATTCTATTTAATACCTAGCTCTGTGCTATGAACAAAAACAACTACTTCCTCAGCAGTTTTCTGTATTCAAATTCTCATGCAGCTAGGCCATAGTGCTGCTACCTGCCTCCAGTAACTGCTGCTGCTGTTTGATATCGTCGAAAGCACTGACTGACCACAGAACGGTTTTTGCAATAATAATGACAAATACGACTTTAGTCACATGACTCCCTCGGCTTTTTTTGACGACCATTCTGCCAGTCAAATTATTAGCTACCCTTTCGAATATTTGGGGGCTCTCTCTTCCCAATAACGCGCTGAATATTGTCTCACAAGGCCAAAATAGTTTGCATCATTGGTGTATGTACAAAGAATTTACTTTACTACAAGAAGTAATCCAGTGTCCTCAAATCAAACGATCTCTGTACGTAGCAATCCAGTGGTACTTTTCGCGACATAATGTTGTCGTTGAATCGAATCCTAAGTCGATGTTTTCAAGGGCCTTATTGGACGTCGTGCTATCCTGCTGAAATCACATATTGTTCGGATCAATGTACATATTTTTGGAGAAATAGTGAGTGATCGATGCCTGTTGACTGTAAATCAAGCTCCGGCCTCACTTGATAGACCTAAGAACAATGATGACACCAGCTTGAAAACAACACCGAACATTGCGATTAGTTAGAATTAGAACATTGCAGCTCAGAGGACGCTTCAGAATTTGTCTCAGTCTAGACACGGCAGTTTAGCGTATTCGCAAACCCATTGAGCCAGAATAAAGCTTCGTCACCAAACATAATTTTTCGATAAAAGAACACATAGGTCTGATATCCACAAAATAAATGCTGGAGTGCCCCAGGGCTCTGTTATATCTCCGACACTTATTTTAATTTTTATTAATGATCTCTTGTCTGCTACTTCTAATTCAGTATATTCCTTTGCTGACGACAGTACCCTCTGCTTTTCATATTCGTTCCCGGACTCACGTCCATTACAACACAATGCTGTTTGCTGTCGTTAAAGCGAAATCCAAACATCCAGCCATTATCCATGAATGGTACTTGTATCGTTGAAACCGAAAAACTTTCCATTCTCACTATGTGTGTCAATGACAACGTACGTCGGAAAGCCCACATATTTGATGTCGCCAAAAATGCTGCGAAATGTCAAGGTATCTTTAAGAAATACTTCTACACTTCTAATTTGACCTCAATATATAAGGCATTCATCCGCCCAAAATTGGAGTACAATGTCAAGTGCTCTTAAAAACTCCCTGCACCTGCTAGATAGGATTCAAAATCAGACTCATAAGACTCATACGTTCAGACGCTGTGTGCAAACATTTTAAGGGTACCTTAATTTAAAGAAAAAAAAAATGGTACTCCAGGATTAGTTCTGCGATCCTTCTGTTATACTTGTATAAACGTTCAAGGAAGGTTTTTACCCTACTCGGTGTGACTGGTCCTCACTACAGCCGGTCGCCTGCAAAGAAAATGAGTAAGAGATTCTTTATCTTAACAGCTGCGACAAAATGTGTTATAGGGTATACCTAGTTAGATGCACCATCCCCTTGAGACCAGTGGCGTGTGATCGTGTATATAACGCTGGCTATATCTTGGGCCACATTTTTGTTGATATTACGCAGTCTCTTAGTCTTTAGCAGGCTCGGTTGGCCGGCATGAGGAAGTTGCCTTCGACTACTCCTAGCAGAATGTTGACTGTTTCTGTTAGTGAGTCGCTAAGGGTTTAATTCCGCATGGACAGTTCATCCGTCGTTTTGTTACCTTTAATGTTACTTGTCCTGGAACCCAGACGATAGTAATGCTTGATTAGGAGCCACGGAGATTGAATGAAGATTGACATTTTCCGACTTGTTATTAGAGCTTAACAGCTGGATTAATAGCTTCAATTCCAGCTTGGCTATTGGAGCACATAGCGGTGTATATATATAATATATTGATATATGGATATATGATATATGGTCTGCGTTAGCGAGTTTTTCAGTAAAAGGCAAGCCTCTATGATCGAGAAAAGCTCTGCTCAGAAAGACATCTGCACTCCCAGTGTCGCTGAAGAAATGCCTGCACTGACATCGCATTTTTAAGCCATTTGTGAAGATTGTTGACTCGTAGTTACTGTTCGCTTTTTTCATTTTTCTCTCGTTGGACAGATATTTTTTGATTAAAGTGTAGAAAGGGTGTTATGTCGTCAGTGGTAGTGTCTCTAAGATCTTACTGTGCCCATAGGAGTAACTGGTCAAGCAGTTGGATTCTCTAAGTCAGGCTGCACTACACTTTGCAGTATGTTTTATCAACAGGTCGATAGTTAGCAAGTGTGGGGGAGAGCTTAAGGCGCCACCATCATTGCGGCGCGAGTTATGTTATATTTCTTACTTAGGGCTGGTCACGAAGCGATGGCACCGTAGATGAGAATCGGAAATATTACAGCTGAGTACATCCATACGGCCTTTCTTGGTTAAGGGCCTAATCTTTTACCGAAGGTTTTATTGCAGACATAAGAAGCTATGCATGCACTATCCGCACACGTCTCGTAACGTGTTGATATTTGGATATAGTGGAAATATCTAGAGGTTTTCAGAACGAGTTCCAGTGTCTTATGTACAAAATATGCAAGCCAGTTGGGCCTGAGTTTAATAATAGACGGTTTTGAAGATAATTTCCAACCAAGTAGCTACTGAGTCTAGCAATTTCTAATTTTTTTTATATCAGAACTGATTGCAGTGGATGCTACCTTCTCTTTCTTATGTCAGATAGCGCAGTTGAAGGAAGATTTTTTAATGAATTAATCTATGCTAAATACATTAATTCTTATGGAAGGTAATTAAGGAAATAGCCACCTACAGTTTTGGCTATTTAAAGTTGAAAGCGTCGATGCTCCTTCTTACTGATATCCTACGTAGACGTATAATAGAAATTCACGACTATGTTAGCACCTCCATGAATTCAGTCGAAGACACTCATGCTTGGGATAATGAATTATTGTCACCCTCCTAAACTTAGGTTTAAAGACTATCTCTCAACAAAATTTAAAATTGTAGCTCAAATAAGTTTGTATGTTCTTTTTATTTTTTATTTTTTGTAAATTATAACAAAAGCCTAACTTGCCTTCAAGGATTCTTACATTGATGAACGTATTGCTAAGGACCTGCCGCCAATATTGACTTTAAAACATTCGTCTAGACACACATCTTTTTCAGAAACAACAAACAATTAAAATTAAACAAATATTATACCATGAACATAAACTGTATAAATTTAATTTAAAAAAAAAATTATATATATATAAATAATTTGTGGGAAAAAGTGAAAAAAAATGTTTCCAATGGAATTATCGGAAAGATTTCATAATGAGTACATCGAATTTTTGTCCTGGAAATCCCAGTAGTGATAATTCAATTCAAATCAAATCTGACAACGTCCATGAGAGTGACATTGGTGATTGTGATTCTCAAAAATTGCTAACATCACATTCAAGTGCTGATGATTTATTTGATGAAGTAAATGTGTGTCAAGAGCAACAGCAACAACAACAGCAGCAGCAATCCGGTGAAGGCTATTACTCAGATTCAGAATTTGTGCCAAACATTCCTTATTATCCTGAGAGTGATATTGGTGATGCCATTGGTACCATTGACGACGACGACGACGAAAACGAAAACGACGAAAACGACGACGACGATATAGACGAGGATTATTTGAATCGTCCAATTAAGGAGGAGCACAATATGACAGCAGCTACTGAGTCACGTCTATTAGATCCATCTGCATATGGACATCCGCATCCGCATCCACATTTACTTTTACATTCACATTCACATCCGCATTCGCATCCACATCCACTTCAATCTGGAACACCTTTGAATGCGTATAATTATCCAACGGAAATGTCATTTCGACCGCCGTCTTTATCAATGTTACAATACACGTATAATTATTCAACAGCAGGAAGACCAGTTATGGGACCACCGACGGCAGCGTACCAAAGTGGTGCCGGTGCTCGTTCGGGTTACCCACCGAATTTCTGGTATAACAACAATGCCAGTAGATTTTACTCACAGCCTCCATCAGCTTCACTGTCACATCTAAATGGTCGGCATATGGGGCATTATCCGCCTCCACCACCGGGACATTATGGCGGACACCCACATCATTCAATGCACCCGCATCATATGCATCAGGGAGCTGTTTTCGGTGGACATCATGAACAAATGGTGGATATGTTACATCTATCTAACAGGTAGGTTTAGTGGTAGTATTTTTCTGGTCTGGAACTGGATTGATTTTCTGTTTTTGTTTCATATTCGTTATATGAGGTTTGTTACGACAGCTCATGATAGTATGTCCTCATGTTGTCACTTTTGATTAGGTTTCATGGGGAAAATCCCGGATTTACCAGGAAATTTCTTACTTAAGAGGAAAATAATAATTGTATTTGAAATTCAATACGAAAAGCAATTTCGTTCGCCTCCTGAAACTCGGGGGTTGTTGAATCGATTTGGAGTGAAGTTTTTCTATATTTAGCTTTCCGACGTCGGATGATCATAGTCTAATAAATTTTTGTGAACAGTACAATTTTAAGGAGATTTTCATACCGAGGAAATATATGTATTATTTCGGTGAGTTCTATAACTAACGTCTTTTGTTGTAACTTGACTTTTGGTCTCCAGCCTGATGCCGGTATTTCTAAAATTTCCCACCTCCTTTAGTCTTCATTTTCGTCTTGGAATTTCGTCCTTTTATTTTTTGTAAAGCTCTAGAGATAGTTGGCTTTAAGGGAAATGAATTGTTTAAGTGGTGACCACTATATAGAAACTGCCTTGTCTGCTAGGATGGTGAGCAGTTTGTCACGAATAGATGAGTTTGTAGTGAAAAGTATGCCAAGGCCAGACGTCATCATAGGTGCAGCCCAACCACAATAGTGGTTAAACATTGCCCTAACTTTTTAGATTGCTTGGTTGTATGTACGTTGTGTTATTCTCAGTGGTTTCTGTTTCTGCTGTGTGTGCTCGTTTCTTATGTCTGTTAAGGATCTCTTTCTTGTTGTGATCCTCATGGTCAGACATCTGACTTTTTGAATATTTCCTGACATTCATACGATATGGAAGGCGAAGTATACCCTTTTATGATGTAGAGATCATGTATTCTGGTCTGAAGGCGCTGCAGTCCGTGGTGGATCCTGCCTCAGCTAATATGTCTCTCCAGCTAAGGCGATCTTTTGGCTGGTCCCCCAGTTGCGCACACAAAGTTGGCTAATATCCTCTTCCACTTGTGTGCACGACCTGATATGAGGTCGTCCTCTAACATCATGTCTCCCGTAGTGAAAACTTTTTCCAGGCCAGGGCGCTGATCTCCATGCGTTCACGATGACCTTGCCATCAAAGCCGTCCGCTGTTGAAACGTCTTTTTTCATTTTCCATTGATGCGAACGCGACTGAAAATTACCCGAAGAACTCTCCTCTCGAAACGCCTAAGAGCATTTTCATCCGCTTTCATCAGTCTTCAAGCTTCTGCCTCCTTAAGTGGGACTAGAATGATCAGTGTCTTCGGTCATCTTAGTTGCTTGAGAGAAGGCTTAACATCTAAATTGCCTTTTAAGCCCAAAAGAGCAAAGATTAGCCAGAGTGATTGTTTGCATGATTTCCGTGCGATGGAGACTAGTTAGATAAAATTCGTTAATACCTCAAAGTTGTAGCTGCCAATCGTGAAGTTTGTCTTAGGCGTCAATGTCTTGTGTCCCTTTATTTTGCCAGCATTATGATACTTTGTTTTTTATTCATTGATTGCTAAATTTATCTTAGCTGATTCTACTTCAATAGTCGCAAACACTCCACTGGGAGCTCGCTCTGTGCTTCACATTCTGTCAATGTCGTCTGCGTGTATAAGTTACTGAGCAGACTTATAGAACCTGATGCTTCTGGAGTTGGCTTGGGAGTTTCGCACAATTTTTTCATAACTCGTCTCTATAGATGCTGTCGTATGCGGTGTATATTGATTTGCAACTCTTGGGCTTTTTCCAAGATCTGCCGTAGTGCGAAAATTGTATCTATGTAGAACTTTTGGTAATTAATTTTTACTACACGGACAAATCGTGTCAAAGTCCCTCTCTAATTTTAACTCTTTTTTGGACGGCTATTCTCTTACAACCTAATTAGCTTGTCCAATTAGTATGTTCACTTCGCAGTCTTACTTTTGTGTTTGTTTGTTAATTATAATGTTAATTATAATTTCTCTGTGTATGTCCATATCTTATATACAGGCCAGTTATTTTGGCACTTAATGTGACAGAAGTAGGAGACCGCGAACTAGTTCCTGCTCCAAGTTAAAATTTTACTTCGTATGCTGTTGCTAGGATGATAATTTTAATTTTGGTAGTGCTTTTACATACATAGTATCTTCCCCGTCATCGTTCATGAAGGGAATATCATATGTTCATTAGGAACAGAATCGACCAAGTGGTACATCCTTGTCATACACCGTTATGTACATATCCTAAAAGTTCTTCTCTATACTTCTGTTTCCTTTGCTAATAGAGATTGTCTATCAGCACCATTTTGCCAAAATCAATGAACAGCACTGGAATAGCGAATGATACTCGTATTAGACATGCAATGTTCTTTCCAATGATGATTCGCAAATAGCTGAAGCCTACTTAGAGAAATCCATATTCCTAGATTTTAGTTTTCGTTGGGTGTCCCTTTAAGGTTTGCATTTAATCCTTTGAAAGTGATTTTGGGGAGTATTTTGCGAATTTACGAATTTCTGTCCACTTTTCCCACTCCATTTGACTATTTTACGAGTATGTTACCAGTATTTCTGTTGCTTCCGTCTTAGAAAAGAGATACCCTTCCAAAGTATCTGCTGAATTTTGTGTCGAACTGTGACAACTTGTCATTACTAAAATAATGCACATATTTATCTTCTATTTTGGTCAGCAAGTTACAATTTTAATTGTGGATGGGATGATGAAGGAAGGGAGGATGAATCTCAATTTTTTAAGGGATGATTTGGTACAGTGCTGTTTCTGGTTTTCTCGAAAAGTTTTCTAAATTGATATGAACGCTTTCGCAGAGGTAATAGATAACAATACGTATGATGAACGTCTCTTTAGAAGAATGGGATATATGATATCTACACCAGCGGACTCGTGTATGCTGGAGTCTTTAAGTAAAATGAGTTTACACGGGTGTGAAAGTGAATTACTCTCGTTAAAGATTCGAGCCAGGCTGAATGAAAAAATCTGAAAGGGATTGAGCTGCGAATCATTTTCACTACGTACAGCTGAAATATTATTGTCATTAAATAGGCGTTTAGATGGAGGATGATGCTGAAGTCCTACTTATTGACAAGCGACTAATCATTTCTACTTCCTGTAGGACACTCTCCTGCCTAAGCTTCAGATATTTAATTCGTTTGCATTAGTACTCTTCAACCGAACAAAAAAGAAGAACGTATCTCATTCCAAAAAATGTTAGCTTTTCGTACTCTGATACAAAATTTGACTTACTAATTCAAACATAAGAAAAGTATTATTATTAGATCGCTGGTGTAAGCAAACCAGCTTAACCATAGTCCACAGTATTAAAACATAATGAACCTAACTCAACTTAAATGATGCGTGCTATGTATAAATAGAGCAGTGCTCTAAGCTTCTAAGAAGAAATTCCTTGATCTTAGTTCCTATTGTTCCCTATAAGTATAAGCTACCACTAAAACAAATTTAGCCATGTTTGTCAATATTAGAGGGTCAAATACGCAGCCCTGAGGAGGGCCGCCTATTAGGTTGTTTTTGTTCCTCTTTTGCTAGCCATTGAAATGTGTAACGCGTATAATTACATCTAATACTACATATGTTGTTTTTCCCACGTATCGGAATATCTGCTGCGCCGCTAGTAGACTTGGTTAAATTTGCGGACCTTGGGATCATTCTATAGATAATTATATTTTGAATCACCTTCGCACTGATGCAAAGAGTTTGCAGATGTTTTTACATTTGAGTGATCTAATTACAATTCTTTTGGCCTCTTCTTCGAATCTCGGCAGCAACTTGAGTATTTCTATTCATTGAACATGACAAAACTATCTGATTTGCTCAATATGAAGTTTTTTCACTTCCGTGGAGACTTCCGCGTACTTCTTATTAGATCACATTTCGTTGAACACGCTATCATTTGAAACATTTTCAACATTTTTTCGCTCTCATCTTTCCTTTGTATCATATATCGTATTGCTATAATATATCGTCCAGCATAGCGGTGCGTAGGTTATAAGCTGCACGAACGAGTCTCATGTATAACAAACCTTTTAGTTTAAGTGGTGTTTTCCTGTCGCAAAATACTACGGAGCTTTCGACCCAATTAAGTCACACAGCGCGACATTTTTATCGCAATTTCCTTGATGGACAGAACCTAAGTATCTATCAGTATGTGTCAATATCCTTTTTGAATGAAACAAGCTTTCAACGGCTCTCCATACGTAGTTCTCTCTAGTTTGTCGAAGTTCTCAAAAAATTCGTTTGCTGATCGTTGAAGCCGAAACTCTATTTACCGCATCATTTCATCGGGTTTCGAAATAGAACATAGCCACTGGGTGGTAAATCCGGAGAATAAAGTGAATGAAGAGCCGATTCGCAGCCCAGTGTACATCTGTGCTTTGTCTTTGATAAAAGAGCACTTTATTCTTGGCCAATTTTTTTCGTTTTTCTTTCCAATCGTCGTGGAAACGGTCCCAAAAGTTGACATAATATTAACCGTGGATTATTTTTTTTCCTTTTGAAGTTAATCGATCTGAATTATGCCGCGTGCGGCCTATCTTTGCCCTCCTCAACGTCGATTCTTGATTATTGCTCTCAGTTATGAAATGTCGCAAAAACTCATCCGCGCCAAAAATTCACGCGAATGTAATTAAACGTGGCGTTGAATAAAAGCGTTAATAAAAACTAAATAAGAAAACTATATAGGCTATGAGTTCGCCTTAGGTATGAACGTAGGCTGTCAATATACTTATCCCAAATTGAGCGACTATTGATCAACATCCCCCGATACTTGTAATTTTCAACGATCTCTATTGGTTGGTTGGATAACAAACTTAAACATGCGGCATTTTGGAGAAATTCATTTTTGCTTTAGATGCATCGATAACTAGTCCATTATCATGACACCAATGAACCGCTTTTGTCAAACCACTCTGCATCAACAAAGTAGCCGTATTCAAACACCTACTCGTATGTCGAATGACTATTGCTGCAT
The DNA here is from genome assembly GCA_949129095.1 of Volucella bombylans. Taxonomy (NCBI): domain Eukaryota; kingdom Metazoa; phylum Arthropoda; class Insecta; order Diptera; family Syrphidae; genus Volucella; species Volucella bombylans. The sequence continues at coordinate 88,095,685 of OX422143.1, forward strand.
AGGAAAAAGGAATGTTATTTTTGAAAACACGTAAGAGCTCGTTTGTATAGAGAATGAATTACAATGGTCCCAATTTCGATCCCTGTGGAACTCCTTGTTAGATTGTCTTTCTATAATTACGTAGGCAGTTACTTAGTGCGAATTCCAATTCCAATTTTTTCTAAGGCTATTAAAAGTTTTTTTCATGATTTTATGTTTTACTAAATTCCATAAAGAAAACAGGAATATGGTGACTGTCGCTAAGCTTTCATAAACAATTTTGGGGAATTCACTCAAAAGCATTCCTGTGCTTTTATTTTTGTTGAACTCCGTATTGCATTTCGTAAATAAACGAGTTTTTTTTTTTGATGAAATTAATTAAACCTACTACTTACAAAATAGTAGTGAAAATAGTAGGCAAAAGACCATATGCATATCGTTATTCTTAAACTAAGAATCGCGCCATATGTCGATCTGCTTCCCACAAAGCCGCATTGACTGCCATGGAGTCTAAAAATATAGCGTTATCGACTGTCTAGAATTCTCTCATATATTTCCGTAAGATGCAACATTAGTTTCACTGATCAGTAGTTGTTACAATTTCTCGTGTCGCTTTTGCCTTTATACAGTGGAACAAGGAAACTCTCTTACGAGAGCCATTTCAGTTTAAGTTACCAGACTGAGATGCCTCGCTTCGGTATGTCATATGGCCGGATTTCATGCCTTGGATAATTTTTCATCGTCGCTAACTCGGCTTCTAAAAAATCTGCCGTTTCCTCGTCATGCATGACAGCAGAGGGAATGGTACAGCATTGAGTAACGCGTTGAACAACTGTTTTGGTTTATTGCAAATTTCATTGTACCCCATAGGCAGGTGTCCCTTCTTGTCTGAAATATATTTTGGCGATTGAATCTATTAGCTCGTGGGTTTCATCTAGTTCCCGATATAATATATGTCTCTATCTGCTGCATTATTCGCCCGTTTTTTCCTCAAGACGCCCTCTATCGGCATCGCTATTTCCGCTGTACTTAGTCTACACTTGCCTTTTGTTCCTTAACACCACTTTCGCCTTATCGTTCCTTATTTGTGCAGAAGATACCCTTTGCAAGGTCATGTCTAAACCGCAACTTCCCCTCAATATAGTGTCCTTATCTTTGTGTGCTTCTTTAATCCTTTTCTCAAATGTCAATTTATTTAATAGACTGACACTAAAACAATATTCTAAAGTCCTTTTTATGAAATTCGGAGAAATTCTCATCTAACCGCAGGAGTACTCCTTTCTCGAACAACCGGATACCATCCCTAGGGGTTTCTGGATTCCGTTTTGTTTTTTATTTTCTCTTTCTGCTTCCTTTATCCTCAAGTTTTTCTTTGTTTCCCATCAAAAGTTTCCAAACCCCTGCAGGTATTTTGTTTCCCTTCTTTTCTAGACAGTTTTTTTGTCAGATTTTCTTGTCGGAATCAACGGTTTTTGATTTTTATTTTTCATTCCTTTGGCGATTTGGTCCATTTTTTGTGCTCATTTCCCTTCGGGTTTTCTACTTTAAAAGGCTTCGCACAAAGCGACATCATTTATTTTTAAACACATGATGTAGACATGATTATTTAAATAGAAAAATAAGCAGGAAAACAAGAAAAACAAATAAAAAACCAACAACAAGGCCGGAGCAGAAATAAACGGATAAGAGGAATGATAAGTGAAAATGACAAGAACAGACGACAACAGGTGTTAGAAGCGACTTTGCGTAGTATTGTCGTGTTTGCCTTCTATTACTTTTACTGCTTTATTGTTGTTGTACTTATACGAGAGTTATTAATATTTCCTTTTTTTATTTTGTTCTTGCTTTTTAAATTTATTTCTGACCACTGGGACGTGTTTTTTGACAAATGACACTAAACTTATTGAAAGCTTCATTTTGTTGTCATTCTTTTTGTTGGCTGTTGGAGGTGTCTTTGCAGAGTCAGGGAAGATGGAAATGACACTTGGAAGAAGTGGTCAAAACTGAAGTGTCGGCGGTAAATTATTGCGATCAGTATCGGGTGAAGTCAGAGAATCGGTGTTTGCTATTTTAAGTGTTACTCGTCATAGATTTGGTGGCTTGGCGGAGGAGCATTTAATGTATGTATGTTGCGATTTATTAGAAATAAGCCGTTTAATTGGTTTCGAATATTGTTTTGGATTTATGAGCCAAAATACATTAAAGTATCGAGTTCAGAAGAGAAGGGCAATTGTCTTAATGAAACTTAGATGAGGTAGACGCGTGTCTGATTGTTTTAGGATTTTGGTTTTGTGGTGAAAATACACTTGTGTTATTATTAGTGATTAGTGAATCTTTCCAAATGCCCACATTTGCTATTGGATCAATTTCTTTGTAGAACTCAAAGCCCAGAATCGAAGAAAAAATATAATTTTACTCTTATTTGGCATGGCTTGATGTGGTTGAAATTCTTTACTGATCATCCATCATGCAGCAGTGTTCGCCTCTGTAGACAAACAGATACTTCATATAAGATTTAACCTATGGTCGTTGAAGTTGGTTCGGAGTGAACCTGGCCCTCAACCAATAATCCTCTCTAATTTGTATTGACTGTGTCCCTTATTTCTACCTAATTGCCTTCAATGGCCAACGTAAAAGCAATTGTAAAGTGTAACTTAATGCTTGATTTCGGTTGTGTGATTGGCAGGATAACTTGCTATCTCAAAGCTGCCTCTGTCTATCGTGACATTCTGTGCGATTCGTCAATGCTTTATGTCACTTCCTGTTGACAGCATGTAGGTACATGGTTTTGCCCTCACTCACAGCTTAACACATTTTTGTCGCTTTTGTGTCAATACTTTCAAACGCACCAGAGACAGCTCTTTGCTTAAGATTTTGAAGAAGTTATAGGTGGCGCATCGCCTGTCAAAATCTTTTTATGGGATTAAAGCCCTTGATACGGTTGATCAAGCAGGCTTATCGGAAGTTTTTTTCATTGTCATTCATAATTAGCCATAACATATAATATATAATAATTCGTTATAGATACTGGTCTACGCGGCCTTGAAATCGACAAAGAGGGGGCGAGTGTGAATATTTACCCGAATGTGGACTTATAAAGGCCAAACAGATCGTTGACAGGATTGCAAGGTTTAAGAATTCCTTTTCCAATATCCCACAAATTGTGACATGTACGAGTACATAGGTGTTACAAATCTTACGTACATACTGGCACTACAGTCTGGAGTGGACCTAAGCCTCAACCTACAAACGTCTCTAACCAGCTCGGTTTTTATTTATAATAGCTGCCCTCAGTTTCGCACGACAAGTTGGCTGAGGTCCCCTTCCACTTGCGTGCGCCACCAGAGTCGCGTTCTTACTCTACTCTACAACTTTGTCGTTGGACCTTCACTCTTCTGGCTAAGTCCATCTCAACACTCGCGAAAGCACCACTAACATCACGCTACTTTCCTCCGATTATGTCAATATCATCGGCGTATGAGAGTAATTGAACGGACTTTTGAAAGATTGTACCGCTTGTGGCATGACAGCGCATCGCCTTGTCTAAATCCTTATTTGGCATCAAAGGTCTCGGTGAATTCTTTACCGACCTTGATGGAGCAGCGTACATTCTCCATCGCCATCTTGTACACACGGACGAGTTTGCCAGCCATGTCAGTACTAGACATAGCTCTGTATACCTCGTCCCTATAGATGCTGTCATACGAGGCCTTAAAATCGAGGAATAAGTAGGTGTTGTGTATCGATTTGGAGCACATGAGTTTTTTCCAAGATCTACCATAGTGTGAATGTTAGTAAAGGTACTATGATACCTATACAAATAAAGCTAGTTAACATTTTTGTTTGTTCAAGAATATTAGAAGTTCTGCCTCATCCTCCATCCCATCACACTTATGTCCCTTCTTTCCAAGGTCATGGACACGCTGATAAACCGCCAGCTCATGAAATATCATCATCCTCCATCTAATGTCATTAACCTGATCTAGTTCTATCTCTAATTTTTACCAAGTTGTAGAAATCGCTTATGGAATGGCCTGTCTAATCCTTTAGCCACTATAACTTGTAAACATTCAAAACCAACGTGCATCGGTACTTTTCTTTTACTTTCCGTGCGCTCTTGAGCGCACGCTAGTTATGCAAAAGGAGTTTTTTTTCATTGAAAATGGTCCGCTGGTTATTAACAAATTTTTGGTAAGTACCCTGGTCTGTTTGTTTGCTTCTTGGTAATTTCGGAGGTATTCTATTATGATTTGGAAGTAACCATTGTCCTTAGCTCACTAAGATCTTCATGTCTCGATCTGAAAACTTAATAGTGCCACCAAAGGTCTCTAGAGATTGATCTCTCACTTAATTTTTAGTTTCCATCTTCCTTATATAATTAAATCAAAAGTTGTTAATTAAAAGTAAGTATGATATTCGATCACATTTTGCAAAGTCTGAATAGCGTTTTTAATTACAAAACGAGATTGAAAGATAGCAGAAGAACTTTTTGACAACTCCTGGGTATGCCTAGATATTTCAATGCTTCTGTCATTATTTCAGTGTGTTAAGATATAATACTTATGTAGGTCAACATTTCTCAGCTCCTCTGTAATTCAAAAAATGCAAAAAGAAATGGTGGTAAACCACAACCATGCGGCACTCCATTGCGTAGCGAATTCAAGATCAAGACATGTGCTTGCTTAAGAATGTACGCGTCAGAGTTTATAAGTTAAATTTTAAATCTCTGTCAGGATTGATTGAAGAGCCTTCAAATCAATACAACTTATACTCAATCCGCTTTGGATTAGCGGCCTCTTTCTTTTCTGTCAAGTTTACGAGTGTTATACGTCTTTCAAGAACGCATGTTGCCATTAGATTTAAGAAAAACCAGCCTCCAGTATTTCAAAATGCCATCGTCTCGTCCTTCTTTAATTTTCATTTTGCTTATGCAAAATTACACTATTAGAGTTAAGAAACGTGATGCCATAATACCGATAAAAATCAACGAAAGAACAAATTGCCAGCGCCTTCATTTCATACTCAATACACACCCCAATCGAAACCACTTGAGACAACCTATCAGAGATTAATAATCCAATAGAACTGAAGTACCATATAATCAGAAAAAGAGAAGGAAGAGAAAGCGAAAGCGAATGCGAAATAATAACATAAAGAAGGAAGCCTTCACAAGGCAACGAGAAATGCTTCGAAAAGAAAAGGAAACAAAGAAAGAAAAAATATCAAGATAAAAATTCACAACAACCTCTCAAGGATATTATATCTCTTCTTCTCCATCATCCTCTCCTCTTCTTCAATTGTCTTCTTCTATGTACGTACATTCGACGAAATTTTTCTAATAAACAAATCACACAAACAACAAGGACTTCAACCTTGAAAAGGCTTTCCCATATTGATAACTCCCAGCAAAAGTATGTTATACAGAAACAAAGAAAACAAAAACAAAAAAAAAGGAAAAAGTAATAAAAATGGAAAAGCCGAAGAGATTCAATTTGATAATGCAAAGACAATAAGGACTTGCCGACACCCTTTCTCTGGCTTCCGTGCTACCGAAATTCTCTGCGCGTCTTCTGGTTTATATGGCAACCGGTATAGCATTAATCCTTATTAAATGGTACTTTTGAAGTCTCAAAAAGCTTTACTGTTTTTGGAGTATTTATCCAAAAAAAACGATAGGTTCTCCGTTATATACATGTACTTTAAAATACAAATTTAAATATGTTAACCCACTTATTTAAAAAATATAAAGCAATCTGTATGTGACTGAAATCTAATTTCAATGCCCATTGTCCACAAATCCTCACCATCTTACAGTCCTTGAAAAGACATTGATATTTTTATTTTAAGAATAATTTTAAATTTATTTGCTCTTAATCGAGGACCTTTTACCCTAAGTATCCTTGTAAATTATGTTGATGAAAGGCTTACAAATAATAAGACATATTACACACAAGTGTTTTCCATTAATACTTTAAATAATTTCGAATACATACTTACTAAGCCTTTGTTAAACTAAAAGGTCTACTTCGGTTTTTATTTTATTAGATTTAATGCTAAAATAATCAATTGGGGTCACGAAAGTCCAGAGATCCACTACAAGAATGCTGACGAGAGAATATTTTATTGGTTTTGGAAACCTTATATTAGTCATCATTCCAATTGATGGAAAATGAAATGTACCTTGACCATCAGGTTACCAGATAAGACATATGGTACCAACGCCAAACTACCTGAAACTGAAACTACTATACCTGAAACTTTGAACTGCAAAAAAAGTAAGAATATAGGTCCAAAGTTGCTGCCTTGAGGTATCCCAGAACAAATGTCAGAAATAAAATTGCAACATCATGCTTTACGATGTTCCATATATCCGCTACATTGCTATATTGCTATGGACATAAGCTAGGAAACGAACGGAGAAAGACACAAATACGTCATTACTTCAACTTATTTTCCTACATTGTACGAGTTTTGTATAATTTGGTACTGCCACCCTAATCACCATTCGGCAATAGCCGAACTCATAGGATACTGTGATTCAGGGAAGTTTGAACATATCAGAAGCTACGAATCTAATGCTTACAATACCTTTTGGAGCAGTAGGAAATGCAACCATTGTGTGATAGAAAGGAAATTATCTACGGGGCATAAAATTATCATCTGATCCGGTTGTCAACAATGTTGGCTTTGTTGCGAAAGTAAGGCAACAATTAATATTAATTAATTAACCTTGGACAGGAATGTTAAGCAGATCACTCGCATCAATTGGTGAGTTGCAAATGAAGGCATAACCATTACATAGCCAGCAAGGCACAGTTGCAAATTTTTGTTGCGGTAGAGTTGAATGTTTTCTGGCGGTTTTGTTTCAACCACCACGGCAATGTCATCAGCAAATCCGATAATCGACGCTTCGCATGGAATTCATCGTACATAATGTTCCTCACTAGGGAGCCTAACACCGAGCTTGTGGCACACCGCCAGTAACTTCGTAGGCTTGAACTGCTCAGTTGAATTGAAGGATTCTATGCGAGAAATAGCTGGTTATCATTTAATGAAGATAGACCGGTATCTTAATCCGATAAAAACATAATCCGTTCCCTATTCGCCAAATGAAACGCTTTCTTCACGTCCTGGATCATAAAGCCCCAATATTTCTTAGTGTCTACTTTCCAGCGCATACCCAATATTCGCATGCCCTGGAAAATAGACACGAGGTCTTGCTATTATCTAGTTAATTGCATCCACTGTTGACCTTGACTTACGGAATTCATTTCAGTGTTCCGATAGATATTCTTGCTGTTTCGATTCTTGTTTCGATTCAAACAATGTCTTTTCCATTGCCTATAAGCATGTCATTGCCGTCTGCTGATTACTTTATTTAATTTGTTTAATTTTAATATACTTGGTCGTCTGATCAATAATCAGTTCCCAGGAAATGTCTCCTTGTTTCCCGCAGTGTTGGGCATCTTCTTGCGAAATGAAAAACGTCCTCAGTCTCGCCTCTGTATGTCTGTATATGTATGTCATAAAAGATGGGTAAATCATTCCTGTGTGGTATACATTTTAAATGGACCAATTCCCCTCATAGCTTCAACATCAGCGAGATTTGATGTGCTGTATACTCGTCCCGAAAATAGTCATTTCGAGTGTTGCAACCTAATTGACTACATAGTCTTCTATGGGTTGAAAATGCTTCGCTTCCCTACTGCATTTTTCTCGAAATTGCTGATCTATTGTAGTTTACGAATAAGCTCTGTGACAATCGGCTTCTAACTTTGTAGTGCCTGCGGATTGAGATCCAGCTCCATCTCATAACTTTGAACAAGTTCCTTTCAATCACCGGACCGGCGAGACCTGCTCGCCGTACTCGGTGGTAGGTCAAAGATTTATTTAATATAGCATCTTAACAGTTCTTCGAATCTTTCATACGATTTGTTACCCCACACTTGTGCTGCATAAAAAAGAATAGACTTTGCGTCAGTTTTGAATTTGCTACTCTGGGCTATGCATTTATAGTAGCTTTTACTTTTGTATATTTCGCCTTCAGCTGCCTGTACATACTCTTGTTAGAAGCACACCAAGATAACTATACTCCTTTATATTTCTATTTGATCTCCATTAATATACCATCTCTCGTTATGGCAGTTTTCTCCACCTCCATTTTTGAAAATCGTTCTACAATCTGCAATATTCGGCCAGGCGATTAATCATCATTTGCAGTGTATCCGGTGAATGTGCTGGAAGTACAATATTGTCGGCGAACACAAGTGCTTTGATTGATACACCTGAAAACCACTTGGAAAAATGTCGACAATTTCTTCAATAAAGAGTGCAAATAAGACTGGGCTTAATACTCGTAAACATGCTTGCCTTACTCCAGTTTTCGTTTGAAGCCACTCCGATAGTGTCTCGCCATTCCACAACTGGGTAACCCCGTTCAAATTTTGAAGACTCTGCCAAATTTTATCAAGATTCCCATATTGTACTGTTTATAAAGTAGTGCATTTCGGTTTTGTCCCCTTCTACACTTTACTGCGTCGAATCTTCAATGGGACCAATCCACTTTCACACTCGTGTGGTAACAAGAATACATAAAGATCTTAACATACACAAATCCGCAGGTCCAGATGGTATATCTCCCCTTCTTCTGAGGATGTGTTCTGCCACTCTGGCAAAAACACTGCCTTAGATTTTTCATCAGTCCAAGAAGTTGGAAAACATAATTTGCCAGCCAGTGCTTAAAAAAGGCGAATCTTCTTCTCTCCCCTCCTACAGACCCATTGCACTTACGCCCCTTCTTTCTAAGGTCATGGAAACACTGATAAACACGAAAACTTTTCAATAACTGTGATTAGATGTCATGTCTCACCGAAAAATGGTGAGATATACACTTGATATTTCTAAGTCATTTGACAGAGTTTGGCATCAGGCTGTTTTGACGAAAATGAGTGCATTTGGGATCGACGACTTTCTTCTTCAATGGATTAAAAACTACCTGTCGGAACGATCAATGCATGTCATCTGGGATGGCTTCCAGCCTGATATTCAAGTCTGGAGTGCCCCAGGGTTCCGTTCTGTCTCCTACACTCTTTTTAATTTTCATCAACGATTTCTTGTCTGCTACTTCTAATCTAATATAGCTGACAACAGTACTCTCTGCTTTTCATATTCGTTCTCGGATTCACGTCCCTGCTCTTCGGCTATAGAACGGGAACGACATCATATGTTAAGCTCATTAAATTCCAATATTAACAGCATAACCAATTGGGGAACTGTCAACAGAATGGAATTTAATTGCTTCCAAAACCCAATGCTGTCTCCTATTGATAGTATATAGAATGACCACATATTCGATATCGCCAAAAATGCTGCAAGTCTAGGCTTCCTCAAGCGATGTAAGAAATATTTCATCCCCTCTGATCTGACCTCAATATATAAGGCATTGTTCTCGCTCAAAATTGGAGTACAATGCATCTGGTCAGGTGTGCCTAAAACATCTCTGCACCTGATAGATAGGATTCAAAACCGTGCGATATTCAGACAATGTACACCCTCGAACACCAGCGAAATGTCTCATGCCTCATTTTGTTCTATCGCTATTTCCACCAGCCGTGCTCCACAGAAATTGTTTCTTCTCGTATGTCTTTGGGTCAGGTTGGACGACTTTATCACTGCCTCATTCACTTTGGGGTCTATAACTTGATTCCTGGATAACAGATAGTTGAGGTTTCTATTAAGTGCTAGAAAGTTACATTTATTCTATTGCAACTTAGCCAGTAGATTCACATGCCTCAATTTGTGCTCCTCATTGAGTTCCAGCCCAAAGAATATCATCCGCGGAAGGAGGTCTGAGTAAGGAATATCTGCCACTTCTAGATCTGTTACGACATTGTTTCATTCACCCGCAACTAGTCCAGCTCCCCTTCCTTATTCGTACTTATTGAGTTCAGTATACGGAGCTCAAAAGAATTCAAAAAAGTCAAGCAGATAGTTTCAACCCTCTGGCATTGCGTAGGTTGTCTTTCGATTTGCGAGTTATTCCACCTCCCACTGCTTGCTATTACTGGGAAGAGTCTAAAATGTATGATGTGCTCAAGGATTTTTCCGAGCGTCTCAAACAAACAAATAAGACGAAGAATCGATTGGGTTACTTTTTCCCTTGGCAATAGCAACAGCTGTTGGTTCTTCCAAGGTATAGCAAAAACGCGCTCTTGAAGACACTCGTTAACCATTTCAGCAAATAAGTTCGTCAGTATTTTAAAAGCTTTGGAAACCATCCAATTCTTCGCGTGTAATGATAAGTATGGCGGTGGTACTCTTATGATAAATTTAACCAATCGGTACCCTGCAAGGAAATAAGGCCATACATATTTCTCGAAATTTGATAAGGTTTATCAATCAAAATGTGTTTGATGGACTTAATCGATTTTTTAAGTAGGGTTCTTGCTTTCGGTATGCATTGCAGGTACATACGAGTACACTGCACTTTCTGGTCATCAACATCGAGTCCGAAAATGTTAGTAAGTTCTTCTTGTTCGGTGTCATCCCGATCTGAGTTTGCCGATTTTAGAGGTCCGCGACAACATGCACACACCGTAGCTGGTATCTATCATCGGATAAACCCACCAAGCTTTTATACATATGTATAAAAAATCGAAAAAAATGACTGCACCCTCCTCAAAAACTTCAATCCAATCAGTCTCACTTTCTTCATGCTTAAGAGCACAGAGAGAATGCTGGAGCTTCAAGTGCATAAACCTGTTTTCAGATGCTTTTCCCGCTTAAAATGCTACATGTTTACCAGCAGAACTTCAAAATCTGATGGGTAAAACTGAAGGCGCGTTCGACAAAAAAAGAGTTCGCATGGGCATTTTCATCGATTTTGAGGGAGCTATTGATTGACTGCATGTGGATATGGACGGATGACTAGTTTTGCAGATAAGAGCAAGTCTGATGAATAGGACCTGTACATGCTGACTACGACCAATATGCGATGAAATGGCCCGGCCGAAAGGCGGCATCTTTCCTGCACTGTTATGGTGTACTCGTATATTGGTTCTGACGTCTACACTCGGTCATATGCAGATGATATACATATGTACCACTACTGTCTGTCATGCCCAGCAAATGTTCGCTTTAAGCCGCAGCAGCCCTAGACGTGCTCAACTATTGGTGCATTAGAAAAGCTTTCAGTTAACCCTCTCAAAACTGAAGTTGTTCTCCTTACGATAAGGAGGAGGAGCTGACTGTTATGACTCATCTAAGGTTTATAGTCGTCACCATCCGTTTCTCCAAGGAAGCTTAGTTTGATATTTGGGTATAACATGTCAGATCGAAGACCTCCAAGGCGCTATCGCTTTTCTGGCAGTTTAAACTAGCTTTTGACACACGGCTGTGATATTCAGAGCCTATGTTGCTTTTACCAGATTCAAAAAAACTGTCTGTCTCTCATTGGGGCTTTCCCTAACACGCTTGCATCTGCTCCAGATGCACTGATGATATTCATATCATGGGCTGCACTGTCAAACCCCTGTCTAAACTCTGGCGCGCTGACAAACTTTAGTATTTGGTTTTACGGAAATCGACTTACCCTGTGCTCGGGAGTGCCTTGCCCAGAATCTGAGCCAGGAAAGTAGTGATTTAGGCTCCTCATCACTGATTGAAGATGCAACGCTGTTGACTTTTTGGGAGTTTACCAGGAAAGTTTGCGTCTGTCTTCCTAGTCGCGATACGCGCCACCCTGGGAACCACCAAGCTGCTCATAAGGTATTGATTGACCTTCTCACCATTTCCGAGGTAGTTCGAGAATACAAACCTTCTCTGAATGCAGTCGACATGTTGAATTCCTTGAGTTTTTGTTCGGTCACAGATCACAGTTTGATCATGGAAAACGATGAGCTTGCTAGGCAAGACTGAGAGTTGAAAATTTCTCAAGACCTGCCTTAGAGCAGAATGCATTTTCAGTTATGGCTTCGATTAATAGGTGGACTTCGTATGAGCATTACTTCCGATATCATAACTCTCCATAATCCCTTCAGACCACACGAATGCTTCCCTAAGAGGTCATCCTTGCCACAGTAGGAAGAAATGTAGGCTGATTACTGTGGTCGTTCCAAGGCAATACGCTTCTGCTAAGTGGTTAAGTGTGTTGGGCATAAATGATACAACATACTGCGACGGTTGCTGTGAAAATGTCTGGGGCACCCTCGCATCAATCTGCAACAACTCGGCGCTGATGTAGTGGATGCTGATTGCTGGTACTATTGTAGTGGATCTGCTGCTCAGTTTGTTTAAAACGGCAGTTGCTGTGAATCATATTAATGAGTCCGCTTCGATTTTTACAATGGAAAAAATATTTGAAAGAATTTTGGGTTTCTAATGAAATTTCGCGAGCTGAATCATTGAAAATGTGGTAGCATATGAACGGTATAAAACATTCAAATAAGGTTGTGAAGTTGTAGTTGATTTGCCTCATTCCGGTCGACCAATAACGGCAGAATCAAAGAAGCTGGTGCTCGGAAATCGTTCTTTGAGTCTTAGAGAGTTGGCTCAAGAGGTGAACATATCCTTTACGTCTGTTCATAGCGTTCTCATTGATGTTTCGGGCATGAAACGCATCGCCGCACAACTGGTTCTCAATGAGCTAAATTTTTTTTCAAAATGAGCATGGAAGGCTGGTTGCTGAAGACATGATTTCTCGACCATACGTTAATGAAATGCATAATAACTGTACTTAGCTTTAAGTATACAAAGTAAATAGTTCTAAGAAAATGTAAATGAAGTCGAAAGACATAGTTATAAGAATTTAGAGTAGCTTAGAGTGCCTGTGTGGGGCCAGTAAGTTAGTGTAAGATTATTAAGTAATTGTAAGCTAGCATTTAAGCATTTTTTGTTAGAATGTAAGAGTTAGTGTTAAGAAAATAAAATGCATATAAAACTAAAAAAAAACTGCATAATAACTGTCGACAAGGCATGGGTTTACAAGTATGGCATGCAAACTAGCCAACAGCCTTCGGAATGGGGTCTCGAAAATAAGCCGAAACCCAATAAACCCCGACAAAGTCGCTTAAAAATTCAGTTTGTTCTGACTTCTGACTCTTCGACTGTAGTTCATTCCGAATTCGTTCCAGAACCACAAGCGGTGCATAAGGAATACTATTTGTCATGAAGTTTTTGCTTGAGAATATTCACTGGTAACGTCCAGATTTGTGGAATGGCATTTCATGGATTTTGCACCATGTAATGCCATTATTGTGCAAAAGTTTTTAGCGAAACACTCGACAAATGTCATCGATCAAGCACCATGCTCACCTGATATTGCTTCGCCTGACTTTTTCCTGTTTCCGACGCTAAAACTATGACTTCGAAGAAGGCGTTTTGAGAAGATTTAAGTGATAAAAAAAATTTCGCTAAAGGAGCTAAATGCCATACCTCGATCAGCTTACGAAGAATGTATGGAGGACTGAGTGAAGCGCTGGCGTAGGTATATTTCAAGCAATGGGGCCTACTTTGAAGGCGATCAAGTAAATGTTGATAAATACGAGTAACATATATTGTAGCACAATGGACCAGCTTTTTTTTGAGTGCTCTGTTCCGCTAGAAGAAAAACAAAAGTGTGTCCTTGACCAATCACTTGAATATGAAGATCTGCATAAATGCCTTATGATGTCAGACTCCGAATACTGTGCATTGGGATACCATTTAAAAATCGTCTAAGACTATTGAGTTTCCTTATTGCCCCAGATCGGCAATGGCTCTGAATATTGCACAAGTTGATTTTCCTCTCTTGATGTATATAGTTACTTTGCTTTTACAAATCCAAGAGGTTAATTGCGTTCTTAACCTTTTCCTTTATAGCAAATTATTTATTCCTGTGTCATTTTCAACAATTCATATCCGAAAGCCTACACAACACTTTGCAATGTAACACAATCAATACTGTCCTCAATTTATGTATGTATGATAATCGTCGCTTAAGAATATATTAAAGATATAAAAAAAATATATTCATACTTGAACACTTGTTGCTTAAATTGTATTCCCAAAGTCGAGACATCATTAATATTTATATGGAGATATGGAATTCTAATAGCAGAGTGGTTACGATTTGTTGTTTTATTAACTATCTTATGAATATTTAGACTAGCAACTATTTTGCATGGTGATAACCATTAAATAACCGATTCACGGATTTCTGTGAGAAAATATTCAAATATCCGAAAGAATGTCTCATTCTTTTATCCAAAGTTCGTAGTCAATATGAATTTTATTACCACCGCCTCATGACGCATGCAAGCTCCTTTATTACCCATTATCTTTTAAATTCCAAATTTTCCGTCACGGATGCAATTGGGCATTTAAAAATAAATACATACAAAAAAATCTAAGTCTAGTTTTGAATCTACTTTTTCCTACATCAGCTGAAAGGAATTCAAAAACATGAAGTTGATACCGTCAAGATTTTATTGTTGTTATTGAAATGAAAATATTTAAAAACTCATTAGAAACGCCCACTTAGGATGTGAATGGCTCAAGACAAGCAGGACTTTAACAATGCAACCAGAAATAAGATGGACAACTGTTAAAAAAAGATTTCTCATTTTCCAATATTTATTAATTTTTTTTTTTCAGAATTTTTTTTAAAGATAATTGACTTTTCAAAAGAAATAAGATTTAATAGTGAGGTATTTTTAAAATGTTTTGGTGGTTATTTTTAGTTTTTTTTTTGTTTTTGAAATTCTTGTAGGTCCTGGCCAACTTTAAGACAGAAATATTTACTTTTTTTGATTTTTATATTTTATTTTAATGATCGTTTTAATCATGAGTTATTTTTTACTAATTGTTGTATTATGCTGGGAAAGACAAATTCTTCTGTAGTTACTTATTTATATGTGACAGACTATAATTCTTAGGTACTCTGACAAGACCGGACGACTATGTTGATTTTCATTTTTATATTCGAAATCTATTTTAAAATTTATTCAAAATTAGAAAAATTGTGAGCGGATTGTTTTTAGTGTTTGAGGAGGGTGACTAGAATTTAGAGTGATTGTTGAAGATCAAATAAGATACGGATTTTATTAACAGGTGAATGACTATTTAGAATTCTTTATGGTTCCAAGGTGAAATTTACTGGATCTGAACGGACTACTGCAGTGAGAAAAGGAACATAGTTCCCACTGCCACCTATACTCTACAGAATTGAATTATTCAGGCAGTTAAAGTCAAAGCACATTTATTTCTTATTTATTAAAGCTGATTCGATTTGATGGAAAATATGATCTCTTCTTGACTTGGACTACTACGATGCATGGCAAAACATGACATTCTCTACCAGGAAAAAAAGCCGCAGTCATATGCATGCCAGGAACTAGTAACCGCGTTACTTAAATCTTTTGTATCGATAAACTGGGGGCTGCAATAAGTAGAACTTACAAAGAGATGATTGTGAAATCGAGCTGTCTTGTCTCCACTTCAATATCCAGTTTTTAGAGAGGTGTACACTACATTATTTAAGGTGGCGCTACAATTCGAGGCGGATCAGGGCCTCAACCAACTGGTTTCTCCATTTAGCGAAATCCTAAGCTAATTGCCTCCAGCTCCTTTTATCATAGTACGTTGTCCCTCTGGTATGGATTCGAAGACATTCCGTGTCGGAGCAGTGGTATTCCTTTATTTAATTAGTCCTAGTCACCCGAGCCGATGAATTCTAGCCGTTCTGCCCAGGTCAGTGTCGTTTTCCAAATTCCATTTATTCAGACGGAAACGAAAATAGCTCGATGAACTTTTCTCTCGAAGCAACCTAAGTCATTTTCGTCCGCTTTAGGTAAAGTCAATACACCTCCCCCATGTAGTGACATTGACGCGATAAGGATCTTATAGAGTGGCTTTTTTGTTGCTCGTGAGGTGTACTTATTTCTCGGTTGCCTTATAAATCCAAGGAAACAACGACTGACAAGAGTGATTCTTCGCCTAATCTCTACGGTGGTAACATGGTGTGTTTACCGCGCACTCCAGGTACCATATCAAAATTATAGCCTGTCGTTGTTGTTGTGTGTCAATTTTTGCGTCAATAGCAGCAGACGCTTCCGTGACGCTCGCTGAGTTATTCCTATAATGTCAATGTCATAAGGTCATGATAGCAGTTGTCTTGCGAGCTTCCCACAATTCTCATTAGTATGATGTTGTAGAAATCACATAATAGCGCATCACCATGTCGAACTCCTTTTTGAACATCAGATGCCTTTTTGGTGTCACTATCGACTTTAACGGAGCATCGAGCATTCTCCAGTGTCATCGTACAAAAACGGACGAGTTTGACAGGAATGCCAACATTCTGTCATATCCGGCCTTAAAATCAATCAACAGGTGGTGGGTATCGATTTGAAGTCTGTGTTTTTTCCAAGATGTGCTGTAAGGTCGATGGTAGACTTACCAGATCTAAAACTACACAGACAAGGTCCAATCAGAATCAGATTTTAGATTTAGATTTAGATTGGATATAGTGTTTAACGCGTTGACTTAATATGACGCAGTTAAGAAAGAATCGGGGATCGCGAACAAACATCCAACCATATTTTACAGATGAGTTTGTACAGACCTTATCGAATCAATCCCCGCTGCTTTGATTATTTCGGCAGATAGTTTCCGAACATCATGTCTGCAGATGCACCTCTCCTTTGCCTCGATTTTGCTTCTTTCTTTCCTTCCGACAATCTTACGTTCCACCTGTTCTTCTCAGTAAATGTATAATTCTCGTCATTTCTTGCAACACCGCCTTGTGTACCTCTTAATTTGTTGCATGCGCTTGTAGGCATGCTTCGTCAACCCAGGTATTCCCTAGTGGGAGTCAAGTGTTACCCAACACATCGAATGCGACGTCTCTTATGCTTTACTGAAAACATCGCTAATTGTACTGTACTATCGTACTTCTCGAAAAGTTTTGGAAGACACGATCAGAAAACATTCTAGCAGTCTCTTGCGACAAACTTTATTGTACAAGGTGTGTTCCAAAGTAAACAGGACTTTTTAAAAATAAGAACAAAAAAATTTGGTCCCCTTCCGACTCAATACAGTGACTTGCACGGTCAAAAAGCATATCGAATGAGTCATTTTAGATCGTTGGCGGGATGTCCTTCAGGGTGTCGATCCAAGCCTTTTGGATGGCTTCTACATCCACAAAACGTTTTCCTTTCATCGGCAAATGCATTTTTCCGAAAAGACAAAAGGCGCACGGTGCCAAATCAGGCGAATACGAGGAGTGGTTGACAGTTAAAATGCGATTTTCAGCCAAAAAATCGGTCACTTGTGTAGATCGATCAGATGGTGCATTATCGTACAACAAACGCCGACTTCCTCCTGCCGGATATTCTGGCCGAATACGATACACCAAACGCTACACCAGGATAAAATTGTGTATTAACTGTTTGGCCCGGTGTAATGAACTCTTTGTGGACAATGCGTTTGGAATCGTAAAAGTAAATTAAAATTGCTTCCATTGGCGCCTTCCACTTTTCATCATCCTTGATGATGTCCTTCGAAAGTAAAATTATGAGCCATTTTTGCTCGATGCTCATTTTTGTACCGATGACGCAAACATACTGTCACTTTAGACGCAATAACTCCGCTTCTATTCGTCCAAATGTCATGAAGTTTTGACAGTACATTAGCAAAGTATTTACCTTTTTGACGCAATTAATTGCCAATTGATGTCGTCACAAAAAATACCTATTTTTAAAAAGTTCTGTTTACTTTGGAACGAACTTTGTAATACTTCTTCATTGTTGCCTTCCGGCATATTTGCACTATGGCTTAGAGCAAGATAGAGGTCTGGGTCGATGTTAACGTTCGACAATCCAGAATACTAGACCTATGACCGGCATCTTGTAACTGGTTAAATCGTAGTAACTTTCACAGGCGCTAAGTTCAGAAAATTATTACGATAAAATCAGTAATTTGCACTGTCCCCGCTTTTTATTAGACGATGTCATTGAAGAAAGGAGCCTTGGTAATTGGGCGGGGGCCCAGCGGGGATCAGTATGAATTTTTGTGAGGTGCCCGCCAGGTCCCTTTGTGAGGTGTGGGAGACATGTGCCAGCTATGAACACATTTCCCACCGCTGCGGAATCGATTAGTCTGAGTCCTTTTTCGGAACTGTTATTATTTAGATTACGTTTTTAAGCGTTCAATCAAATATATTCCTCTACCCAAACTTGGCGTTAAAATCACCAACTACCATTTTAGCATCGTACTTTGGACGTTGCTCATACGTGTCTGTTCGAAGAGCTCAGAGTAGGAATCTTTGGGAAAGTCGCCGTTTCTATCTGTGGTGTTATGAGCGCAAATTAGGCTTATATCTGCGAATATAACCCCGTTGCGGATTTTAATCTGGCGTTCGCTCAGATGCGTGCAACTCAAGACTCAGATGAAAAAGCTGCAACATTGCTTTTTCTTCCGTCACAGTTTTCCATCTTTAATTTGCCGGCCTATCACACTCCTTGGGTAGCATGATATCCGCTTTGTAGCGTTTTATCGCCTCCAGTTACTGTTCGTTAAGAGTAGTAAATTCATCCATACCAGATGCTGTTTGTAGCTTCACAATTTATAGTGTTTCACGAGTTCGGGCAGTTAACCCCAGACCGCACAATACCAAAAGAGTTTGAGCGTTGCCTTTTTCTGTCACCATATGCTCGCATGAATTGAACACCGAGTATACCGATGCAGCCCAGATGCGATATACGAATCGCACTAGATATAGGCTTTCAGCATATCTTCGCAAGACTGAGCTTCTTCTCTTTACGAAAACCAATAATTTGACTGGTCTGACTTATCTAGGACTTGAAAACATCACCGTCTGAAACTAAGTATTCGGGTGTCATCGAGTGTTATATCATATGCTTCAAAGTCAGTCTTCTAGCAGGAGAGTCTCCTATGCGTTGATAGAATAGTGGAACACGATTTCACAATATTACAAGACTGATGCTTTTACTTATCTTCCGAGAACGGTCTGCCTCGGCTGCAGGCTTTTCATACAAAACCAACAGTAATATACAATAGTAACATAATACCGAAAAAAAAATACCAAAACAAATGAAAAAAACCAATTCGACCTTCGCCTCGTATCTTATTATCGGTGACCCCAAAAACCGAAAACTATACAACAATCATCGGACCACACAGATACCCAAAAGTTACTGCCATACAAACCTCAAACTAATTTTATTTTCTTCCTCCACATAATTTTCGATGTTTTGGTCTGAGCACTCATATCTGGATAATGTCATCGACCTTCGTTCGCCTCCATTTGAACCAAAAATTAAAAAAAAAAAATAGTTAGTTGCCCTTATCCACCAGTAAACCACAGTCGACTAAAATTTTAACGACGAAAAATCTACAAAGGGGAACAATAAAACTAAGCAAACTTAAGTCAGAAAGCAGGAAATAGTATAAGTTCGCACTTTTTCTATCGTATTGTAGTTTCTGCGCTCTTTTGGTTTACAAACTTTGGAAGTGTTGGAGACATTTCAAACTTTTAACCTCCAACCAGCAGTCCTTGGCTTCAGGGCGCGAGTTCAAACTGACACAGTTACGGAAACTAGGATTCTACAATAAATACTACAAAATTGGAAGAAAATAGAGGGAAAAATTCTGCTCTTCTCACGCAACGCACAGACTACAGAGACCCATTGGACGGCTTAATCATCATCATTTAGATTTCATCAGCTAATCCACAAACACAGCCAGAGAGAAAGGCACACACCCAAACGAATAGAAAGAATCTAAAGGGGGGTACATTTTTTGGAGTTTTTTAAGCGATCCACGAATACATATTCACCCAAACCGTTCATTTAGTTTTTCGTTTTAGTTTATCTTTAATCGTTTAGATACTTTTTTCTCCATTCAGTTGTTGTTTCTTTTTGTTGAATTTTTAATCTTTTTAATTCCGCTTTTTTTTTTGTTTTTTTTTTTTTTGTGTGCTGGTATTGTGTATTGTGCTGGTCAAGGTCGCCGTCAAGAGTATTTTAAACATCCAAAAACAACAACAAAAAGACGAAGAAATACTCAAAGAAAAAATAATATACACAACTCAGTAAAATATCAACATTGAGTGCGTAGTCCGTATCTGTGTGGTCAGTTCTTCCTTGCATACAACTCTGCATCACTGTATTAGTGAATTTAGATACTTGTACCTAAACAAAACGAAACAGAATGAAATATAATAAAATAGAGAAGAAAAAGTGGAAACAAGTAATAAACTAGCAAATAGATTCAGTTAATCATAAACATGTAAATTATCTTCCACTTTTACTGCGCATATTGATTGCTTCAATTGTTGTTCTTTTTTTTGTAATTTTCGTTTTTTTTTTTTTTGATTCTACATTTTTCTACATTTTAATTTATTTCTTTAACAAAATTTGAATGACAATGAAAAGCGCTTTAAAAGAACGATAACTTCTGGCATTATTTTCTTTACTCGTATTTATTTTTTAGGCCACTTTGTGTATGTTAGTTTTACCTTAAGATTGATTTAGATTTTTTTTGTTGTTTCTGGAGAAAAGTGATTTGAAAATTGTATTTCTGAAAATTGAAAATTGAAGGATCTCTGGGTGGACATATGGTAACGAAGCTTCAATTGTTTTTCATTTTACAAGTCGACAGTTGAGGGTCGGAAAAATCTTTTGAAATATAGTTTTTTTTTATTTTATCAGTGTCTCGCATGAATTCTATGGAAATTTTTCATAAATAAACACTCACTCCTCCCAATCACAAATTAGGTTAATATTTGGCCTTACAGAAAGGCTTTAGTTTTAAAGAAATAAGAGATTAGATTGGGGACGGAGAAGAATACTGAATTACTGGAGAGGGGTCTTATGAATGAAACAAGGAATGTGAAACTAACTAAGATAGGCCATTCCAGAAGGCTGAGTCGATGTCGTTCAAGAGCAGTTCAGCACATCGAGGCTATCATGTAGTGATATTATGGACCAAAACAATGTTGCTTTCAAGCACTCACAGGAGAATCTAATGAGTAAATATATGATGGTAACCGGCCTTGAGCCCAAGTTGTGAAAGGAGGTTGAGAGTCAGTTTATGGTATGAAGACTCATTCTTGTGCAAACCCACCTGGTTAAACTTATGTGCATACGCGTAACTAAAACAATGGGTATTACCAACGTTTAGGTGTCATTTTTAAGCTGGAGTATGTTGGGCAAATTGTTGTGGATTGGGAGTAAATCCCCATAAAACTGATCTTATGCTCTTTTCCAGGAAATATAAAATTCCAATTTTAAACCCCCCTTCAATAAACAGTACCAATTAGTCTTTTCCGATACAGCAAAATATCTGAGTCTATGCATAAGCGGAGTCCTCCCTCCGCGGATTAGACATTCTGTTTCACTTGACACCTCGCGATATCTTCAGCAGGCAAGTTGCTGCGGCTGCAACTATTCGCCTTAAAATCGACTACACAGTCGACAAATAATTTATTGGGTTACGTTAGTGTTCTTATCCTCAAAGAGAACATCGATTACACCATACCTGAACTTTGGTTTGACAAAGACTGCCATGTAAGCTTCCCTTCTAGGTCCTTCTGGAAGCAAAATGCTTTCATGGAGGACAAGTCAATCCACTTTCTACACAGATGGATCTAAAACCGATAGCTGGGTTGGTGGCGGTGTTTTCTCAGATATGCTAAATCTAAGCCTCTCTTTCTGTCTTCCAAATCACTTTAGCGCATATTTGCCAATGTCACCATAGGTAATCAGGGCAATATTCACCAGTATTGATTTTATTCCAACAAAAAACTAAAAACGGATGTTGCTTCTGGAGCACAGATGCATTCCCCAAACAGTATTCTTCCCGTGATTTTCAGACTTGTTGGTTACTTGGCGATTTGGCGAACATGGAGTCATCTTTTCGAATTTACGATATAAACGCTACTCTTACTGCGCCCTAGGGATTCGGTATGTGTGCCTGTACCAGGTTAGCAGTGAGGATTTCCAATAAGTGTTCTACACAATTTTGTACAATAATTGGATATATATACCATCGCTGCCAGGCGACTTAAAGCCATCAAAGAAAGCAAAATCAGCCATCGGATACGATAGCCTCAAACTTCACCACAAACGATGGCATACAATATCTGCTACGCGTGTTGTGTTAGTTAGCTCACTTGCAGCTTTAGTGATAAGAGCTACGATAGTTGTGAGCCAGCTATGATGAGGTTACTTGGTTAAAGGTTGCGTTATATTATGGTCGACCTGCAGGAGTTATTCTAAGATGGACGCGTCAATTCAAAGCATTTGATGAGAGCATGGTTTGGGTTCTGGGCATCTGCCTCTACCTTCTGTTTTATTCTGAGTTTAAGTCGAACATTGACGGACTTGCTCTTCCACAAGGCCCAGACATCACATTCGATACTAAATTCGTTGTACCTATAGCATATCACAGAAACCAATCTCCTTAGCGTACGCTACAGTCCGATCTGTATTTGTTTGTTTTGATCGTCTTTACCTGCGCAAATTCCCTTAAGCGCGTCTTCTCAAGCATCCATCCAAAAAGAATTCGTTGCTGTGTACGAAGAATCTGAGCCCTCTGCTTCCAACCTTGTAGACTAAGCTATCTGGTATCTGCGATGACTCTTAAAATTGTTGTTCAAATCAGAGTAGTCTTCGTGTTTTGTTTTTTAAATCACCAATCAATCAGTATCAACTATCGCTCAGTGCTTGGCTCCATACTACAAAACTTCCTGCAAGTTTTTCTTTTAGAGTATCAGCTTTGTCCTTCATAAAATAAATTTTCTCTCGTTTCTTTCTCAAATGCCAATCTTTATCGAATATCTACTAAAGTGTCGTTCGATAAATGTACTTCTTTTCTACATGGAAATTGTATTTAGAGAGACCTTACTCTCCCACTTTATCTACTTTACTTGCTGTCAATCTTAATTGATATCGAGTTCAGAGCCGTGTTTCTGAATACCTAAACCTGCATGGGAATTCTCTGACAGGTGGGGTCCGTCTGAGTACAACTGCAGATGGTGTGACTCTTCAGGATGGTGGCAGAGGAAACGAGTGCTTCCCGACATCTCAAAAAAATCAGTGATTAACCTGCTATCCCGCAGTTGGAAAGACTGTAGATTGCTTGCTGGTCTTGTAACGGGATACTATGTTAAGCATGCATAATAAAGGGTCCGCCATCTAACGTTTTTTTTTTCAACTAGTACTTATTTCGTAAATGGTAACACTTAGCTCATGTCTGATTTGACAGATAATTAATTTTATCCTTCCGGTTAATAATGGAAAATATAACGATAACGATCGCCATTGACTGTAACGGCCACTCCTTGTTCATTTTCGAAGAAAAATGGCCCAATTATGCCTCTGGACCAAAATCCGCACCAAACAGTGACTCGTTTTGGGTGTATCGGCTTTTCAATGTATGCGTGCGGGTTTTCTGTGCCCCAAATGCGACAATTTTGCTTGTTTACAAACCCGCCAAGATCAAAATGAGCTTCATCTGCAAAGATAATTTTTTTTGGCAAAATCGGCATCTTCTCTAAGTCGATCGCAGGCCCACTTAGCGAAGCGAAAACACATTGGATGGTCAGTTGGCTTCAACTCCTGAACCAATTGGACTTTGTATGGCGTCATACCAAGGTCTTTATGCAAAATTCGTCTCAATGATGTCTCCGAAATGTTCAATTGTTGAGAACGACGGTGAATTGATGTTGATGGCGCTTCACGCACACTTTCTGCCACAGCTGCAATATTCTCGGGTGTACGCACTGTTTTTGGCTTTTCACGCTTTGGTTTATCGATGAGGATACCAGTTTCTTTCACTTTTTTCACAAGATAACGAACATACGGTGCTGACGGTGCTTCTCTTCTTCCAAAATCCGTACGCAATTTTCGCACACATTCTGCAACATTACCATGATTTTCAAAGTAATGTCGCAATATTTCCCAGCGTTGTTCAAGCATATACACAACCATATTCGTTCAGCGGAAGGATAAAACTAATTATCTGTCAAATCAGACATGAGCTAAGTGTTACCATTCACGCAATAAGCACTAGTTGAAAAAAAAAACGTTAGATGGCGGACCCTTTATAATGACATAATGACGACACGACGAAGCATTTTCTGGGTGCTGCTACTCTTCCTATGAAAAACTGAAAAATTCTGACAGAAAGGCAAACAAATGCTGCAACGGATTTTAAAAGATTTTTATGTAATTTAAGCTATGTACAGCAACGCCCGTTTTCGATATTATGGATAATGTAGGACTTAAAATGTTTCTTTTCATGTAAAGACTTGACGACTTCATTTAGATACAGCAAGATTCTCCTGCCTGAAGAAGCCAAAAAGCACTGTTGTTCGAGTTTTGCCAAATCTGCGCTAGTTCGTCACTGTGTCAGTTCAAGTTAACTCCTAGGTGCCATCTAATTATGTATGTACAATATTTTGTGTGTTCTTGTGCATCTATATATTCTAAATGGTTTTCTTTATACTCACTCCAATACCAACTCGTTTTTACATTTCTTCAATTGAAGTTACAATGATATCATAACCGTTCGCTAGAACGATTTGTTGAGAATGGTGTCTACTTACTATACAAACACATGCCGAACGCACTGCCTTTTCCATTACCAGGTGGGGTGAAAAGTAACCTCCTTGGGATTGAAAACAAATTTTTTTTAAATGTTTTTTTTTTTATTTTATTCCCCTTTTAGCTTGATACACTTACTCCAGCGATTTTCCAACTTCTTGATCCCGTCCGAAAAGTAATTTTCCGGAAGGTCTGCAAAATACTCCTCCGTGGCGTCGATAATTTTCTCGTGTGAGCTGAATTTTTTATTGATGAGCCATCTTTTGAGGTTTGGGAAGAGATAATAGTCCGAGGGAGCTAAATCGGGCGAATTCGGTGGATGCGACAGCAATTGGAGCAAAAAGTCATTGATTTTAGCCGTGGTTGCGATGCTCTTGTGCGCCGGCGCATTGTCTTGCAAAAACAAAATTTTTTTTCGCTTCATGTGAGGCCGTTTTGCAGCGATTTCGTCCTTCAATTGCTCCAATAATGCACAGTAATGCTCGTTGTTGATGATTTTTCCTTTTTCGAGGTAGTCCACGAAGAGCATGCTATTTCGTGTTTTTTTAGGCAGGAGTGAGCATGCGCGGCACCCAGTGGCAGGATAACTTTTTCATATGCAGAATATTGCCCAAAATATGACGTGTGCGCTCAGTACTAATCTTTGTGGTATCTGCTAGCTCGCGCATCTTCACTTTCCGGTCAGCCAGCACCATTTCATGTATTTTTTGACATTGTCCTCTGTAACCGCATCGGAGGGCCTGCCGCTGCGGACTTGATCGGTAGTGGAGTTGCGAAACGAAACTCTCGAAACCAATATTTGACAGTGTAATCTGACGGAGCATTAGCCCCATAATATTTATCCAACTTTTCTTTTGTTTTTCTTCGCCGTTTTGCCTCTCAAAAAATAATGTTTTATGAGAGAACGAAAATCGTTTTTGTCCATACTCAACATGATGCCAAACACGTCAACAACAATCAGCTGTCAAAACAAAACTAAAGACAGTATCGCACTGATACTGGCATGTCTGCCTAAATATGAACGGACTTCAAGGCACCATGACCTTTTTGGCAGTAGCAGCGCATTCTGGCGGTCAAGGAGGTTACTTTTCACCCCACCAAGTACTGTTACACACATTTAACATTTAAAAGAGTTCCGAACAAATAGTTTCTAATTGCAGATACTTTTTCGTCCAATGCCAGTACTTTGATGCCCTAGTTTCCTTTACTATTACGAATAGTCTTCATTTCGGCGTTGTCTCGCGTTCTATGTTCTTTTGGTTTCTGAAACTGCGTTACTTCTTCTATTTGTATGGACAATGTACTTTTCCTTATTTATTCACGTTCACTCTTCAGACTTTTCTGTGTTGAATTTCAACAGATATGGAAGTCGTCTTTCATAACTCCGATACACAAAAATTGATTAAAGAGCGGATCCCGTAATTACCGCCCCATAGCTAAACTTTCACATATACACAAACTCATCGAAAGCATTTTGTACGAAGTCTTAAGCTTCCAGTGCAAATCTCTTATTTGCCCTAATGAACACGGCTTTCTGAAAGGTAGATCAACTACCACTAACCTCATCGAATTCGTATCCTCTATTCTCTCAGTCTTAGACAATGGTAAAGAAGTTGACATTATAACAACTGCTTTCAGTAAGGCTTTTGATAAGATGTCTCATAAACTAATCTTGTTCAAATTGCCCATCCTGGGGTTTGAACCCGTTTTTGTAGTGTTCGTTTCAGGTCTGTCCTATCGGCTCCTTTCTTGGCCACTTCAGGTGTTCTGCAAGGTAGTCACCTAGGTCCACTTCTCTTCATCCTAACCATTAACGATCTTGAAAGGGTCATTCAACATTCAGCACTTATCTCTATGCTGACGATACCAAATTTTGTAAGCCCATTTCCTCATAACATGACTCCAGTCTCCTTCAAAGAGATCTAAATAGTTTTACACCTGGTACATCAAGAACTGCTTGGAACTCAATGTCACCAAATGTCAATCGATTACCTTCTCACGTAAGTGCAACAAGTCTCCTCCCTGATTTTACCTTCTCCACGGCCAACTTTTACCCCTTGTTGAGTCTATCCACGACCTTGGCATATAAAGCGACAGGAAGTTTAATTTCCGCTCGCATATTGATGAGATAATTACTAAAACAAACTCATCACTTAGCTCCGCTAAAAGATGGTCCAAAGAATTCTATATCACTTACGTTCGCCCTCTTCTCGTGAACGCCAGCCAAGCGTGGTAGCCCTTTAAAGGAGTTCATGTATCCCGAATTGAGAGCATCCAGTGTCGTTTTCTTCGATTTGCTCTTCGTGGTCTACCTTGAAACTATCCTTTAATCTTACCTCCCTATTGAGATCGTCTCAAACTAATTAATTTGAATACCCTTGAGAAACGAAAGGACGCAGCAGATATTCTTTTCATTTACCGGCTCCTCATAGGCTCCGTCGATTGCTCATCTCTTTACAACTCAATTTTCTTTTACACTAACCCTCGAAATTTACGTTGTCCAGTCTCCCCACCGCACCACATATGGATCCAACGAACCAGTCGCCCGTATGCTGCGTAAGGTAAACTCCAACCTTTCCGTTCTCAATTTTAATCGCAGCACTCTCTTCCTCAAATTCGATCTCCTTCACCATACCTAGCTTTAACATAAGCACTAGGGATAAGTCCGAAATTTTGCTAAACCTTAATTTTTATTAGTCTTTAAGTACTAGTTTTTAAGCTTGTATTAAGCCAAGGAAATGGGGGCGTTAGCCCCGACCAAAATTAAAATTATGAAAGCTTCCACAGCGTCTGGTAAAGTCTGACCTCCGTGTCTCGTTTAGTCGTTCATTTTATGTAATGTAAGAAGTCTCTTCCAATTACCCAATGCTCAATATAAAACAACCCAAAACCTCTAGTACCAGGTACCATTCGCGTCAGTCGAATGTCGGTAGACAGCTGTTTATTCCCGCCACATTTACGAGACCAGAAACCTGCTGAATAGCTCACTTGTTTGTTCAAATTCTTGATATTGAAATAAGATCCCCCCTTCCTTAGTTAACCTTGAATATTGTAATGTCCAAGCCGGAGAATTGAATAGCACGTTCACAAAGCAGTGCAATTCCAGACAAATTCTTCTTCTTTTTCCCAGAGTACACAAAGGCCATATTGCTTTGCTTGCACATATTCGTACATATTACTCGTACATCCGTCTACTATCAAGCAGTCTACTGCTTCAGCAGTTACCAGTCTGGGGCTTCAAATTTAACTGCCACACAGAGACTGCGTCATGCAATTTATATTGACATCATCATCATTATGAAAGCTAAACAAAACATCAATCAGGTGTCCAGTCAGCCCTCTTCAGAGACACCCAGTAATCGCTTATTGCCACTTAAACTATACCCCCTCGATACCTACGGTTTCCGGCTACCTCTGTATCTACATACAAATACAGTCGACATTACTCCACCAAGACGAGATACTAGTACAATAGACGATTAAATTTCATTTGTCACTGTCAAGTTTGGGGGTGTCAAATGAGAACAACAACGACAAGTATCCGTTGTTGTATTGCCCGTTAGATTATTGGGATAGGTAACTGAGGCAGTTTTCTAGGCAGATCGCCTTCGTATCTTCGGAGGTTCGTCGTCATAATCCTCCACCTCCATCTCCACCGACGCTGTCATTGTCATTGTCATTATCATTGTCAAACTCGTACTCGTAGTAGATGTCAGGCACAAGTTTTTCACTCCTCTCTACAGATACTTTGGTGGGCTTTGTTTTTAAAACTTTTCCATGTAGTCATCGTAGATATGTACATACGCGTACATTGAAACATAGACAGTCGGAGATTTTTTACGGGTACTGTTGTGTATCTCATTTTCGATGGACAATATTTATCATATTGTGGTGAGTGGTTTTTTTTTTCTTTATTAAATTTAAGTGCATCGTTGAGGTTGTTAATTACGCGCAGTCGGCAAGTTGTCTTAAATTTCCGTCTAGACTTTGTTTAGGAGTTTTTTTATTTTTTTGTTTTAGAATTTTAAAATGAGAGAGTCGATACTTCAATGTACTCGTATGTATATACTTGGAGGTATGTTGAAATGATTTATTTTTCGCAGAAAAGATTGGGGTGTTCAATTTAATGCAACAACAGGAAAATCGATGTTGTATTAGGTTTGACGCCTGGCCAAAATGCTCATACTTCGAATATTAAGCGCTATTGGGCGGGACTCAGTGTCTGTTTTAAATGTGTTTCCGCATAGCTTGAAGTTTTGTAGAAAATTACAATAATTTATTTACAATTTTGTTTTGTTTTATTGTTAATATTGGGTCCCTTTACGTTTTCCACATGATGAAGATCATTTTTCGGCCTAAGGGTCTAAAGATTATAATATGCTGCAAATCACATAGGGTGTAGACTTCTTAATTTTCGTAGTCCTATTGTATCTGATCCATCCATCTAAGGGTTTTTGAACCTTTTTCGCATAAAGCTCTCTCTGGAAATTGATGTGTATATGTATCCCTTAAGGATGTGTTCCAGGTTGTAACCTCACCCAAACTACATATCCTTAGAACAATATTATCTTGACTAACTAGTACCAATCATCGGCTATGATCAGTACATGCTTCAACTGCTAACAGATGGCCGATAACTTGATTTCCCTGACACTAATCGCCATCGTACAAGAAGTTTGAGGCTGTCACGATAGGGATGTAAGATAAAGAGGTCATCCCAAGGTAATCCACGGAGGGCAAATCGAAGAAAATGACCTTGAATGTTCTCGATTCGCGATATATGAGCTCACTGAAAGGGGAACCACACTTTTCTGCCATATTCGAGAAGGACAATTGTAATGTAAAGTGACCTTGTCACATAAGGGTTACAAAATTTTTTAGACCATCGTTTGATAAAACCAAGCGATGAGTTGGCTTTGAGGATTATCTCATCAATATGCGAACGGAAGTTTAACCTCTATCGTATAATATTCCAAGATCGCGAAGGGATTTAACCTGGGATACAAGTTGGTCTTGGAGAAAATAAAGTCGAGGGGGAGATTGGTTGGACTTAAGCGACAAAGTCATGTTGATGGGCATTTGGAGACGTTAAGCTCAAAGCAATTTTTTAGACGCCAAGTGGAAAACCTATCGTGGTTTTCTTGAAGGAGAATAGAGTCTTGGGGTGAAGAAATAGCTTTGAAGAACTTAGTGTCGTCGGCGTAACTGAATTGGGGGCAGTGTTTAATAATCCTCTCAATGTCGTTTATAGTCACTCATAAAATTAAAAAGAGGGAACTTAGATGGCTGCCTTGTGGGACACCAGACGTGACAAAAAACGGGGTTGAGAAGGCTGACCTAAAATGAACGCTTTAATAAGGGTTCTCCAGTTAAGAAAATATCCATTTTAACAATATGGGGTCAGAACCGAAGGAAGACAATTTGAAAAGGATCAATTGATGTGATATTTTATCGAAGGCCTTTAGCAATAACATTGGTTTTTCTAAGCGCAAAAGAATACAACTAAGTTTGTAGTAGTTGATCTACCTTTAAGAAATCCCTGCTGACTGGGTGATATAAGTGACTTGAACGGAAGAGGTCATACAACCTTGGGGGAATTCCCCTTGTGAAAGGGACAAATGAAATTGGGAGGAAAGTGGGTGCGAAAGATATGCGCAGAATTTTGTTGTGTAGCTAAATGTTGAATTACGTCAAAAGTAAGCCGCGATTTTAAAACCAAGCATGAATAAACAGAATTCCAGAAAATCATTGGCTAAATTGGTTAAATGACGTTAACCAAGGAAAATCGGCTGGTTTGCGATTTCTCTAGTTAACATTTTAGTGAACTAATGCAATCGATCTTACCCAGCTGGAATAACCACTGGTTAAAGTTAACGGAGAGTGAACAAATCGCCCTTAGTCATGGTTCAGTGTTTGAAATGTATGCAAAGTAGTAGTAGTACAAAGTAAGTATTGTACGTAGTGGAAAATTATAGCCAGAAAATAAGATTATGTTAGATGTTAGATTAAAGATATGTCTTTACATTAAGTTTTATAATTTTGCGATATTTTGAAGACACTGTATGTTTTATTTATTGCTTTAGGGCTTAAAAATTTACAGTGCTGATACAGTTTAAGCCAACCCAATGAGATATTTAAGACATCATATCCTGATTCAAACGAAAGCAAACTTTCATTAAAATATGATATAGTGTGCGCATGTCTTGTGACATAATACAAGTATCTTCTTTCTCGTTCCTATTGCAAAAAGTGCTTGTGTCAGAGGCTGAAACTCTGTGAGCTAAAAAAATCAAATTGAGAATTTCAACCCAAAGCCTAAATATGATGGGTAATGACAGTGTTACTATTGATGGTCCCTCAAAAGTATCAAGCATATTTAATGATTTCTTTTCTTCTTTATAATTTGAAAAGCTTTTGAAAAAGCTACAATATTAAGAGTAGAGTGCTTCGGTACCTGGGAAAAGTAAATTTCCTTAGTCCTGCTCAGTTTGGTTTTACGGAAGGACTTACTACAGAAGATGCCCTCTTGGAATTTTATTCTTTTATGTGCAATATACAATGCTCTGGATGTTAGACAATGTTGCGACGGGCCCTTTTAGCATGATTTCGAGGTTTTCTGCACAACTAATTTGAGAACCTACTTAAAGGATAGAACTCAAAAAGTCAGAGTAGATAACTCTATTAGTAGATCACAAACCATAAACTTATTTGTGCCTCAGGGATCAGTTCTTGGTCCCATATTGTTCCTGATTTACATCAACTCTTTATTTAGCCAACCTTTTATGTTAAAAATTACAGCTTGCGCAGCTGATCTTGGCCTTACATACCGCTCAGATAGTCTTTTAAACTTAAGCGCGGATATAAACCATGACGCTCACCTCCTGCGATTGTGCTTTTTGGATCACACACTAGTTGTCAGCAATGAAACCAAATTGATTCACTTCAGTCTAAATATGTAAGAGTCCGTTAATTTTGGAATTTTCTTTCATGCAAACAACTGAGCAAGCTCAAATTATGTTTGTACTGAGGAAGCCACAAGGACATTGTTAAATAAACAAGCAACTTGTGATTGTGGCACACTCTGTTTTTAAATTGATATAGTAAATCAGTTTAAGTATTTGATCAAAATATGAGTTGGTCCGAAAATATTTCGATTTTAAAACAATATTTACGATCCACAGTACGAAGCTTCTTAAAAAACAATTGTGACAAAAAAAATATTAAAGACAGTTTATTATGGAATATTTCAATCAAAATTACAGTATGGAATAAGTTGCTGGGGTGGCGCCTACCAAACAAAGCTTAATGCATTGACGGTTTTGCAAAAGTTCGCTATCAGACAAATATGTGGGGCCAATAATTGGGCTCCTTCTATTGTTTTGTTCAGATAATTGAGGCTTCTATCACTGAAATATTTGTACTATTTAAAAGTTTTAAGATTTTTTTTTTATAATTTTTATAATTTATTAATTTTACTCCGTCGTGTCATTCAAATTATTTAATAAATTTCCAATGAATATCCGAGGCATAAGATCCTTGTCCAAATTCCTAAAGCGTGTAAAAATATGGCTTCTCGATTTCGATGACGAGGAAATTAAAGTTTTGCTGCCCTATATTGTTTACATATGTTGAACTCATTGTTTTATTCTTGTTTTACATTTTTGAAAAATTCTGTGTAAATGTATTAGGTGCGCAACTAAGTTCTCGATTTTGACATAGTCAAAACGTCATGAACCAAGCTTAGACATATGGTAAACAAACCGTTTTGACACATTAGTGAGTTTGTTTTGGAGTCATATACTTTTGGTTGTGTGAAAATGTCTGATTTTGTGCCAAATAATCGTCATTTGCCGGGAGTGTTGATTTTCTTCTTTCATTCGAAGAAAACGGTGACTGAAGCACATCAAGAGCTCTAAAAAGCTTACGACAGAGATGCAAGAAAAGCTTGCTTCAGTATTAGTAGTTACCCGCCAAGCCATTTCCAAGTGATTGCATGCGTTGGGAATGATTCAATAACAAAGAACTTGGGTTCCTTACGATTTGAAGCCAAGGAACGTTCCAGCGGCAAAAATGGAAGGGTTTTCTTCATCGCATCGTGACGGGTAATGAAAAATGAATTCATTACAGCAACTCAAAGAGAATAAAGTCATGGGGACTGCACGATCCCACGCTGCGAAGGTTATGCTGTGTATTTGGTGGTACCAGGTCAGTGTTATTTATTATGAACTGTTGAAACCCAACGAAACCTCACTGGGGAACCGTATCGACATCAATTGATGCGATTAAAGCAAGTAGCACTACGCGAAAAACGGCCACAATACGAGCAGAGGCACGAAAAAGTAATTCTACAGCATGACAATGCTCGGCGTCACGTTGCCAAACCCGTTAAAAGCTACCTGAAAACGCTGAAATGGGAAGTCCTACCCCACCCGCCATATTCCCCAGATATTGCGCTGTCTGATTATTACTTGTTCCGTTCCATGGCACATGATCTGGCTGATCAGCAGTTCCGCTCATATGAAGACATCAAAAAATGGCTTGACTCGTGGATAGCCTCAGTAGATGAACACTTCTACCGTAACCGTATTCGAGCTCTGCTCTATAGCGATGGGCAATACTTTGAATGATTCATTTGTAACCATATTTTCACAATAAAGTTGCATTTTCATAAAAAAAAAACAGCGATAACGTATTGTAGTTGTGCACCTAGTGTGCCTTTTTTTTTAATTTTTTCTTTTAAAATGAATTAAATACCATTCAACCCCAAATTATTATATAAAGTGGCATTATCACTGCTTTTAATGTATAAATACTAATGTCGCTACATATTATTACAATAGAGTCATTGATACATCTGCCTACTCAAAGTTTATTTTTCGAATGGTTATGTCAGGAATCAGTGCGATCTTCTAAAAGATCGTTATTCGGTATGTACCTGATTATTTTGAAATAGAGGACTCATCGCTACTTTTCAGAGGAAATCTTTTTTATTTGCCCACTGTTTTCTTTGTTTTTTTTTTTTTTTTAATCAGAGTTTACGACTTGTGTTTCCTTTCCAACTAAGCCCCTAATAAAATAAAATTCGTTATTTATGTTATTCACTCTTTGAAAAGAGAATACATTCCCACATATCTTCACATCTCGGTGGAAACACTCGTCAGCAATTTTATCGTTTTGATCGAATTTTGTCACAAGAGAAAGACGCTACAAAAACAATAACAGAGAGAAGAATAACGTCAGAAGACGCTAGCTTACCAGAAAATCACGACAAGATTAATCATCTGCAAACAAATCACGTAACCGCTGAAAACAGAAAGATTGAAAAAAAAAATGAGAAAAAGAAAACCAAAAAAAAAAAATCGAGAAATGATCGATTTCTTGTTTGAAACTATCCTTTCTTGAGAGGCTTAGGAGAGACTTGGTATCGCATTTCTAGCTGAAAGTTGTGAGGAACTTTTTTGCAATAAAACTAACACCATACAACTTGAAAGGGATACTTGATGGAGAATTTTGACAAAATCTCTCATCGAGAAGACAACGGCACAGGGACATATAAACATGTGGACAGATTGACAGACGGACAGACGGACAGATAGCAATGCCTAGGGAATAAGTTGATTCAATCCGAGAGGCACTGACCGGACTTAATCATTCGGTCAGTGAGTCTGTGGTGTCGTCGATTGATGACGACATTTGCATAATCCCGCCATAAATCGCGCATTTCGAATTCATTGAGGATAATCAGACTCGAGCTGGGATTGATCACGATGACGTGTTTGAAGTCTGTTTTAGTTCCAGAACTTAACAGAGATTAACAAAAACCTAGTCCAGGGTAAAAGTGGAGTCTTGTGGAGATAGAAGGGAGAAACCTGATATTGCCAAAATCAGAGAAACTTCATTATTCTTTGCGTACCAGCTTCTTTTTTCTTCTCCTCACGTGTTTTTTTTTTTGGTTTCTTTAACGAAAAATGCTGAAGAAGATGGTAAAAGAGGGAGGAGAAAAGTTAACAATGAATATACAGTGTCTACCTACTACTTTGTTTCTCTTTTGAAGTCAAAGATGGTTAGGATGGGGGGGGAGGGTGTACCCACTTGACGACACGGTATTTGTCTGGCTTAAGTATCGTTAATCGATTTGTGTTTGTTGAGCAGGTGATTAGCTCACTGGCTATCAGAGTCTTTGGGGGGATTGTTGTAAGTTTTTTTTTTTAACTTTTTACCTGTTTAGTGCTGTGGGAAATTTCTGGATCTGATTCGGATTCAAATTTATTTGAATTCATCTTTCGCAACACCACACTTTGTTGGAGGCAACTCGATTTTTTTTTATTTTGTTCTTTGTTACTTAGATTTGTAGTTTACAGTGGAATTAAAAAAAAAACAAAAACATTTCAGAATGAATTAATACAAAAATATAAAAACTTGTATAAACTAACTTTGTTTTCTCTTTCTTTTTAGGTAAGTTTGGAAAAGAACTGACCAATTGTTGTAAGTTCCTTCATTACATTATGCGCTAGTATGCCTGTATACCAACGTTAGTTGTTAAGAACGAGGTAGAAACAACCCTTTGATTGTCTGCCCTCCATCACATCGATTGTATTAATCAATTTAGGATATGGGACCTCATCAGTGTCATCCAAATGACCATAAAACTACAAATACTCTATGCAGAATAATGGCTGATTAGTCTTTAATTTTTCACGCCTTTAGAGTTTCACTTTTATTCTTTTTCTCAATCTAACAGCTGAAAGATCTTACATATTACAGCGTTCGGTGTCATTCATATTGCACACCTATTGTCGAACCGAACCCCTAGCATGTTTATCTAAAGTGTCCTGGTTCTAATTCGACAAAAGCTTAAACAGACGCTTTTACCTTTCAAACAGCTCTTCAAAATTTAAGCAAGTTGATGCTTTCGAGATTATTTGTACTCGCTTGGCGGATAGATAACACAAGCCCAACAATACGATGTACGAGTATGATTGCATATAATTCGCACCCCGTTCAAGCATAAGGATACCAATGTATGTGTTGACGAAGCAGTAGAGTAGTAGTCCTGAGTCCTGACGTATTTAAAAATTAAATAAAAATTCCCCCGTAAAAAATTCTAGTGTTGCGTTCGTTATTGACCAAAGTGGTGGCCAACTTAGCATTTACCACAAGATTTGGATCCACTGTCAGACTGAAGAGTATTTCGTGATGTCGTTCTGCCTCTTACTTCAGCGATCATAATATCGTCATATGTAATCATTAACTAGCAGATAGCAGCACAGTACGTGTTGCATGATTCATCCTTTAGCAAACTTGAACTTTATTTTACCTGAGAGATTTTATTTGTGTAGGACGTAGGTAAATTATAATACAACGTCCGGACAGGTATTCATAAGCCTTCTGATGTCTCTCTTATTTTATTTATTTTTAAGTTTATCGTCAATGGATAGATGGGTCTCTAATTCCTTAAACATAACTCTAGTATCTTAGATATTGCACCCCTACCCGACTGCACAGTAAGCTAATAGGCAAGAATACCGCACAAGGGTTCTGTACCTATTACGAGCACATATCTTTCGGTAGAATCTATTTTTGTTAAAATTTGTATTGTAGTT
The DNA here is from genome assembly GCA_949129095.1 of Volucella bombylans. Classification (NCBI taxonomy): domain Eukaryota; kingdom Metazoa; phylum Arthropoda; class Insecta; order Diptera; family Syrphidae; genus Volucella; species Volucella bombylans. Next base: position 88,131,872 of record OX422143.1, read on the forward strand.
ACCTTCAACGCTTCCCTGATCTTGTACCCATTCGAGCCTAACCCTGTGTGACTTGGATGGGTTTGAAACTGTATGGAACAGTTTTTGAGTTCATGGAGTGGGAACCCGGCGCCTTAAGCCCGGCTTGACTAGCAGTGAGTGGTTAATGGTGGTGCATACAAATATTTGGGGACTGCCTTCAAGACTTTCCGATTTGAGCTGAATATGTCATAACCGACACCAGACTCCATTAAGTATTCTATAGAGAACCTTATGATGTTTACCTGGAGATCCTCAGTTTCCCAGTCTGCATTATATGGAATCCTAGTCTCAAATTTATTTTCAAAAAGATGTGATCGCCAATAGATCTGACCGTTTACTTTGTTCCCTGTTGTTCTTTGAACGAATGAAAGCCACTAGTGCTTATTCGTGTCCAGGTCTGCGATACTTTTGTGATGCTAAATCATACAATTGAATCTTCCCGTAATAAACGACATTATGATTGTCTTATATATCAATGGAAGCTAGGCGACAAACTAGTCGAAGACGTAGTTTCCAGCGTTTTGTTTGAAAATTTTACAATCTTATATATAGGGTTTTCCAATAAGGACTTGACAACTTTTTTTTTAAATAAAACGCAAACCATTTCAGATATTTCAAAAACTTTATTATCGGCTTGAAGTACAATTAAAACATTTATTAATGGAATTCGACTTCATTCATATGGCCACCGCGGGCACGTTTGCAGCGGTCGATTCGTTGGACCCAATTTTCAACGACTCGGCCGCTATTTCGCGTTCAATGGTGGCTCTGAGCTTTTCCAATGTCGTCGGCGTGTTGGCATAAACCAATGACTTAATAGTCAATCGATTGTAGCGTGTGCTGTGTGGCTTGTGGCACCATCCTGTTGAGACCACATGTCGTCTAAATCCATATCTTCCAATTCGGTCCAAAAATAATCCGTGATCATGGCGCGATAACGCTGACCTGACCATTCACAGTAACGCGACGATCGTTGTCGTCGACGAAAAAATATGGCCCAATAACGCCGCCGGCATGTAAACCGCACCAAACAGTTATTTTATTGTGGATGATGTGGTGATTCATGAAGCACATGTGGATTTTCACCCGACCAATAATGCATATTTTGCTTATTGACGAACCCATTGAGCCAAAAATGAGCTTCGTCACTGAAGATGATTTTGCGATGAAATTCATCATCTTGGCGCATCTCCTCCAGAACCCAATCGGAGAATGTACGTCGCTTCAAATGGTCCATCGGCTTCAATTCTTGAGTCAGCTTGATCTTGTATTGGTGTAAACAAAGATCCTTACGCAAAATACACCATAATGTGGTCCGAGCGATGCCCAATTCTTGAGAACGCCGTGGTATTGACTGATTTGGATCGTTTGCCAAGGACGCCTGAACGGCAGCGATTTTTTTGACACTTCGACCAACCCGTTGGCTCACTGACACGGCAACATCACACAACGAATATGTAGACTAAAATTTGTACACTAAACTTGTTATTGCCTGTCTACTAGGGTGAGAATTACGACCGAAAATTGGAGTTAACGCTCTTAAAGTTGCAGTCACCGACTCCGAATTTCGGTAGAAAATTTTTATAATTTGCAGACGTTGCTCGTTCCTGTATTCTACCATGATGAAAATGTTGAGTTTACTGAATAAATTGACAGTGACAGTTTGATGATTAGTGAAAGAGTGCGTTCACAAATTAAATTCAAAGTTGTCAAGTCCCTATTGGAAAACCCTTTAGTACGACCTAGCATCCTGCCCCTTGTTTTTTATTCCTCATCATTAAAACGTGGCTAGTAGGAAAAAATTACAGCCCGAGCGAGGAGGTCATTGGCGAGACAGAAGCCAATTTTGAAGAGTTTGACAAATCATATTTCTTAAATGGTTTAAAGTGCATCATTCTAAAAGGAGATTGCATACATTGAAATGCTCAAAACAATAACCGAAAATTGCAAGATCAGGATGCGGTCGGAGGAAGCGATATGCCTGAACTTGTACTATACATTATTCATGTTAATTTAAATGCAATTCCTGTCCCTATTGTTTAAAGAAAAAGGCTGTATTTATTAAATGAAAACGACTTCATATTTCTTAGGCCTCTCGTAAAATAAAAATGCCCAAATCTACTATCGCATTTTATTTTATCGATGAAATTCCTCAAATCAAAAGCCGACAATAACGAATCTGTAAATCAAACAAAAAAAAAAAACATTTTATGGAATCGGCAGTGGCCCAAACAACAACAATATGAATGAAAGAATGAAACATATGGAATGGATCTATAATATAAACTTAATAGATACTGCCGCTCTTGGTGAACTCTGATTATTTTTATATCATCATTAAAATGGCCAAATATGTACAACATGTTTAACGATGATTGCAAATACGGCAGATACAAGTATATACTGCTCCATTTCCAAGAATTAACCATTTTACCTTCGGTACATCTGTGATTTTCTCTTCTTTTTTTTAAACTCTCGCAGTAATAAATCGAACACATAAATCGAAGTAAAGGAAATTGAGTTCAATGTGCGTAGAATATTCGCAATTTTCCTATTTTTCTTTATTTAAAAGAAGATGTACGAGTCTTTTCTTTCTTCGAGATTAAAATATGTTTCGATGGCTTTACATATTTTCTGTAGTTTTTCTATCTTAAAGTTAGAAATTTATACAGACATTAAAAACAAATCTCTACGATGACACTATTAATTGTGTTAAAAAAAAAGACGAGATCTAAAGATCGACATAAAAAATACTACAACAAGATAGAAATTGTAATTAATTAATTTCGAATAGTTTGGCGCCGAAAGACAAAATTATTTGGCAAACAAAGTGAAGAACATGGCATAGGTTTTATTCGTACAAAAAAGATTCTCTGACGTTCAAGTCGTAAGATAGATTGTAAGTCCTTGCAAGATTTGTTTACGCAAAAACATTTAGAATGTTTACGATCATTAAACTCTTCGTTTTTTTTCGGCAAAGTTTTTGAGTGAATTCATTAGGAAACACAATTTGAATACGAAAACGCAGTTCAATTTTTAAACACATGTCTCCTTTAAATCTGTATAGAGAAGTGAGGTTAAGGTCTATTGTATTTGGTTGGACAAACCTTGATACATTTGTTTTGTATCTATGAATTTTATTGATCAATTTTGAATTGAGAATATTACTGTGCATTAAACGTACTCGTATCCATAAAATAATAGCTTGGAAATCTAATTGCTACCCACCTGTCTGAAAGGACCCGAATGAATATCGTGTGAAGTCTGAACTTTGAATGAACCTTCTTAGTAAGAGTTCCATCTATGTTTGGGTTTCTGATTAAATTAGTCGCCAGGTACATACCCCCTGACAGATGTAGATGCAGTAAGTTCTGTCGAATGTGACAGCGGCTTTCTAGCTGTGTCGCCTCAACTCAAATCGCATCAGATGGCACGGAATGGATAGAAGCACTTATTTAATTCTATCGTGCAAATACGATTTCGAGTAGTTTCTATTCGAATCGATCCCAAACAAAGTTTTGAGTAAATACAAAGTCAGAAGCGTTCACATTCATATGTATACACATCTGCACCTACCCTCGAGAAAGAAAAAACGAACAGTTCAAATGTGGCACGTTTAGCTTGACAAAAAAGGATTTGTGTCATGCAAACGGTGCACAGATAAAATTGAATCATCACCTTTCCAATTTTCAAATGTGCATTCATTTGACAGCATACAAAGTTGGCCAATTAATTTTTCTCCGAATATGTAAATGCATACGTACTCGTATATTGACGCTCTACAAACCAGAAACAAAATGTGATTAATTATGCGTTAATCAAATTGGTCGAGATCAAATTTTTGTCTTCACTGTATAGTATGCACAGTAGCCACGTTTTTGTGGAAGGTACTCTCGTAACATCATTTCATTTAATTGATTGAGTCAGATATAAACTCAATATTGCTGATTGGTTATGAACTGGACAGCTGCATGCAGTTCCCACTATTTACTTTCTGCGCAATCAATTCTATAAGGGGACTACTGGACTACTTTGTTTGATTTCGGGAAATTAAAGACGGATACAATATAACATTTTTATTTGTAAATTCCCATGCAAATGAGATAATTGTGTTGCAAGGACGTCGGTCCTCTATTCAGCACGTAGATTTATGCAGATTTTGCATTTTATTTTCAACAGAATTCGTCGAGTTTTTCGTCGGATTCGAAGAGTTCCATATTCTCAGAAGAAAAACATGATTCTATCGCAAATGCAATTCAAAGGCTGTTCGTAGTTACAGCCTATATTGTTGCAATGTATGGCTACAAGAACTCCTATACATGGTAAGAAACCCAAAATACACGACTAACACAAAACAGCTGTAAAAGGAATCTGGTTGACTAGTAATCAGTTTTTGTTTTGGATCTATTAGGTCCATGGTTACTTAATTATTTTGCTAGCGCTATTGTCTGGAGTAAACCTGGGCCTCAACCAACAATCCCCTCTACCTAGCACGATCTCTCGTCAAATACTTCCAGTGGTCGACCCCGAGTTGGTTGAGGTTCCCTACCACTTACCTCTGTCACCTTAGATATGATCGTCCTCTGTTACACCGTCCATCGAAGACTCTTTGGGCCACAGTTGTGGTGTCGATTCGGTCAACTTGGTCTAGCCATCCTAGACGCTGGGTCCGTCGACACTTGCCTGGGCCGATCTCGCTATACAAACCGTACAATTTGTTGTTGAATCTAATCATCCATTTCCCGTCAATACAAATGAGACCGAAAATCACACGCAGTATCTTTCTATCAGTATCTTTGCGGTAATTTCCCACCAAACCCATCTTGGTAGCTTCCTCCTTCTCCCAATTATGTCGATATCATCGTCGTACGCTAGTAACTACTTGAAAAACATTTGAAGGATTGTGCCTCCAGTGTTCATTTGTCAGTTATGCGCAATTCTTTCAAGTACGATATTAAAGAAACCATCGTTTGACAGAGCAGCGATCGTCATTCTGCACAGACTAGCGAGTTTAGTATGGATACCAATACTAGACATGACTCTGTATAGCTTGTCGCTATAAATACTAACATGCGGCATTAAAATCGATGGAAAGATGGTGGGTATCGATTTGGACTTGTTGAACTTTTCCCAGGATCTGCAGGAGCATGAAGATTTGGTCGATTGTGGACTTTCCTGGAATGAAACCATACTGACTGCGGCTAATCAGGTTGTTGACGAAGGGTTTCAGACGTTCACACAATATGACAGATAAAATCTTCTATACGATGTTAAGGAGACCTATACCTCTGTAATTGGCGCAGTTGAGGGGATCTTTTTTTCTGTGGATCGGGCATACCGTGCTGAAATTCCTTTCACCAGGAACACAGTCTTCTGACTAGATCAATTAGTCAGGTCTAGCTGCTTTGATGATTTTCAGCTTAAATATTGCTATATTTATGTATTTCGTTTTGGGCAGGTGGACAGAAGTCTTGGCTAGCAGCGTCAAAGGTGAATGGTCTACTCTACCTGACAGCAGAATGTTGGACTTCTTCCTCCTTATACCGTCTGCAGAAAAAGTAATTTCCATATTCTTATCACCGACTGTGGCTCTACTACAAGGTTTCCTTCTTCCATGGGTCTTCTTGCCTTGACACGTTGTTTTCACCTATTGGTAAAATTCTGTACGATATTACTGAAGTAAAACCTCTCAATATCTTCAATCGTGCGGTTCTCGTGCTCTTTTTTTCTACTTCTTCAAAAGGCGATGTTCTTCTCGTCTCTTCTGCTCGTAGAGCTCACGCGCAGATCTTGTCCTTCGTTACAGTGCTCTTTTATAGACTTTGCTTCCCGTCACCCTTCATCAAACCTGGAATTTCTTGGTGGTGGTCGAGTAATACTCAACAGAGACGTTTGATGGCATGTTGGCAGCGTTGCTACTAGTTTGCGGTACTCGATACTGGCGGCATAGGAGTTGTTGAGAGATTTCGGCTTAGGAAATCGGCATTCGAATCTTTGCTGCAATAAGGTGGTGATCCGAGTCAATGTTGGCTGACCGGAACGTTGGGGCGTCCAGAATATTGGAAACATCTCTATCGCAAAATGATCAATTTGATTTAGCGTTTCATGATCCAGAGACGGCAATATTCCCTTGTGTATATGGAGATGAAAAAATCGTGTGCTTGCAATAGTAATATTTCGTTCCTCCGCAATATCCATTAGCCTAAGTCCGTTATTGTCCTACCAAAGATGTCCTATTTTCTATCGCCTAGTGCGACTTTAACGTCATACTTCGGACATTGCTCATATATATATGTCTTGTCGAGGAGCTTCTTTGGTGGCGTTGTCCTTGTCCTCCGTAGTGGCCTGTGCTCATATTAGGCTTAAGTTGGTGAATTTAGTCTTGATGCGAATGGTCATAAGATGCTCGTTCACGTGTCGGAAGCTCAAGACTTCTTGCCAAAGTCTGCTGCTTATGGCAAATCCGCATCCGAATAGGCACCGTATCTTTTTCCCTAAGGCAATCACCATAGTATATATCACAGTTTTACATCCTCCTTATGTCTGATAAATCCCATCGCTTGAGAGCAGTCATGGGCTTCTGATAATTGATCGGCTACACGTGGCCCCTTAACCGGCCTAACATTCCACGTGAAAATGCGAAGGTTTACAGGAGTTGTCAACAGTGAATCCATTTCGATCCGAAGCCATTAGTTGATTCGTCACAACTTCTAAATCTCCTCCGTATAGGGCCGAACATGCCTTTGCCATTTTAGCCTGAATGAGTGAGACTAGGAGGTAAGGCAATCACTTCGCTACGAACTTGATTTTTGCGCTGCTAGTCCAATTCAAGTTATAGGACAGTCAGTAGTTTCCCGATCGTTCGCCACTCAGAGGCTAAAATAATTGTAGTATTGGGTCTCGACGAAAATTCAAGGCACGGCTCAGAACAAGAATTTTTGGGCTCATTGTAAGTAAAACTGTATATCTCTCTAGTGGTATATATCTCTACAGGGGTTTTCTGCCGTTTTAATTAGCCAACCTGATGTGATAGGCAGCAGCGGTCCTGCAAGGCCTATTACGAAGATGCCAACGAAACCGAGAAGTGTTTCTTCTATGACTGGATTACGACAATAATCTTTACCTAAATCTGAATTGCTCTATCATATGTAGATCATACCATATCAAAACACTTATCCAATCAGGCATAAGGAGGAGTTCTGGTTTTAAGATATGTGCGGCTTCCTTTTAAAGCAAAACACGAGAATCTTTTTAGTCGTCATGCGACGGATCAGCTAAATTCGATACGGTTTTATCAATCGACACCAAAAATACCATATCATTGACCTACATCGGAGATTTTGAAGATCTTCCGCAATTTAATTTCAGAAATACCGATGACGAGATAGAACTGCATACTCTCATAGCTACTCTATCTGCTTACACAAAACCAAAAGAAAAAAAAACAAACTTAAACGTATAGAAAGGTCGAATATAACCTTCGCGAAAATCTAATAGACAAAAAAAAAAAGATTAAATGAAAGAGTAGAAACAAGGAAATATTCCACATACGTCTGGGTGACTGAATTAAACCCGAAAATAGACGAAGTCAACTACAATACGAGTAAAGAGCGCGGGACAGATAAGCAAATGCGGATCTCATTCTATATCAATACCACGTATCTGCTAATAATATCTGCATTTAATCATATATCACCGCGTGACAGATAAACACATCTGACTAAGCCCCCCTCTGCTCCATACCCCTGCCAATGAGTAGGTGGGCATGGTGAGGCTTTTTAGCCACACTACGGGTATCTATAGCCGAGCCGCCAGAGTTTTGGCCTTGTATGATACTAGGTTTGGCAATCTTTTTTTTTATCTATTCCTCTTTCCTCCAGTGTTTTTGCAAAAAGTTCTTTCTCTCGTTTTTCAAATTTTTTGTTTAGCTTTTTACCTCCTTGTAATAAAGTTCTAAAGTTGTTTTTTTTTTTTTTGTTAGCTTGATAATTTGTACAAACAATTTTTGTTTATGCGAAAAATACAGTGGAGGGCGAAAGAACCGCCAAAGCTAAACAAATGAATTTTTTGTTTATTTTCTTCTTCTTCTTCTTTTACTTCGTTGGGTCCTCTTTTTGTTTTCTAGATTTCGGTAATTTTGCACAAAGAAAAAATCCTATTTGGTGGGGTTGATATAAATTTCGTTATTGAATTTGTAAATACCATAAATTGTATTTGTTAATTGTTTTTTAGTTTCCTTTTTAAAGACTTTAGAGGGGCAGATTACCTGGGCGTAGTGAATGCTGAATTATGGCGGGAATATAATGTTTTTTTTCTTTAAAAAAACGAATCAGGAAGAAATTCATATTTTTTGTGAAGATATGTGTAAAATTCGCGTATTAGATAAGATTTGAAGATTTTGAAAAATGGAGTGTCCTGAATAGGTAAATCTATTAATAAAAGCATTTACAACGTCATTATAATATCTAGAAACAGAAACAACTATTGCTTACAAGATCCTGCTTCGTACACAGGCTTTTTTCTCGCCTCTGGAAAAGTCCATATATAATCCCTATCCAGAAAAAAACACAAACAGGATACTAACAGATACCGATCTATTGCTAAGCAATCGGCAATGGACTTAGGCCTCCTTACTTTACGGTCTTCTCATGCCAATATACATAAGGAGATAATGCGGTCTCTGGATCATGAAATGCAAAACTAAATTGATAATTTTGCAATCGACGTACTCACGACCCACTCAACTGCGCCAACTATAGAGGTATAGGTCTCCTCAACATCGCACACAAGATTTTATCTGCCATATTGTGTGAACGTCTGAAGTCCTTCGTCAATAGTCGGATTCGCCTCAGTCAGTGTGGTTTCAGGCGAGGAAAGTCCACAATCGGCCAAATTTTCATACTCCAGCAGATCCTGGAAAAAACTCAAGTCCAAAAAACAAGAAGCAACGTGCATTCTCCATCGTCGTCTTGCATAACCGAACGAGTTTGGCAGAGATGTCGAAACTAAACATTGCACCGTATAGCTCGTCTCGTGAATGTTTGCTCGATGGTGGACTTGTTTGGCCTACATCCACACTGATACGTTGCCGACGAACGGCTTCAGGCTTTCACACTATACGGCAGATATAATCTTGCAGGCGATGCAAAGAAGACTTATCCCTCTGTGGTTGCCGCAGTTTTTTTTCTAAGGATTAGGAAACAATGTTGATGTTCCATTCATACTTTTGTCCGACCATGTTTTTCAGATAAGTTGATGTATGCTCCTTACCATGTCGTCGCCTGCCGCTTTAAAGAGCTCGGCAGTCAGGCCGTCCGCTCCAGCGGCTTTCTTGTACTTAAGCTTATATGTGGCTATCTTCACAGGTCGGGTGTTGCTCTACATTGTCCAGGTTTAAAGGTTCATTCTGCCTGAGACCGGTATTTGTTTCGCCGTTTTACAGCGTTAAGAAATGCTCTTCTCAAATCCCCAGCATCGACTGCTTGTTCGTCTCTCCATGCTTCGGTTCGGGGTTTGTGTCCATGACAAGTTCTTTTTACCTTTTGGTAAAGAGTAGGAAGTCTAAATTTCCTCGACCGCGTCCTTCTCATGCTTCTTCTTTTCTCCAGAAAAGTCGGTGTTCTTCTCTCCTCTTCTGCTCGCAGAGCTCCTGAGCAGCTCTATTCCTTCTATGCAGTGCCGCTTTGTATACATCTTGCACTCGTCGTCAAACCTGTGGTTTCGTTGTTTTGGCCATTGTTTCGGATCGATGTCTATACTTTTCGAATCGACTTCCTATTGACAATGGCAAGCTTACTCAAATTTTTCCAAGGATCTCGGAAAAGACAGTGGACATTGAGTTTGACACTATATTAATATTGTTTACTTTTTCAAACTTCGGTGGCATTTCTCATCTTCAGAAAATTTGTTATAAAGTATTTGAAGACGTCGGAACCATAGGAACCATAGAACATATTTGCCCAAGAGTTCCATAACCATTGACTCAAATAAAGCCACTTTACTATCAACATCTGAAATATTCCAGCACAAGTTCTATGGGTGAGCAAAGGCTTCGTGCCAAGCATCTACTATAGGTCTATATCTCGATATATATCTTTAAAATTTCTGAACCGCTTCTTTTTGGGAGAATGTTTGATATTTATATGAACATCATAAGTAAAAAAGCTTAAACTTGAGGAAAAATAAAGTAAGAAACAGAGATATTTGGCCATGAAATAATACTAAACTTTCATCCGAGGTAAAAAAAATCCGAAAGCGGAGGTCCGTAGCTTGCTCTGAAATGTGTGGTCACAGAAGTGTGCACAATATTTCGGGCACAGTTGACAGCGAAGCCATTGACAGGAATATTTTGATAACAAGAAGTTAAGTAATACACCTCGATCTCGAATTCACTGAGAACAAAGTCACGATATGGGACATAAGCACAGCCAATAAAACATTTCTGATACCGGTCAGAGATTTCAATAAACAAAAAATGTATGCCACCGTGCATCGCATTTCGTTTTATGCGGACCTGTACAACATTGCAACACCTACTCCTCTCCTGCTATTATACACAAGGGAATCCTCCTTGAGCAAAAAATTGACTAGCTATTCCGAAGAATTTTCTGGCCAGCAAATGGAGTTTGCAAGTAATTCATCAATTATTGCATCTGAAACTTGGTGTACTACTCTGCTTTACTTATTCCGTGCATAGTTGCGACTCCATGGTATTCAGCTTTATTTCCAATCCAACGTATGCAAAGGTAAATTGAAAAGTTGCAAAGTGTAAAGTGAAAAATGTTTAATGAAATAGGGTCCTAGTTTGCTACATAATACTACAAGGTGGCGTAAAAGTTGTCGATGTTCTTTGACCGTAATTTTTTTTTATGGATTGAAAAAATTTGGTTCTGCTTTTGGATTTTGTTTATTTGATGTCTTGAATTTTTTTCCATTAAGTCGAGAAAATGATATCGGCTAAGTGACCGATTGATGACCATTCGGGCCCGATTTGTGGCATTTTCCATCACTCTTGCCAGAACTTCCATCGATAGGTCTTCGCATTCTTGATGGATATTCTCTTTGAATGCTTCAAGAGTCTCAGCTTTGTTGACATAGACTCGTGACTTCAAAAATTCCACAAAAAAAGTTTGTTATGGTTAAATCAGGCGATCATGCCGGCCAGTGTAAATTGCCAAAACGAGAGATTAGGCGACCCGCAAATGTAGCCCTCAGAATTTCGGTTGTGGCTCGTGGAGTATGCGCCGTTGCTCCATCCTATTGTAACCCCATGTTCTCCAGTCCCAATTCATCCAATTAAGGAAGGAGATAGTCGTTGAGCATGGGTATGTAACGTCTGTCAGCAGTCGTTTGGCAAGCGGCGTTTTCGGAAAAAATAAGGCCCGATGGCACCTCCGGCGTAAACAGCACACCATGCAGTAAGTTTGAGCGGGTGTAATAGCTCTTCGTAGGTTTTTCGGTGCCCCAAAAGCGATAACTTTGCTTATTCACATATCCACAGAGATGGTAATAGGTCTCGTCGCTCAGATGATTTTCGATGAAAAGTTGTCTCTCTCGTGGTCGAGATTCAGGACAGCTTGAGCGTAGGTTACACGCGCTTGAAGGTCAACAGCTAACAGTCTGCACTTTGTAAGAGAACATCTTACAGTCTTTCACCAAAACTCTCTGTAACGACCGCCGATTGATGCCCAATTGCGTGGCACGTCGTCTGGTCGATATTCCGTGGGTGGCCGTGGCTCAAGTGGTAGTGGACTAGCTTCCAAATCGGAAGGTTCGGTGTTTGAATCCCAGCCTCGCCCGAAAGACATTGCTATAATTTTTTCTCTTAACGAAAATCAAGTAAGATGAGTAGTTGACTAGAAATCAACAACAAGCCAACTTCCACTAAGTATTTAGTCTCCCCATTAAATGTTGGATTCCACCCATGGAGTGAAATAATCACTGATGCCGCCATTTGCAAAAATTATAGCACCTTCCGATAGGGTGATGACGTTTGCGCCACCTAGTATTTGACTTTTGTATTTATGTGTAGGCATCAGTACAATCTGATATGAAATCCAAAAAACAAATTGTGCTTCTGAAAATGTGAGAAGAGTGTCAATGGAGCAGTTTTATGTAATCTTATTGTCTCCGGAGTGCAAAAGGGAGCCTTCTGAGATTCCGAATTTGAGAACAACAATTCATCTTTTCATTGTAGCATAAGTAAACTTGACACTTTTCGTAAAAAGTAAATGAACGAAATTGACAATCACTTGTCTTACGATTTTTTTCCATTTTGGAAAGTGACACAAGTCATCCTGGCTGGCTGAAAAATGAGAGGGTCTTGATGTCTTTCAGGACGCTTTCGCTTAGAGTTGCGGCAACTTATTGTAGGAGTTCCTTTTTAGTGTTGGACTGGCAAATTCGGTCGCGTTTTTTCAAAAGCGATTTTGTTTATTTTGCGCAAATGCTCAGAGTGGAGCCGTGAAATAACGCCGAGCGCAATAACGCCGAATTGCAAACAAAGTTCGTTTTTATTTCGCTTTGTAGCTAATATTCGGCCTTACTTCACTTTTATAAAACGGAATTTTTGAATTCGGCGTTATTGCGCTCGGCGTTATTTCACGGCACCGCTCAGAGTTCAGTTTAAAGTTGTACGAGTATAATGGCAGCTAGTCTCATTCTGCGCCAAAAGATCCATGTATTAACTGAGCATAGATCAATCATGTGAACAAATATTTTCTTGGGTTGTTCTGTATAACCCAAGCATGAAATTCAGCAAATCAACGCCACTCATATGTTTGTTATAAATCTCAGCAGCTTCTGGAGCACGAACATCTACGTCCTTTTTTTGTTTTTTGAATTAACGGCGTTTGGTGATGAATTTCACTAGTCACTTTTTCAATCATACTTCCACGACCCTGTTCCTGCAGTTCTTCCTCTGTTGGCATTTTAGAATTGGGACTCGGTTTAGTCTGCCAATACCCCAAAGTTAATAATCCCTTTTTGTACAGGTGAACTTGAAATTTGCGTCTGTTATACCAACTATCGAAAGAAACTGGCATGTTTAACCACTCGTCACTACGCTTCCGCTGACTCCTAAATCAAGTGCAGTTTCAGATAAGGTGTTACTCTGCTCTCCAGCAAAAATTTCGAAGTCGTATCTGAATCCGGAAACCCCACTTAGAACTCGGTTTTTGTAACTTCACTTTTGAGGTTTGACCGTGTTATACTACTTTAGTTTGCGATGGCTGTGGGTATTATTTACTCATTCACTTATATTTATCCGAAAATGATTTTATTTTTGAAAGTTTGTCGTATCCATCTGTTCCAAATTGTTTTTCACTCCTGTAGCATGTCATCGTCTCCAAAATATGTTGCTGGCCAAAGGATGTGCTCCAATAATAAAATCGCAAAGATATCAGTTGAACACATGACGTGCCAACGAACTGCTCCATTTCGGTTTTTGTTATGTTTTCGGGCTTAAATATTAGATTTACTGAAGAGCTTTTAAATTTGACTGATCGACAATAAACTGAATTAACTCCTCTGTAAAAAAATAAGGAAAAATAATCCTCTGGTGTTTAGCACCCGTTGGTAGCATCCCTAAATTCAAAATTCCTTTCATCTTACGGGTCCAATTGTCCTTTTCTTCAATACATGAATTGGATACATCATCATCATCACTTTTAGATACATCTCTAGAGATATATTTGAGATTTGCCCATAAAAGCGTCAAAAGTATCAGTCTATAAAAAATGATGGTCCTAAACCAACTGTTAATGCATACGAAGCCATAGATGGCTCAGCGAATAAAATCATTCGTAACGGTAAATGTGTTTTTTCTCAAAACATTTTTTTTTTGTTAACTATATTTAACAATCACTGATAGTAATTAGCAACTAAAATGGCAATTTGTTTTTTACTTCCATTTACAATGCGCGCTCGTGTTGAAGTTACCTAATGTGTGACCGGATATGATAGTTTTCCCAGTTGTTATGTTTCAACATCTGTCAAAGTTACCAATGACATCCAGCTGTCAGAATATTCTGTAAGGTTACCTATTTCATCCTGCATCGTTTTACGCTTGCCTAACGTGCGGAAATTATTAAAATATATTATCGAAGTTACGGCTCGTGAGGTCGGTTGTCATCATGGCTTCAGTGTGCAAGCGATTCGTCGCAATCAAGGAAAAGTTTGAGCGTGAGTACACTCTTTTGGATCGTAAACCACCAACTAGACAGAGATTGGTGTGAAATGAAGAAACCATAGCCGTCGTAGCGGCCAGTATCGAAAAGGATTTAGAATTCAGTTTAATTGGGAATCTCCAGAGGGTCAGGCTTATTTTGCTGTTGGATTTGGACCTGCATCCGCATAAGATTGTGCTGGAGCAAGAATTGAAACCGGTGAATACGCTAATTGGCAGCTGGACATGTTGGCCGGAGGTCCGGATTTTGGCCAACAAATCATCTTCTCGGATGAGGCCCATTTTTGGTTCAGCGTCTAAGTCAAAAAGCAAAATTTCCGTTCTTGGAGAGGAACAATTGTTCGGCCAAGCATCAATGCATCCACAAAGATTGACTGTTTGGGTCGGTTCATATCATGGCGGCATCATCGAACATTATTTCTTTCGAAATAAGGAAGGAGACACCGTTACCGTCAATGGTCTCAGGTATAGAGCGATGTTAACCGACTTTCTGTGGTCAGAGCTCGACAACATCGACATATCCGAGCTGTGGTTCCAACTAGACGGCGCTACATCCTATGCAAGCGACGCAACGTTCGAAGTTGTGAACGAGAAATTTTGCGACTGGGTCATCTCACGGCGAGCGTTCATAAATTGGCCGACGCGATCATGCGATTTGACACCACTCGATTATTTTCTCTTTCGACGAGCCTGAGGCCAACATTTGATACGCTATTGCCGCACACATCGGACCAAGTCATCAAAAATTTCTCCGACCGCTTGAAGCACTGCCACCGTCGAGGATTTAAGAAAATGCCTACTTTGGTGTACCCTCACCCATGTTAACGGAAATCGCTCCGTAACAACAATAATAAAAAAAATCATCATCAAGTTTGCACAAAAACGCATAGATTTTATGATACATACTTGGAAAAACATGCAGTAGGTGATAAAAAAAAATTTATGAATTTTCGCCAACTACACTACAGTTGACAATGCTCGTAAGAGTGGTTTTCCAAGAATTACTAATTTTCAAATAATTTTTTTTTAAATATTATATATATATATATATATATATATATATATATATTTATATTTATATATTTGTATAGCTACTAAAAAGTTTTAAAGCGTGCTCTTTTATTTGACTACTTGTCAAAACTCTAATTTCCTTACCTTACCTTAGCTCTCGGGTATGAAGGTGTATTTGTAAAAGTTACCAAACAAAAATGGTATAAAAGATTAGAAAAAAATTAATTCATCAGTTTAATTTTTAACGCTTAGTTTACAGTTGCTAAGAAATGCTATTTGAAAGGTCTGCATTTAAAAACCGAGAATATGCAGGCACTATTTACGTTTATGGGCTGTGCAATGGAAGTTCAACTAGCGAGCGACAAAGATACCATGAACCTTATCCTAACCAACGACTTCCTAGTGAAGGAATATTTGGAAACGGGATCAGTTTCAAATACTCGAACTAACGCGGGAGCTCCACGAGTAAGAATAATGTCGGCTGATGAAAGAATACTGGAAGCTGTTGCAACTGATCCATCAATCAGCATCAGAAACTTAGCTTTGCAATTCAATGTTTCCCGACATAAAATACCGAATGTACTGCATGGAGAAAATTTTTATCCATACCACCATACACCTATGCAAGTACTGATTCCCGATGATTTGGAAAAGAGACTTGAGTTTTCTAACTAGTTGCTGGAACGTAGTTTGGATGAGAACGAGTTTACTAGCAGCATTCTTTGGATGGACGAATCTCAATTTACAAGGGATGGGATCTCAAATTTTCATAATCTTCATACATGGGCTGCAGACAATCTACATACAAGGAGACATAAATCATTTCAACACAAATTCAGCGTCAATATGTGGGCAGGTGTACCTTCAAACAAGTTAATCGAACCCTTCTGCGAAGTGATCTACCATAACTATTGGAGGACATTCCACTGATTCCACTAGCTTCATCATACGAGTATTTCCAACAGGATGGTAGTTCAACCCACTATGGTCGTGAGTTTAAGAAATGGCTAGATGAAGAGTACGGTAATCGTTGGATTGGAAGAAATGGCCAATTCACTGTCCTGCAAATTCTCCTGACCTTACAGTATTGGATTTTTTTTTGTCTGGGGAAGAATGAAAGAACTTGTTTATTCAACCGGAATAGCAACTTGAAGTGAATTAGAAAAGCATAAAAGTGAGGCAGCAGTTAGCATCAATAAATATTCGCAGTGAAATCCAAAAATGGACTCTAGCGTGTATACAAAACCAAGGAAGACACTTTGAGCACCTGTTATAACTGTATTAGTACACACAAAATAAAAATTATGTAAAACCACACAAAATCATTTTTTATTCATAGTCTTTGAAGCTTAAAGCGAAAGAAACCCTCTTTTAAAATTTTTCCTGCTGCAGGCTTTCCCAAATATTATAAAATCTGTGGGTTTTCTACAAACTTGTTGATGAAGAAAATAGTTAAACATTATGTTTATTACGCATTTTCTGGAGAAAAGTGACCTTAAAATCAAAAATTAGCTCGAGCAAGAAAAATGGGACAGGCTTAGAAATTGGATATCTGAAGACCCAAATACGATGTCTACTTTATTTAAACGCAGTAACAAAGGCTGGTATTTCTTCTAAAAAACAAAGTCCGAAGTGAAGTTTCTACCATTAGAACTAACAGAGTAATTTCCTTTAGCGTGGGTCAGGGTACACCAAAGTAAGCTTTTTCTTAAATCCTCGATAAATGATGTCAACATTGCAGATAGACCCTTACTGTAGAACGATTTTTTTCTTAGTATATGCCCAGGAATCATTTTCCAAATTATCGTTGACGAATTTGGGGACACTCTGTATACATATATTATAAATTAATATCAATAGGTATAATTGTCAAACAAAAAAAGAGTACTGTTTTTTGTGTGAAAGGGTGCACACTAATGGAATTTCAGATCATTTCAAGAAGGTTTTCATGGAAAAATATGCATCATCAAATGCAAAGCGGTAGAGGGTTATTTATGTATTGCTCGAATACCTCTCCATTTGTGCTTGTTGTTAAGTGCAAAATCCTAAAACCAGTCGACGATGACATTATGGTGAACTTAGAGAACAAAAAGACTTTTTAGTGCGTCATGTTATTATAATACTTCTGGTTTAATTATCAAGTGTGAGCTCTCATGGCGGTCCCGCCACATCTGAAAGTCCATATCAATTAAAATGGGAGATTTATTATGACCTAACGACTGCTGAGAACTCAATACCTGAAGCGATAATGACCTTCACAGTGTGATATGTTGCATAATTGAATAAACGACCAACATATTTCTAACCGATCCGACAATATCTTGTTTGTATTTTAATTTATTAACTCTTAGCACTTCCACCGTTTGTTGCTAAATACGCCATTTCCATCGAATCGCAACTTTGAAAAATGTATTCCAATGATACGATACGATACTCGTTCATTCATCTATTCGGTTGGTTCTGTAAATCATCTTCTAACGACTTTTTTGCCGGAAATTTTCATATTTAAGTAATAAATAATTTTTACCAGCCATCTATCAAGATTTATATTCGATTGAAAACCGCATAACCCTGCTCTGCAGGTGGGCACAAAAATTTAGTAACCAACACCGCAAATGTAAGCCATTCATTGCAAGAGGCCCAGATATAAAGTTAATTGGTGGGAAATTGTCATATAGAAATAAAGATACGATTAATTATAGTTTATAAATAAATTTCATAAAGAGGTAATTAGAAATTATACTGCAATATCACATATCGCCGACAATACTTAATTATTAACTTAAAGGAGAAGAAAAGAACAAACATGCCACAAAACATCCCAAATGTATCTCAAATCCGATCGGGGAAAATCTTGTGAAATTGAAATTAGGAATTTGTCTGACTGTGCTAAATGGCCGTTAATCCTAAGTAATTAGCGCTGCTTGATTAACATATTTTGGACATAAATTAACATAACGTGATAAATACTTTTTTTATTTTTTTTTGTATCGGAATTATAAAAATTTAAAAGTGAAGAACAAAAAAGGAAAAACTAACAGCAGTCAATGAATATTAAATTGCAAATTACTTGATTTGTAGTGAAAACTTGTTCGATAATCGGGTCGGTATTGTTTCGGAATTGACAGATTGTCTATATACGTGACAAACAGTATGAATCGCTGATTTGTGAGTTTTGATAAATGAATTTGTGTTTTGTATTGTTTTTCTTTTTTTGAATCTTGAAACGGTTTATTTAATTGGTAATCGGTTTAACTGATACAGTGGCATTCCAACGTATCATTTAGGAGCAATTGGATAGTGATTTTCAGACTTAATGGTAAATACGGACGTTTGATGCGTTATACAACAGATGCTGGGTCTTATAGACATGATGAAAGAATTCTCCTATTTCCGCGTCTCGCTAGTAGGGGCAGTTTAATTTGAACATCAGCGTGCATATTCCGACAAATAGACATCAGCATTTTGGTTGTTGACATTCGCAAATATCCTGCAGCTGCAGATCCACTTACGATATCGTGGAAAACCTTTATAATGCATCCTTCTAATGAAAGTGAACATAGAGTGGATTTTTTCCAAATAATTTGTTTTTTGAATTGGCAAACATTTCTCAGCGATAGCCAATTTTTAACAGCTGGCTTGTTCTCTGTCCGTTGCTTTTTTACAATGAATAGGCTAACGCCAGGACAACGCTTGCAAATTGTGTAACGATATTTCAGAAATCGTGGTTGAGGAAGTTACTAGCCCTCGTCCATTTGAGCTAGCAATTCGAATAACCGTCAGTCGTTTTTGCACCTATACGTGGTCTTATTGATAATATCCATCCGCAGAAATGACGTTTAGTGAGCACCGAAAAAGCTGTTGCTGCTGTGGGGCATAGTATGTAGGAGGACCCGAATCAGTTGGAGCTATGTCCAGCCACTTTATGGAAGACTTCACAGAAAGATCTTGGTTAACGAACTTACAAGATCACTTAACCATCGTGTGAATGGGTCGATAACAAGCTTTCTCTTAATCCGCTTTTTCAGCACAAAATTTTGTTCAGATGTGAGGCTCATCTTTGGTTGATTAGCAAGCAAGATTAACAAGCAAAATCTGGTGTGAGAAAAATTCGCAAGCCACTATTGAGACACCATTATATCCACAAAAAGTCACTGTTTGGCGTGCTTTATGGACTGGTGTAATCATTCGTCCATTGGCATGGCCACGACATCGCACATTTGACGATCGCATCATTTTGCGTAATGGACCTATGAAGTGGCCTGCAACAACCTGTGACTTAGAACCTTTAGAAAATTTTCTATAGGGACATGCAAGCCTACGTCAATAAACCAGAGACGAGAGACGTCTTGGAAGCCAACATTCGCTGCATTAGTGATATTTGATCCCCAGCTGCTCGAAAAAATTAGGCTTTGAGATTATTAAATTATATTTAAACTCTAATTGCCTAAAATTACCTTTCCAATAAACCCATAGTTATTACCACGATTACACAAATCCTCCAATAAAATAATGAGTGATGGTTAGATGCGATGTGCTGCTAGCGGTTGAGTCGTTATGAAAGAGCGATCCCACCTTGTTTCATTCATGTTTTGATAGTAGTAATGGAAACAAGATGTGCGTTAAAATAAGGCGCTTATTGTTAATGGAAAGCGGTTATGTACTATCTGGAAACCAATAAAAAAAAAAGCAGAACGCAGTGGATAATTTCATCATTTGAACCCCCGCCGTCCCGAAAAACTTCCCAAAAAGTTGAAAGAGTACTGTCGTGTAAACAGTAGGGCCTCAACAACACCTTGTTCGGTTTTCTACAACGTGCTTCAGCTCTCTTCAACTCTTTCCAAGTGTCCTCGACGCCTCCTCAACTGTTCTGCGCCATGTCTGTCCTGGGCGGCCAGCCCTTCTTGCTGACTGGATATGGCCAATCAGATGTAACCAATCCACACCCATTTCCTTCTTCTTATAGTGATGTCGAGTGGCTCCTGCCCTGTTCTAATATGGGGCTCTGCGTCTGAGATTCGGTTGAGCCAAAATACTCTCAAAATGATGTGCATACATCTGTTAACGAAGGACTGCAGCTTTCGAGTGATTGCTGTGGTCACCTTCCAAGTACTGCACCAATACAGCAGAACTGGTTCGTCACTGCAGCGAAACAGTCGCAGCTTGGTATTAGTGCTGTAAACATTGCTTTTCCACACCTTAAACAACATTCCGAAAGCAGTTGTTACCTTCTCAATTATGCTACTAACATCGAGTTCGGTGCCGCCGGCAGTCGAAATGGTGCTTCCCAAATAAGAAAACCTCTGCACTTTCTCGACTTCCTGTCCAGTAATGTTAAGTTGAAAGGAATAGCTTGGGCCCCACTCTGCTGGCTTCAGCTTCTAGATTCTGACGCATCTGATGTAGATCCAAAACCCTGTGCGCAAGCAAGCGCAATTAAGATGTTTCAGGTAAGATTTCATTGTCCATTGAACACCCCTGCTTTACTCTGACAGTGCTGTGCGGATAACATCGCTTATTATTATCAAGAAAAGAAGCGGCGATGAAATATAATCCTGCTGAACTCCGCTTTGGCCTTCAAAGGCTTCTGATAACTTACCGTTGTGTAGAACACGACATTTTGCAAAGCAAGACTTTCCATATAAACTCCCGGTTCACGCAATCAGAAACCTATACTCAATGCATTGCTCTACGATGATCCGGAAGGTGTTTATATGATCAGTCCAGGAGGATTCAGAGCGAAAGCCTGCTTGTCTACATCGAGAGTGGAATCTAAATGTACTTTAATCCTGTCCAGAATATCTTTGCTATTATTCTGGCTACAGCCAGCAGGACGTATATCCCCCGTCCATCAGATTGCTCTTTTTCGGCATCTCTGATTTCACTACTCCGGAAAACGTTCAGTTTCAGATGCATTAGCTGTGGTAGGTGTCAGTAGCTCTGTCGGTATATTTAGAGCAGCTTGGAAAATTCCGCTTGTTATTTTTGGGGGTCTTTAGGGAGTTTGCTTTGAATTGTTAATTTTGTTTCGGGACACTCGCGCTGTCGTCTATTGTATATGGTTATACAATACGCTCTCCAATTGGAAGAATCTGGCGTTCTGAGGACCTTCTTCTCGAGAATCGAGGAGGGTCTTCACGTTCCAGAATCCGATCGTTATCCATAATCGATAGCCAAAGTTCGCCAACAAAGTATCAGAGACGTTTGTGTCTGTTTCGGAGCAAAAAGATTTTTTATAATTGCGGTTCGCGGTGCGCAATCTCCGCAGAGACTCCTAGATCGCGCCACTAGGAGGCGTGAAGTAGGGCTCACTAGCAGAGCTGCAATATGTTCGGCTACAGAGGCTCTTTCTCGTTTTTTTTAATGAACCAACACCCGCCGGAGGATGTTACTCCTACGAGTCCAATTCTAGTCATTTGCTTACCTCCAAACAGGCTTTTGTTTGTTTATACTTCGTCTCAGGATTTTATTGTTTGTTTTATTCAGAATGACAATGACTTGTACATATTGTACCATCGATTCGCCAAACCGATTCAAAATATTTGGATTGCAGATTCTCGTGGCTAGCAGGCACTTTCTGACTGCTCAATTCGGTTTTCGTAATTGATTGCTAGTAGTTAATTGTATCGTGTTGCGAGAAGTTTTTCGAAGTTCTCAGAAATCTTATATGGCCGGCCCAAAGATCTCTAAATGTACCCCAGAGGTACGAGTATATGACAATGTTGCTCGGTATTTACGATTACGTTAAAATTAAAGTTAAAAGCACAGCGGGTATAAATGGAGAATTCGGAGTAAAAATTGGAGTACACTAAGGCAGTGGTCATGGTCCGATACTTTTTAATGTAGTGCAAGATTTTGAAGCAGCAGATTAACGAGTCTGGAACGAACTTGCTTCGTTTTCGCCGACGATGTAATCTGTTGTGCTAGTCGTTTTTCTGAACCTTCAAGCCAAACTCTTGAGATCTATTAAAAGGGAGTCATCCTACCAAAGTGCGGAGTATTTAAATAATTAGTATTAAGCACCAAGGATATTTCGATGACTATGCCGCACGTGGAGTTAACGTAGGGTGGCTTAAATGTCTTGAAATCCCTGCAATATTTTGTGACAAACTAATGCTTGGAGCTGGACACTGTAAAAGGTGTCCAAAATTCACAAAGCGGTTTGAATTTTGCTCCATTTGTGCGGTAAAGGCACCGTGACAGCCGACTCACTCGAAAGAACAACGCGTTTTCATTGTTGAGCAATATTTTAAAAATAATGAGGGTTTGGCAGCTACAGTTCGCAATTTTCGTACAAAATATGGTCGGAGTAGTGATTTAACTTCATGAACTGTGAACAGATTAATTCAAAAATTCAGGGAGACTGGACTAATTAGTGATCTTAGACACTCTGGCCGTCCTTCAACAGAACATGATAGCACTTCGTGAGAGTGCTGAGTTGCTGCGACCGGGCAAGAACTGGATATTTCAAGGAGCTTCCACTTATAGTTGCTGTTGAGAAATAAAATGCAAATTGAGTAGTTTCAGTTCACTTTAAAATTTCTATTTTCCACGTTCAAAGAGAGAGAGATAAAAATAATGAATGCACGAATGAATGAATGAAAAGAATGAAGTTGAACCAGTTGACGGTGATAAAAGTATTTGACACCTGATAGATAACAACTCGGTTAGGGCTTGTTTACATAATTTACATAGTTTACACTAATTTATGTTTCTAACATAGCGGATAAGCTCAAGCGATCGTCTTGTTCTGGAAGAAGAGCTATTTGTCCTGTACCGCGCTTGTATTCCACATTTTTAGCTCAACGTAGCGGCCATTGTAAGGGAGCTATTTAAAGGGTTTCTCAAGCAACCAACTAAGAATCATAGTTGAATCAGTCCAGTATAAAATCTCATCAATTGTAATCTCCCTAAGTACTTCAATTCAATTTTTAACCTTTCCAGCATGTCCATCAGAAGTTTTGCAGAACATAATTTAAGTCTAGATATTGTGAGGGTCTTGTTTGATGCAATTCGTGATCTGGTTTCAAATAACATAACCGTTATCCTACCATTAATATGCAAAAAATATGTCCTTTCCCCTTGCGTTGCAAAAACCATTCAGTTTTAGCAGTTTGATGTCGCTGAGGCACAATGCATATCGTGGTATTGTAAAACTTTTTAGTGCTATTAGCTCATTACGAAACTCCTTCTACTTCACAGAGATATCGTAAGGTAGCTGTGTGTCCCAGTCGAAGTTCCTTTCCCATAAACCTTGAAAAAACATTTTTGCTAATGCGACCACGCGACTTCTGACAAAACAATTCACTTTGTAACCGTTGGCGAGACCTCACCTTCATTGTATGAACAATGAAAATCGTCTGCATTGGATTGCCAAGTTAGTCCTAGTATCTTTATAGTCTTGTTATCATCGATTTGAAGAAACTTTTCTCTGTCGTGAAAAGAAACGTCCGTTTTCATAGCTTCTAACTTTGAACAGAATTTGGTCAGGTCAGGTTAGATCCTTGTTTTCCTCTGTTCAATACAATTCGCCCCTAGTATCGCAACACCGACATAAAAATGCTCTTTTATCAATTTAGCCCCAGTTGGATAATAGCTCGTCATCTGCTTATTGGTGTAATGTCTTGATTGCCAACTAAGCTCCCGGAGGTGTGCCATAGGTGACAGTTAGAAGCCGTAAAATTAATTAAAAATATATATCAGAAGTATTTTGCCGCTACATCTGTTGTATATCCACAGTTACGACGTAAGCATACAGACTGAATCTTAAAAGAAGTATCATCAAGTCATCTTGTAACTTTGGGCCTGAATATAGTATGTCGTTCAGGCAAACAGCGGTTGATGTCTTACATGATGCACCAAATACCACTCTGATTTTTGTACTTGAGCTAGCCATCAAGATGTTGACGCATAATGTGGCACAAAAAAATACGCCATGGATGAATCAAAAATGTTAACTCCTCCTAAATGGTCAATACGCTTATGTCCCTCGACAAAGTTTGAATACACTTGTTTTAGAGCGGTTATTTTTCGAATTTGCGTTCCAACCTCAGAAAGCCGCATGTAGTTCATGAATCTGCGAGCATTGATGAATCAGCACAGAAGGGTACGCGCACTACATAGCGCCCGGAATCTACCCGTCGAGTTGTAAACGCATAGTGCTGCTCAATAGCTTTGTCCTTGGGATTAAGAAATGAATTGTCTTCGTACATGTGACATGAGTCGACTTCCCAAATGCGCTGTACTATCCAACTTCTCAGATATAACTTTAGATGTAGAAAGTGTTCAGCGACGGGGCTGAAGGGATAGGGATGAAGTGTTGTAGACCGGTTAACAAATCCCAAAATAAACCGCCACCTATCAATAGATCTACGTGATCGGGCCTACCAAAGTCAGGGTCTGCTAATCTGCCATGGTATATTCCAATTTGAAACGCCGAAAGCAATCGGAGGATAGGAATCTGTGATTTTTGGTAAAATAGTTGCACGGATATCGAAGCGTTCAGAATCATAAATGACGGAGCCAAAACTTAATTGTCCTCGTGAAGAAATGTCAATGCTTCTTATACCTTATATATGTACCTCCTATAAAGGTATCGCTCCTGATTCTACGTGCATTTATCGTCTTTGCAAAACCTTTCCGAAATATAATGATCGGTGGATCCACAACCCAATAGGTCATGACAAGGAATGGCCGAGCCGTTAACATCATATACATTTACAATCACGGAAGCTAATAAAACCTGCCCATTTTCAAGGGATGGTTTTGCTAAAAGCGCCGTTTACAGGCTACTATTACTTAGTGTACAATGCGTTGTGTACCTTCAAAATGCAGTATGGTTTGCTGCTTCCTTTTTTTTACATTCGCGCGTGATCAAATTACTCTTAAAAAGTTTGCACATACTCCGGTCGAAGGAAAATTAGGGAGAAAATAAAGCGAGGTACCGATGTACGTTGGTTTTAAATATCTGAATGTTATAATGACTAGGAAATAGAGAGCTCGGTGAGTTGTTCTGCTTAGAACAAATTCCAATGTTTCACAGTACGTCCGAAGGTAGGCTTGAGGGTAAACTGATCAGCATTGATTGCGAGACGCGTGTTACGGTTGAAGATTTGAAGGTGCTGGCAATTTCTATGGAGCGTTGGGGAACATTGGGCATTTTTCACAAGGGCCTTTAAAAAACCTATACGAATGCTTATACGTCGGACCTTTTACTACCGTTCTATAGGAGTAAGGGAGAAAAATATAGGGCAGTGAGCTAAAACATGAGGCCGCATTTCGATTTCAAAATTTGGTTTCTATAGTTTATCCAAGAATAAATGTCAGTACAGGGAAGATAGGACATTTGCCTCTTAGTCTGGTTGCAATAACATGCATAAATGTGTCCCTCTTTAAAGCTCTCATAGGGTTGCGATGGTGTATATGATGAATTTCCACAAAGATAAAGAGCATTTCGCTTAGGGTTACCATCTCCCCATTTAAAATAAACAAATAAAACTATTGCTGAACGATATAAATTTCATTTATCTTTTTCCTCGCCATCCAGCGTCCCATATAATTTCCATTTTGCTAGAAAATTCGATTCCACTCTCCAGTCATCAATGGTTGAAACTTTGCTACTCAAGTATCGAAATCTTCTGCTCTGTAAATCTAGATGTCGCTGCTCACATTTAAGTGGTTATCACAATATAATTACTAATTGCACAGTCAATGCATTCTAGTTTCGTAACACCGCGAAAATAATCCTTTTTTTCTTAAACCCAACATTAACACCGACACAACAGAGTAATTTGAACCACTATTATTTAACACAATATCACTAAAACGCACATAGTTCAACAATAATATGGTCACTTATTGCACTGCTTTGTTGCAATGCATTAAAATAGCGCGCGAATAAAATTTAAAATATAAAGTCGAAAAAAATGGTTTGACTACATTTTAACGGTTTCTCAAAAAGAGGAGAAAAAAACGCAAATGACAACACCACCACACATATTATTACACACAAAAACATTTTTGTGTTCTCAAAAGCTTCAAATCCCATATGCTTTGTAAAATAACACTGAAAAATCAGTAACAATGTGCTAACATTTGAGAATGGTAACACTGCTTTGATGAGATTATTTTCAATGCACACCTAGCAGTAATGGCGAATGGTGATTTTATGATCATTCTGCCCACGGCTATCGGGCAAGCAAGTCATAGGGTGGCTGTGGTTAAATCTGAATATAATTACAACAAGAATTGTACACAAAGTTCAGTGGCTTCCTTTGTGTTTCAGTGGTAATGTGCCATTGAGTCCACCTACAGGCACCACTGTTAGACAAAAAGCTTTCCCATAAGCCCTGTACTGATATGTTTTGTTGGATAATTTATAGTTTGATCCACTCGTTCTTGTGTTAATGTGTACTTTTCCCACTTTGCGATGCTTTTATTGAAATATTCTTCCCACTTGGTGTGAGCATTGATATCTACAATAATTTTCCAAAAATGAGATTTGCCATTAAGTTTTCTGCCACAGCCTCAGCAGACCCTAACGATAATATCGATCGATAGTGAGCCTGAGCCTTGTCGATTAGATCCCTATTAAATAATATCATCTATATGCGATATATTTACACGGTGGGCCATAATGTATTGCCCCATCGGAAAGTGCCATCGATTTTATAAATGGCGTCGAATGCCAACTCGATTTTGACATTTGTGAAGCAAACCGAATTAGAATTTATGTGAATGACCAATGGAGCGCTATACTCCATAAGAACGCAGAATAATCGTCACGGTGATTTTGATGAAATTCTATTGTAGATATTTACCCCAGAATCGAAACAGCTCCAACTTGGGTAGTCCAACAGAACGTACTGGTGAGCCTGTTGGTGCACGTTGAAAGAGTGTAGAGTTCAAATCAACAATCCTCTCTTCCATTATATCTATCATATACTCGTAGATAGATGCAATAAAAACTGCTTCCTTTTCATTGTTATCTCCATCCTGCTTGTCATCGTCGCTCAATTCCAGAATATGCTCAGTGAAGATATGTATGTAAAAGTTGCAGCATTACACTTAGAGTTGAATGAGAAATAGACGAGTTCTGTTCATTAAAAATATTTCACGGCTTGATAAGAAAACCCAATACAGAAGGACGGATATTTTTTGCCTTTTTCAAGTTTCCATCAGTTCGAATGTCCAGACAGCATCGTTGACGTATTTAAATAGCCGATGACCTTGAAAAATGTAGCCGCTGCCTATTCCGAGTACGTCCGCCAATGTAATGTCCGTCAAGAGGGTGTTAACTCGATTCAAAAAAAGGGATGAAAAGATAAATTGGCGGCGATGGTTATTTAAACAAAATATAATTTTGTTACCCTTTACCTCCTAATGGGCACGGGGATGCCTTGTTCACTTTATAATTTTCCAAGTTCGGAGGTGTTATGTACTTAATAAGTGCGTGATACATACTCGTCAAATATGTATATGTTTCTAAAGTCAGTTACAATGTAAAAACTTTAATAAATGCATAGAATGCACTCAGGGGAAGCTGAGCCTGACATGACCCGAATAAAAAGTAGAGACCCCTTTCTGGTGTCTTGAACGGCGAACATCTTCCAATTGTTATTCCGTTTTACTAACAATAATATACAGGGTATCCCCTAATTCGTCAAGGATAATTTCTGAAATGGTTGTTCTACAGTAAGGGTCTATCTCCAATGCTGATATTATTTATCGAGAATTTAAGAAAAGGCTTACTTTGGTGTACCCTGACCCATCTTAAGGGATTGTTGCTCTGTTAATACTAATGGTAGAAACTTTGTTTCGGATTTTCTTTAGAAGAAATACCAGCCTTTGTAACTGCGTTTCAATAAAGCTGACATCATATTTGGGTCTTCAGATATCAAATTTCTAAGCCTGTTCCATTTTGCTTGCCCATGATAATTTTTGACTTTGAAGTAACTTTTCTCCAGAAAATGTGTAATAGAAATAACGTTTTACTCTTTTTTTCTTATGAATGTAACAATAGTTAACAAAAAAAATCATCAACAATTTTACAGAAAAACCCACAGATTTTATAATGCTTCGGAAAACCTGCAGCAGTTAGAAAAAAGTAATTTATGATTTTTTATCACGTTTCTAACAACAGCTGACAATAAGAGTGGTTTTCCAAGAATTATTAATTTTCCAATAATTTCTTTAAAATTGCATAGCTATTAAAACGTTTTAAAGCTTGCTCGTTTATTTGACTACCTCTCAAAAGTCTCATTTCCTTACCCTGTTAGTTAAAAGTTCTCAGCAAAAGTTAAGTTTGGTGTACGAAGGCCTATTTTGAATATTTACCAAACAAAAATGGTATAAAAGATTAGAAAAAAAGAATTAATTCATCAGTTTAACTTTATTATTTACGTTTATGGGCTGTGCAATGGAAGTTCAACTAGTGAGCGACAAAGATACCATGAACTTTATCCTAACCAACGACTTCCTAGTGAAGGAATATTTGAAAATACGTATCGAAGGCTTCGAGAAACGGGATCAGTTTCAAATACACTACCTAACGCGGGAGCTCCACGAGTAAGAAGAATGTCGGCTAATAAAAGAATCAATCAGCATTAGAAGCTTAGCTTTGTAATTCAATGTTTCCCGACATAAAATATCTAATGTACTGCATGGAGAAAATCTTTATCCATACCACCATATACCTATGCATGAACTGCTTCCCGATGATTTGGAAAAGAGGCTTGAGTTTTGTAACTGGTTTATGGAACGTAGTTTGGATGAGAACGAGTTTACTAGCAGCATTCTTTGGACGGACGAATCTCAATTTACAAGGGATGGGATCTCAAATTTTCATAATCTCCATACATGGGCTGCAGACAATCTACATACAAGGAGACATAAATCATTTCAACACAAATTCAGCGTCAATGTGTGAGCAGGTGTACTTTCAAACAAGTTAATCGAACCCTTCAAACTACCACCTACGCTAAATTCTACAAACTATCTAGAGTTTTTGCCAAGTGATCTATTGAAGGACATTCCACTGATTCCACTAGCTTCATCATACGAGTCTTTCCAACAGGATGGTGGTTCAACCCACTATGGTCGTGAGGTTAAGAAATGGCTAGATGAAGAGTACGGTAATCGTTGGATTGGAAGAAATGGCCAATTCACTGTCCTGCAAATTCTCCTGACCTTACAGTATTGGAATTTTTTTTTTTGTATGGGGAAGAATGAAAGAACTTGTTTATTCAACCGGAATAGCAACTTGAAGTGAATTGGAAAAGCATAAAAGTGAGGCAGCAGTTAGCATCAATAAATATTCGCAGTGAAATCCAAACATGGACTCTAGCGTGTATACAAAACCAAGGAAGACACTTTGAGCACCTGTTATAATTATATTAGTACACACAAAATAAAAATTATGTAAAACCACACAAAATCATTTTTTATTCATAGTCTTTGAAGCTTAAAGCGAAATAAACCCTCTTTTAAAATTTTACCTGCTGCAGGTTTTCCCAAGTATCATAAAATCTGTGGGTTTTTCTACAAACTTGTTGATGATTTTTTTTAAACTATAGTAACGTTCATAAGGAGAAAATAGTAAAACGTTATGTTCATTATGCATATTCTGGAGAAATGTGACCTCAAAATCAAAAATTAGCTCGGGCAAAAAAAATGGAACAAATGGCAAAATATCAGCTTTATTTAAACGCCGTTACAAAGGCTAGTAAATATTTCTTCTAAGAATAAAGTTCTAAACGAAGTTTCTACCATTAGTACTAACAGAGCAATTTAAGTTAACATGGGTCAGGGTACACCAAAGTTAGCCTTTTTTAAATCCTCGATAAATGATATCAACATTGGAGATAGACCCTTACTGTAGAACGATTTATTTCTTAGAATATACGCAAGAATTATTTTAATTTTTTCCCAAATTATCGTTGACGAACTAGAGGACTCCCTGTAGAATACGAGATAGAGATAAGAAAAAGGAATGCAGAAGTGAATGAATGAAAGAAATGTCAACTGGCAGTGATAAAATTGTTTGACTCTTGGTAGATAACAGCTCGTTTAGGGCTTGTTTACATTTTGCAGGTTTACACTAATTTCTTTTTCTAGCTATTGGGTTTTGTGCTAGAATAATTACAGATGTCCTTATCCCCGCACACCAAATGAATTCTTCCCGACGAGTATAATAGGTCAGCTTACTTACGTCGTAATGTGGCACTACGCACTTAACCGTGTTAGTGAGAAGTGACTCAACATCCTCAACATCATTAGAGAGATGAATACACCGAGGATCACTTCCACTGTGAGCCTACTAACTCAATAATCCAGGGATACAAGATTGATAAACGACCAAATTTTAAAATTTCGCCTTATGTCGCTTGGCGTTAAGTCACGACACCTAAACGACCGTCAATACACTTATATTTTGAAGATATTTTCTTTTTATTGACCTTCGGATAGTTTTGATAGTTCCTTTCTTGTTGACGATTTTTTACATACTTTCTACTAAAATTTGTTTGCATTTTGTTTTTAATAAAAAAATTACTAATTTTTTTTTATCTTATTTTTTCTTCCAGGTAAGTTCAAGTTTTTGAAAAAAATCGTAAGTATGTATTGAGCTGTTTAATGTACCAAACTGTGATGTGGTAAATAGAAGTGTAAAACGTTTGTGGTATCAGAGACTAGAGATGGTGAAATTTCCTTATTGGCCATTGTTGGATAGGTACGCCCTTTGAGATTACTGACGTATCCCCCCAACAAATAATTGATTTATTCATCCCAAATGTTCAAAGTATGCTTCAATTTACCTGCCATTGGGGTACGTAGAATTACGTTCTCAACAAAGGAAACTCACTTCACTGTCAGCTATGTCATTCGCCAGTTTAGCTATAATTTCGTTTTTCTTTTTCTTTGAAGGCATTCTAATTTTGGAGTTCCCTCGAATCCCAAAACAGAACATGACACAAGCCAAAAGGAACACAAAAATTCAATTTACAATCTATCTGTTTATATTTATAAGTAGAGTAGGTATGTTCGTAGTTATCCCTTAAATACGATCACAGGCAAACCAATTAATTATTTTTATTTAACAGTTTAATTAAAAACTTGATTTGGCAGCTTATATCCGTATCTTTAACCATTACACTGACTTACCTACTCGTACAGGGTTCTGTAAATTTTGATTAGGGGTTTCACTGTTAACGGGTAACAGTAGGTAATTCTACTAACCTGGCAACCAAACGTAAGTTCTAGCCCCTGTGGTCTAATAATAACGAATAACATTCTATGCAACATCAAAATTCCATTTCACATGTCGATCTGCGTGTGTAGTGCTTCTTTTCGGCCTCTCTTTCTACTGTCATTTCTTCTGCCCGTAAACCCTTCTTCAAGTACCTACATATTAAAGGTTAACTAATTAGGCCCTGACTATGTAAACCACCCCCCTTGATAACCAACTTTATAAGCCCCCACATATTCGTACATACGAATATATCAAAACCAAGGATTCCATCATCCATTTCCCAGAAAAACGGAACGAAAATGTAGGTGCCGACCGACGACGGTGGTGGTGAAGATGTAGAGGGTTCTACTGGGAAACGACGAAATACGAAGAACTCTACAAAATTGCCTTTTAATGCGTTTTTTTTTAGGCTCGATGTTCTTTTCTTTTTTTCCACTTTTTTCTTGTTCAGAAGAGGGCTGGCGACGAAAGGAACATAGCCAAGTGGTTGGAATAAAACATAACCAGTGGGTATGGTAAATGCAAAATGATAAACAAAATCCTCTCAAAGCGCGTCTTCCTGATGATTCTGAGAAGGCAAGGAACAAACGAAAACGAACATTGTGCGGGATGAAAGTGAAAGTATCCATTCATCCAAACATCCATTTACATACATACATAGGCAGTCATGTCTGTCGTGTCCTTGAATTTCAAGTGCCACGCATAAACATGAACTCAGCACCATGGTTTTCGGGGTTAAGGGAGGGGCATTGTAACCTACCTCCAATGGCACTCTATGCTTAAAGCTCTTGTCAGGGTATTTCTGTAGATCTGCTTATTCCATGGGCAAATGTTTACATTATATACACATCTCAGGGCCACCAGAGCCGTCGTCGTCGTCGTCTTTTTTTTCATTGTCAAATTGTTTTTGTGTTTTTTCTTTTTTTGATGAAAATTTGTCCTTGGATATGATTATTCCCAGTCCGGTAAACCGCCCTTCGCTCGAAGAAGACCGAGCAAAGGAAAATGCTGGAAAAGTACGGATTTATGAACGGGCCGTGTCAGACGCATAAATATACTCGTAGTAGCTAATATGACTATTCTCTTTTTTAAGGGAAATGTAAAGAGAGCTCAACTCTCTTTGGTAGATCCTGTGGTAAACATAATGGTGTTCTGACTTGAACTGTTTACATAATGTACAGTTCATGGCCATAGTAGGACGTCGTCGTAGTATCGTCTTGGAACTTGAATACATATATCCGCGCCCTACAAGCTTTTGATTTTCAATTTCTTCTATTTTTTTTTTGATTTGGTTTTTGGCATCCTCTTTTCTATACTGCGGTTACTTGTGATAGAAAGGGGGAGGTTTGGAAAGTAAATGCGTATCAAAGTAATAAATGTAAAAAGTGATTCCACTTTAAGGATTAACAAATTAATTTAAGCAACACAGAAAGCTTGTTAGATACGGAGCAACCAGATCCAAATCAGTTCTGTGCTTAAAAGCGTAAAAGTTTCGGAAATCACAAGCTTTTGAAATCACTGCCTCAAACAAGTCTACACATTTTCTACAGATTCAGAAAAGGTTTATGCATGACTCATAATTGCCTCGCAACAGATGACAACCTAAACTAACATATACGAGTACATACTTAGAATTGTGAGATGCATTGGGAAGAACATCCCAAGTAGAGCATGACAAACTTGGCACCAAACTCACTTATTC
This sequence comes from Volucella bombylans, assembly GCA_949129095.1. Classification (NCBI taxonomy): domain Eukaryota; kingdom Metazoa; phylum Arthropoda; class Insecta; order Diptera; family Syrphidae; genus Volucella; species Volucella bombylans. Next base: position 88,165,037 of record OX422143.1, read on the forward strand.
TCTTAATCATGCCTTTATCTCATCCGTGGAATGTTAATTCGGAGACATTCAGGTACAAGTAAGGAACTCGGAACAACGGGAAAACCTACCTACAAAACTGCGGTAAAGATCACCGTTTTAAGGAAATCCTTGAGGCAAACACACCACGAGTCGTGGTGAAGACTGAGAAAAAATCCATGATTCTGCTTATGAGCACTCATTTCTCCGACAGCTCTACATTAATTCATTTTACAGCTACTGTAATGAGAAAGAAAGCACTTTCCATCTCCTGTGCAGATGCCCTGCACACTCGACTATAAATCTAAACCAATCTGGATGATTATTTATTTGATAAACTTGAAGGTCGCCGTAATCATATAGTCAATCTGACTCTAGCAGTGTTTTCCAAAAGAAATTACGCAATATACTCGAAGCCTCTAAGCGAATTTCGTTCACAGTAAGTATAATTCTTATGTCATTCGGATCTTATTCGAATATAAATGCAGATCAGCTGTCAAAATCATTCGTAAGGTAGTGAAAGCAGTGGTTCACTTCGGCGACGAATAGAAATATTTGCCTCGTTTCGAACACTATGGGTTTTTTGTGTTACTTGATCCATCCAAAATGCCTTGTTGTATGGTAAACGACAACATGACTAAAATCGCCTTAGCTTGTACCCCTACATGAAATCTTTCATTAAATTCAGCCTTGAAGCATTCAATAAATGTCATTTGATGACAACAGACATCCACACTATCTGTTGTCCTATCATCGGCTTACGCGAGTATCATAGCTGCAAGGGCTTTTGAAAGATTGTGCCTCAGGTGTTCACAGTCACGTTGTCCAAGAACTTTTTTAACATCAAATGTCTCGGGTAAGCCGTTACTGACCTTGACAGAGCAGCTAGCGTTTTCCATCAACATTGTGCATAAACGAGCGCTATATGTATAACTCGTCATATGCGGTCTTAAAGTCGATGAAAGGACGATGAGTATCGATTTGGACTTGTTGATGTTATTCCAACATCTAACCGAGTCTAATTTGGTTGTTGACGAAGGGTTTCAGACGTTTACCCATTATATCGGATAAGATCTTGTACGCAATGTTGAGGAGACTTATACGTTTACGTTTTCGCACTTGAGGGGTTTCCTTTTTTGTAGATCGAGCAAGCGATTCTATGATTCTATTCATCAGGGATGAATACTCTTCTGACCAGATCTGAGAAATGAGTTGGTGTGTCCTCTCCACAGTCATTTCCAGCAACTAAGTTTAGATACTGCTATGCTTATTTCGTTTTCGTCAGGTGGGAGGAAGTTTTGTTTATCATGGTATAATTTGAATAGTCTATTTCACTTAAGACTTTTTGGCTAAGCCTGCTGCGCATAAAAAATCCGTACATGAATAAGCGCTGTTTCTGTTCCCCGACGCAATTTCCATAGCAAATGTCTAAGTTTTCGAGTCTACTTTTGCCTAGCCCGTCCCATCACACTTGCTGGATTACAGTGATATCTGAATGATAGCAGTCAAGAGTTTTCCGACTGCACGTGCCCTGTTAAGGCCCCAAACAAGTCGTTGGTTTTAACCCCTGAGGTCGGATGCTCCGATGCCAGGAACCTCCTTCTGTAGTAGTTCCTCCGCTACTATCTCTTTTTTAGTTTTTATTTATTAATTAAATGCGGTCCTAGTCTTAAATTCTTCAATTTGATTTTGTCCTTGTGTAGGAGCCTTGTTGTGCGTTTTTTAAAAATGTAAGTGGGAACACTTTACTAGGAAAACATGTTAGAAAAAAGAGACATTCCATAATTTCCTCATTTATAAACTCAGTTTCCCTAGTTATTCGTACTCGTACGAATACAGATACAATACATACTCGTTCGTACACATCCATATCGAGACCTGTTTATGTTTATACAGAAAGAGGACGATGCCGGTGGCCCAGTTCATATTTATATATATACACATATACATATACGTATGTATAAATTATTTTTTTTTTATCTTATTTCGTCTTTGGTTTCCTCCTTTTCGGAATCTATTGATTCGCTTATGTGCGTCTTTTTATGGTGATTTCCTGTGACAGAAGGAGAAATGGCATGAGGCAGCAGAAACAGAAAACAAGGTCATGTGCGTAACTATGTAATACGTGCACACGTACATATGTTTCACCACTGAAGTGCTATATAGGTCTTTTTTTTTTTTTTTTTTTCCCCTCTGTTTTTCTTTAGATTTTTCCTTTTCCTATGTGTGTGTATAGACATCATCAATCAGAAAAAAAAAACCAAAATTTGTTCCCCCTTTTGATTGAATTTCCAACAGTGGAGACCATAATCAGATAAAGGAATATAGAATATTGCAAATGTAAATTAATAAATTGAATATCCTCTATAAGTGTAAAAAGGAAGCGGTTGATGTTGGTTTTATGGAAAAAATTATTCAAAGTCCCTGTTTAAGCTTGGCGTTCAAAATAAGACTTCAGAATAACTATGGTGAGAGGTTCATAGTGGAGACCTTAATGTTTATTGTCAATTATGGGCTTACGATGGCCCACTGCCAACCTGATGGGCCACTAGGTAAGAAACTTGTCATGTCATTGGCACTCTTTTCAAACATTGTCTAACTTATGGAGAAGCATTTTAACTCAAGTTTAATATGTATTTGCCTCCCATGACCTAAAATGAGATTTTAAAAGTCCATAGGGCTACATTTTTTAATATTTCGAAAACCAATTTTTTCTTTAGAACCAGATTCAGGCTGGAAAATACATCAGATGCGTGAGACCACTTTTGCGTTGGATAAATCCCGCAGTTTGGTCTAGAATGGGCTTTCTGCATTATTCGAAATAAGTACGGGATTCTAGAGAACATAAATCGCAGGGTTCATGCCGATACGAGTTATGTCCTCAGTGAATCAGTCTAATAGCTGGGATACGCAACCGGCATCGATATTATCACGAGTTCCGCCGAGCTGTGTCGAAATTAAAAAGTAAAGAGGATCGAAGATCACAATCTACTATTGGCACGATTTGGTGAAGGTGGACTTTAGAAGCCAATGTTATTTTAATACGAATTACAGAATATTAATTCTGTTAGATCTTTTGTAACACTTCAATTTATTTCAAGTATTATACGTGCGGCGTATATTAACAAAATTTACTTTTATTTTTTATTATTTTAATTTGAAGAGATAAGTGTTGTAGGACTGCAATTTTGAAGTTGGCGGGATTCGATAATCCCCTAATGTGCTAGGGTAGGGAATTCCATATTCTTATAGCCTGAACGAAAAAAAGAAATGATGAATTGAAGTACTTACTTATGTATGGGTTGTACAATATTCTCAGTTCTTAAGGATCGCGCAGAGTGGATTTTGTTAAACAAACACGGTGGGGATTTATTACTAATGACACCATGTAAGTAACTGCATATAAATTCGTGCATCGAGATACTCTTTAAGGGTATATTTTGAGAAGCTATTCGAATGTGCTAAAATATGGTCGTATCTGCGGAGTCCATAAATATATCTCATTGTGTCATTAAATGCATTTCGCTATGATAGGGAGTCAATATTACTATAACATTCGTAAATTACATTGGCGTAACTTATTATGGGTACTACAAAATAAGGGTCATTACACGTTTCAATCGGGTTTTAAAACGAGCGAAGCTAGATGTAAGCGTCCGTAGATTCGTCCAAAAACAAGATTTTCATGATTATATCCAGATAAATTACTCACTTAGCTTATAGCGAACCCAATATTAGTTACTGATTCTACAAGCTCTAGCCTGGACTTAGAAAGCCATAATTCCGGCACAGAATTTGTATCAAGTTAGAGATTGCGAGAATTTACTACTTTTCAGAGCTTAGCAACCGGCCATTTACCACCGACCACTTGTGGATTCTGGACAAATCTTCGTTTAATTTTAGAAGCTCTGTAATCGAACTTATCGTCAGCATAAATGTGAACTGAGGCGTTCTTGCATACTGATGGCAAGTTATTGATAAAATTGCAGAATAAAATAGGCCCGAGAACCGATCCCTGTTTTGATAATAAGCCTTGCCTTATTGTTTTGAGTTCTGGAAATTTATCACCAATAAGAACTCTTTGCCATCTGTGGAAGAGATAATTTCTAATAAGCTGGACAGCTCGCTCGCTGCAAATAAATTCTTGAGCTTCCAGTATAAGATTTTATGATGAGTTAATCGACTTTGAAAAGTCGAGAAATAAGTTTCTCAAAATATACAATACATTGTAAAATGCTAATAGGCGTAAAGTCACTAGCAGAGATTGCATTTGAATTTTAGGCAATCGCTATTGCTTTAGCGATTTTCAATGATTGAGGAAATGTGGATGTTATTATACTACGGTGAAGGATGTGAGTTAGGTGGCTAATAATTTGTGGCAATATAAACTTAATGAAACCAATAGGTACTCCGTCCACACCAGTTGAGCTAGACTTAATATCTAGAACACAGTCAATAACTTTGTTTTCGGAAACCACATGAAAATCACCCTTCCCATATTCAGATACAAATATTTCATTCAGATCAAATTCAGACATTTTCCCATCAAAATCATTAAGGATGTCGGGATGCAGGTCAGATTTAACACAGTTTTCATTATTATAGACACAGACCTGACGCAAGTTAGTCCAGAGGTTCTTGGGTGCAAGTGAAGTATTTAACTTTGAGGAATAATATTTACAGTACGAATGGCACAGGTTGCACTATTACGTGCTTTATAGCCCAGTTGAGTGGTAAAACTCTTTGCTACATATTTTCTCGTGTATATGCGGTAGACGCAGCGAGTGCAAAATCTGATAGAATCGCGATTTTTAGAAATGAAATTAGCTCTTTAGACGTTGTCTACCCAAATGAATAGTTATCGTGTGGCTTGATCATCAAGCTTCAACAAAAAGGATCCGAATCCATGGTTTCAGAGCTCCTAGGAAATCTTGACATTTGTTTTAATGATCAAGATTTCGTAGAAACATATGCATTCGTGCAAAAAGGCCCACATCTGGTCTTGTGCCCCAAAGCATCTCTCCATTTTTTAGATAAGATTCAAAACCGTGCGATGAAACTCATAATTGACGTCAATATTGCACAGTCATTTGAGATGCTTGAACACCGACATAATGTCTCTTATATCACTTTATTCTATCGCTGTTTTCAGCACCAGTGCTCTACCGAAATTTCCAGTAGCATTCCGCGCCTTCAAACATTCAACCATATACCCTCGAGTCCACTTTCGGATATATTCTGAAATATGGTTATTCTTTCATAAGAATGCCCTACCAAGTTCTCTATTTCCTAGTCATTATAACATTCAGATATTTAAAACCAACGTACATCGGTACCTCGCTTTGTTTTCTCCCTAATTTTATTTCGCCCTTCCTTCCTTGTGTAAACATTTTAAGAGTACCAATAAGCTCTTTAGTGCGCGCGCTAATTATAAAGAGAAAAGTGTCAAGAAGAGCGAAAGAATGTATTTGGTTTGTTAACATGACACGTACCGTCATCAGTTCACGGTACGAAACATATCAATGGAAGCCATGGTCAGGGCCAGGCAGTTCTAATATGCAATTCTGTGTACTATGGAGCCACTAACTGCATATACTGACTGCGGTCAATATGTAATAGCTCGGTCGAACAGATGTGTAATCTGTTAATGTAGAGAGTAACTAACGCTCTCCTTATCTCCAACCTCTACGTTCTGCCAAGCATTTACATATGATATCCTTAACGGCCTGTATAGCAACGCACAGCCACGCCTAAACGTTATCGACGATTGATACTCTAGAAACTGGCTTTCAGTCACAATCCACTCAAAACTGAGGTTATTCTGTTAACTGACTTAACTCACCTAGCACTAAACGGTGACGCAGTCCCTTTTTTCGGCGAAGCTAAGTATCATATTTGGGTGCCATTCAGGACAGCAAATTTCTTTGGATAGAATATGTGGCGTCTTCGAAAACTTTTAAAACGCAGTCATATTCCTGGCCGTGTAAGGAAGCTTTCGTTGAGAGATGGGGTTTGTCACCGAAGAACAATGCCATCCTATGCGTCAGTTGTATGATAAATTTTTTCGTGGGGGCTAACGCCCCCATTTATTATGCTTAATACAAGCTTAAAAACTAAGACTTAAACTAATACTAGGGCTTAAAGCTAAGGATGGTGAAGGAGATCGAATTTGAGGGAAAGTGTGCTGCGATTAAAATCGAAAACGGAAAGGTTGGAGTTTACCTTACGCAGCATACGGGAGATTGGTTCGTTAGAGCCATATGTGGTGCGGTGGATAGGTAGATAAAAGAGACGGGTGGAACGTAGATTACGAGGGTTAGTGTTAAAGAAAATGGAGTTCCAAAGAGGCATGCAATCGACGGAGCCTGAGAGGAGTCGGTGAATGAACAAAATGTCTGCTGCGTCCCTTCGTTCCTCAAGGGTATTCAGGTTAATGAGTTTGAGACGGTCTCGATAGGGAGGTAAGATTAGAGGATCGTTCCAAGGTAGACCTCGAAGAGCAAAGCGAAGAAAACGACGCTGGATCCTCTCAATACGAGATACATGAACTCGTTGAAAGGGACACCACGCTTGGCTAGCGTACTCGAGAAGGGGGCGAACGTAAGTGATGTATAGTGATCTAGTCACGTACGGGTTGCAGAATTCTTTGGACCATCTTTTAACGAAGCCGATTGATGAGTTTGCTTTAGAAATTATCTCATCAATATGCGAGCGGAAATTAAGCTGCCTGTCGCATAATATACCAAGGTCGCGGATAGATTCAACAAGGGGTATAGGTTGGCCGTCGAGATGGTAAATTCGTTGAGGAGACTTCTTGCACTTACGTGAGAAAGTAATCGATTGACATTTGGAGACATTGAGTTCTAAGCAGTTTTTGATGCACCAGGTGGAAAAACTATTTAGATCTATTTGAAGGAGGGTGGAGTCTTGTTGTGAGGAAATGGGTTTAAAAAATTTGGTATCGTCAGCATAGAGAGAAAGTGTTGAGTGTTGAATGAGCCTTTGAAGGTCGTTAATAGTTAGGATGAAGAGGAGTGGACCTAGGTGACTACCTTGAGGAACACCTGAAGTGGCCAAGAAAGGGGCCGATAGGACATATCTGAAACGAACATTATAAAAACGATTATCCAGGTAAGAAGATATCCATTTAAGCAAAATGGGTTCAAAGCCCAGGACGGAGAATTTGAACAGGATTAGTTTATGAGATATCTTGTCAAAAGCTTTACTGAAATCAGTTGTTATAACGTCAACTTCTTTACCATTTTCTAAGGCTGAGAGAACAGAGGACACGAACTCTACGAGGTTAGTGGTAGTTGATCTACCCTTCAGAAAGCCGTGTTGATTGGGGGAAACAAAAGATTTACACTGAAAGCTTAAGGCTTCATGCAAAATACTTTCGAGGAGTTTGGGTATATGGGAAAGTTTAGCTATGGAGCGGTAATTAGTGACTTCGCTCTTTAATCCCTTTTTGTGTATGGGTGTTATGAAAGAGGACTTCCATATCTGTGGAAATTCACCTTGAGAGAGCGATAATCGGAAGAGATTAGCAAGGGGCGTGAAAGAGTTGAGGAACACTTTTTAAGAAATATGGAAGGAAGGCCATCTGGGCCGGGTAAGTATTCATCATTAAGTTGTTGTAATTTGTTTTCTGTTACTGTATGATCAAAGCTATGAGAAATAGTGGGGCCAATAGGGAAGTTAAGTAGGTATTTGAAATAAGAGGGATCCGGTACGAAGGAATTATCGGCAAAAGATTGCTTAAAAAAAGTAGCAAAAAAGTTAGCTATGGTATGCGGATCAGTTGATGATATATTTTCGTATGAGAGCGATGGAGGAAAACCGTCGGATTTTTTTTTGTAATTAACGAATTGGTAGAAAGACTTAGGATCATTTATAAGCCTTGATTGCGCACTATCAAGGTATCGCTGATAGAGAAACTTATAGAGCTGGGCGAATTGAAGGTATGACCCGAGATAGTTTGAATAGTCAACAAAAGAGTTGGACCGGAGGAAAACTGTCCATAATTTGTTTCTTTTGTTACGTAAAGAGCGAAGTTTACGATTATACCACGGGGGGCTCGTAGAAGAGGTCCTATTACGCGAAAAGGGGACATAGAGAGAAATAGAATTAAGTAATTCTCTGTAGAAAATAGAGAGAGCACTTTTTAGGGGCATATTAGCGAAATCAAAAGAACACTTACTAAGATATGCGTTAATTTTGCGGAAATTCGCTTTATGAAAGTCGTAAGAAGTGGTAGCTGCAGATGGGGTGGGGCGGAAAGTAGAGTGGTGGAAAAGAGAAAGAAGAAGTGGTGGGTGAAAGTTATCAATGGTCGATAGTGAAATGGGACAGAGCGAGACAGAGGAGTTTATGGGGTCAGTGGTGAAAATGAGGTCTAATTGCCTTCCCATATAGTTGGAGACTCCACTAACTTGGCATAAGCTAGAGTCTGTGAGCTCATCCAAGAAGAGACATTCTTTACTCGAGACAGGGTAAGCGATAAAAAAAGATTTATCATCTGATTGAGTCCAGTGCAGCTGAGGTAGATTGAAATCGCCAAATACGATGATATCATCGAGAGGATCAGATAAGTTAATTATTTGATCAATTGCATCGATAGCGAGTTGGTAGCATTCGATTGGTTGGGCCGGTAGGATGTAAAAACACATAATGTACAGGGACCTGCAGGGGAGTGTTATCTTTATTGAAACGTAGTCAAGTTTAGAGGAAGTAGAAACAGCGATTGGTGAAGAGTTTAGGTCATTGCGGACGGCCAGTAGGACACCTCGACACGGAGCATCATCATTTGGGCGGGTAAGATCGTCGTCTCGGAAAACATTGAAACTAGGGGGGAATAATTCCTGATTCTTTATATCGGGAATTAGATTAGTTTCGGTCAGAGCGTAGACCTCAAATGGGAGAGCGTGAGATTGGCGCAAGACGGCACGGGTCTTAGATCGCAGTCCTCTTACGTTTTGATAGTAAAAGGTAAGAGGAAGGTTATTACGAGAGGGCGTAGGAGTGGATGGTCGAAACACTGGCAATGGTAGCACGTTAGGGACGAAAAAATTTGTCGTTGTCAGCTCTGCTTCGTTGGAGGTGTGAGATCCTTTTTGAGTGCACATAGTTACCGAAAGCAGCAAGGTCGTCTGAGACTTTTTGCGGAGACATATTAAAAATCTCGTGGAACTTGATGTATAAGTTCCTTAGACTTGTAAGGTCAGTAGGGAGACCTTCCTGCTGTATTGAGACCATGACGCTTGTTTTAGTTTTCCCCTCATAACAAACTGAGTCTGATTTGTCATGCAGATATGCTAGAAGGAGACGTATATTCTCGTACGTCTTTTTTTCTCTAAGCCTAGAAAGTGCATAACGACATTCTGTTGAGCCAAAAGTTTGTTGGGTTATTTTAACTGTGGGAGGCAGAAGGGGGTCAAAAATGGGGCAGGTGGACGAAGATTTTGAAGGCGATGCAGGGGTGATTGAAGGGGCATTAGACACATGTTCATGTGAGGGATTTATAACATGGGACCTAACGAAATTGGGATATTTAGCTCCGGTTTTAAGGTCAAAATTAGGGAAAGAAGTGCTAGTGGGGGCACGTGCAGAGGGGTTAGGTTTTTCAGAGGGGTTATTGTGAGCGGTTGGTGCTAATTTGAAAGAGACGCGTTGACGCGGTAGCTTGGGTGGAACGGAGGCTGCAGGTGCAATATAATTAGAGGACCGATGAAGTCGGTTCGGGATGTGAGTGGGAGGGGCGAAATTGGGGAATATATTAGTTTTAAATCTCCAATTAGAGTCAGAATTGGAACGGGAGTTGGAAACGGTTTTCGGTACAGAGTCAGGTTTGCTACGGTTTGGGACGGATTTCGGTATTTTATTAGAGTCCGGTTTGGGATGGGAGTTGGAATCGGAATTAGGTAACTTAGATTTAAGCTTCTTTTTATCCTGTTTCTTGGTAGGTGTTTCGATCCATTTACAGATGCGTGGTGTGTGGTGTCCCTATCCATATACTCACTTACAGTCAAGCAGCCATTAAAGCATTATGCTCTAATCTCATTGACTCCCAAATCAGTCATCCACTGCTTCAATACACTATAAGATCTCTCGCATAAGAACAAAGTAAAACTTTGGTGGGTCATATAAGTAGATATTGACGAAAATTAAATAGTCGACGAACTGGCTAGAAGCGGTTCGGCTGATTCTTTCATAGGCCCTAAGTCATTCTGTAATATCCCATATTCAGCAATTAACTCAACAGTAAAAAGTTGGGAGAACAAAATGTGTATACCACATTGGGAAAGCATTCCAGGCTTCGACAGGCTAAACGATCCATCAAACCCTTCGACAGCAAATCTAAAGAGTCCCTACAATTCAAAAGGGATGATGTCAGAAGACTGGTTGGATTTCTAACCGGACACTACCACCTTCGATATCACCTACACGAATAGGTCTTATTTAGAGAACTGAATATCGTCTTCGCACAGAAGACGATGAAACTGCGGAACACATTTTATATGAATGCATGACTCTAAGTGCCTTGAGGAGACGATACTTCCTTAGAGAAATTTTAATCCTTGGGGAAATTCTCAAAATCTCCACCAGAGAGATTCTCAATTTCATCAAGAGTTAAGCCTCTTTTGGCTTCGTATCTTTTAGGTCTTTAAGTCTTTAGGTTTAGATCCTTTACGAAAATACGTCAATATGTTACTCATTCATTAGACTCCAAAAAATGGTTTGACCCTAGATGCACTGATCCACTAGATCTATGCACTTTAATGGCCACATTTAGTTAAAAGAGAAGTGGTCTTTGGTACAATACGCACTTAAGGTTCGTTCACTGTACGCGCTGACTGTCATTTGATTGTAATTTGATGATCATGCCGTCTGACGAAATAAATGCAGAGCTGTGGTGGTGCGGCAACGCAAAGTCGACTTTGTCTGTACTCAGAACTTGCTTCGGCCAGAATTTGAACCCGACAAAAAATTAACTGGGATTTTCAACGATGGTTCCAAAATCGATATAGGCTGTGACGCTGGCATTTTATGGAGAACCTCAATACCCTTAAACCTCAATTCTCTTTAGGTAAACTTGCACCTGTTTTGCAACCATAGCAATACGCCTTAATATGATCGAAATCATGATTTATACGCCGTTAAATCTTCTGCGTACCCCATTGCATGATTGTGGGAACCCACTAGATCACTCGTGTATATGTAAAACAGTTCCGGGGAAATAAACGCTCCTTTTTGTGAGTCGTTTTTAATGTCAAATATTTTTCTTGAAATTAAGTTGCCATATACTCGTATGAGTATAGCAGGTTTTTCGGTATGCCCATCTGGTCAGCTTATAGAAAAGCCCTACTAACCATACCGTATCGAAGGCCAGCACCCGCACACTGGTTCTTGTATTTGTTTCACTGTATTGCGGACGTTTCGATGCGGTATGAATAGTCTCATGCCTTGCCCTAAAACCAAACTGATTGTCCTGGATTATATTGTTATCCTCCACCCACTTCAACAGAACCCTATTGACAACATTCTCAAATATTTTGCTAATGTTCGGAAGTAAACTAATTGACCGAGGATTTGTACGGTTAGTCCTAACTGTATCCCTCTTTGGGATAGGATGTATCACTGCTATTTTATGCGTTATTCAGCGCATTGTTAAATAGTGCAGTAAAAATAGAGACTGCTTCCAATGTAGGTGTCTCACTACGACGTTTGGGATTCTGTCTATTCCTGACAGACTGTCTTTCAATGAGTCCAAGAGCTCATCTTTTCACACGAATAAGTGAGCGTGAGCTCGCCCATCGGTGACTTGCCGCGTTTACTTTATTGAATACGGTAACATCGTTATTCTTAGATCGCCAGATTTGAAGTTCAATGCGCAAATAGAGGTAGGCCACATAGGCTCTATTCTCAATGTCGTGGTTGCGGTGAGCTGGATCGTCTTTTTCCATCGCCAACGTCAGCAATTTCTATACTTATACCAATCGTCAGTAATTTCTGTCTGCTTTCTGTCGTTTATGGAATTAGCACACACTGAATGTCATAGTCATCTTTCCTCCTATACAATCTATTTATCAGCGGGAACATATTCGCCCGAATCTTGTTGTCCCAATACAGACTCACCGATTTTTGGTAGATGTCTCTTATCAATTTTTTGTGGTTTTGGATCAGTCTAATTTCCAAGTTGTTCCTGTCAGTAAACTGCTTGTACAGCTATTTAAGAGATATAAAGAGACCGGCTGATGGAAAGGACGGGAAATCCGTCGTGTACAATTCAGGTTTGTACTCAATCATATTTTGACGCCACTAGTTGTGCAACTGGTTGGCCCTAGTATTCGTTCCCATGCCGCATGTCTAGCATTTAGAAATTGTGAATTTTCTTCAGATTGAAGATGTAAAGTGAATCCACGTACACTCTTTTGCAAGTTTCTAACACCAGGAACCTACCCACGCGCCCACTATATATGATTTTATGGCGCAAGTCCTCCCGTATTGAGATACCAACCCCACCCCCTATAGTGCAATCTGGCCGGTCTCCTTGTTATGATTTTATTAAAGAAAAAAGTCATTGGTGGTGCCACGACATTGCACTTCTTTTTGACTTGCAACTGAAAACAAATTAAAGATTTCTAATAACCAAGAATTCCCATAAGAGGAATAAAATGATGGCTTTAAAGAGAATTCCTTAAATGTGTCCTTCCATTTCAATCTACCTCTTTAAAGCCCTATGAACCACCCTGTTTCACCATGCAATCGCTCTTCAGGAATTTCTTCAATTAATAAAACAAAATGTGATTCGAATAGGAATCAGAAAATAAAATCCTCATTGGTCCTTCCAAATCCAGGAACAATCTCTCCTCTTATGGAAACCTCTTTAAACTTCCTTCTACGAGTATAATACATTCACTAAGTAGGATAAAATCACTTGGATTGCCTTGACTGTTTCAGCATATACACTAACGTGCAAAAAAGAAGCCGCACTCAAGTAAAACAGATTTTTTTTACTTTGACTTGCTCTGTTTACTGTCGTATTGAAAGGGTGGAGATATCTCGTTTTTATTCGTAGCAAATCCTAAGTGGTTTAACCACAATAACCACATGTTATTCCATGAAGAAAAGGCTTTAATAATTATAACCCTTCCAAAATGAGTTTCTAGGCTGTTTGATATATTGTTTTATAGATTCAACATTACTTTGTTGGTTTACCCTCATAAAACCAATAGCTGTTAAAATTACAAAAAAAAAAAGATGCCGTCCGATGCCGATTCACTACGGCGTGTAGATGCCTTTGGCTTTTATACGGGATTCAAACCTGTTTGGCATTGAATCCTATATGCTGGTGTCAATTTCTTCATATTAATTTTTGTCAATGTGATTTCCTAATAGGAATCATGTCAATCATTCATTCATTCATCCACTATCAGAAAAGTTCCAATTCTAGACCTCTTCGGACTAGCTGCAACATATTCTTCCTTTAACCGTGCTTCAGGTCGAACTATAGCCTTTACATCTGAAAATTCCAAGTTGAATTTGGACTCACCTGAGAATATGGCCTTTTGCCAGTCATCTCGGGTCCAATTCCGCCCTTCTTTTGTCCGATTTTTTTGCATACCAGACGGCAAAGATGTTAAGCCGTATTTGAACTATTGTCGCAGAGATGTGTATGCCGGTCATTTCCACAATATCTCTCCCTACTTGCGGTGCAGTAACGAACCGGTTCCTCAAGATTGTCTTATTTATATGGTAGTCGATTCTTAGAGTAGTGCACTTTTCTACTCTAAAACACCACTTTCTTGATGCTTTTTTAAAGACCTTCATATCATCGACTCGTTGAATCCTAATCGACAAAAAATGTATCTCGTCGATTCATCTTCCTTCTTACTCGTAAAAGCACGGATTTGATCCCTTTCAAATTTTGTTAACTGCCTCCTGTTCATCGCGCACTTTTCACTTCACACAGTCAAAAAACGATTAAAGAATCAGGGCAACTTCGAAAACAAGGATACGAAAATCCTTCGACTAAAATAACTACTAAGAATCCTAATTATTCGATAATGAAAGGATTTTCCCCGTTCATTAAAAAAAACAAGAAACAGAGCAGGTCGAAATCAAAGTTTTCTGTTTCATTTGAGTGCAGGTAATTTTTTTTTGCATCTCAGTGTATTTTTCGTTTCCAATGACAATTGATCAAGGACCAACCAAATTTCGATATTTAACAAGTAATTTGACTTCCCTTCCATTTCCTGTTTGTATTATTGTTTTTTTTTTGTCGAAATAAAAAACAAGGACGTTGTGGTGAAGAGAGAAGAAATAGAAAATCAAAAACAAAAAAAAAATTCTTAGTAAAATACTTCATCAAAGAAAAGAAGGAAGTGAAAGTGAAGGAAGTCAACATTTTATGTGTGTGTAGGTTATGTGTTTCGCTGTTGGTCGTATTATAGTTGTAACCCACACGGCCGATTTTGTGTTGACTTGGAATCAAAGTCAGACATCACAGCCATCACAATCGACATTTCTTTTTGGACAGAAACACAAAACGAAATTGGAAAAGCCACAGAAAGGAGGAGGCTCATTCTCCCCATGAGTATTCGAATTATGAACTCGGTGGAAAAGGATTTTCTCTTCTTTTGTTTACTTTCTTTGTTTTTTTTCTTCTCCTTTGATGACGCAACTGAATTAATAATTATTTTGTTGTTTTTTTTCTGCGCTCTCTACTTTTCCGTTTTTGGAGGTTTTTTCCCGTTTTTTTTTTGTGTACATAACATAATGATGTGTTCATTTATTTCCTTAAAAAGCTTTTTGTATTTTTGTTTAGCTCATATGCAGGACACATGTACATATGTAGGGTTCTATGGGAATTCATTAACGGCTACAAGGTCAAAACACGAAATTTTAACTGGAGAAACAGCTTGGTGTACTATAACGAAGGCGCGAAGTATATTCCGCGTCTCTAATTTGGGAACTCTATGTCGTGGATAGTCAGTCTTTGAAATCAAATTCAATGTGATGAAAACGTTGTTTTAGCCTTGGCATTCTTAAGTTATTTTGGAAGGGGCGATGAAAATAAACAAGCTATTTTATCACAAAACTCAACATACAGTTAAAGACCGATGTCATTCATAGGACCTTCTTCCAATGTGGGTTAGGTTCGTTAGGTAACAGTGGATCTGTGATTCTCCTACTCTTGGAACCAATTTGAGCTCTTGGCGAAGCGACTGTTACCGTCTATATTATTTAGATCGTTTAATTGGGAGAGACATGGGCGTGTACAGAGTCGTCGGAGGATTGTCTCGTCCATGCAGCTTCTGCAGAAGTCGCTCGTAAAAACGCCAAGCCTTTTGCAGACAGTGTCCAATGATGAGCCCTATGATAGCGCTCAGATGTTTCCTATTTAGAAAGACCAGACTCTTAGATCGATCCAGATTTGTATGTTGGCGCAATAGTTTATCTTTGGTTTGTTCTTCTAACAGCATCCAGCTTTAGTTTTAATTTTCACGTAGCGATTGGTATACCGATGATTCTGGTAGAATAGGTAGAGCAGTTACAAATCTCGATTTTCTTTAGCCAGGACAGGACTTCTTTAATCGCCTAAATTAAAGAGGCTTAGGTTGAGCTTATCTGAGAAAGCACCGCCGCCAACCCCGCTATCAGTCTTGGATCCATCCGTATAGAAATGGATTGACTTGTCATCTATGATAGCATCTTCCCCCCCAGAAGTATCTAGAGGGGATGTTTACATGAAAGTCTTTGTTAAACCAATATTGTGGCATGGGGTAATCGATGTTCTCTGGAAGAGTGTATTAAGAATATTAGCGTGACAAAATAATTTATTTGTCCACAATGTAGTAGCTTTAAGGCGATTAGTTGCTTTATCAGCCACTTGCCTGCTGAAAATGTCAAGGGGTGTCAAGTGAAACAGGATATCCACTGCCGCGGAGCAGGTAGTACGTTAATCTTTCCCAATGCACAGACATGCTATCCTTTGAACTTTGCTTAGTTTGCAGCAGTTTACTTCCGTTCCGCCAGTGGGTAATGCGAGGTTGAAGGCCCCATTTGTTCTCAATGGCTTTTTTGCAAGAGAATAGAGCTGCTGTAGCTTTCTTTACTCTTCCTTGAATATTAGGTTTCCAGTTTAGTATCCTATCATGATATTCATATCATGGGCTGCACTCCTAAATTGTAACTTAATTTTGATGGGCGTTAAGACCCTCATTTATTTGGCTTAATGCAAACTTAATACAATTTAAAAACTAGGACTACAAGCTAACAGAAAGTCTTAAGAGCTAGGAAGCAAGGGAATGGTGGAGGAAGCTTTATTTTGGAAGGCGATTTTATAAGCATATCACGAATTTTGGCAGTTATGTTGCAATCGTGTCTTATGTTGAGGATAGCTTTAAGAACGGAGAGACTGTCAGTACAGATGATCCATTTACCAGCAGTGTGAAAGAACTTTTTAACGGCTTCGTAGATGGCTTGAGCCTCAGTTGTCAATATCGAAGCTGTGTTTGGAAGGATACCTAGTACCATTGTTGATCCTTTATGGGTCGTTACAGAAAATGAGGTACTATCGGTGGTTTTTGAGCCGTCGGTGTACAAAAATTTCCATCCTTTGGAGGTAAAGGTAAAAGAGATTTCCTGAAATGCATTATTATGCACTAAACAAGAGCTGTTTTCTTTATGGAACTCGTGGAGTTGCAGAATTATGGATGACGTATTCAGGTTCCAAGGGCGGTGAGGATGATGTATATTTTGCGAGTCGTTTAAATAGAACTGCTAAATTTTGTGCCATTTTTAATGAATTGTGTATAGCCGAGGGGATCCTCCGTTGCCGTTTGTGTTTTAATGCTTGGGTCCTTGTCGATTATTGAATCGGTTTGAAAAGACAGTTTGACAAAAAGTTTAAGTACCACTTCTAAGTATCTTTCTTCTATTGTACGTAAGTCAGCCTTAATGATATTGATATTGAGCCTTGATGCTAGCGATTTCTTAAGAGCTAAACAATGAGGTTTCCAGTTATACCTATTATTAACAAGAAGGCCTAAAATACTTAAATTAGTAACATTCTCAATTGTTGTGTTATTAAGAGATAAGTTTAGATTTTGACTTTTTTTTTGCGACAAACATGAAGGATATTATATTTTCCTAGAGATAATTTAGAACCGGACATGGAAGATCACTCCGTTATCTCCTCAAGCAATTTAGAGAAAACCATTTTAGTTAGATTGAGGTCATTGTGCTTACACAATATGTACAAATCATCAGCGTATAGATAGTGATCCAAATATTTATATTATTATAACGCTAAGCTCCAGTGCTAAGATTGTAACGTGGTTTCGGGCGGATAGAGCGTTAGATATGACATAGTCCAAATGAAGTAGAGCATCCATACAACCACTTTTTGGTTTGAAAGCCACTTGGTTTAGACTTATCAATTTTTTGGATTCAGTGAACCAAAGGATGCGGTTGGCTATTATTTTTTTCTAGAACCTTGGAAAACATGGGAGTAAAGAGATCGGACGGTATCCGTCTGCCTTATCAATTTCTATTTTCGGCTTTAGAATTGGGACTATACAGGCTGTTTTCCAACTTTAGGGTATGATACCTTTATCCAATATATTATTGTAGAGTTCGATCAGTCTGATTTTAGCCCTGCTTGGAAGGTTTTTGATTATTGGGTAGGAGATCTTATCCCGATCCGAAGTTTTCCACTTACCCTTGATAAACAGCTTCCTAGTTCTACAAGAGAAATATCTTTTTCAAAGTTTTTTGCGGCAGGAGTTGTTGCAGGGCTTGGCGCTAATGTGAGTGATTCTGATTTTTTCATTACAAAACTAGAGGAAAAGTTCGAGTCCTTAGAATTATTCGACCGAGTGTCAGCAAATAAGAGACAGATCTCAACTGTAGAACAGATAGGACCGGTTATGAAGATTATCATAACATTGTATTTGCGATTCCATATCTTCATGTACGTTATTCATACCTTCGTCGCAGATACTTGTAAAATCAATTAAAAAAAATTAGAAAATTCATCATTATTCAATTGTCTGTAGAAAAGCATTAAAAAAATAGTATACCACTGGATTCGGTTTCAACAAACACTGCTTTCACATACATATGTCCCTTTTTTCCGCTTGTGGCCTCTTAAAAGAAAACACATGTTTACAAACTACAATATTGTACAAGAATGCATATAATTTTTTTTATAAAAAAATCTTTACCTACATTTGTGGTGTCCTCATCTCCGGTTCTCTCTTCATTATGGATGTTTTCATGGTTGTTACTCGTGTCCCGGAGTTGAAAACTTTTCACATGAATGAATTTTACCCGTTAAAAGTCAGAAAAACAAAATCAGCGATCTAATTGCTTTCGAAAAGTTGGATGGATATGGTTAAAAAATGGAAAACTTTTCAAATATGGATAACTTCTATCACATGTCAAGAAATACTAAAATCGTGTGGTCTCATTAGAATGATATTCGTTCGTATGTGACTACAGATATAATATCCTACGCCAAGTAGGTGTAGGAGAAATTTCTGGTGATAGGTGGGCTGCTGGTAAAATATTTTAATTCAAAGCATTGTAGTCTGCAACAGTTTTCTGTTTCTGGCTTTACTACAGATGGTTATTGTCTCAATTGTGATTGGTGCTTCTACCGAAAATATCCTTCTTTTGTACCATGATATATATATATATGTATTTTCTTTTTAAAAAAAAGGTCATTTGCTCTCCCAAGTTCCATATGAATAATGCCATGAACCATGCTGCCGTCGTTCATCTGAACGGTCCTCTTCTAAATACTACATAATCGTCGAATGGAGTTTGGTCGTTCTTTGGCTGTTTCCCAGAGAAGTTTAAGCACTCACTGAAAGGAGAAAGTGACCTGATAAAATTTCTACAGCTGTTCTTGAGGATGACTTATGACTAGTTATCTTATCACATTGATTCACGCTAGATGAAAGCTAAGGTATAAAGTTTATTCTATGATACTAACATATCATGAATGCACACGATTATCGGTTCACATTTATGACTTTGTAGCTCCATCTCAATTCTTTGCATTTTTAATCATCCTTAAATAAGCCCATTATTCCAAGTTTTTGTGTGGGTTTAACCACGCTTGGTCCATGCAAACGAAGTAAGACGATAATACTCCCGTCCTAAAAATGCAAAGGATTACTCAGGCGAAGAGTACGACAAACAGCGACGTGTACTATGGCGATTCATAATGACAACATTAGTGCTTGTTTCATTACAGATATGTCATTGGAGGGCAAAAAGTTTTGCAATTTGTGACATTTGCAATATGTGAAAGAGCAGCACATGACAACTGAATTTGTTCCAAATATATTCGTATGCGCACACAGAGAAGAAACACGACGATTTAGAAGACGACTCTAAAATTTGGACAAAATTTACGAGCAAGCACTATAGTCATGATTGGCTTGGACGATTTGAACATGAAACTACAATAGTTTTTTTTATTTTTTATATTTATATTTTTATGTATATATAAATAAAAATAAAAAAAGAAATACAATCGAAAGGTAGGACATCTTTAATGACAGTGTTAGGAAGTATTACCTACATAACACTACCTCATGCTAATCCAAAGTGCGTTCCAAAGTAAACGGGACTTTTTAAAAATAGGTATTTCTAGTGAGTTCATCTATTGGCAATTGCATGCGACGGAAAGGTCTTTGCTTCGACCAAAAATTGCTCAGAATTTAGCATTCAAGGAAGCCAGAAAGACAAAGCCTTCTCTTATAACATTGTGACTGGTGATTAAACGTGGTGTTTTCAACACGATCAAGAAACCAAGCGCCAAAATTCCGAGTGGTAGACGCCATACGCGAGCCAAAACCCAACAAATCTCGTTTGGAGAAGTCAATGTTGATTTGCTTGTACGATTCCAAGGGCATTGTCCACAAAGAGTTCGTTCCACCGAGCCAAACAGTTAGTGACCAATTCTATCCTGGTGTTTTGAAGCTTTTGGTGCATCGCGTTCGTCGTATACAGCCAGAATATCCGGCAGAAGGAAGTTGGCGTTGGACGTAGAAGCCATCCAAAAGACATATACCGATATCTTGAAGGATATCCCAGCCGGCGATCTAAAACACTCATCCGACATGTTTTTAGACTGTGCACATCGTTTTATTGAGTCAGAAGGGTACTTACAAGGTACACCTTGTATGCCTTGCAGTGCAGCAAAAATATTGTCGTGGCTAGTGAGAATTTCGCACATTTCCCTTTCTAACCACCGTCAGCCAAGACACTCCTCTAGCAGGATGATGGTTTTGACATTCCAAGGGGGAATCATTTAGTGTCGCATAAACTTTTGATAGCTCCTTGATCCAACCTCTAATCAGATGGTTTTTCTTTTAGCACCATATCAAACCCCTGGTTCGGCCAAGAGCTCCGGCAATCACATGCAACGAAGCAAGAAACGTACAGAACTGTGCTGCATAGAAGGGCTATGGGTGCTGGCGAGTTACGGACACAAAAGACGGAAAGCCCACTGCCGAGAAGATTGTATTATTGCAGAAAATATATTATTATATGTACCAGAGGTTCAAAAGTTTATCAAGACTACAAATTGGCTGCTTATGGAAATGTTGCATATGAATTGAACAGCAGCATTGTCTGCTCAATCTCAAAGAAATAAGTTAACAGCATGCCCTACAAAATTCTATCTCTTATGCTGTGTAAGTTAGGAACTTCCTTCTACAATAACTAAAGAGATCTAAACAACATACATAGATGTTAACAGTCTCCTAGTCAGAGGCTCAAATTGGTTTTAAGAGCAGGAGATCCATGTGGTATCACAATGGGCCAATATACCTAAGTGGGCTAGCCACTCTTACTTAACCTAACCTAACCTATGTACATATGCTATGTGAGCGGTTAAAGCCTTTCGTTAACAATTTTGGCACCCGGCGCAGAATAATAAAGCGCCCCTTAAAAATTTAGATTTAAACAACATGAGTAAATTTTAAAACGTTTGCAAAATCGAAAATATTGAATTATGTATTTGTACATTTTCACATCACATAAGGAGGTAGAATACCAATGCGTTTTTCTATACATAGAAATACAGATTAAAAAAGTTCAGATAAGGTTTACTTGTTAAACATTTCATACATTAAAAATAGCCAAAAAGATTAACAACGAAAAAAATTTTTAGGAACTAATAAACATAAATTAAATAAACTATTGAATAAATAATAAACCATACATACATACATAAAAAGTTATTGCCCAGTAAAAGAAAAGACATGAAAAAGTTTAAAGCTAAAATTAAATTACGTACATTTTACAAGAATAAGGTTTCTTTAAAGAAGTCACAAAAAAACATAAACTAAAGAAGGAAAGTTAGGTATTTCCATAGGCAAGAAAGTTTAAAATTAAAAAGAGTGTTGCCTTATGGTGCCTTGAAAATGATATTACGGGCCTTTATTTTGGCAAAACCTTCCACTGTTCCTGGGACATTGAAGAACGTAAGAAATTTTTTTATAATCTTAAGTTTGGGAGTTTGAGAGTTCTCCTGATGCTACAGCAACTGGTAAAGTTAAAAGTATTCTTAGGACTATAACAGTATTTGGAAAAAGAGGTTTTATATTTCTGCTATGAATAAAATTAAAAATGTCTATCGCGGAATCATTTTCATTAATCAAAGTTGACAACATGATGATTTTTCGATAAAATTCTGAGCCACTTACATCGGAACTGCCATTATAAGTTAATTTTTTTCTAATTTGGAAAAGTCTTCAGCTGAAAATAAACTTGCATTTGATTTGAGCTTTCCAGTATTATATACCATACACATAGATATAATTCATTGTGCTCTTTTATCTGCTCAAATCTTTCAGAAATTGATGAAAAGGCTTGATTTAAAACTTTAAAATAAAATTCTAACTTAAATCTTTCTTGCGGTTCTATAATGGGGTCATCGCTTCCTTCGTAGGAAAACTGAGTTGCCCTTTTGCGGGACCGCAAGACTGCGATAGCCGGAAAAGTGCAGCGAACTTCTAGATCAACAGCTAGTTTCCTCTAAAAACAAGGAGAATTTCTCATTTCTATGAGAAATCGTTTTGTTGAACACAAGATCTAAACTGCCAGCTTGAGGCACATATTCTGTTGTTGAATCCTATCTAAAATTGTGTGCCAAATTAGAACGCAGCAAATAAATATAAAATCAGTCACCTTGCCGCCACGGGACTAGGCCATATTTTTGGATTTATGGTCGTCAGTTTGTGATAGTTCAACAAGGGCTTCATAAACTTCTCCTAAGTATACCTAATGGCCTGATCGCATCTATTATGCTCTCTCATCTGGTCGTACATAGGGGTTTTAGTGTCAAACTTATAAGATGTTTTTTCAGAACCGACCATATGTTTACAGAGCTAGAGAAAAAAACATATAAACTCTCAACCGTGTCAAAAAATGCCACTGCGTCAAAAGAACATTGAACAGCATCAAGGATGACTAGATTCAACGAATGCGAGGAGCATGGGACGAACAAAGCTCTTGGTTCCAGAGCTTTAATTATAGCTTGCATACCACAGTTGTTGCCTTTCATGTTTGCACCATTATCATATCCTTGCCCAGGCAATTTGATAAAGCAAGGTTTAACTTTGAAAGCTCACCTAATACTAGATCAGTAAATTCATATCCGGTTGTCTCTTCTGCAACTAAAAATCCTAAGAAGTATTCCTTAACTTCATAGTTTTTTTTTTGTTATGGTAAAGTATTCTAACTACCAAAGTTAGCCGTTCCTTCCTAGTAATATCAGGCGTACAATCTACAACTATCGCAAAATATTTAGCTCGCTTTATTTTGTCTATCTAACTGCGCCTGCCAAAAGTTCTATGAGCTAATTTTGAATGCGCTTACTTAGGTATGGTTGCTTCGTCTCTTGATGAAGGATTCTGCGTAGGTGTTCTGAACCATTCGAATTGACTTACAGCTTGCACGCAGAAAATTGACGTTGTCTTGCTCGAATAAAACATCGGAGCTTCCTCTAAATTCTAAAGACTGTGTAGCAAGGAATTGCACGCGAATTATCAGTCGTTTCAGGACATTTCTGCAATGCTCAGTTGCCTTGGCCATCTGATTTTGCATTCCAGAGTCTATTGCTTTGCCTTTTTGCAAACCTAAATCTCTCCAAGCCCGAAAAGCTGTCATATATAAGGCACTTGTCTCATGCTCTTGAATAGCCCACAAGTGACTCCAGTTACTATAGTCTGTGCGACACTCCTTTTCGTTCGCGAAAATAAGAGACAGCAGAAGCAAAAGACAGAGTCCGAAGATTTCAAGTAAACTAACCATACCCTTGATGTTTTCTCACCATTTTTTAAATCTCTTTAGCAAAAACGGGTGCTAAACTTCCTGGTTTTAGTTACAGAGAAATCAAAATTTTCTAATTGAACAGGACCCTGCTCCACTAATAGTTGAATAATTTGATCACTTAAATTTGGCTATAATTTAGGATCTTCAAATGCTGGTAAAACATTAGTTGCACCACTTTCTTCAATATCATCTAACACATGTAGGGCTGATTCTGCCTGAACTGCCTCTGCAATATTTCCTGTAGGGACGTATCGATGTTGAAGGACACTCAGCAAGGTATCTCCTGAACTGCAACGCCTGTTTTGTATTGTCTGCCTCAATCGCCTTCCGCTTGATCCTACATACTGTGAAATATACATACATATAACATACAACTCAATGTGATTGAAGCTAACAACACGTTCTCTTCTACCTTCCCTGACCAAACATGCGTTCTATGCAAGACTCAGGACCAAAACCATAAATTTTACGTCGACACCCACCAGTATTCTCGAGTATTACTTCGTAAGCGGTGAAGAAAAGTTTACCGATCAACAAAGACGTCTCGAACACAACGTCACTTCAGACAGATATGTATTACTTTGAGGTAGTAAGGGATTTTGTTTACCTAGGCTCCGTTATAACAACACCAGATTGGATGGAGCAACAGTTCATAGAAATCGAATCCCTCTTTAGATCTCTTCAAACACAATCCAGGGATTGATTCTTAGAAACTTTCCTAAGTCACAGGTTACAATAGGATCACCAAAAATGAGATTATCGAGCAATTTTCTAGATAAAGCCCAGAGAAAGACATATCAGAACCAAAGCCTGCCTTAAGACGCTTTCGCACAAACACTCGTAATTCTTGCGAGCTTGCAGTGAAGGTGACATTAGTACTGCTTGTTACGGCGGTAAGTTTCCTGTGTGACAGTTTCTCGAAGAAAGTCATTTAAGGGGTTAGAATTAATTTTCATCGATCAAAAGAATTTCAGAGTTCTCTTCTGTTGAAAGAAATAAAAAAGAATCCCTTCGTTCACCTCCTTGCAAGATTTCTTCTCGAGATTCCTCGAAATTTAACCTGGTTGTCACTATTCAATGGCAACATTCAAGTATATCGAGAGTTCCATATAGGCTAACGTGTGAGTCTGAAGCTTCTGCTTCAACTTTTTCTTTCACAGCCTTTTCAGTTGTTGAGCCTAAATGGCCATCGAACATATGCACTGACCAAAACAAGACATCCGCGATGTTTACGATCCACAACTTACCAGATAAATGAAAGTCTGAAGGCACCTCTGCAAAAGCCCGTAGGTATTGAGGGTCAAGAAGATAAAGAGCTAAAAGGTGAAATCGGTATGCACCCATACCCACTTTTTCCTAGAAATTCATTAGGAAATACCATAGTTAAAGCAACGGCTTGTATTTTATTTGTATATGAAAGGCGTCGAATCTAATTGAAAGTTTTTGAAACTGGTACTTTTCTGATGACTAGCCATTCGTCTTTTGGGCTGAGGTCTCTTTTTTAATTTATACCTAATTGGTTTCACTTACAAACTCGAAGCTGAAGCTCAGGAATATTTTCTTAAAGACATTCCTCTAGAATTCCATATCACACGTTTTCATTTATCATTGTCCACTTGACGACTTCATTTGCTCCATCCATCCTCCCCCAAAGTACTCACCCATCACTCAATAAAGTGGGGTATTGGAAATCTTTCATCCGCCCTCTTCCTCAGAGCAGCTCAAGCAAATTGATTGCCCATTTCGTCAAGAATAAAAAAAAAATAAATCCTTTGAAATTTCTTCAGATGATTTCATCGTGAATGTTATTTTATTCCAGGAATTCCTAGGCTACTACCCTTCATGATGATGGAGTCCTTTCAAATCGCCTACTATTCTCTATTCAATTTACAATTGCAGCTCCTGCTCCTGCTGTGTGTAGATGTTTTCGAAGTCTCAACATTCATGCGCAGCACGTGCCTTCATTCAGTAATTCATCCTCTTTGATAGCAGAGACGAGCTCCTGCAGTGCTCCAGAAAAAATCGGCGAAAACCAAATGTGTCCTGTGGTCTATCAGAATAAAAAAAAAAAATAAATAAGTAAAAATTGAATCCTTGTCAACTTTAGTGAAATGGAAATTGGTAAATTACGGGCTTGCTGCTGTACCTAAATAAAATGTACAATTATGAGCGGCACATTTACTAGCCTTAAAATAGGATGGGATGAGGGTAGCCTTTAGTCAACAGGGCACTAGGAGTCGGTACGTCAAATTTGAAGCCTACGCACTTAAAATACAAGCAAAATTAAAAAAAATAGTTGATGAAGTGGAAGGGTTCCTTTATATAGAAGACAAGGAGTTAGTTCGGACTAAGAAAGTCCCATAGATATTGATTGTTTACTCGTAAGACAATGGCCTGAGATAAAGCACCTGGAACACGGAGATTTCAAGAGACGTTTTTCTTTAATAGAAAAGTCAAACCTATGCAGGGATTACATTTATTCTGGAATACACGTCCGCGCTTTTTCAGCGTATTTTGTATTTTGTCCCCAATTATAGCTCTAGTTCGAAAACTGAGACAGTAAAATTCCCGATATTTTGTTCTAAAAATGGACTAGAGCTACTACCAACCTACTTTTTAGGACTTGACAGACCCTAAAGGCCTAGAAGGTGAACTTTGATTCCTTCAAAACGTGCCTATGATTCACATTGGTTGAATTACACATTAGAAATTTGTCAGTTTCTACTTGCCAGCTCACGAAGTATGAACGGGACGGAGTTTTATTTTTATTTCTTATTTTATGAACCCAGATTCGAATGTTGGAAAGGGCAATGGAATTCCTTAAGAAATTCAAGAGTCAAGATTGCATTGCGATGTAGTTATGACCACAATACCAATAACCTCTGTGTTCAAGCTGAAATTGAGAAAATTTAGGAAACAAGTATGCAGGGAGAATGCTACCAAGTCTATCTCGTAATAAATAGACGACATTCTAATGCCGTCCGAAATATTGAAGCCTCAAGTTCTCTCAAAACTTTGAAATTAAATAACTTGTACTGACAGTATGCTTCAAGATTTATGTCTAATTCAAACTAGTTAAGAGCACCTTACCTCTCAGATATCGATTTACAAAATTTTCAAACTTATTTGTGACATCCACGGTCACTTGTCAGGAACAGACTTAGCTCGGTCTTAAAGCTGATTGCACGGCTTTTTTCACCTTTTCCACAACATACCGAATGCAGTTTTGGCTTTTGATGTACACTAATGTCTGGTCAGACAGTCAAGTTGAAGACTACGGATTTTACTTCGTTCGATCAGGTTTGCATTTGTAAAAGTTGTAAGGTCATATTGGATTCCTTCACTATGATAATTACTATGAATGAGACAAAGAAAAATGTTTGCTCCTCGTCTCTGATGAAGACGCACGTATACCCATTTTTTTTTTTGTAAATGGCGAAGTTCAGAAAGATAATGCGACTAATTCGTGTGTTTGAAGGGTAGAACCGGAAATGTCTATTTATGTTCACCACATCTGAGAATTTGTTCTAACTGAAAATCACATTGTCTACATTGTCTACTTTTTGTTTAACCATAAATACTCATTACGTTTTACCGCGGTCATTTTGAGAATGATCTCGCTACTGTTCGGGCTGGGCCTTGTCCTCAACCAAAAAGCCTCACCAATTACCTCGGTCTTCGACCAAATGAGTTCAGTTACGGACCCTACTGCGCTGTCACTCCGAATAACAGTCTTCATATCCTTGTCATCTCAGATGACAAATGTGTTTTTTGAATGGTCATTCGGTGTTGTATCTTCTCGTCCAAAACGTGGCCAAAAATTACTCGAAGAGCAAGCGTTCATAAAGACTAAAAATATTCTTATACGCATTCGCTATATCGCCCATGCTTCTGAATTGTGTCTAAGGTTGCGCTCAATCCTGTCCTTAGCTTTGGTTGAATCTAGGAGTTATTTCTATCGACAATACGTAGTTCAGCTTTTGGCCATGATGATTTCGTATTGTCGACGAGCTCCTTCAATCATTCTATGGGGGTTATATTGTCGCATTGAATGAAGTTAAATTATTTTAGGACGCTTAGCTGTCCGAAAAGTTGGATATTCCCGGATACTTTCAGAAAGCCATCATTGGCACCGTCTGTCATTAGAAAGCTTTCGTTCTGGATTACCATAGTCGACTATTGCAACCGGGAGTTTTCTTTGGCCACGGGTGTGTGTTTTTGTTTTTGCCTTTGGGCATCCGTACCTTGGGGGAGGATGTGTCATTAAGCCGTACTCTTTTCGAGCTGCCAGCAACTGGCTCAATTTGTGTTTTCCTCATTGTTTCGCAACCCTATCCAGCATAGTCGCTTCCTTTTCCATTAAGGAATTTCAGTCGCGATTTGAAAAACACCTAAGCAGTCTTTTCGCGTTACTTGAGAAGAGGTTGATTAGTACCATGTTCGCGTTATAGGATCCCTATAACAGGAGTTAGGGTAGGCAATAGCCGTACACACACTCTTTGATTTTTCTTTTGCATTCCTTACCCTATGGTCGATTGTTGTCCTCTACTCCTTCCTCAATAAAGCTTGGGAGGTTCGACCTTGTAGGCTCCCGTCGACTTCTCTTAGTACTTACCCTTTTGCAATAGGCTCATTCACTCTTTGCGCTACCGCTTTGCAGGGATCAGATTTATTCACTCCCCTCGTATCCTATAGATCGGATCCTATTGGTCAGCTTCTGCTTCTCTAGTGCTTTTTGTTGATAGAATCTTCTCCATAGTGGTACGAGCAATAGGCTTGTTCACCCCAGAATCGAATGTCGAGCAGAACAAAATACCAGGATTCTCGTAATCAGCTCCTGCTAGCATGTTCGATAAGGTCATATAAAGCTGTAACTCCATCAGTTCTCACTAACTTGTCACTTCTGAATTGGGGTCTTCTGAAGCTCGAGCAATAGCCTCGCTCTTTCCTATATTCATTTTCTTGCAGTCGTTCACGCTCCGACTTCTAGAGCTCGTGTTTTCTTCCTAGCCTTTTTACACCAACCTGCTGCTCGTTATTTTTTTTTTTCTGGATGGATGCAGTTCAGGATGTGGATGATCTGGTGATGGAGCAGTTTTCATCGTCACGGAGAAGCAGCATCTCCATGTCGATGTCAATTGTCCCTACACTTCTACCATCCGAAACTTGCCCTTGTTGTTGTTTTGATTTGTTGTTAATTTGTTTGGTCCCACGAGTACGGAAAAAGGCGATGTCCTCCTGTACTCACCACA
This sequence comes from Volucella bombylans, assembly GCA_949129095.1. NCBI lineage: Eukaryota > Metazoa > Arthropoda > Insecta > Diptera > Syrphidae > Volucella > Volucella bombylans. The sequence goes on from OX422143.1 coordinate 88,193,644, forward strand.
TGTGTACAGCAAAAGGGAATTGAATTAAAACTTGAGGTCCACAAGCATTTAAAGTTTTTCGTTACCGACTGAACTGTCATTCAGCCATGCAGACCGGCATCCCCTCTCGTAGACCTTATCGGCATGGGTAGTCCTGCTGTTAAATATGATTGCAAGCCATTTAACCCGGCATATTTAACTATATCTCTTTAACTTCAAAACTCTCAGTCTGACTGCTTTCGACTTTAACGAAGCAACATTTATCATGCCAACAAACAAAACATGATTAAATATTCCAATTTCGGAAGAATGGAAAAGGGAATGGCCGTAATCCATTTACAAAGAAGATCAGCCATTCTAGCCATTGCGAAGATAATAGATTATTAAATTCTGGAGTTAGTTGGACATAGACTGCCGATCTGGATCATCTTTCATAGATCATATCAACATCTCACGGAACATTATAACATCATTTGTACCGCCAGTTTCATTTGGACATCGTATACGGGTACAGTCACCACCGCTTTTGTTGGCTTTGTCCAATTTCCATCCACTGGAACTGCAGTTCCAAGTAATCCATGATGTAGGATTTTCCAATAAGGACTTGACAACTTTTACTTTAAATAAAACGCAAACCATTTGAGATATTTCAAAAACTTTATTATCGGCTTGAAGTACAATCAAAACATTTATGAATGGAACTCGTCTTCGTTCATATGGCCACCGTGGGCACGTTTGCAGCGGTTGATTCGTTGGACCCAATTTTCAACGACTCGGCCACACATATCGGCCGAAACGGCCGCTATTTCGCGTTCAATGTTGGCTCTGAGCTCTTCCAACATCGTCGGCGTGTTGGCATAAACCAATGACTTAACGTAGCCCCACAGAAAATAGTCAAGCGGCGTTAAATCGCACGAACAAGGCGGCCAATCGACTGGCCTAAATCTTCAGATAACACGCTCACCATACTTACTCTTCAATAAATCGATTGCAGCGTGTGCTGTGTGGCTTGTGGCATCATCCTGTTGAAACCACATGTTGTCCAAGTCCATATCTTCCAATTCGGGCCGTTATCGTCGACGAAAAAATATGGCTCAATCACGCCGCCGGCATGCAAACCGCACCAAACAGTTATTTTTTGTGGATGAAGTGGCGATTCATGAAGCACATGTGGATTTTCACCGGACCAATAACGCATATTTTGCTTATTGACGAACCCATTGAGCGAAAAATGAACTTCGTCACTGAAGATGATTTTGCGATGAAATTCATCATCTTGGCGCATCTTCTCCAGAACCCAATCGGAGAATGTACATCGCTTCAAATGGTCCATCGGCTTCAATTCTTGAGTCAGCTTGATCTTGTATCGGTGTAAAGCAAGATCCTTATGCAAAATACGCCATAATGTGGTCTGAGCGATGCCCAATTCCTGAGAACGCCGTGGAATTGACTGATTTCGATCTTTTGCTACGGACGCCTGAACGGCAGCGATATTTTCGACACTTCGACCAACCCGTTATCTCACTGACACGGCAACATCACACAACGAATATGTACACTCAAATTTTTGCACTAAACTTGTTATTGCCTGTCTACTAGAGTGAGAATTACGACCGAAAATTGGAGTTAACGCTCTTAAAGTTGCAGTCACCGACTCCGAATTTCGGTAGAAAATTTTTATAATTTGCAGACGTTGCTCGTTCCTGTATTTTACCATAATGAAAATGTTGAGTTTACTGAATAAATTGACAGTGACAGTTTGATGATTAGTGAAAGAGTGCGTTCACAAATTAAATTCAAAGTTGTCAAGACCCTATTGGAAACCCATTTATAATATGAGGCGACTTTCAAAACCTTTTATCTATAAAAGAAAACTTGTAGGCACTCGATTTCTCGCAATGCGGTATTTGTTCTAATTTAAATCCTAGCCCTCCAATCTACCTCAGAGGTAGATCTTTCAGTTCCTCAATTACCAACTGTAACCACAACGAGCAATGCAAAGTAGAATCGAAAATCCGTGCCAATAATTGTCATTCCGAAATTTCTATTTAACAAAACCGACAACACACCAATATTCATCTGGCATCTGCCATCAGCCAACAACCACAACTGGCAGTTACCACCTGACAACCATCCACTGGTGGCTTTCAATAGGATGCGCCTTCGCGAAAGGCAAACACTCGCCTCCGCAGAAACTGTATCATTACGAGTATGACACAAATGCGCAATAACAACAAGGACGGTAGGATGGACTTATTGCACTCAACTGCTTCTGTCAATCCTGGCACGTCTATTTTTTCTATCCAAACTTTCATCATAGGGTGGTAGTGGTGGCGGGAACAATATTCAAAATATGTATTCCGTATCCCGTACTGTTCCATTGTAGTTCCAACAATGTATCTGGAGTGGTTTAGTGCTACACATTACAATGTGCAAACAAGTGTAATCCACCCTCGGGCCTGCACGTAGCCAAGGAGTGTCTACACTGCCACTCATTGTTGAGAGTGTTTTTCCCTTCTATTGATTGACGGTGTACCAAAGAGAGGGGGCATTTCGCCCAAATGTAAATGGGCTGTGGTTACAAGTTTCATGAATGCCAGCAGCAACTTTGTGGTAAATCGGAAAAGTGGGTTACGGGGTTAAAATTATTAAAATTCAAAGAAAAATTCTACGGACCGGCTGTGGCGATAATGTAAACATACATACATACGTTGATGTGAATATTGTTGGAACTGTTTAGGGGTTGTTGGGGTAGGTGCTAGATGAGGTGGTGCTACTTGAATATTCCAATTTATATGGGAATGTGTAAATTGGTATTTAATGAAGTGCAATATGATGCAAATTTAGTAGGCGTCACAGCGGTGTGGCAAATGACTTAGGCATGTGTATTTCGGAAGCTCCATTAGCTATTCAAAGGATGAGCTATGATATTCTGTTAATTTTGGCGCAAGTTTCATCTAATTATAAGCACAATTGAGTTAGTTGGTTTAACATAAGTGATTCTCCGAGAACCACCATCTATGGAAGTGTTTTCAGTTAATAAAATTAGCAACATGTCTTTTGATTTGCTTCGAGTAAACCCTATCCCAATCTGTGGGACGATTGATCGGAAAGCTGCTGACTGTCCTATAATCTGGGTTAGGCCAGCAGCAAAGCCTTACCACCCAGTGGTCGTCGGCCTACGTCATCATAAGTCTCACAATCCGATACGGAAGGGACAAAAATGTGACGAAACAGCTAGTAAAGACCCTGCCAATCGATTAAAGGACAACGATCTTTGTATATGCACGTGGAATTTTCGAAATCTTAATAGACCGCGTGCAGGCGAATAACTAGCGAACATTTTCGACGGCTACAAAGCAGACATAATCGTCGTCCATGAAGTGTATTTATTCGGTTGCGGATTTGCCGCCAGAAGACGACCTAGGGAACATATTTTGAGCGAACGCCTGATGACAATTTGCATAAAGGCTAAATTCGCCAACATAAGCGTTACAAACGCCCACGCCTGACAGAGTTGTACTAACCAAAGGTTGGCAATTTTAGCGCTAGGATATCTATGGAAGTACAAGTACAAATCCTCCAAGACGTCACCCCCGGAAACAAACACTGGTTTGTTGATTTTGCGGCGGGACGTTATGTAACTAGAGCTAGCACATGATTTCCGCACTTTGATATCCATAATCAACAAACCGTCAACCAAATTGATCGTCTTGCGATCGACGCAAAGCGCTTCTACACTGTGTTTTGGAAGTTCAAACGTTCCGAATACTTAACTCGGATCATTATTTTCGTATAGTCAAAATACATCCGTAACAGCCCAGAGCCAGCGAACCATTGTGAGGAAGTTCAACGGCGAACGGCTACAATCGAGTTTCCCTTAACCTTCCGACGAGTGTGATGCCACCAAAACCGAAGGTACAAGACAAGTCGCAGCATTTACAAAGAGCAGTCAGAGAGGCCGCCTCTGATGTCCTGGTTTTCATCACGACCCAAAAAACAAACCCCAGGCAAATCTAGAAAAACAGCGGATGTAGGTACAGAGCGGCCCAGCAGAAAAGAATGAGAGACGATTTCGACCTCACGCAAGTGGAAGGAGACCTCAGTTAGCTAGCTAAAGATCGAGCTGGCTGGAGACGCTTGTTGGTTGAGGCCCAGGTCCACCTCCAACTATAGCACCACCTTAAGTAAGTAGGTAAGGTTGAGACCTGGAATATAATCATCCATTGTTCTGTTCACCCGACCAAGATGAAGTCAGGACAGCAATCTCCACACTTGAGTCCAAGAAAGCTGCTGGGCCCAATGGCTTAACTGCCGAGCTGTTTAAATCAGCTGTTTAAAGAATAATCTTTTATTAACTATGTCCGATGAATGGAACCTCAGCATTGATTGTCCGGTCCTATAGAAGGGAGATCTCCTGAACTGCGCCAAATTTACTTTACTTTTACTATTAATAATGTTTAACAGACCGGTGCGGTCCTAGACCTCAACCAGCATGCCTCTCCATCCAGCAAGATCTCTTGTTAGTCCAAAGTGCCTCTGGTTACGCACACCAAGTGGGTTAAGGTCTCCGTCTTACTACGTGCACTAACTTAGGTAAGGTCCTTCTATGTATTCTGGCACTACTGGGATGGAGAACTGGCATCCATCCATGCAAAAGTAATGTCATAATTTGAATGTTCCATAATTTTTGCAAATGGCGTCCAGTGTCATTGTGCTTTGACATTTATATTGTAGGCAAATAGAAAATTAGTTGACAACAAGCAATAAGCTATACACACCTGAAGAACGCGGAATTATTGTTACTGCTTATTTGACCAATTTCCGGTATGCTGTTTTAACGCAGAGTGAATTTCGTCGTCCTTTTCCTCGTCGTCTTGCACCGTGTGCGCGAACAATTACGCGTATGGTTGAGGGTCTCGTGCAAACTGGTTCCACGAGGGATGTCGCAAGAAGGGACCGGCCACGTATTACTCGTTCGACCGAGAATATCACTGCTGTGCCCGAAGACATCCGAGAGAGTCCACAAATATCACAAATCCACTGCTCACAGCTGCTCCTGCAACGATGGAGATTTTGAATCACCAATTTCCAGGCCGTGTGATCTCCCGCCAGACTTTTTCCTTTGGGGCTTTTGAAATCTCGCATTTACCACAACAAACACGAAGAATTTTTTGCCGCGTCGTATAACCTTCTTAATATCAAAGGATTTTGCTCGATTTTGACAGAGCAGCGGAAGTTCTGCGTCAAGATCCTGTACAGTCGAAGAAGTGTGGCATTTTATTTTATTTTATTTTCAAAGGATCGATACAAATGAATTTGTAAAGTCCGGGATTTTACGCCGAGGTGCTATACCCATGTGGCGTTTGTCAACAGCACGCGGTGTACCGAGTTCCCATGTGGTCTCTGTGATGGAGATTCATACTTCTGAAAGGAAGATATCAACGCTCTATAGATTATTCTTTACTGATTTGTATTAGGGTTTATGTCGGGGTCTACCGCCTGCTTGTGTTGAAGTGCTATCTATTTGTTAAAGTTGTTCTTAACCTGGCACCTTGAAATCTAGTCCTAGGTATTGTTCCAACCGTTAGTACGTTCTTTAGATATAGACGAAGGCATTCCTGTTATTGCATCTGTCGTTGGAGGCAAGGCTTTCCGGCTTTTGAGCTCCTTCAAGACGATGCTAGGTTCTTAGCTCGTTTTTCTCTTCTGCTGAGGCCACTGCACATAATACCCTCCTCGCGTCAGGAAGTCAGGACATAATATTGTCGATGTCTTCTTTGATATTGATATCCGCCAATTACCGACTTGACGTCTCCTGCCGGAATTAATTTGTTGCTGTTATTTTCGTCCTTTATCCAAGTTCCTATCAAAGGCAATGATTTGCTGTTTGGTGCTTTTTAACCATTAAAATTGATAGACAGAAGCTTTGCAAGATTTTACTTATTTTAAATAGAAAAAAGCTCTGAAGTAGGGATACTCAACAGATTGTACAAAACATATCTGACTTATTCCCGATATATCCGTTTCGTACTGCAAGAAGTCCTTGAATCAGGAGACACTTACCCTGGGTTCTGACTGACTCAAGACACTTGCTTTTCCGTCCCCTTCCGTGAGCAAATAAGAAGCGAAGAACATTTTGCTTCGAATTTTTTTTCTGTTGTCAATACAGTTTCGTACACGAGCACCTTCAGGTAACCGTGTGTTATGTCTTTTCCGTATATTTCCAAAAATTCCTTCAGCCCCAGGAATAGTTTTGCGAATATTCTCCACAGGACACCAAAAGTTTTCGGTCAGCGAGGATGTGGTGTCTTTAATCAGCAGCAGAAATAATTAGTCAGTTAAGATTATGTAATTATGACAAAATTTCAACTTTTTGCGCAGGAAGTAACCTGTCCAGTCAGCTCAACAACTATCGTCATAATCATGTGTCTTTTTTTTCATCTTTTTTCAGAAAGGTCTTAGCTACTCAAAGAAGATTAACATCTCACATAAAGCTGTCAGGTCCATGAAAATGATAATGTTGTCTAAAAGTGGGGACGACCTTGAATTAATGTACTAGGTCTCACATTAAGAGAGACGGTATGATCTTATTGATTATGGCCCTAAACAAAAACCATGTCAAGGTAATAAATTAATCGCATATGCGGCACCCAAGCTGTCTCCTTAGCGTTAGTCCTTGGACGTTATTTTAGACCCTTATCTTAAATAGAAGCTAAACATTTAACATTGGGCGGAGAAAGCTAGGACAATTTTAAAGACCGAAAAACTTTCGACAGTAGGTACATGGGGACTACTTTGTACGTACTATCCTTATGAGTGACTAGTATAGTGGCTCGCTTAAAGTAAAGTCTTTACCACAATACCACGAAACTCAGTAATGTTTAAGAACAGCTGAAAAAATGAGCAACAGGAATATTACCAATCACGGTGCCGCTATCACTTCTCTGGCGTTTCGACAACAATGACAATAATCTGAACGACGACGCTTACTGCAGACACAGTGTGGGAGCTAGCTAAAGGTGGCCCTAAACGACGATCATGCTCGCCGAACATGCTCGTGCTCGCTATATTTTTCTCGTGTAGGGGCTGGTTCGCGAGCCGCTCGCTGTTAGCGAAAAATTTCAATTTTTTTCGTGCTCGTTGGCTTCGATGTTCGCCGTGTAGGGACATGTTCGCGAGCAAACCTCATTTTTGCTGTGAACGCCGCCAAGTGAATATCGTGGATTAAACATAATGGCAGCAGTAAATAAATAAATAACCATAAGCGCAACCACTTGCGCTTCTCTATCGCACATGTTTACATTATTTAGAATCAACACGAAATGAATGCTCGCCAAATGTGGTCGTCGTGTAGGGGATAATGCAAACGAGCATGTTCGGTGAGCACCGGTGCACAGTGCCATCATTATTCGTAATTTTTTGACGAAAAATGCAACAAATACCATCCAACAGCCACCGAATTCACCTGATTTGGCTCCCTGTGACTTCTTTCTGTTCAATCGAGTTAAAAAACCACTACGGGGAACGCGTTTCAGCAGCCGAGAGGAAGTAATGGAAAAATCGCAGGAAGCACTGATGTACTCGTACATACCGAAAACCGAATATAAAAAGTGTTTCGAGGATTGGATCAAGCGCTGGCAAAAGTGTGTTGCAGTCGATAGGGATTACTTTGAAGGGGACAATATAGATTTTTTGTATTTTTAATTTTCTGAATAACTTCTTGGAACTTTTTGATCAAGATGGTATATTGTTCGATTCAAACACTGCATACGCACTATATTTTCTTAAGCCAGCGGATTTATGTATCCGTTTAGCCATTGTTTACTGTGTCCTTGATTTATTATCTTATTTTGGTTTTATTTTTGTTTTGATGTCATTTACCATTTTAAACAAAATCCCGCTACGAAGGTGTCTTGATCAGGAAAATGCATTCAGTTTATACATTTCATATCCAAAGACAGTGGCAAAATGTGTGCAGCAAAAGATTGTTTGTCGCAAATGAATATTTTTTTTTTTTTATTTGTTTCAAGAAATGTATTAATTTTAGTTTTAATAAAACTTTTAACAAATAATGACTGCTATAGCAGCATAAAAGGTCTGGAAGAAAAATGAAGTTCCCTGAGAGAGATAAAAGGAAAATTCTGAAAGCAGCAAGTAATTCCAGAAATATTGTAGTTGCAGTACTTTGGCGTGCCTATAACAGCTTGGAGAACCTGACATAGAAACTCATTTATGGCTAAGGTCAATACGAAATCTGCACCTCGCCTTCTTAAGAGTCATAAGGTAGCCAGGATGGAATATGCCAGGATTCATATAGCCATGGATTGGAGTCTTGCGGTTCAAAACAAAAAAAAAATCTAAATTATTTCGGGCCATATTCATTTTTATTTTCTTTTTTAGATGAAGAAAAATGGAATTTGGATGGTCCGTAAAGATTCAAGCCATACTGGCGAGATTTAAGAAAACATCCTCAGTATTTTTCTAAAAGAAACATAGGAGGAGGCTTTGTTATGACTTGGGGAGCGTTTTCGTATACGGTGTTCAATTTTCAGTATCTGAAATCAGGCTTGATGGTGTTGGTCACTTGTCACGTTTTGTGGAGGCCAAGTTTGCATCTAAATGTAGGCATCCAACGTGTTCATCACGCTGCCGCACCATACGTATAAAATGCAAAGTGTGTGTTATTTATGTATACGAGTGCCTATAAGAAATTTTGTCCCGATCGGCACCCAAAGTACACATACGAGTACATACTAATAAAAAAAAAGTGTGAAAAAATGTTTCTATTTAATTTTACACGTCATTGCTATCTTGTTAAGTTTATGTTCAGGTCGTAAGAGGTTAAATCTGGGTATTACTCACGTTCCTATATGCACTTTGTTTCAAAATGAGTGCAGACAAGAGACGACTACCCCAGAATTTACCTATTATATTTACTCAGATCAACTTTCAGCATTCCAAGTCTGTTACTGCATCAATGTCTAGAAGGCTGTCCGTGTTGAATTCAAAACCTCACACAATATCCGTATGGGCACGATGTATGTGGAATAAACACATCTGTGGTTTTGGATGTTTAAGGGGTTTCACACCACTGACGCCCAGCCGAAATTTATTACGAAAATAAGACAGAAAGTGATAGAATTAACACTATCCAAAACGTATGATAGGCAGATTACTTAATGGTACTACCGGAAATGTCCATGGCAAGCCATACGTACATCCAATTCAGAATCGGATGCGAGATCTCGACCTCATTGGATAGGAGGAATCTACGGAAAAGCAACTGGACACGATTAAGGAGGAGCTCAGCAAGTCCAACAGTGATCCTCCTAAACTCTGGACAAAACAAGAGCTATTGTAGAAAAAGCTGCTCAGAACCTAAACAATACCCTCAGCAAGTATTTTGAACTGACATGTTCGGATTTCGAAGAGTGCCTCTCATAAAGACTTTTGCAAAAATATCGAAACTGTCGGTGAAAACAGCAGGCTAGTGAATGTGCTCACTCAGAAAATCTGACGGCACCTACACTAAATCTATAAGGGCTCCGTCTGCGGAGTTCGTTTCAAAATCTGGTAGGCGAAATTGGAGGCGTAATCGACTAGAAGGTATACTCCCTGGGTATTTTCATCAACATTGAAGGTACTTTTGACGACACGCAACTTTTAACGGCATGTGTAACTCGGCCAGACAACACGGCGTTGACGAATAATAATTAGTTTTGCAGATACGATACAAGCAATGCTGGTAAATAAGGATGTGGTGTTGGGGGTAAGCAGGGGTTGCCGGTTGCCTGCAGGGCATCTTTCTGTCACCTCTGCTATGGTGCATGTTCGTCCTAACGCCTTAGCATGTACTGCCTAACGCTCTTAATGGTTCTGACGTCTATCCTCGCATGCAGATGATGTAGCAGTGCTGTCTGTTGGATCGTGTGCAGCGACTGTCTGCCTTAAATCGCAGGCAGCCCTAGACATGGGACGATTGGTGCGCTAGCAATGAGCTTTCAGTCAATTCTCTCAAAACTGAGGTGGTCCTCGGAGAAGGAGGAAGAAGACTGGTCTGACTCATCTACTGCTTAAAGGCATCACCATCCAATTCTCCAAAAAAAGCTAGGTATTTGGGCGTCATTCTGGACAACAAACTTCTCTGGACTAAACGTGTTACGTTGGAGGCCTCTAAGGCGTTGGCAATGGAAAGGAGCTTTGGATCCACACGGCTATGAACAATGAACAATTATATACAATACGTCGGTTGTTTGCTGGAACAACCTCTCATGAAAATATGTACGTCACCGCTGCTTTTACCAGACTATAAAGAAAAGTTTGTCTCGGCTGCTCGGGAGCTTTCTTCGTGACGTGTCATGTCAATACGTTTTTGATAAGCACCTAAGTGTGCTGATACAACATCCTGCGACTCTTGCTGTGAAAGTGATGACGGCACAGCTGTCACACTATATCTGTGAATGTCCGGCTTACGCTCGCATCAGGCTGTAGGTACTCAACGATGACGTGGGGGTGCTGGTACTGTAGGCACTTAATCACTAAAGCGCTTACTCATCTTTCTTCGAAAGACTGTGCAATGGATTAGTTCTTTGCCAATGTGCTCTGTTCTGAGAGAAAAAAACAAAAATCAAATAACAAATCGGAGACATCGAACTCAAAAAAAAAATAATTTTGAATTATTTAACTGAACCTTACATATGTAGTTCTCACAGTTCTAAAATTTTCTCTTAGGTCACACGATTTACAATACCAACACGGAGTTGCAGCCACTTTACCTACGTATCCACAATCTTCTATACGAGGATCTCCTCCCTTTTCTCTGCAGCCAATACATTATGAAACTGAAAATTATGCTATGGTCAATCCTTATGCCTCGATTCGGACTATCAATATACCTTCTGGTCTTTAATAATGTACTTGATATACTAGTATGTAGCTTAGTAACTAATATATTAATTAAATGGTACCTTCTAAATGAATATGCACAGCAATTACTTCCACTAAATCTTCTTTATAACACCATCACTACTTTCTGTGTTAATCATATACCTGAATACAGCCTCTTATCAATCTGTAGTTCTATTTGTAGCCTTAATTGTCGTTCAAGTTCAGAGTAAGTTCTAAGATGTACTTATTCTCTTGACCCATATAACTAAAGCTTATCGCACTCCTAACTAATACCCCTGCGACCAGTGATGAATATAAATCAGAAAAATCGTACTTAGGCGGAGAAAAATTTAGAAAATGCTTCCGTAATGCTGATATGTCTTTTGATTTGACTTTATAGGATTTTCTTCGGCAAGGCTAAGGCTAAAGCCACCTAAATTTTCAAAGTAATTTGTTTTAAAAAAATAACTACGACTTCAAAATAAAACAATCACTTGCGTCTTTTATGTCTAGGGAACGTGATTCTTCACTACAATCAGTGGAACCTGCTTACGCATGCAAATTACGTTTGTAAAACTATGGGAAAACATCAGTTATTAAGACGTGACTATTCGTCATTTATTTGTCCCGAAGAATGTATCCATCTCAGCCAAGACATGTACATAAATCTTTTAATCTCTTCATGACAGGAAAGTTTCAATTACAATAGATTAGAACTTATCATAATCAACGTCTTGCTATCGAAAACAAATATCCGTCGCTGCCGTGTGGCACATCTATTCGTATTTCTGTCGGAGACCTTTATCCCCGACCTTGGTTACAAATGTTCCGGTGGCAAACACTTGTGTGAGTACAAAAAAAAAACCATGAAACGCCTTAACCATGTTTTAGTTGTGCTCTCTCTGCACATCGTATAGATATAGTCAGCGATACTCAACGACCAAGTTCTATAGATACAGGTACGAATAGTTGTACTGCACTTAAATGCTACTGTCTGAATTTTGTTATTTTTATTTTTATTTTTTTTTTAAATAAAAACACCCCATCACACCTACGCGACACTTATAGTATTTACAAAAAGGTGAAATAAAATTAATGAATTAGCAAACAACTTTTCAGCAATGTACCTGGTGTGCTGTGTAACAAGTGGCCAAAAAGGAAGGTAGTGGGTAGTTTGTCGTCTAGCCGGTCAGCCCTTATCGGTGTAAAATGAGAATTAATTGCGCGTCTCTCTCGAGTTAAATTAAAGCATACACTCGTATTGCACTATCTATCGTTTTAGTAAAAAAAATCATTTATCACACCAAAAGACCGTGTTTGAGTTGTTATTGTTATAGTTATGACTATTTACAATCATGTAATTAATATAACGACAGACTGTCGATGATAATGAAAGAGGAACAGTGGCGTGAAAAATTATTACGACGCGCAAACATGACAATCCCGTCAAGGGGCGGTCAGACACGCCAGTGTAATCAGAGCTAACAGAGGTCACTCTAGCTATAAAAAAAGAAAAACCTACCACTGTAGTTGTGGCTGTAGCTATACATATATACGAGTATATGTAGTCTTCATATCTGCTACTCGCTAAACGAACAAAACTAACAACAACTACAGCAACACCACCTAGAGAAGCTTACAAAGTAGCACTATCTGTTTATTTAAAGTTTATTGATGTTTATTCAACTTGAAGTGTTTAAACTTTCAAGCTGAGTTTTTTTCGTTCCTAACAGTTTTTTTTTGTTGGAGGTTGCTTCATTGTGTACCTACGGTTCCAAAGGTGTGATGTGAGGAAAATTAACGCGCAATTACAATGTAGTTACAATGACGAACACCCTTAGAGAGATAAAACGCTAAGCGCTTGGCATTGAGAAGGTCAGGTTCATGACAGTGATTATGATTTTGAACATGACTTTCATTTTTGTTTTTTGTATAACTGTTACCGTTGAAATTTGGGAGTGGAAATGAGTGATGTATAGTGTCCGGAAACTGAGGGAGGTTACAATTAGATCATCGAACAAAATTAGTTATGTTGGGTTTCCATCAGGTTCTAAACCCTTTACTGCTGCTATACAATTTTGATAACTTCAAAGAAAACTGTATAAGTTCGTCATGACATGAAGAACTTCTAGTTGATCTTCCAAAATTAGCAACAGACTGGTTCAGTAATAACTGAGAACAGGTTGTGGAAAATTGTAATCGGTCTGGTTTGAACCTGGCCCTCAACTAACAAGCCTCTCCAGTTAGCCGGATGTTTAGCTTACTCCCTCCAGTTGCACACTACAAGTTGGATCTGTAGGCGCCACGTAAGAGGAGGTCTTCCTCTTTAGCATAGTCCCTCCGGGTTGGAATTGAAGTTTTTGCCAACGGAACGTTGGTGGCCATTCGCTGTAGATATCCTAGATATCATATCGTGAAATCACAGCTCGTATAGTGTGTCGTTGAATCTTCTCCTTCAAAGCCCGTCAAAACAAACGGGACCGCATATCTTACGAAGAGGTCGAAACAACCGAGGATATCTTCATCTTCATTTGATGGAGTTCACGCTTCAGCGTCATTAAGTAGAACTGGGTTGATCAACGTTTTATATACATAGAGTCTCCTTTGTTGTTCAGTATGGGGCCTTACTACTCAGTTGCCTTCTAAGCCAAAAGAAACAGCGATTGATTAACTGGAGTGATTATTCGTTTTATTTCTGCTGATGTGTTGTTGGCAGAATTTATACCAGTGCCAAAGTGGAAAAAATCCCTTACTACCTCGAAATAGTGACGTTCGTTCTATCCAGTTCGTCAATGTTGTGCGTCCCTTCTTGTTAATAGCATTACGGGGTGGCCGTGGTGTAGTGGTACTAGCAACCGCTTCTCACTCGGTGGGTTCGAATCCTACTCATGACAAATTTTTCATTTGTGTAATTGGAACTCAATCAGAAAAATCTGCGTGTGAAGGTATAACACTAATATGTAGATTTTGTTGTTGTAGAGTTTCAAGCACAAATCAAGCGTGGAAATTGATAACCTTCGAATCATTCCGAGTGAAGAAAAACCTCTCTGTCCTATTCGGACTCCCACCCCCGGAGAGCTAAACTGAGAAACTGAGTTTCAAACCACTACATCACAACAATATTTTCCTTTCTCCTCCTTATATCTTTCCGCCCGCGCCCTTTCAACAGTAATAAGGTATCGTAACCCCTTATGCGCGCGTAAATTATAAAAAAAAAAACTTGGTTTTGCCCTCATTCACCGCTAAACCCATTTTTTTACCTTCCGTTTCAATACTAGCAAACGCACCGGTAACAGACGGCTGTGTTCTTCCTACTACGAGTATATCGATATCATCGACATACGACTTTTGAAAGATTGTGCCTTCACTGTTCGGTTGTGAAGTATGATGTTGAGGAAGTCACATGACACCGAATCACGCTGTACAAAATATTTTTGCCATCAATAGCCTCAGCTAAGTTGTTACCGACTTTGATGGAAAAGCGAGCGTTCTCAATCGTCATTCTGCACAGACCGACGAGTTTAGTAGGGATGCCATAACTAAACGTGATTCTTTATAGCTCGTCTTTATAAATGCTCTCATATGCGACCTTAAAATCGATGAAAAGCTAGTGGATATCGATTTGGTCAGTTGTAGACTTTCCTGGTCTGAAACCGCACTGATAGGGGCCAATCACACAAGTAAAATATTATACAATTTTGTAGGCGATGTTGAAGAGACCTATACCTCTACAGTTGGTGCAGTTGAGGGTGTCTCCTTTTTTGTGGATCGGGCATACGGTGATGAGATTCCATAACCAGATCTGAGAAATGAGTTAATGCATGCTCTTCAAAAAGTCATTTCAAGCAGCTTTGAATACCTAGAGCAGTTAGCCGTCAGGTCCAGCTGATTTGTTGGATTTTAGCTTCGATATTGCTATCCTTACTTCGTTCTGGTCAGGTGGATGGAAGTTTTGGTTATCATTGACTAAGTTGAATGGTCTATTCTGCCTGGCGGCGGGATGCTGTGCTTCCTCGCCGTTATACAGAAAAAGTTTTCCCGTATTTTCAGCATCGAATGTGATTCAACTACAAGTTTTCTTCTTCATCTATGCAGGCTTCTGCACCGGTCTTCTTGTCTTGACACGTTCTGTTTGTCTGTTTGTAAAAGTTCCGTACGTTATTCCTGGAGTACAACCTCTGAATACTTTCAATCTTCTTCTGGATAAGCCGATGTTCTTCCCGTCTCTTCTGCTAGAAGAACCCACGAGCAGCTCTCGTACTTCGTTACAGCGCCACTTTGTAGGCTTCTTGTTTAGCTGAGTGTTCTTTCCAGCATTCTACATCCCACCAGGGATTTCTTTGTGGTGGTCGTGAGCCTTCTCTCGTGACGAATTCGTTTTTATTCAGCATTTTTGTTTGAATACGAGTATCATATCATTTATATCGAACGACGAAGAACTATGCTATTTATGACTTACTGCCATCGTTTGGTTGGTACCTAACGTTTCCCACTGTCCCACATTTTGATAAAGAAGAACTGGCACGACTTGGTACCTACATACAAAGTGAATTTCTAATTACTGTGCCAACGTCGTCATTACCGTCTTTTTGACTACTTACCATCGGTCTGTCATATTTTCATTTTTTGGTGAGTCATAAGGTGATTTCCTGTGTCCTTGCCATGAGAGGTAAAATATGCGTACATACTTTTTGAAACTAATCAGCAAGAACATGCTTTGTGTCCTTTCAGGTACACAGATCTGAGAGGCGAAGTTTTTCTCATCACATCAGCTTCAGTTGATTCATTCAATTCACTAAATGACAGTATGCGACAGATTAAACTAATTTTTGTGTAGTGTTGCGAAGCCTACCTTCATGTCTTCTTGCGAGGCGCATTAATGATATTGCGTAGTACTTTGTTTTGGAAGAATGCTTTGCAGGTTTGTCTTACTTGTGCACCCCCAAGCTGGAAACAATATATATACATAGAGAAGCAGTTTATTGTACGTTGAAAGACATGAATACCTCCAACATTCTGTTGTATCGTATATTTACGAGTAGTTTAGCATGTTTTTTTCTTGACATGAGTTTTCCAGCGTAACTTCGAGTCTAAAGTCATGCCTAAATACTTAGCTTCGAATGTAGAACTACTTTGTTATTTATGTACAGAGGTATATGGTGTACGTTTTTATTGGTAAGGTTAACATGAACCGACTACAGTTCATTTAATTTTATTTGCCATTTTTTGGTCATTTACTGACCTTTGCAGTTTTTCTGTAACTTCCTGTACGGTTTTTCCGACAGCAAGTACGAGTATAGCAGAATCGTCTGCAAAAGTGGCAACAGTAATTTCGTTATTTTGTGGTAGGTCGTTCGTGTATAGGAGGAAAAGCGCAGGTCCTAACACACTACCTTGCGGTACTCTAGCTTTTATACATTTCAATGCGGAGTACTCATCTTTTTGGTTATTCTAAATAATCACTGGATTATATATGTGTGACTCTAGTATTTCTGAGTATTGTTTCGGAAGATATTTTTGTAGCTTATGGACTAATCCTTTGTGCCAGACTTTATCAAAAGCCTGTGTTACATCAAGGAAGATGGTAGAGCATATTTGTTTTTCTTCTAAGGTTTTTTTTTCTATTTTATCAGTTATTCTGTGAACCTGATCTATAGTTCAGTACCTATTTCTAAATCCAAATTGATGTATATGATGGTATATGATGGTATAATTGTTGTTTCAGAAGAATTTTTTCGAAGAGCTTTGACAGGATTGGCAGAAATAGGATCGAACGATATGAGGTAACTTCACTGGGGAATTTGCCCGGCTTTGGTACCATAATAAATTTCCGCGATTCCACATACCTTAGTCTAAACGCTGCATTTACTATCTGTGCTATTTTTTTCACACCTTTTTTAAACAGTTTTTCTTAAAATTTCAATTCCCTGGGGTTTTTTCGGGTTGTCCTTTTCTATTTCCTTAGAGGCTATTCCTGAGATTAATCTCTCGTCTTCGCACATTTCTTCCGTTTGTTGTATCATTATCATTAATAATTATCATTAACTTCGTATAGCTGAAAGACGCTTTCAAGATGTTTCGCAAATAGATCCCTATTTTGTTTATTTATTTTTGGCCAGTTTCCTCTGCTTTTTTAAACTTTTTTTTTTTGTAGCCTTCCACAGTACTAGCATCGTTAGTCTGATTTGAAAGCTATGTCGTATCTTTCTACCGACACATTTTTCAATTCTATGATCTTTCTTCTGAGCTTATTGTTTAAACTATTAAGTCTTGTTTTATGACTTGGTGCTCTCGACAATTGCCAGCGTTTACGAGCTCTCCTCTTTTCAGATATAATGTCACATATTTCTTTGTGATATACGTTTCTTTTTACTTTACTAACTGATTCAGGCGTTGTAGCCCAAGCAACCTTTGTATATCAAGGGTAAAAGTGGATAGTTCGATGCATTCCTCCAGCAAATATCTGAAATACATATATTCAGTCAGATAACTTGTTCACTAGGCATGGGTTGCGTTCCTTCATTATAATTTTACTACCAAGTGTAAGCAGCGCAGATGAGTGATCAGCCCTACCTGCACTCTTGTTAGAAGTATAACCAATTGGAGAACTATCAACAGAGTTAAATTTAATGCTTCCAAAACACAATGCTGACTGTACATCTTAAGGGTACATAAAAAATAAAGAAGTCGACAACTTAAGGAATTTTATTCCTACATATCTCTGGGCCCATAAGTTTGTTTTTCAACAAAAGATATTCTTCCAATAATTGTTTCCATATCTTCCATTCTTTTAAGAATTCTTTGCACGATATCCTCCATGGCATTACTGGAAGGCTGGTGTTTCCGACTGGTTTGACAACGTTGCTCGAAGTAACCTGTGCATATTTGTTTTCTTTGAATCGGTTATGAGACATAAGTTCTCATTTTTGCTTTAGGGTACATTATCTTTAGCTTTATCCATTTTTCTTTATTCTTTTGGGCCCTCGATTTCACTACTAAGTCTCCTTTGCTTCGGTTTTCTCTGACTTTAGGCTCGTCTTTTTGAGAAGACTTTTGCATTTTCTTTTGCTTTTTTGGAGCTGCCTTTTTTCCCTAATGCAGTCGTTTGTGTGGTGCTCTTTTGCACATCTAACGCAGCTCGGGTTAGATTTGCAGTATTTGTGAGTGTGACCATACTTTTGGCAGTTCTTACGTTGAGGAATTAGCTTTGATATACGCAAAGAATGAAT
Organism: Volucella bombylans; assembly: GCA_949129095.1. Taxonomy (NCBI): domain Eukaryota; kingdom Metazoa; phylum Arthropoda; class Insecta; order Diptera; family Syrphidae; genus Volucella; species Volucella bombylans. Next base: position 88,211,742 of record OX422143.1, read on the forward strand.
TTCATTCCTAGTATATCTTTAATTTCATAAATTTTCTCGATGTCTTCCTCTTGCTCAACATCGGCCAGCGGAGCTTTGCCTTTATACTCGTACTCAAGCATGTCGACAACTTCTAGTATTTTGAAGTGTGCATGAGAAGTGTAGTTTCTTTGCAACAACCTTTATCGGTCTTGTTTGTTTATTTTCAAACGAAGACCATTGTACTTTTTTATGTTTTAATTAACCCAGCGGGAAAAAGAGCGCTTACGAAGGGCAGCTTAAGCACATACAAAGAAGCTCGAAGCGCTTTCTCACTGTATACCCTCCGTTTTGTTTTTACTATTGATGTCATTAGACGTAAGCGCTTACGGACACATTCCTGCTAAACACTTCTTCAACGCTTCCTGGAAAGGCAGACGTAAGTGCTTACGGACAACTTCCTGCGAAGCACTTCTTCAGTCTTGGTGCTTGCAGTACGAAGGCAAATGTAAGCACTTTAAACCAGATTGTAAGGAAGAATTACTTTAACACTTTGAAAAAAGAGAAAGGAGAATGCTACACTCTAAGATGGCATTAAGGCACAGTCGGAGCAAAAAGAATATTCCTATAATTTAATATTTTTTTTATTTAATATTTTAATAATAGCACATAAAAAAACAGTCTTCAAATACAATAAATGCATCAATACTATCAATTAATATTTATTGTTTAAAGTATAACATAATAATATTTACAATAAAAAAACAGTCCAAACTGATTTTAGTTTGGGCTGTTAAACTGCCTTCTGTTGTTCCGTTTACTCTTGCCTCAATTTTGTTGACTCATTTTCTAAATAAATAAAAGACTGTCCACTTACCGTATAATAAAACTTTATAAAACTACTTATATAAAACGTAACTCAAAAAGAAAATAAGACAGTAATATTTCCGCTCACCCATTTGATCAAAAATAGAAAAACAACCCCGATATAAGAGCTACCTGAAAAATTGTGCTTACGAGAAGCTTCTAAAAGAATCGCTTTGTAAGCATTCAACATTGGTGCTTACTAGCAGCTTCCTTCCAACTATGAAGAGTAAGCGCTTACACACTGCATTCTCTGGGGTCGCCTACTATGTTTCCCACTGGGAAGTTTCTGTAGGATTCATCGTCTTCCACATTAATTTTGACATCATTACTATTTGGGGGAGCTGTATTATTATTTTGTTTTCTTTATTGCCTTGAGTGGTTTGGTTTCTTTGTTTTTAATCATTCCTGGTGATGAAAGCTCCGGAGACTTTTTTGTGCTACTGAATTATGGTTCCGTCTCTCTGTGTAGTTTTTCTTCATCCGAAGAATACACGACAATTTTTGTTATATGCGCATTTTTATTGTTATTATTAATCTGTTCTTTAAGCAGCTGCAACTCAGGCTTTAATTTATCAATTTCACTTGTCAGCTTTTCGCTGAGTTGCTTAACATGTCTCTTTCTTCACAGGTTTTTTTTTGTAATAAGCTTCCAACATTGATACTTCTATTGTTGGATATTGGATGGTGGTGTTCTTACCATTTTACGACTTTTTATGAAATAGTCGTTTAGCAATAAATGGTTCCCCCTAGAATCCATGGAACCGACCTCCGAAGAGGACGAATTCACCAGTTTACCTGGTGTACCACTATATAACAATGTAACTGTTGTTAGTTTTGTTCGTTGCATATTTCATTCTTGTTTTCAAAAACTTTAGAAATTTGGACTTTAGTCGCCTCATATGACAGGCATGCCTACCTCGGGTAAATTATATCCCCTAACCCGAAGGGGTAATCAAATTTATGACAAATTCCTTTCAACTCGTATATCTATTTGTATCTTACTATGTCCAACGACTAGTGTCAATGACTAAATAACTGAAACAAATTGCCACGAAAAGCTTCATTGGTCAGCTCATTTCGTATTGGGGAGGACATTTGATATGATAACATAGTAAACCTCAAACGAACAATATGCCGTGAATAGTACGTCTTGATTCCAATGATTTAGTACGTAATAGCAAACATCTAGCTTTATACTCGTAATTAGGACAAAATGGCCAGTGCATTTTGTAAAAGATGTATTTTGTGAATCGCCTTTGATTTCTTTCAAGTCGGTCGACATGACCTTTATAAGCAGGGCTCCAAATCATATCAGCGTATTCTAACACAAAACTAACGAGCGATGTAAAAAGCAATATAAGAGCAAAAAGATCACTAAAGTCCTTAGTGTTCCGCTTGATAAAACCCACCATTGAGTTAGCTCTGTGTACAATGTAGTCAATATGACATTAAAAGAAAAACTTAATTCAAGTATAATGCCTAAATCTTTATTCACAACACGATATAAAATTTTGTACCTAATCGAATAACTATACAGTAGGCTTGCTGATTGTTTCGAGAAAGATATAGTGTGACATTTTATTAGAAAGCGAATATATAAAGTAGGGGGCCTAAACGACTACCTTGGGGAACACCAGATGAACATTTAATAGTCTTAGATGGCTTTTTATCAATTCTTACTATTGTATTTGCTTTCTACCAGTAAGGTACGACGACAACCAGCTTAAAATATTCGAATGAAATCCAAGAAGATTACATTTTTTCAATCGAATTTTAAGGTTTACAGAGTTTTACGGAATCGACTTGCATACGGTTCTCTAATGCGTTTATGATATACTAGGAGAAAATAGCATGATTGGTAATCGTTGACCTTCCAGATCTAAAGCCATGTTGAGCGTCTGACAAGAATTCATTGTTATAAACTTTCTAGGAGCTTGGGAATAACTTTCAATATCATAACTTGGGTCCCGACTTGAACCAAATAAGAAATTTTCCACTTACTAAGGAAGGCACCTCCATGGAGAGATACGGTGAAAAAAGTGAGTAAAAACACTGCTTTAGGACGATGGCAGTAATACTCTCGACTCCAGGCTTGAGTGATTGAAGCGCCATAGAATACTTTCAGTACTCAGCTGAATATGTCCAATATCTTCGTAGCAATATTGCAAAACGAGTCATTATTAAATTGAAAATCTGTGTAAACAGATTGGTAGAAATAAGTAAAGAAATCAAGAGTTCAAGACTTCAAGAACATGGAATTTGGAATGCCCGTAGATTTTCTTTTAGTGAGAACAAAAGTCCAGAAAGATTTGCTATTGTAACATTGTTTTCGATATTCAAGATGTAAGCCCCATATACAAATTTACTAAGAGAATGGAATTGTTTTGTCAAGATTTTAAATTTATTATAATCCTGCGGATTGTTTGATTTTATAAGTCTTTTTAACTTTATTAACTCATGATTACCGCACGGAAGACCAGAATTTTTTCGTTTATAAGTTCGAGGAACATACCATATAAATCGAAACCAATAAATAAAATTCCAATAAGGCGTGTATACATATACTTAAGTTTACAATTTTTGAATTCATCATACCAATTTATATTACAAAAAAAAGTTATTCAGGTCAACATAATTTGCCTTGGAAAAATTATACGGTTTTTCAATTTTATTAACATAGGGTGTATAGTAAGCATAACAACATTCGATTTCCAAAAAGTGTTCTTTATAATGAATAGATTCATTTAAAAGTGAAAAAGGAGCATTAGGTAGGCTAACTTTCAAATCATTGTAACAAATAAAAACAAGGTCAAGTATCCTCGTTATAGAATTTGTAACACGAGACTTTGGCTCTCGCAGGGATCGTAGGAGAGGACAACGTACGAATTCTCACTCAATAAAACGCCGCTTTGTTGGATTCTCTGCCGCGAGTTGTGCTGTTCAAAAACCGCAGCAATACGCTGAACCGGCAACCCAACAAAGGTAGTTGTATAAAAAAAAATAGGGAATAAAAAAAACCCACTTTTTACAAAAGTTAATATTATATATTTGCTTAAAATTTTATATTTATTCAGTACAAGTTAAGTAGTATATTTAGTTCCAAAAATTTGTTCCGATTTACTGTAGACGGTAGAAAAAACCTGACCGTCGTACTAAAATCAGCTCAGGTGTGATATTTTTCCTTTCAGTGGATTACCCGACTGTGACAGCGAAATACCAAACCTGAGTGACTTTGGCTTTGATCGTGCTCGGCTTTTATACCCTTCTTCGAAGTGAAGAGGTGAGCTTTTTCGAGAAAAGCTTTTTTGTGTTAAAGCTCTCTGGCTGTTTATTATTTAAGGGTTGCCAATACAATAGGAAATATATATATTATATTACAAATATTTTTACAAAAGTTCATTATTGTTAAATAAAGATAATTTTTTCATTTTATAACAAAATTCATTACAATTAGGTTAAGGGTTACAATATTCTTTTTATAACAAAATTTTATGAAGTTATGTTTTGTTACAAATTTAAGATATTTTATTACTTGAACAAAATTTAATGAATAAAAAAGTCAATAAGCAATAATTCGTAATCTTTCATTATATTAAAAGGGATTAACATTTTATCTGATTCAGACTACCTCCACTTTATATTGAACATAAAAAACTAATTAAAAAAAAATTTGGCAAGAATCACAATCCGAATACTCTTTGAAGCAATAAAAGTCTTTTTTTAGCTATCACTAGTTGCTGTTGCCAGTAGATGGCGCCTTCACACTGAAAGGAAGACGTCAGTAGTCAGCGTCGGTCCTGAAGTTTCGCTGATTCACTCCTTCGGTTGTCATGAGCAATTGGGTTTTAGATGTTAATGTGATAATGCCAAATGTGGTATAAAAACAAACTAAATTAACAACAACAAATTATGAATACCTTAAAAAGACAATAATGATTTCGACAACGTCGCAGCTATCAAGGCATTATATTTGTGTATAACTTTTCCTCGAAATTAGATGGAATATCTGGCATTTTGAATGAATTAATGAGACTAACGTTGGCATTTACGGTCCCCGTTGTGGGAATTGTAGGGTGGATTATTGACAATGCCGTCAGGAATAGGAAAATTTGTGGGGTAGGTCTGGTTTCAGTGTATGTCCTACACTTATGTATTCTTTGGGTATACCAACTTTAAACTATGTAAATTGGGAACCGGTTACTGAGGCAAACACTGCTTCATAGTGGCATTCAAGCAGTGGTAACTATTATATTTTCGGAAAATTAATGTAAACTTTCGATCGGAAATTTGTCATTTCATTTAAAGGCTGTTGTCATTCTGAGTCCTTTAGGATACGGAAATTGTAGACGATAGAATCGTTTTAGTTAGTAACTGAGCAGTTTCATTTTTTAATTAATTTTAGTGTTCAATTTCTGGAGCCTTCATTTATGTGGAATTCATAGATTGGTTTGTTCCAACAGTCTTCGAATCTTATCGATTTGTCATTTGGGCAGTCCCAAACGGACCAGAATGAGGTATTCAATGCGGGAGATGACCTTGTGAAGAACTTGCACCAAATCATCTATAAAATATAGTCGAACGAAAGCATCCTAAACGAATACAACCTCAGCATTGAATGGCCGATCCTGAAGAAGAAAAAAGACCCCCTAGTCTGCGCCAACTACTCCTGCACGAATTCATTTCTCATTTTTCTCTTAACCTCTGCGGGGTTGATCGTTGGGTGTATCGCTTTGGGAGTTTATCTTTTCAAGTTCTTTCGATAAAATCTATTTTGGAATTTAACTTCTGACATTAATATGTTCAAGCAAGTCAGTAAGCATTTAGCATTCCAAGCTACCAGGAATTTTTCCACCTGCAAACAGAATAACTTCAAACTTACTGTTTGCGGAGCTAGTGGCGGTATTACACAACCCCTGTCGCTGCTGTTGAAGCTGGATCCATTGTTTACCCAGTTCAGCTTGTACGATATTATCGGTAAACCTGGTGTTGCCGCTGACCTTTCCCACATCGATACAAAGAGTTCGACCCGTGGTTTCACTAACCCAGGAGAAATGGCAACCGCTTTAAAAAGAGCCGATGTTGTCGTCATCATAGCTGGAGTTCCCCGCAAACCCGGTATGACTTGTGATGACTTATTCAAAACGAACGTTGGTATTGTAAAGGTTCTGGCCGCTACTGTTGCCCAAAATTGCCCAAAAGCCTTTCTTGCAATTATCACTATTCCAGTTAACAATGTTGTACCCATCGCTGCTGAAGTCGTCAAGAAGGCTTTAAAATACTAACCAAAACGTCTCTTGGTGGATTATTATTGGTGGTTTTTATTGGTATTACCACCTTAACGCCGATCCACACAAAGTCGACATCAATGTCATCGGAGGTCACTCTCGTGTGACAACCATCCAAATCCTGTCCCAGAGCTAACCGAAATACAAGGGCGATATCGCTGATTTGATCAAAAGAATCCAAGTTGCCGGTACTGAAGTCGTCAAAGCTTAGGCTGCCACCCTTTCCATGGCTTATGCTGGTGCTCGTTTCACCAATTCTTTGTTGAGACCTCTGAGTGGTGAAAGCAATGTTATTGAATTCGCCTATATGTAATCCAACGTAACAGAAGCACAATTTTTTTCCACACCATTGCTTCTGGGCAAAAATTGAGTCGAAGGGAATCTTGGCTTGCAAAAATTGGACGACTACGAGAAAAAGGTGTTGAAGTAAGCTATTCCTGGCAAGTAAGTGGTGTTGTAGCACTACGTTGTTTTGTTGTTAATCATTCCTTGGGATTGTGTTCTCTGAAATCAGTGGAAATAAGTAAAATCATCAGAATAAAACTAAAACCAAATAAAGTATTCCCAAAGTAGCATAACTCTTCTAAACATCGCCTATAATATCTTCTGTGGTGTACTATGTAATCGCTCTAAACCTTTTTTGTCAACTTCCGGCCTGAAAAGTTCCCCATCGATCACATATGGAATGCTGCTTGGAAAATACACTCGACACCACCAGGTGTTTGTTGATTTTAAGGTTTATACTCGCATAGGGAAATATTTTACGAACCCATGTCCAGTTTTGGCACCCCTTGTCTGTTTGTGCAGAATGTCTGTAGAGAAAGCTCGCTACTCCTTGAGGGTTGATAATAATTCTACCAAGAACTTTGATGTTAAAACGGAAACTCGAAAACCGACAACGGAGGGAGAACATTTTGAAAAAACTTGCCAATGCAAATCATATATATATATTGTGAATTTTGTGAGGCATTTTCAAATATTGCAGATTGATCTGGCGGTAAACAGGGAAATAAGGAAGTATTTGTATTTATTTATTTATTTATTTAAAGAATATGTACACAGTAAGATTACATGTTATAATTAGTGTAGGCTTTACAAAAATCGTAGGTTCCAAAGCAAATTTAACATTATACGAGTACGTAAATAGCTGACTACATGTAATTAATTTAATTGGAAACTACAAAAGTGAATTAATAACAAAAACAATAAAAATATATAACATTTAACAAATTTTTATTTATGTATCACTGGCCAGGTGTTGGAAAAGACAGGTTTTAAATGTGCTTGTGTTTGTAGTTCTCCTTAGTGTAATGTGTAATGAGTTCCATAGGAGAGTGGCATGGACGAAGAATGAGCGCGCAGATTGCAAGCAATGGGATCGGGCCCGAATAAGGATGGCTGTTCTTTGTGAACTCGCAAAATTTAATCTGTTATACAAATACTCAGGCTTTTCGGTCTGTATAATACCATGCAAGAGGATCAGCGTTCTAAACTTAATAAGGTTGTCGAAACTGAGGCCCATTATTTGTAGAGAGTAATTTGATATGTGGTCATTTCTAGATCTATCGATTACTAAAAACATATCTTGCCAGGTTGTTGTAGATGACATTTAGTTTACGCCTTGTATTATGGTGAACAAGGCAGAAAACTTCGCAACTATATTGCAATATACGAGTAGGTAATAAAAGGGAGTTAACAAGTAGCATCTTAGTTTTGATCGGCAAAGAATTTTGCGTTGCCCATAGCAGTCGGAGACCATTGTATACCTTTCCGATTGTAGTTGCAGTATGATCTGTCTAGGTAAGAGTATCGGTGAAAACAATACCCAGATTTCGAGACTTCGTGACGTATTCTATGGATGACTGCCCTAATTTTATTGGTGGAAATGTGGTAGTATCTAGTGACTGCTTATAAATACATACAGAGTGTTTTGGACTTCGCTGGATTCAATGATAAATTGTGTTTGAGGGCCCACTGCTGTATGATCTCAAGATCTTCGTTCACCATTTCAATGGCAATACTGAGCATATCCAGCGAGCAGCACAAGTATAATTGGACGTCGTTAGCGAACATGTGGGCAGTACAATGTTTAACAAGTTGTGGGAGTTCGTTCGCATAAAGTTAAAATAGTATGAGCCCGAGAATCGAACCCTGTGGAACTTCCCCGCGAACTCCAAGAAATGAAGACATTTGGCTTCCTACTGTCACACATTGCTCACGGCCCGTGAGGTATGAATTCAATAGTTTGATCGCCAGAGACGAAAATCCAAATTCATACCGCAGCTTCTTACAGAGGAGAAAGTGGTCCACCGTGTCGAATGCTTTCGAGAAGTCCAACAACGTCAAGAACGTAGGACAGTTAGTATCCAGGCCATTGCGAATGTCGTCGATAACAAGTAAAAGTGCAGTTTTACAACTCCTTTTTGCACGAAAACTGGATTGGGCGGGATTTAATTGTCGCTTAAGTGTGCTTGCATCTGCTGTAGCATAGTTTTCTCGAATACTTTGGATAGAAACGGTAAGATTGCGATTGGTCTACACTCAGTGTTAGTTCGGCTTTGCGACTTGGGTATCGGTAATATCCTAGCCATTTTCCACGAAAGGGGGTATTCACAAGTGGTAAGTACGTCATTAAAAATATGTGTTATGTACTTGAGTATAAAAGGAAGCAGGAGTTTTAAAAATTTAGGATTAATTTCATCCAAACTTATCGCATCAGATGATAGCATGGCTTCAACTACATCTTCATCAGTAAAGCGAATAAATATTGTGATAGTCGCTAGACTGATTCGTAAACTGTGCGGAGTCTTGATATTGAGCTGTTGCACCTGAACGCTGCCTTAAATTGCCTAGTTTGCGCAGTTTTTTCCATGGAACTTTCCCAGGCTGGGTTTCGGGTTGAAGAAATGTTCATAGTGGCTCCGCTTGGCAGTCCTTATACGAAGAACAACTATGTTGCGAAGGGACCGATAAGTGTCGTAGAGCACGGGGTGTTTGTATCGTTTCCAACGAGCGTCTGCAGTATTACGATTATGGATCAGATCTAGTAAATCTCTATTGGGCCAAGGGGGGGATCTGGTAACAGAGGCCCTATGTCGCAACGGGACATGCTGATCAAAGAGTGTTTTGATATTTTGCTCCAGAAATTATATTTGCTGATTAACTGATGCCATCAAATAAATGTAGTCCCACCGAATTTGGATAACGTCAGACCGTAAACTTAGGTAATCTATGTTTCGAAAATCTCATAAGCAATGACATGATTAGCTGCGTCACCTTGGATATCATACTCGTATGTTAAGAATATCAGATCATGTTTGGAGAAGCCAGGCGCTGTGAGTTGACTATAGAGCAGGACTTTTCTACAAATCGTTGACAAAGATCACATCAAGAAGGGTAACAGGGTCGTACGCAAAATGTGTAGCTGTCGATGTATGAACAGGTGTCAAGTCAATGGTTTTAAATCTTTCAATTAACTGAGCGGAAGCACGAACATTTAGTAAATTACAATTTAGATCGCAGGTAATAATAATATATATTAGGATAAGAGCAAGAAATCCTATCCAGTACACTAAAAATAGGCGAGATATCTATGTGTTTATTTGGTCTGTAGATTACTCCAACTAGCAAACACTCAACACCACATACAACATTAACAAACAAGTAATCGGATGTGCAATTAGCAGTTGATTTGCAGACAACATTTGCTCGTAATCCATTGCGCACATAAACAGCCACAACTCCACCCAATCGACCAATTCGATCACCTCTAAGAAGCTTATAACCATCCATATTATAGATCTTATTCGGGAACTCGAGGAAAAAACAAATTTTCCGATACACAAACTAATCAACGCTTGAGTAAATGAACAGCAGACGAAATTCATCCAGACTCTGAGCATTAATATGACAGAAGTGGATGCCTTTTATCTAATGCATACACGAATCATTTCTTATAGCCTAATATCCATATCACTCTTCGCTAGAGCTAAACCCACTATTATAAGCATTTAATTCCATATGCGGGGACGGAATAACCACCAAACACAGTCAAAACGGAGAGAAATAAAAAGGGAAGATAAATGAACTTTGCCCATTGGGGTACAAATGTAAAAGAGAAAATATTTAAAAATACGAAGAGAGAGATAATTACTGTAATTGTTGTAAGATCAACAAATCAATTTTATTTACGATTAACTGCATTTCTTTTTTGATCATCGCGATTCATCTGGCATCTCTCGGCAACGGCGTTTAAACAGTCAAGGTCGACAACAGCTACACTCTTTCCGTCTACGGCAGATTTCACCAACACAGACCCAAGGTACGTTTGCACGGAAAACAGTTGGCCTTTTTTCTTCATTCGTACTGTATGCTGGAGAAGAGCCGGACTTTGTGGAGTCAAGCTTTCGTTCACAAACACATGACTGTCTGAATCAATTCCAGTGTCGCGTAAAGAGATCGGTCGCTTTGTCTATTTTCGGTAGCAAGCAAGTGCTTTTAGCATTTTATTCCTTTCTCCAACGCTGGTGAACTGGGAAATGATAGGTGGAAAATATTCTTTAGTGCTGGTGGTGATATCGCGATGGTGTCGCAGAGTTTATTGAAAGTAAAGTGCAAGTTTTCGTCAGTGAGTTTTGGGATGCCGAAAACAACAGCATCAGTTAAGAATTCTTTTTTTTTCAAGCATGTCACAACGATTACGCAGTTCAGCAATCTCTCCGGCGAGAGCTCTGTTTACATTGAGTTCCATTGCGGCTGTGCATTGGGTCAAATCAGTGATTGCGGATGTAGTGTAGTAGATGTTTTCGGTCAGTTGTATTTCGATGTTATGTACCTTAAGTGATAATTCGTTGCGAATTTTATCCAACTCTCCTTTGAAAGTTGCAATGATAGAGTCAGTGTGCCGCTCTTCATGGAGAACCTCAAGGGAAACACATGTTTGTGTTGAGGCTGCCGGTGTACATGTGGTAAGTATTTGTTCCGCTTTGCTATCGATGATCTTGTTGGACTTAATGTGCGGCGAATACGGTTTCAAGACGGTTGCATGTTGTTGTTGCGCTCGAGCTAGGTTTCCGCGGGTGTTAGCTGCAGACGACATCGTGTGGTGTTTGATATGAATGTATGTATTTAATGCGAGAAACACAAATTTCAGTTTTTCTTTCCTTTCTTCCTCCTTTTTATAAGAATTCTTAATGATTCGAACGTGGAATATGCAAACTGAATGATTCCCGCACAATTTAATTAGAAATAGTTTATAACACACGAGCTTTAATTCGTTTTTACCGGAGTCGAGAAAAAATTACGTCTATTCACTGTCGAACATAACAGTACCTTCTCTCATCGAGAAAGAACAAACAATACAAGTATATGTAGATGACTTAGACAAATCGTCACAATAAGCAGATTTAACTTGGCAATTTGGAATCAGAAAGCAATTGAGTAGGAGAGCCCGCCCTCTCTAAGCCAACTAAACAGCGATATTTAAAATGTCGTTTGTCACAGCCATCATCTATAGATCATTGACTTTATCAAAAAATGATAAGAAAGTCCTTCGTCTTTCGAAAGAAATGCTTCGAGTGCTGTACGACCCTGTCTGCATCAACGTGGTGTAGAGAAGTTTAAACCATGAACTGTGCAGGCTGCACAGCGACATGGAGTTAGCTAAAAGAATCATGATTCCTCATTCTAGCAAAGGAAGACCTCACCTTAGGTTGCGGGAGCAAGTCGAGAGGGTCATGTAAAGTCCAAAACTGCTGTCACTGATATTTCTCCTCTTTCCTTCGTTCTTTACAATTTATTTGGTTGTTCACGTATGTATGTTTATCTTACGAGTAGTGACAAAGGAACACATTCTTAATTAGTTTTGGACCAATCCCTGAGATTTTAGTACATTGCTGTCCTGTTGTTGTAAAGTGTTGTTTTCGCACCAGTTGTCCTTGAATCAAACAGCATTTCTGGGAAATATGTGTTAAAATATAGTTGGTGTGCTAGGTCACGGACATTCTAATGCGACTGATGTAAAATCAATGCCTGGTCGATGGTGGACTTACCAGACTGATTCCCCTCAATACGTACAGTAGCGGACATAGAAATCCGAACAGCGAAAAAAAGTAGCGTCTTCTTCTTCTTATTATTCTTCTATTATAGGCATAGGGTGATGTCGTGTAAGGTCGGCCTTCTCCAGTAGTCGGCCACTACGTTGTAAAACACAGTGTAATAGTAAAAATCTTCATTTAAATTCAATGCAAAACATGTGTTCCAACGCTTGACTACAGGCATATAGAATCCTTTTTAAATATAGTTACGTAATGTTCTGAGCTACAAAATATTTCTATAGCTAATAGATAAAAAAGTTTTTCTTTATACCACCATTGTGTTATGAAATTTTTGCTTTTTCTTTATAAATTATTATTGAAGTTTTTGTTAATTTGTTTCTGTTGTACCCCACATCGGAAATTAAGTTGTAAAATTTCATGCAGACCATTCGTCACTGATCGATTTTCTTTCAAAGAATGGTCACTTTATTCTTTTCGCATTGTAACGCTTTTATTCTTAAGAAATTTGTATTATTTTTTAAGTGAATTTGAATAAAATTTAAATGAAATGAAAAATGAAAATGAAAAAAAAAATGGATAACGGTTTTTCTGTCAGGATGTAAAATTTCATTCCATTGCACTGCTAGTTTTTTTGTAAAAAATGCCAGTTTGCTCCAAGTTTTCTTTGGTGTCGGGTTTGCGTTTTATCGGACAAAAAAAAATAGTGGAAGTGAATTTTAAAACAAGGATTAAGCGGCAAACTACTGAAGCTGCCGAACTGTGTGGTTATTTTTAAGTTATTTATAGCTTTAATTTGATGTTTTTGACTAAAAAACTTAAATTTTATTATTTGATGATTGTATATAAGGGGGGCCGAATTTAGAAGACAATTCAATTCCCCTGGCCGACTATAGAAGACCACCTATTTTTTTTTTTTTTTTTTTTTTTTTTTTTTTTTGACAATCGAGTACGCTAAATCAGTGGAAATTATATTATCTTTTTATTGACGCCAAAAAAAAAAACATAAAATATTGCGTAGCTTCAGTACTCGGCCGCCTGTAAACGTAAAGATAGAATGGGAGGCCGACTATAGAAGACAAAAGTTCTTATGTCGGCCACTTATGTTTTGCAAAAAAATAATGTTCATACCTAGATATGTAGGTAACAAAAATTCTGATTTATTTAAGAAAAATGGGTCCTGCCACTGTTCTTACTGTGGCCGAAGAACAAAGACTTGTAAACTAGCTCATAGACCTTGCCAAATGCGGATTCCCACGAAAGCCAACAGGCTTGCTGAATACAGTCCAAAAAAAAATTTTGGAAGACAATAGGAAGAGCCGATTTAAAGATGGGCTACCAGGGAAAACCTGGCACTATGGATTTCTGAAACGTCACCCAGAATTGTCCCTCAGAAGAGCAGAGGGACTGTCGAAAGAATGGGCGTTGGTCTCGGAGAAGCACATAATACGAGTAAAGTGGTTCCGGGAGCTCAAAGATTACCTAGAAGAAATTGATGCCTTAGACATTTTGGAAGATGCTTTTAGAATTTTAAATGGTGATGAAACATCCTTCTGTCTTTCTCCGAAATCAGGGATTGTTTTAGCTCCTAAGGGTTCGAAAAATTTATACAAAGTTTCTTCCGGAAACGATAGAGACACTTACAGTTTTGTTTGTGCTGATTAAGTGATTAAGACCATTAGTCGTCTTTCCTTATGTGCGCCCTCCTCTAGCTGTAGTTAGAAGTATGCCCGACAAGTGGGTTTTAGGTACGTCCGAAAGTAGCTGGATGCGGTCGGAAACGATTTATGAATACGTGGCCAACAGTTTCAATGACTGGGTAGCCGAAAACGACATTAAACGGCCAATTTTATTTCTGGTCGATGGGCATAAATCACATCTGACAATGGGCCTTAGTGACTTTTGCTGCAATAATGGCATTATTTTATATGCACTCTTGCCAAACATCACAGCCAGCTGATGTGGGTGCATTTAAGTTCTTAAAAACAAACTACAAAAATACCATAAATAAATGGCTAAGCATTCCGGAAAACAGAGGCAAAACAGTAAACAAAACCAACTTTGTGAAGTACTTAAATTGGTTTTAGATAGTTCAGATACGACAGAAAGTATAAGAAACGCCTTCCGAAAGTTTGGTTTGTTTCCATTCAATCCTAACGCAATAAACTATACAAAATGTGTGCAGAATGAGATTTATGTTATGAAATTGTTTCCGTTTTTATACCTAGGTATCTATGTTAATTAGTTAGTATTCATAGTTCATTTATTTATTTATTTGCGTAAGACCAAATAACTTTTGAAGTAGCTTTTTTATTTTATTTTGTTATTTTTTCATTAATATTCGTTAGCAAATAGGTAATCATAGTTTATTTACCTAATTATGTGTGTATGTATATTTATTTATTTACTTATTAGGCTCAAAAACATATCTTATGACGCAATGTTTAAATTTAGATGAAATTGGTCTTGACTTACTATAAAACGTTAAAATGATACCGAAATACTTGTAACTTTTGTAAATAGAGTAAATTTATAATTTTTCAAATTGAGGCCGACTACTGGATACTCACGTGGCCGACTACATAAGAATCACACTTTTGTCTTAATAATCATAAATAATTTGTTTAAGGTAGCAAATTTATATCCAAAAATTAAAAAATTGATTTTTAAGAGTTAATCAAACACAAAAAAAGAGTTAGGTGGCCGACTACTGGTGCCATCACCCTATAGATATTTATAATATACGAGTAGATATAATATTTATAATAAGATTTAACATTATCCATCTTCCATCGTTTGGGTGCACGTTTTCCGCTAGGTCTCAAATCGCTTGCAATCTTGATGAGTTTAGTTTAGTTTTCAATGCATTTTATTTCCTTACTAATTAACTCTTACATACTAACAAAAAATGCTTAAATGCTAGCTTACAATTACTTAACAGTCTTATACTAACTTACTGGCCTGCAATCTTGATGAGTCGGTCGTTAGATGCACTTGATATGTGGTCCTTCCAAGCCTGCCTTCGTGTTCTAATTAACTTGACAATGTCTGTCACTTTAGTTTTCTTACCTGTTACTTCATTTCTTATGCAATCGATACGCGTTTTTCCAACGATGGATCTAAGAATATGCATTTCTGTTGTACGTAGCGTCAGTTTACTTTTCGCATTTTCTGCTCGCGCTTCAGCGTCATAGATTAAAATAGGCCTTACCTCTGTTTTGTAGATGCGTGTTTTGCCTTCCGTTCTCAGGTACTTGTTTCTCTATATTACATCTCCTAGACCGATACCCGATACTCTCGGCCCTTGAGTAAATCTTTCTCTAAGTTCTTTTTCAACTCCACGATAATTGAACTTCATTAGTTGTTCGATCATGGTTCGATCTATTTCCTGCCTGCACCTAAATTTGTCTTTTGATACTGCCAGAATTTTTGTTTTATCCTTCGAGAAAGACTTGTTAAATTTGTTCACAGTAGTTTTATATTTGTGCAGGATGCGTTGTAGGTTATCCTCACTGCTATTTGCTATCAGTACACCGTCGTCTGCGTAGCATAGTATGCGGATGTTTACATTTTGCTTATTGTATCTAATATTTAACCTCACTTGTTATCTTATCCATTACAATATTGTATAGTTCCGGGTTGAGAGAATTGCCTTGAAGTATTCCACTCTTGCATGGTATTTCGTCAACATATTCTCCATCTACTCTGGCTTTTGTTTTATAATACATACTGTATTGAGGTTTTTTAGTGTACAGACTTCTCCGCTAGCAAGTTTAAAACGTCTTGTAGTCTTGCTCAAAAAAACACATAAGTTACAAATATGCAGGAGTGTAGAACTCTATAGCTTTTTCAATAATTTCTTGTACGATATATAAGACATCAACAGTTCATCTGTTTGTGCGGAATCCTTGTTGTTCTTCTTGAGTTCCAAGGTATGGTGTGAGTTTTGGCAATATTTCCTTTCTTAAAAATTGGTATCGTGATAATTGTTTTCAATAAATTAGGTCTGTTCCTGGTATTTCGTTTTGTAATTTAGAGATTTGGTGTGGTTAGTTTTATTATGTGGGGTCCAGTTTTTTTTTTTTATTGAAAATATTGTTGTGATGTAGTGGTTTGAAACTCAGGTATATTAGGTTTCGATATTAGCTCTCCAGGGGTGGGAGTCCGTATAGGACGGAGAGTTTTTTCTTCACTCGGAATGATTCGAAGGTTATCAATTTTCACGCTTGTTTTGTGCTTGAAACTCTACAACAGCCAAATCTACATGTCAGTGTTATGCCTTCACTTCACACGCAGATCTTTCTGACTGAGTTCCAATTACACAAATGAAAAACTTGTAATGAGTAGGATTCGAACCTTGACCCTCCGAGTGAGAAGCGATTGCTAGTAACACTATACCACGGCCACGATTTATGTCGATAAATAGGGTATTTCGTAACTAATTTCGATCTTTTAAATGCGTCTGGCAAGGACTTAGCGACAAGTAAAACGTCTTGGACTTACATGTTTGTTATCAGGGAGTTTTTCTCTAAATTCTAAAACAAATTATTCAAAATTGGAATTCTTCGATATTTCAAATGCGTCGGGCAAGGACTTGGCGACAAGGCAAACGTCTTGCACCGTCAAATTTGTGTTGTATGTTTATTCAGTTATGTTATACTAGAAATTTGTGTGGTTACATAAATTATTCAAAATTGGGATTTCGTACAAACTTCGAGTACGTCTGGCAAGCCCTTGGCTACACTTAAAACGTCTTGGATGTCCATATCCCTATTTAAGCGGTTCTGTATTGTTATTTATGACTTGAATCAAGTGGTTAGCCTTATTATTCCGTTTTTGGGAAATAACGCGTTTTTGATATACTGTTAAGCTACCACGGTATGCTGCCAGACGGTAAGTTTTAATATCACTTTCATCAAGGCTTAATATTAATGTGCATATCGTTTGATTACCTTTCACAACCAAAAATTACTGCGGGCTCTTGGTCTAATAGTTTTTCCAATTGTCTTGCTTCAACAGCTGTCAAAGTTACCAATGACGTCCAGCTGTCAAAATATTTAATAAGCTTTGCAATTTCATCATTGATCGTTTTACGCTTGCCTAATGTGCGGAAATTATTACAAAATGTTATCGGAATTCTGGGTCAATTGCAAATACGAGAAATGTCGATTCGGCTCCGATCAGGTGAATTGAGCATCGCCAGGGAGTTAACTAAGCTTATTTTGCGGCTGGATTTGGGTCTACGTTCGTATAATAGTGGTGACGCAAGAATTGAAGCCGGACGACCATAGACAACGCCATAAGTTCGCTAATTGGTCTCTGGAAATGTTGGGGGTATATCAACAAGACAAATTGCCGTTATTGGAGCTAACACAATCCACAAGTGTTCGGCCAAGCATCAATGCATCCACAAAGATTGACTGTTTGGTACGGTTTATGGCATGGCGTCATCAAGGGACCTCATTTCCTTTGAAATGTTGAAGGAGACACCGTTACGGTCAATAACCAACTGGAGTCCAACATTCGACACCGTAGTGCCGAAATAAAGCCGCACAGATTGGACGGTGTTATCAAAAATTGGTCCGATCGCTGGAAGCACTACCAGCGAAGCCGACACGATGATGTGCTATTCCACACTTAATGGCAATTTTTTTATTTAATTTTTTTTTACCTATCGCTCTTATCTGGTCACCCTCTACTTCGGTCTGGCATTAAAGCAACCAATGCCTGCAAGGCATCCAGTTGAATTTCCTCATACCACACTTTTTCAATGAATTCATCCAACTCGATTATTGCACGTAGTCTCTTCTTTGCTATCTGAACCTTTATTTTATACCAAAGGTTCCCAATCGGGTTCAGGTCAGGTCTGTTCCCAGGCCACTATTACGATTATTTAGCCAGCAGTTTAGGGAAGTTAAAAAACCTGAAAAGCGCTAAATCATATTAAAAAATCACCTTATCTGAATATTAAACGTGTTCCTTTAATGATGGTAACAAATTTTCTTCAACTATTTTAGACCCAACCGTCCAATACCATGATAGGAAAAGCACCCCCAAATTATCCGTGACCCTCCATGTTTGACGGTTGTTGTGGTGCATCCTTCACTGAATCGTTTTCCTGCTCTTCGCCGGGCATTCTGTATTCTGTCGGATCCGAAAATGTTAAATTTTGACTCGTACTAGACATTTTACAGTCCGGTATAGTCCAGTTTTCGGGATCTTTGTTTGGTCAAAAGCGGCGTTTTGGTAGGTCGTCTTGCACACAAACCGAATTCTAGTAGCCTTTGTCTTACAATCCGAGAGCTATCCTTACTTAAGATATTCTCCAAAGTGTTGTCGATCATCAACCATATGCAATGGTTCATTCTGCCTGGCAGCGAAATATTGATCGTCTTCGCCGTAATCCTTCGAAATTTTCAGCATAGGCTTGCATTGCGTTCCCATACTTAACTCTTCATGTTTCAGTTCAGTATTTGTGTCTTTAGCAAGTTCTTTTCACATTTTGGTAGACATTCCGAACATCATTTAGCCTCGACATGCTGCTCTCCTTATTTTTTTTTTTGTCTAAGAAGCTGTCTCTTCTCACTCTCGTGTTTCTTTGCAGCGTCGTCTTGTATGCCTCTTGTTTCGTGGCGCTGGTCTGGTCTTTTTTTGTATTGCATTCTTTTCACTGTAATAGCACATCAGATGCGCTGTATATGATATCTTGCTGACAATGTCAACACTGGTATGCTGTGCGTAGTGCTGGCAGCATACGAGTAGTAACTTCTTCAAAGGTTTTGGGTGTCCCGATTAGAAAAGCCCCAGCAATCTAATGCGATTGTAGCCTTGGGCATAGTTATTTTTCTTAAGTGTTCTGACGTCCGGGGTATTTGCTTTCGCCCCTGACTACAACAAGGTATACAACAGGACTACAACAGTGGTATGAGCCGCCAAAGATGCTCTCCGGCCAAAATGTCCCTTTAATGTGTTTATACTGAAGTTCATACAGCTGTGTTCGGGCTGGTTCGAGTATTGATCAGACTCATCATACAGCAGAATGTTGGTGGTGGTTATCCACGTCGAGTTTCCCTTTTTCGATTTCAACTTCGACTTCGGACTTGCTATTGCGAAGTAAAATGTTGGTATGCCAAATCGTGAGAATCACGAAGAAGGAACCCTTTTCGTGAAATTTTTGCGTAATTAGTACAGTTTTAGTGCGTTTAAATTCAGACTCGAATGTGGTATACAAGTGCAATAAGTGACACCCGTTTTTGAATGACAGATCATAATGATGCTCTGCCCTGCTGTTTTTGTATCTTCCTTATTTTGTATTTTTTTTTGTTTTTTTTTTATAATTTATTAATGTTATGTTCTACTTATTTGTTTTACACCAAAGAAACTTATTTGTGAATATCAGTGAATGTATCTTTCCGTATCTTAGCTGTTGTTATATTTTTTTTATAGTCATCCTCGTAAAAATATTTTAGATGGTTGATCAATGAGAATCATATTCGAATTTTCGAATATGATAATGTTATCTAGAATAATTATCTTTTGTTCGGCATTTTTTCTTGTTGCTTGTTTTTTTTTTATTCATCTTCTAATTAGCGAGATATTTTCTGATTGTAAAACTTGTTCAACAAGAAAATCTGGATTTCGAATTATTTCATAATTAATTTCCAACAAAGTTCAATTTTGGTATTAACTGTTGAAAATTATTCTTAATTCTTTTCACTTCATCGATTTTCTATAAGAAGTTATTAAGCAAAAAGTTAATAATATTTTTTTTATGGAAAAAGAGTAAACCGAATCGAATTGTATTGCGGATTTTGGTTATCTCTTTCGAACGTTAAGTTGACAGAATCCATTTATTTACCTTAAATGACTGCGACAATCGGAAACAGGTCTGCCTATTTTTTGTTGATGTAGTAGTATAGTATTGAATAGATGGAATGATACTGGAGACCAGTCACCTCCTTTCATGCGAAACGCTTTACGATGGAAGCAATGATATTTTTTTATCAATTTTTTTTTAACGTTGTTACTGCTGTTGTTGTGGTGCTGTGGCTGCCACTGCTGTTGAAACTGTTGATTTTGTTGCAGATAATGTTATTTGTGCTAGCTTGATGCTGATTTATGGGGTTCTTATTTGAGTAGGTGTTCATTAGTGGCAGGTATTTCTTGCCTTCGAAACCGGGGGCGCCCTTATAGGTAACGCCCTTGATGACACTGACAGCAACGGTTTGCCTCATATTACGGACATACTATGACTTGAGTGTGGAAATTGGCAGCTCCCTTGGTTGGGTTGTTCTTTGACCCACTTGCATCGTAACTGCAGCTGGATTGTAACCAATCTTCTCAATGTAGGAGGAGATTTCCTTTTTGGTTTTCACTTAAAGTGCCTCACTTGTTACCGGTCCGGTTTGAGATACGGGATTTAAATTCTCCAGAACCAGCGGCAACAAGTGATCATGTTCTTGATGAAATCACGATATCCAAGAGCATCAGTAATGGTCACATAGTATATAAAAGTTTCGAATTTCTATTTGCAAAAGAGCTGATGCAAGTATGACTATCATTAAGGGTAGTTGCGAAGAGTTATTTTATTATTATTTTCTTTTTTTTTTTACGAAACAACGTTGTGCAGAAAAAATATATTAATACTCGTACAGACCATAACATAAGCCACATGGTAACTCAATTTGAGTTTTGTCAAGAACAAAAAGGAGACAAGTTTTGACATTAGTAAAAGCATTTGAATGTGTCCTTGTTGGGGAGAAGACATCTTACTTGGAATATAAAAATAAACATAGATACGAGTACAATAGTACGATATACAAATACATACATATGTGAGTGATTGATTGATAGTAACATACTCGTAGATATAATTTCAGAGCAATTGTGTAAGGCGAATATACGGCACAGAAAAGGAAGATATTGGGATGGCTGATACAGATATTAAACCTTTCCTCTATGGGACGATTGAATCAACGGCTGAGAGCATTCTCATTATTCTTAGAATCAGAAGAGATAGTGGATGTTAAAAAAAAAGTAAAACAAACAAACAATTTCAACACGTAATTTATAATATTCCGGGTGCGGTTTTTGACCATTGTACGGATTGAGATGCATTTGGCGTTCTGATTGAGAAATTACATATATGAATATTTCTCACCGAAGCGAAATTCAACTTCTGATGGACACCTGTCTAGATCACTAAACCCAGAGGAAGGTGGAGAATTGAATTGAAGAAGGATCGTTCTTTAGAGGATACCGTTGAAATATATGTGTCATGTGCCCGAAAAAATTGGGTGTCAAACAGAAGCAATGAATCCGTAGAGTAGCATAAAAACTCTGGATGGTAAAAGGGAATGTTTTAGGTGTGGTTTACCACATGTCATTTAGTTAGGTCATTGGTCATTTTGCTAGTAAATGCCGAACGAAAATAAATAAACTTAAAAACATATTTTCGGGAAATTTGAATCTAAAGCAACGACGATTTAAACGATTTAAACCATCAAAAGTTCTGTTTGTGAAAGAGGAAAACTGAAATGGAAAGGAGAAAAAGCGGTCAATACGATTGTTTTCAAGTTACTAATAAAATATGTAGATGAGCACATACGAGTAAGCGAAATGATTGGTTGTTTTCTTGGTGGTATTCGCTTGTCCATGTTCATCGATTTCGCTTCACGATTTAATTTGATTGTGGAAAATGATTGGAAGAATCTTCCTCAAACTGCTGCGATACTAGGAAACGTTCGCAATGTGAGAATCCTTTTCGGATATACGACTGGAAGTGAGAACTTTGCGGTAAAATTTGTATTTGAAGCTCCCATTAGCGTTGACCGAGGAAGAGACGTGATGGCATCCTTCTACGTAATTAAGAATGGCGACTATTAGCTCGCGAAACAACTATAGGACTGAATTTTTCCAAGACCTGTGGTAGGGTGAATATTTGTTAGATGGAGGGCTTTCCAGGCCTAAAGCCGCACTGATATGGACCAATTAGGTTGTTGACGATCGGTTTCAGGCGTTCACATGGCAGATAGAATCTTGTAGGCAATATTAAGAAGACTGATGCCTCTGTAGTTCGCGCAGTTCAGAGCTTTTCCTTTCTTCAGGATTTACAAACAGTGCTGAGTTCCATTAATCGGCATACTTTCGTCCGACTATATTTTACAGATAATTTCGTGTATGCTCCATAGCAAGTCATCTCTTGACGCTTTGAAGTCTGCTTCAGCAGCTTTTTTGGACTTAGATATGGTCGGGCTGACGGATCTTGTTGATCTACATCGTCTAGGTTGAAAGGTTCATTCTGCCTAATAGCGATATTTGGTGCGTCATCGCCGTTACACAGTCTACAGAAATTCTCATTCCAAATCCTCAGCATCGACTGTGACTGTACTACTATGTTCTCTTATTCGTCTCTACAGGCCTCAGTTCAGTGTTTGTGTCCGTGGCTTATTTTTGTACCTTTTCGTAAAGAGAAGCCGATGTTCGTCTCTCCTCTTCTGCTCATAGAGCTCGTGAGCAGCGCCGCTTTGTATTCATCTTGCTTAGCAGCATGTGCTTGTTGGCAATCATCTTCAAACCAGGGTTTCATTGTGGTGGTCGAGTGAAAACCAGTACATCAGAGGCGGCATCTCTGATGGCTTTTTGGAAATGTTGCCACTGGTCTTCGGTACGTGATGCTCCCGGTACGGTACGTGATGTCATGTCATGCTCGTAAAGCTATCTTTCTCCTCTGTGAGTGCGCGCCCGCATATAAAGCTAATGTTGGAAAATTTAGCCTTAATGCGAAATGTTACGAGGCGCTCGTTAGCTCAAGACTTCTTGCCTAAGTTTGCCTCTAACAACGAACCCGCATCCAAATAGACTATTTAGGCATCGATAACAATCGCCGTAGTAGTTGTCGCATTTCTTGGATGGCGGTTCAGGGCCTCCACTAATTGTGGCGTATTAAGCGACCTAACATTCCAGCTGCTGCTCCAAAGTTCGTAGTCCTTGTTTCGTTTGCAGGGGTTGTGAGCTGTAGATCCGTCGGTATCTGAGGCTTGTTGTTTCTTCGTAGGTGCATATTTTTTCCATGGCCGGGCAGTTACCCCGGCGGAACAACCCCCAACCGACGATAGGTCGGTTAGACCGAAGTCGGTAACCCGTTCGGAGATGTGAGCTGTGCCCGGAATAGCCCGGATAAGGTCTTATTTATCTTTTTCCGGGATTTTACTTCCGCTGTCCCGTTTATAGTACTGCTAATTTTGTCTGCTAGTCTGCAATCGCACATATAACTTTGTAAAGTCGAATCAGGATAGACATCGACCAGTACCCGATTGTCACCACTTGGGGGTAAAATAAGCACAATTGATGTGTAGAAACGGTTACAACACTGGGTATCGCCAGGTTGAGACCTCTCAGTGCCTATCCTATTTCCACTGCACCCAGGGTTTTAAAAACCATCTCCTTTGAGATTTTCCACTCTAGATTACAGTACGGAATAAGCTACTGGGGAGGTGCTTACCTCAATGCACTTTTCCAGCTATTAGGTAGGCATGTAAATCGGCTCGGTTAGCCCACTGCATGGAGGTATTTAGAAAACTGAATATACTTCCTGTAATGGATCTTTACTACTTTAAAGTTCCTAACATTTTCTTCATAAGAGGTGGCTACTAGCAGACCCCCAATTCTGACTCCTTTAACTTGCGAAGGACCACAAGAATCTTCTCGTCTGTATTCCTTCATTTCGCTTCTCAAGCTTCAGAGTTTTCAATTCGATTGTTTCTTGCAAACTATTTGGTGGCCTTCCGGTAGAACTCTACCGGAAAGAAAATGTAAAAGTGTGGCTTCTTGATATTAATCAAAATGAAATTGATATCTTATTGTGCTTAATTATTTGAAGGTAGTTTCCCTTGACGCGTTTGTTTTCTCTATTTGGTATTAAATGGATTTTGAATTTGAATGAATCTTATTTAATATACGAGTACATACAACACTTGTTAACCCCACAGTATACTCGTATTTATCTGATGTGACATTTATTTATCTATTTATTTCACTGAATAAAAATGTCACAGACTATTCTCATAATGTAGATACTCGTAAATTGTTAGAATTTGTATGAACTATGAATGAATGTTTATTCTGAACCATTGTGGAACTTAATCAAAAAAGATGTGAAATTTATCTGGGCAAAAGAAAGTGCACTCGCGAAATTATCATCGCTAAGCTATCATACTTTAACCCTAGGAATTTTGCTCGCCTTGTAGCTGACACAAGTCAATTTGCTTTGGAGACAGTTGTTCTACAGTCTGAAAACGAAGCCTTAAAAATTATTTCGTTTGCAAGGAAACGAAATATTCAGAAACAGAAAAGGAACATTTCGCTCTGGTTTGGGCGGCGGAATGCCTATAATACTACCTCGCAGGAATTAAAGTTGAACTGGTTACTGATCACGAGCTAGTCGAAGCGTTTTTCAAGCCAGGGGCCGAATTCCGCAGGCGTGACAAAGAAAACTCGCTTTCACTGCCAGTGTACCCATTTTCAATTCACGTGCTGCCACAACGTGCTTTGAGTTTGGGTGTGCTGAATGTAGACTATTTTGTCAGCTGAGTCAGCTGAATTTAGTTTTCATTCTCAGAGAATTTAAAAATTCAAATCAAACGTGAAAATGAACGGTGTTTGCAATAACAATATATAAGAAGATATGTATTGCATATTAGATGAAAAAAATCAGTACATAAAATGATTTAATAGAATAGAGGGAAATGGATAATTATTAGGTTTGTAGGAGGAGAAAAGACAACATTCGTGTTTTGTTAAGGACCGGCTGGACAAATTCTGCTTCTCATCTATTCGAAGGTCTTGTAAGAGCGAAAAAAAAGCAGTTCTCTAACTCTGAGCCTCTTTACAGCTCGGGTCGCATTGCACCTTTTCTTTTGATTTAAAATTCTGCATCCAATGAAGAATATACTATCTCATTGCAATAGAAAATAGTGTTTGTGATCATAACAGGAAGCTGCCCGCTCCAATTAGATATTTTGTTTTACCTAATCGTATTCTAAGAAATATTTTCCCTAATCGTGTGGTCAGTGTACGAGAGATTAGCTGATATGATACTGTGTTCCAACGAGCCTAGAATGGAGAGCACATCCGCATCCATGCTGTGTTTATCAGGATGATAAATTAAAAACCAGTATAATATTTCGACAGTATGACAGACCGTCCTTCATAATATCTTTATATCTGATGACGATGTTTGTAAAGGGTGTTTCTTAAAATAATTAGACTTTTTTGTTTAAATAAAACACAGAGACTAACTTGATGAAAATTTATTAATGCAGGGGACGTCCAATATAACGAATATCCGGTATAGCGAATTTGCGGTATAACTAACGCCTTTCAGGATTACATTAGTATCTCGATACAGCGAACACTCATGAATGAACGCCTGAATGAATTGATACAAAAAATCCGGAAATATTTATGTATTATTACAAATTTTACGACTATTCTTATTTCAAACTTACTAGTACTTCTCACTGTATACTCGTATGTATCGACCCAAAAGTGTATAGACTTTTGTCTTGTTTTATGTCGTCCTTACAAAAGTAAGGACACGAACCCAATCTAAAACATTTAAAAATTGTTTATAAAAGGTGTTTTGTTTTAGAGGTATACAAATTCAATATGAAATAAAACACTTCATTTAATAGATAATTTTATGCCATTAGTGTTTAAATATGATATTGGGCATATGCGTGCCACGGCTAGGTCGAATGAAGCGCAATCGTGAAGTCCAATTTTTGACAACTTTATCAAGCAACTGGGGCCGTATATCAGCAATAACGGGGCAAATGTTGACTTCTAAATCGTCCAACGTCTCTGGTTTATCGGCATAGACTGCCGACTTCACATACCCCCAAAGAAAGTAATCTAAAGGTGTGAGATCACAGGATCGTGGAGGTCAGTTCACAGGTCCATTACGCGAAACTAGGCTCTCAGCAAATGTTTCCCGCAATAAATTGATGGTGTCGCGCGCCGTGTGGCATGTTGCGCCATCTTGTTGAAACGAACGAAGAAGTCAGAAATCATGTTTCTATAGCGCTCTCCAGTAACGGTAACATTCTGGCCGGCATCGTCCTTAAAGAAATCTAGGCTGATGATTCCACCAGCACATTAAGCACACCAAACAGTGAGTTTTAATGGTTGTAAGGGCATTTCGACAAAGGCTTCTTGGTTTTCTCTACTCCAAATTCGGCAATTTTGCTTGTTTACTTATCCATATTCACATATCGGCCTCATCCGAGAACAAAATTTTGCGTTGAAAATGGGGATCAAGCTGAATCATGTTTTCGTCCCATTCACCGGAACTACGACGAGTATAATTGTCACACGGTTTCAACTCTTGCACAAGCTGCACAAGATCTTTCCGTAAAATCTCGTAAAAGCTCCAGTTCCTGTGTACGATGGCGAATCGAATCATTCGGATTCTCCTCACCACTGCGCACCACAACGGCAATAACTTCTTCTTTTCGCAGTGTTTGTCGTCTTTGGGGATGCGTATTATCCACTGGAGTGTTGTACGTCGTGCGAAAACGATTTATCGTTTGTTCCGAATAACTTGCTCAGATGGACGATTATGTCGACCGTAAAATGGACGTAACGCACCATATGTTTGACGAACCGAACCATGGTTTTCAAAATAAGTTTTCACGATTTGCACGCGTTATTCTGGCGTTAATCCATTCATCGTAAAATGGCAAAACGTACTAACCACAAATCAACTTTCAACAAAAATAAACCCCTAAAAAAACACCCTTTACAATACAAATGGAGTCTTCATCAAAGGGAGAAACATATTCCCATTAGCAGTGGAGTACTGAAAAGCAAAAGCTAGTATAATCGACCGAAATCTACACCGTGATAAAGGTGGTAGCTTCAGTGCTAGTGATGGCTGGCTGACACAATTTAAAAAATAGTTCTGTGTTCGTATTCTAAAGGAATCTGGAGAAAAATTGTCATCACACGCTGATTTAGTTGAGCCGTTCAAAAGGGATTTAATGGAAGTAATTAAAAGCAACGTGCATTGTTGGAAATTATTACCAAATTTTACTTATGCTCACTCTGGTGAAGCTGAAACATCAAAAGAGTCAATCGCTTTTTATCCAGACTGCTAAAACTAAAGCCTTGGGTTATTGATAAGGCATGTTGCCTGTAAACTGCATTTCCTAAATTGGCTTGGATTTCCATCTGAATTTTTAAAAAACGGTTCTTTAAAATTTTAGAAATCGAAAAATGTGTGCATAGATGCTAGAGGCTCTTTTGCTTCTGGATAACGCTCAAAGTCACTCACTGGCAGAAGAACTTGTTAGAGAAGCGGAAGATGGTCAAACTCGGGTAATGTTTATGCCAGGTAATGTGACGTCGTCAGCCCAACCAATAGATCAGAATGACAATCGTCTCACAAAGCTACATACTCGTAAGGTAACAGCTTGCTAAGTAAAATTATACATTCGAACTTTAGAGCTACTCGTAAGACATCGCCGCTGCGCTAAAGAGTTCAAAATCTTTCATGCAATTGTGCTTCTGGACAGAGCATAGAGTAAACTGTCGAGTATTATGCTTGATAGATGTTGGAGACGAACAGGATGACATTCTACTTTCGTTATTGCGGCAAGATGGAGAAGAGCTGCAGAGCTCTTTAGGTCTCGGTAACCATGTTTTAAATGAGGTAACTTAATTCACTCCATTTATACATCAGTCACAAAAATTATTTGCCATCCTTTTAGTTTTAGCGCTATTCTTCTATCGCAGCACTAGAGTCCGACTCCATTGAAGCATGAAGAAAAAGCAAATTTTTTAGCCAAATTGCTAGTATGGGCACAATAAGTCGGTGTTGATATGGAAGACATGTACACAATTAAAACGACTTCAAGAAAAAGTTTTGCACTTGAAATCTTAAAATGCAGTAAAACAAAGTTTGATCGACGACTTTTGGGTCCATTTCTTGAAATGACTCTATTGCCAAATCGTATTTTCAATAAAGCGATGTGAAGGGGTGAAGCATCATCCTCAACAATATGGGCCAGAAATATAGTCAAATCAAGAATAAGAAGAAGTCCACTAAGAAAGCAAAAAATCATGGCTCACGAGATGAAGATTAATCAATAAGTCGTATTATCAACAAAGACTTAGGCTTCAGTGCCTGAAAACGTCGTACAGGGCAGCTGTTCAAAGCAGATCTTAAACGGGATATAGTCGAAAAATCAAAGCGACTACTTTTGAAATACGCAAACAACAAAATTTTAACCGTACATGAAAATTTCAACAAGTAGACTGAGAGGATTTATGACCGGTCATCTGGTTTGGCTGCACCACTAATTCCACGAGTCGAGAAAGGTTATCATTCAGCGGCAGTCATGGGTTGATGGGGCGAATCTTACGACATGCTAACAGACCTTCATTTTTGGAAAAGGGGGTGTATACTAAGTATACTAAGGTTAAAGTGTATCAGGAAATCGTTCTGAAACAGGTCGCTGCTCCACTTTGTTTTAGAACCAGCAGTGGACCTTTCAGCAAGACGCAAAAATCATCACCATATCGGAAGATGATATAATTTTTGCAAATGGCGGCAAATGTCAATTCGCCTAGAGGAGATGCTGCCTGGTCTGGCCGGCCCCGGAACAGCCATTCTGCTGAGAATATCTCAGCTGTGGTTGAAGAAGTCGCAGAGGACCCCAAGTTATCGATCAGACGACGCAATTGGGCATCAGTCGGCGGTCTTTACAGAGAGTTTCGGTGAAATACTGTAAGATGTTCACTTATGAAGTACAGACAGTGCATCAGCTGATAGCTGCTGAACGCTAAGCGCATGTAACCTACGCTCAAGCCATCCTAAATCTCGACCACGAGGGAGAAAATTTTTCATCGAAAATCATCGTGATGGACGAGACCCATTTCCATCTTTGTGGATATGTCAATAAGGGGTGCACCGAAAATACTCGTGTAATCCACGAAAACCCATTACACCCGCTCAAAGTTAATGCGATTTGCAATGACCGGCACGAGCGCCTGACTTAACCGTTCCAGACTTTTTTTTGTGGGTTTTTTTTTAATTCACGAGTCTATGTCAACAAGCCTCAGACTCTTAAGGCCCTTAAAGAGGCCCATAAGAGAATTCTGGCTGGAGTGATGGAAAATGCAACAACCGGTCATCAATTCTGGCGGCGGCCACTTAGCCAAAGTTTTTCATTCATAAACAAAATTACAGCCAAAGAACATCGGGTGATAACTTTTGAGTAACCTTGTATAATGTTTATATGCTGGCGATTCAGGAGTTTAGTTTACGATATCCATTGAATCGGATGATTGGAGGCAACATTCCTTCTGCTCAGAATATCAGCGAAGATATTCTCAATTCAGAGGCACGAGACTTGGTCACTGTAAATAATAAGAAGAAGGGGAAACAATTAGCGAATAAGAAACGGGGAACAGGTCAAAACGACATCCTCAGTGGTTGTAAGGTGTTGCTTCGCCACGCAGTTCCCAACAACAAACTGTCACCAACCTTCGTTTCAATAGAGTACATCACTATCGAACAGGAATCGAATGAAGTTGTGGTGTGGGCAAGTGAGTAGACGAAACAAGAGTCATGTAAAGAAGATACCGACTTATCCGTAGACAGATCTAGGTAACTGAAAACACTGGTGAGGCTGTTGATTCTTTCTCTCCATCAGGTACTTCTCTCTCAGTCGGAGACAATGACGAGTCTAGGAACCAAGGACATTCGAAAATGATGCTGAAGCTGAAGAACATAAAAGGGATGTGGAAATCCATATCATAAGTATGGAAATCAGTAGCACACGTTTTTTTTTTTGGCAAATCTAACAAAATTCGACGGTTGCTTGGGACACAGGAGCGCATTAGAAAAATTAAATATATCGTGCAATTAAAATGTACAATTTGTAACAAAAGATAACTTTATTTTATTTATGCTTAGAACTTTATACATATTTCAGGACCATTACAGTACGTTCATCAATACCGCTGCACTTGCAGATCGAATGACTAGTGATGGTTCATTAACCAGAATCCAATGACTACGATGTTAATATGAACCTTTTCCATACCCATTTTTTAGCAGAGTAGTTAGGTAATTTGAATTAAGTAAAATAAACTAAACCGAGAAATCACAAGCTTAGGTGACGCATATTCCGTCATCAGACCCAAACAAAGTGTTTCGGAAGGGCAGCGAACATTATGAAAAGAAGCTGGCTTATGAGTAATCCCATTATTTAATAACATGATATTGATTGCGGAGAAGAAAACCTAAACTTTTGACAAATTGCCTCAAAACCGCAAGTGGTCAAAAAGCAAGAATTGAGTGAGTGGTTTGATGTGGTGCGAATGTTGTTTGTCGATAAGTCGTTGTGTTTGGTGGGTTTATGAATATTGTTGTGTGATTTATTGTTCAACAATTAAAGGTGATCAATGTTTTTCTTATTGTAATTGTCATTTTTGAACCTATACGAATATGGTTTCGTTATTCATCTGCGGAAATTTCGATTGGAAGTGTTCTACAACCGGAGTAACTGGTAGAAGTGATTTAACTACGTTTTGATGGATGTGTTGAGCAGTGACAACATCTAACAAACAGCTGACAAATGTGAACAATGGACAATGATGAGCAATATGCAGTTTATATTTGTTTTCGAAAATGAAACAAAAGAAATGATCCGCTTGGAATTGTAAACAAAACACGGATCTGGCCATTTAGTGTAAACAGGTACAGTCCTCATTTCAATTTGGTTAACCAGTGTTTGATTTAAAGTGGAAGTGCATAGTAGTAATGGTGCTGTTGTTCAATGAGTAAGACGTTTCGTTTTCTTTTTCCAAATTTGTATTCGCGGTTTGTAACACAGAAATTGTCGAAGAGACATTTTTGTGGTCGATAGAAGTTCAGATTAACACTCAGATCTCAATGATGTGCTAATTCGGGAAATTTAAATTTTTTCCCGTAGGGGGTATAGTGTAATTTTAACTGCACATACGTACACGCATACATATGTATGTTATTGTAAAATATTTATTAACTTATACGCTTTTGTTGGTTAGCTAACGAATTAAATACAATACTAAGTGTAATGTCACGATCGCACGTAACACGAAATACATAGTGTTGACATATGGTCATCAATTCATTTAGTGCGAGGGTTGTTTGTTGTTTGATTGTTATCGAATTCTTATTGTTGAACAAAATATGGTCTGAAATTATCATAACTTTATGGGATCAATAAACTTACGATATAAGATTATTGTATACATCTCATTTAGAGGGATGCCTTTGAGACCCTGATGGGCTCTGAAGTATTTTTTAAACCTCAGACACCCCTGAAGTACATACTAGCGTACTGGTTTGCAATTAGCGGTTATAATCTCACTCAACTTTTTGCAGGCTATTGACAGTGAACTTCCTTAATGGGGAAATATCAAATTAGCGTCCGAGAAGTGCACACAAATGTAATACCAGCGCCTCTTAAAATTAAAATTCGCAAATTCTGTGACAAAAAAAAAACTAACCACCTCCCAATTAATGCACTAATAGAATAAAACACAGTACGATCATCTTCTATTTCCTGCCCCTGGACATAGTGCTGTTGCTTGCAGCCGATCACTGCTGTAGCTGTCATACGGCAAAGGCAACGGCATGTAACAACCGATGGATAGCGAGTTATGAGTGATAATTTGGTTGGTACCCTGTTTCCTATTGTTGTAAAGACATAACACCTACAACAATTTGATACAATAAACTATACTATGTTGGTTGAAGTTTCACTTCACAGCTTTGCTCAGAAGCATCGGTGATTGTGTTTTTTTGTATCATTATTCTTCTCTTACCTCGGTCTCGCCATTTACGTGCGTAGTGATGTAGCTTACCAAACTCCACTGCAATGTATTCCATGTATGTAATCCAATTCGAAATTCAATTTCATGTGGCTAAAATTCCATCTCCGTAATATAATACTGCTTTATTTACAGAAGCCCCCAACTGGACAGCGATGCGGCCTTTAACGAGTTCGATGCGCTATCTGACTGCATTCAAATAATTGTATATAGGATACATACTGAAATCGTTATTACGATCAATTCTGGGTGGCTGTGACATTCTGGGCAGACAACACCCGAGGGGCACATGTCTCTAGTGTTTTACGTGAACGCCTGATAATAGATGACTTACGTTCACGGAATGCCCAAACTTCAATGGGAGCCAGGATACGCCTAACCACCCCGTCCGATTTAGGTTTAAACCACGGCACTCTAACGCCTACATACCTCTAACAAGTCAGGCACTAACTCTCTAAGGATTTTTAAAAGTCCCAGTAAGAGCTGCCAGTAGTCCTGCCTTTCAACAGGACCTTAATGGCCAGCAGCATGTAATGTTACTGGTCAAATCGTAGCAGCCTTTGGTGACGTCAATCGAGAAACGTTTACAATATGACTAGTATTTGCTCTACCCTCTACCCTATTATTGGACTTCGCCAGTAATGGGCGAAGCTTTGATAATAAGGTGGGGGCCCACACCCGAAGGACGGTGCATTGCTGCCGATAACAACTTGATCCAGGGTAAATGAGCCCACACGAATACCAGATGTTGATAGTCATACCGCCAATACCCTGGACTTGTTTTTAACTTCTCACCCTGATACAGTGTACTACTGTTGATGTGCTTTCCCCTCCAGGCTCGTCGGAACATTGTGTCATATCAGCTAATTTCTCGTACACCGATCACACAGTTAGAAAAAAGATTCCTAAGAGAAGTGTATGGTAATACGAGAAAGCCAACCGGAGCGGGCTTAGCAGCTTCCTTAGGAATTTTAACTGGTCGTTATGTTTCCTCGATAACGACGTGGATGCCGCTGCTGATATGATCACAGACACTATTCTCTTTGGAATGAGATCCCCAATCCCTCATGGGATTAAGAGTATTAAATCAAAAGGAAAGTCTTAGAGAAATATTTTTTCGGTCCTTCGAAACCAACCCAACAGAGGGAAACCTAAAAAGGTTCCAACGAGTCCTCTTTTCCAGGAAATATAAAATTCCAATCATTAGGCCCTCTCTCATATTGTTGACAGGAAACTGGAAACCTAATATTCAAGAAAGAGTAAAGAAAGCTACAGTAGCTCTATTCTCTTGTAAAAAAGCCATTGGGAAAAAATGGGGCCTTAAACCTCGCTTTACACACTGGCTATACGTCCCGGTTATAAGACCGATACTCACCTGCCAGGTGATTGTCTGGTGGACGGCAGTAAACTACAGCAAATTAAGCAAAGTTCAAAGAACAGCATGTGTGTGCATAGGAGAAGCTTAACGTATTACAGCACTGAATAACCTGTTTCACCTGACACCAATTGACATTTTCCGCAGTCAACTGGCTGATAACGGAGCTAATCGCCTTAAAACTACTACACAGTGGACAAATACATTATTTAGCCCCGCTAATATTCTTAATATATTCTTCCAAAGAACATCGATATTGGTTTAACAAAGACTTTCATGTAAGCATCACCTCTAGATCCTTCTGGAAGGAAGATGCTTTCATGAATGGCAATTCAATCCATTTCTATACAACTGATAGCGGGGTTGGTGGCAGTGGTTTCTTAAACATGCTTAATCCAGGCCTCCCCTTACGCCTTCCAAATCACTGTAGCGTGTACCAGGCTGAAATTTTGGCGATTAAAGGTATCTCGTCCTGGCTGAAGTAAACCTTGATATATGCAAGGGATATCCGCATCTGTTCGGATAGTCAGGGTGCTATCAAGTCCCTGGACTCAGTCTCACTAAATTCTAGAACCGCCCTTGACCACCGGCCATCTCTTAGGGAGACGACAGATCAATTCAACCTTCATCTATGTTGGGTGCCGGGCCACAGGGACATTCCATTGAATTGTAGGGCCGACGAACTCGCCAAAATTGGAACCGCTCTACCTCTGCTTCCGGAAAAGGGTAGCATCGGTATACAAACCGCTACGTGCAAAACTATTATTAAAGCTGGATACTAACAAAAGAAAATACCTTAGGTGGACTGTTGGATCACTCTAAGAGTTTGATCGCTAATAATAGAAAACATCTCAGCGCTATCATTGGTGTCATCACTGGATACTGTCTTATAGGCAAGCATATAAGAAGACTTGGCGTCTTCACTAATGATTTCTGCAGAAGCCTCGCGGTAGGCACCGGGTACCGGCCTCCTCGAGCTAGACTCGATTTTAAAAAATTATAAGCGCGAGTCAGAGGTTAAGTCATTACCTCAGAAGTGGA
Organism: Volucella bombylans; assembly: GCA_949129095.1. Classification (NCBI taxonomy): domain Eukaryota; kingdom Metazoa; phylum Arthropoda; class Insecta; order Diptera; family Syrphidae; genus Volucella; species Volucella bombylans. The sequence continues at coordinate 88,246,205 of OX422143.1, forward strand.
GAATACGACAAGTGAATTCGGGTGACTAAATTAGTTGTGGCATCAATAAATGGATAATTAGCGGATATGAACTACTTCAACGTATTTGGAGGTGAGCCCTCAATGGGTCAATGGCAGCTCTCAACAGCTACAATCGCATCAAACCGCCAGAATCGTTATTTACGGCGTATTCATTAATGGGAAAATCATTAAAATTGTGAAAATCAGAGGCATCAATGCCAAGAAGCGATCAAAAATGTACTGGGTCTGATGAGGAGTGCAGACAAGGACATGTAGCGAAATAAATCAATTATTAAGCTCGCAGCAGAACAAGGGTGCAAAGGAGATGAGGAAAACATCGGAAACACTACTACCTCCTGCAGTAGATATTCCAATGAGAAATGCGAGTACAAAACGAACCAATAAAAGCCGAAATTTCCGTTCATCCGACCAATCTTTAAGTAAGTAACGTAGTAAGGATAAGACGATCTAAACTTAAGCACAAAAATACTGCCGGACCGGATGACCTTCCAGTCGGTCTATTTAAAATTACATAAGTTGACTTGGTAGGGAGAATACTCAAACTCATCAAAGAGTTGGAGTGAGGAATTCGGTTTGAACAGCATCAGAAAGTCGATTATCAAGAAAAGAATCTCCTTAACATTCCATACTAGAACTTGTCTGCCATATTGTGTGAATGCCGAAAATCATTTGTCAACCACCTCAGCGCCATGATCGCTAGTTATCCTGCAATTGACCATGTATTCATACAAGGTAGATCTTGGAAAAATCCCAAGACGTCTAAATCGATACTCACCAGCCTTTTATTGATTTGAAGGCCGGATATTTTAGTATCCTTTAAGATGAAATATACAGAGCTCGCAGCTGTATAAAGGTCATATCGATGTCATAAAATGTCTAGTGAATAGGTTAAACAATGTGTTTGAGGAACTCGCAAACCAAAATCAGAGAAACAATTTTCTAAAACTTTGTGCAACTCACTTGCACACACTGTGACAATACAATCATTGGTGGAACGCAGCGAGCTATCACTCTTGCGTTTGTACGCGGAAAAAATGCATCAGCGACAAAAAGGGACACACAACATCAACGAATCCGATAAAACGTCAGTATTAAACCTTAAAGCTACGCAATTATCTCTGATAACAATACCTCATCAGAAATCGAAAGAAAATTTAACCGTTCCAATTGTTATTTCTTTGGCCTAAGAAACAAATTGAGTAATAAAACGTTGTTCAGAAACACTAGGGTGTCCTTATCTATGGTGCATAAGCATGGACATCAACTAACTCATTTCTATCCTTTGATGTATTGAATGCTTTGAATGAGGAGATATGATAGCGAACTCTATTAGTGTCATTGTCCTTGTCAGAAAATGTTGTATCATCCACTTGAGATGAAAATAGAATAAGTGTTAATGTTCCTGCCCGAAGAGTCATCGATTCCTACCCGGAGTAACCCAAAGTAACGAGGAAAACCTCTCCTCTAGTGTCGCGATCAAATTAAGCCACGAAAGGCCATCTAAAGTTGACATCCTGATACAGGTAAAAGCTAGACGTTACATAAGTTCGCTCAAGTATCATATCAGTCTACTGAAATACAAAATCTGCTTACTTGGGTCATTCTGTTATCAAAGACATACCTTCCCTTTTTAAGGGCCGATATATGTATATAAGTTTTCATCTGTTACATTTCCCTTCATAAGGCGCGGGATAATTTGACTGAAAAATAAAAGTTCGTCGTAAAAGCCGCGGTTTGAATGAGCAGACTTATTCCATTCAGAAGGGACATCAATCGTAAGACCATATGTGTTCGAGTACAAACTTGTTTGGCTATATTTACTGCAGTCGTACAAATTTATAAAAAAAGAGCCTGAAAGCCTGTACCAACAGCAAATTCATATACTCGTATCTTATCACGTGGTATGTATCAAAACAGGCCTTCTTAGTCATCTAGCCTCCTGCTGATTTACTCAGTTTGCTCTCGAAGATCTAGGCTAAGACCCGGTTCACAAAGGCTACGTTTGTGCAGTACTTTGATTTGGGACTCAGTATTTAGGTTTTACTGAATTTCTAACAACTTTGCCAGACAGGTGTCATTATTTTTAAAGTACGAGTGTGCTCAGATAGAATACACCAAGAGGGTTAAGTAAAGGGAACAAAGGACTGTGAGAACAAGATCTTGTTGATCATTGTTAGTTGTTCCTCTTCTGTAACATAAAACACTTACTACTGACAGACTACTGAGTTTATAAAAACCTGGGAAGCAAAAATTCATTAGTAATTGAACAACTAGGTCTTTGTGATTTTCTTTCTTTTTCAATTTTCTTTCTTTTTACTTCACTTGAGAGGCAAAAGTTTCAAAATTTTTGCCTGCCTTCTTGGTTCTTACAGCTTCACGAACAAATTGGTTTCGTACCAAAAATTGGTAAAGATAACTACAGCTTCAGACCAATCAGTCTGAGTGTTTTCATACAGATAAGTTGTGCCAAACTCGCCATAACATGCAACATTCAATAGTGCTAGACTGCACGTCGAAAATTTGTTTGTTGGATTTTGTAAAAACTCAAAAACAGGAGTACGGGCAAGGAAATTTCATATATTCGGGCACGGCGCCACCTCCCATAACGGATTCAGGTTAACCGACTTTTACGACATTGTCGTAACTAGCACGCAGTTCACACATTTCGATATTCATAAGGGGACTTGGAGAACTCCTGAACAATCAACCGTCGACCAGATTGACCACATTGTGATCCACGCAAGTCACTCTTCCTGTATTTTGGTGGAGGGGCCAACATAGACTCGGACCATTACCTTGATGTATCCAAGATAGTGTTAGGGATATCATAGGATATTATCGCAAAGGCATGCTAATACTGTGAGGAAGTTTGAAGTCGGCTACAATCGGAAGATATCGCCAAATCCTTTTCAGGCCAAGTCTCCGTTAATCACTTTAGAGGTTCTATGTACCAAAAACGCCATCAGAGATGCCGCCTATGATATGCTGATTTTCGCTCGCCCGTCACAACGAAGCCCCTAGTTTGACGATGAGTGCCGCAAGCATATGAAGTCAAGCAAGATGCATACAAAGCGGCGCTGCAGAGAGGAGAGACGAACACCGACTTCTCTGGAGGAAAAAGAAAGAGCATGAGAAGCACGAGGTCGAGTGCTACTCCAGGAATGAGATTCGGAAGTTTTAACAAAAGGTACAAAAAAAACACGCCACAGACACAAACTCCCCCCGAACCGAAGCCTGTAGAGACGAACAGGGGAACATAGTAGTACAATAGAGTCGCAGTCGATGCTGAGGATTTGGAAAGCATCTGTGTAGACTGTATAATGGCGATGACGAATCAAATACCGCTGTCAGGCAGAATGAACCTTTCAACCTGGACGATATAGACCAATATAGACCCGTCTTGATGAAATAAAGATAGCCTAAGTTTAAATCCAATAAAACTGCTGGAGCGGACATCCTCAGTGCTGAGTTCTTCAAAGCGGCAGGCGATGACTTAATAATGAGCATACACCAACTCATCTGTAAGATACGTTGGACGAAAGTATGCCCAATGAATGGAACCCTAAGCATTGATGGTTCGATTCTCAAGAAAGGAAACCCTCTGAACTGCGCTAACTACAATACATAAACATCAGTCTTCTCTAACATCGCCTACAAGATCTGCCATATGTTGTGAAAACCTGAAGCCGTTTGTCAATACACTGATTGACTTTAGACCAGGAAAATCCACCATTGAACAAATATACACACTATGGTAGATCTTAGACAAAAATCCATGAGCTCCAAATCGATACACAACACATATTCATCGATTTTAAGCTCGCGTATGTATCTATAGAAACGAGGTATACACAGCAACGTTTGGGTGTGCAAAACATCGTGCAAAACTCACGCACTAACACAAGAGGCACACTCTTTCAAAATTCCGTCCAATTATATCGTAAGAAAACAGCGCTAGATCAGTGGATCAGTGCCGCTTTCACGAGCATCGAGTCGGAAACGGCGAAGATGGGCTTAAAGGTCAATGTGAGCAAGACCAACGTCTCGGAAAGAACGTCACCCTCGACAGATATAACTATTAGGTAGTTAAGAACTTTGTCTACCTAAGCTCCGCTATCAATTCAGATAACGACACCAGCGCTGATATCAAGCTGCTTCTTTCGGCTCACATCGCTATTGACTAGCAAAGCCATCTCTTGAACAACAAAACTATATAAGACCTTATAATTCCAGACCTGTTCTATAGCGTAGGGGCATGGACTTTATCGAAAATGGATGAGGGTGCGCCAAGAGTGCTTTGAGACGAAAATTCTGCGGGTGATTTTTCAGTCTCGTCTGCATAGACGGAAACTGAAGGCTGCCAACTAAAGATCCTGCTTGCTGGATACGTTTCTTGGTTGCAGCCCAGGTTCACCCCGGACTGTAGCGCCTCCTGAAGTAAGTAAATAATCAGCATTAGACAATGCAGCTGTTGACAGAACGTAAAACTACATCGCACAATATGGAATACGAATCATTATATCTTTTGGATAAACAAAATGATCATGCGATATCCGTAAGAGCAGGTTGTGGTCAACGTTAAGACAGGGCTAAACAGTGGAAAACAGGAGATCCTTATCTCATAACGTCTCTGGAATTTATGCCGATGCCGTGGTTTTTTCCTACTAAGATTTTGTTTGCGCTTTAGTGTGGTTATTCTATTTACGAGAAGCAAGAAACGAACTAGATTGACTGAAGTAGTCTTAAAAAATGGTCACGATTCCAACCCCAAATGAAGCCTATTATTTGGCAGTCAAATAAATTCATTTCTGGGTCCGTTGCTAAACTCAGGAGGACAATTTACCTGAGTTAAAGGATGCCTGTACTACTCAACGCTCTTAGGTCTTTATTGTCATGTGTTCGACACGTCGCTGGTATATAGTAGAGAGACGTAGTCTTGCGAATTTGCACAAAATTTTCGACGAACTTGTGGAAGAGTGTTCTATGATATCTATCTTATGAATGCGTATGTTTTCGAACATACTATGTACTACCCGAACTTTATTTACGAGAAGAAGGTCTGAATCATCTAATGAATAAAGGCATCAGCACCGTTTGCTCAACGAAGCAACCTGGATAAATAACTTTTTTCGGTTGTATGGTGTAACAAGCCTTATACGAAATAATGTCACAGTTGCTTTTACCAAACCTAAAAGAAAGGTCTAACAAGCATGCCTCCGCTGTAGGTTCAATGATCAATCTCCTTTTTCTTGATATTCATATCATGGCCTCTACTCTCAAAGCCATCTTCCTTTCAAAGTTGGTTGTAGTACAATACGCAACCCCCATGGCGTCGACTCGACAATAACAGCAGAGCTTCTGTTGCTGCAAAAGCACTTCCCTGTCCACAAAAATGACTTCGTCGCCCAAAAACCAGTCCCGATCTTGGATGTGGCTGGCGATGTTTTATTTTAGAGCTGTTAACTAAAAACAACAATTTTTTAGAAATATCTAGATTGTCGGGATAGAAGGCGCCTGGCATACATACATACATAAATACATACTTAGCTTAAGAACTGTTTTCCTTATAAATTTCTATTTGCTATGCAGTGTTTCTATTCAAATTGTTTATTTATTTTTTGTTTTAATTTTCTTTTTAGCGGTCGAGAAGCCAGAAATCGTGCTGAAAAAAATCGCCGCGACAAATTAAATGGATCAATTCAGGAGCTCTCCACAATGGTGCCACATGTGGCCGAATCACCACGTCGTGTCGACAAAACTGCAGTTTTACGATTTTCCGCACACGGTCTGAGAGTTCATTATGGTAGGGTTTTTGAATTTTCTAATTGTTTACTTGATTTTTAGAATTTTCTTTATTAATTATTTTGGGCAATAGTTTTTGGACAAGCGATTAAGAAGCCACCTGCTGCAAAGCCACAATTAACTGAATCCCTTATGAGGCTGCTCGACAGCTTTCACATTACCATAACGTGCCACGGACAAATTGTGCTAATATCGGCTAGTGTCGAACAACATCTTGGCCATTGTCAGGTAAGTTCTTTTTTTTTTCAGAAATTATGCCTTGATTAACAGAAGTCTGAAATAAGAAAAATCAGAATGAAAGGTAGTTAATTTGCATTTCTACTCAAACAAAACTGCCTTCATCCAAGGAATACTTAATTGAAATGTATTTCGTTAGAAATTTCATCAGAAATTATTCTAACCAAATTATTTATGAGACAATTTTTTTCGGAATGCAAATCCATGTTGACCCAGATTTTTGAATCCAATAAATTGATGCTGCTTAGTGGTTTCGGCTTCTGGTTTGTCTTTCTAAAAAAAATCCAGTTTCCATTGACAAATGGACAAGCCGGTTTTTGCATAGAGATAGTCTTTACAAGGTTGTTGCATAAAGATGTTACGTTTTAGATGTTTAGTTCTGAAATGTATTAGAGATTAACGTTATCCTCGAGCTGAAAATCTTAACTGCCACCATTTAAAAGTTTAATTTTCAAATGAAATTAACTTTCAGCATGCAACCATTAAATCGCTTCGACCACATCACTGTGTTAACCTTTTCATTCGAAAATAATATCTAAATTCACCGCCCACCTGACGAAGTGCACTATCAGACAGATATTCGTAAGGATAATACACGTAAGCAAGAGTGTTTGAATGGGAAGAGTGGATATGAAGAAACGTACACTAGTGCCCGAAGAACTCAACCATAACCGCAACATTTGCTAAAATTAATTTTATTGTGAAACCCTTAATTGCATCTGAAAGTCATGGAAAACATGCTCGCACAGCTTGGCTTCGCAGACACTGAGAGCGAAATGAAATTAAACGAACAAGAAGCTACGAGTAGCAACTCGGATACTTGGGTACTTGAATGCGTGGCTGTGGGAAGATACCTTTCTGAAGTAATGAAATTATATTCGAAAAGGTTTCCACTTTAGTTGGTTTTTCGTAAAAATAAATTCTAGAACCAATTAGTTCTTATATGGGTACTAGATGGTTTGGATCTAATTTTATTTTCCGTACGTGGATGCACAGATGTACGGATGTACGAATAAGTTGTGAACTGATGTTGATGGTTGCCTCTTCTGAGAAATCACTATCAAAATGTTAGCCTCAATGCCTCAATGTTGGAAGTAAGCCTGATTTAGGTGGAAGTTGGCTCTTACAATAACTTATCATCGAATCTCAACCCAATGTTGTAACTACTGCGCGTTTTCGTAAGTCAGAGCTTTCGCATGGGAACTTTCTACTCAGTGATTTTGTGACAGGAACTTGTAAGGGATTTTTGAATAGGGACGACATAACAATTTTGTATTTTAATACGAACGCACCCTTAAACATTTATGATCGGTTTACATTTTTATCATGGTGAAGTTCACGAACGAGTACCGTTTGGAAATTATTGAAAATTACTACCCAAATTCTGAGTAGTGTGGTCGCAATTTTAAGAGTGCTTACTCCAATTTTCAACATTATGCAAGTTACCCTGAAGACGATTCCAAAACGGAACTGGTTCTTTTTATCAGAAAGTACAAGATACCACAATTCAAACTCTTAAAACGGAGTGAAATTGTCCTTTTCGGACAGCCCGAAGTATCTGGATGTGATTCCTGACCAAAAACCGAATTGGAGTCTTAATGTAGCGGAAAGAACCAAACGGCATATAATGCTCTTTTTTTTATAATTTACGCCCGCCTAAGGGGTTAGATACCCTTTTACTGTTGCCAGGGCGCGGGCGGAAAGGTAGAAGGAGGAGGAAGGAAAATTGTTTTGTAGTGGTTTTGAAACTCAGGTATGGTTGGTTTCGATATTTGCTCTCCAGGGGTGGGAGTCCGAATAGGACGGAGAGTTTTTTCTTCACTCAGAGTGATTCGAGGTATAATTCACAGTATTTTTTTTCTGTGCTTGAAACTCTACAACAGCCAAATCTACGTGTCAGTGTTATGCCTTCACACGCAGAATTTTTCTGTCTGAGTTCCAATTACACAAGTGAAAAACTGACTTGCCATGGGCAGGATTCGAACCTGGACCCTCCGAGTGAGAAGCGATTGCTAGTACCACTACACCACGGCCACCCGTGTAAGTAAGAAAAATTTGGGGCTAAAAATCTGCTATGGTGTACTGGCTCTATACGGTGGTGGCAAGACTCATACTTGCATATGGCCCACTTGTATGGTGGCAAGCAACAAACAAGAAAACGAAAATTAACGGCGGCTCAAAGAACGGCTTCCATATTCATTACAGGTGCGCTGCGTACCGCCCCTATGGCAGCATTGGACACCTTTTTGCACTTAACACCGCTTGATTTACAGATCAAAAAACTTGCTGGCAATAGTGCGATACGACTCACTAATCTGGGCATAGACTAACTATACCTAGATATCAAACTTTCCAGATATTGGAAAATCAAAACCGGTTTTCTACTGATCGCCTCTATCCGCGTGACTTTGGCTGTGAATACGTGGGAATTGTGATCAATGGCAATTTATCTTCTTTTTTATACAAACCACGCCCATTTGAACCAAAAAAGGTCATCCACATTACACACACTCGTGCAAATCGCTCTCATTCTAGCAATTTTACTTGTAAATTGCTCTCATTCTAGCAAATTTTGACAAAGTTATAGAGATGCAAAAGTGTTGGAATTCACTTACAGTGTGTCTGTGCGAAAGTTAAGGGTTTGCAAAAGTATTAGTAGAGTTTGACATCTAGGTTAGTTTATCTATGAATCTGGGTTACTTCAAGAGCAGTAGTTTCGGACATGGCACGGTCCTAACGGAGATACTACCAGGTACTCCAATTCTAGCGGATAAAATTCCTTCTTGGTAGACTTCGACATCCCATATGATATATGGTAATTTATCCGGAGATAAGAAAAATGCAATAACCAGGTCAAATGAAATTGCAATCTGGTATCTTCTTAGACGACCCAGAACTAAGAGCGTCTATAAGACTACCGGACGCAAGCAGTGTCTTCCAATCGGAGGTTCTGGCTGTCCTCAGAGCGGCTGAGCTAATGCAGATGAGATCGGTATCCGAAAGAGATATGGCTATCTATATCGATAGCCAGGGAGCACTTAAGGAAATGGTATCAACCAACGTCAAATTTGATACAGTCAGGGGCTGTCGCACAGTGCAAGGCACCATTCGAATTCATTCGATCTTATTTCTAGTGCTGCCTGCTGCTATTTCTTCCTTATTAAGCACTAGCGGCTATAAGTTCATCAGGTGGTTTCCAGATGGGCGCCAACCAATACAAAATGGCTACTAATAGGAGGTAAGAGGAACGCTAATGATATGTAGGAACAGTAAGAACATCTCCAAGTTGACGCCAGTCAGTGTTTTTGCTATTCCTACAACCAATTGCACGTACAAACCCGATGGTAAGCCAAAACTCACCTACAATACTAACGAAGATCTTACATAAAGAATATTTCTTACAAAGCGTTCCTTAACTGACAAATTGCTCTTGGGGTGACATCGATCCGTGAGCGACTTAAAGAAGGTCTGGCAAATAATATAGCAAACAAAGTCTTTTTAAAAGGAACCGTAGTTCTGTACTAGACTTACGTACAAGAAACATACAGTGTATGAAGACTTACGAATAAAGGGCTTCAAATGATCAGCATCAAAACTAACGTCCCAGGGTATAGTGTGGGAGACTTTTTGGTTAACTTATTGCTCGGATGACTTGAAGAAAAATAGAATCCCATGCTTCCTAATATCAGGATTCACTTCAAAATAATTTTGATTAAATTTTAAGTTGTCGATCTTCCATGAAATCCGCTCTCATCCCGAATTGCGCATTTAATCAATGCCACTGCTGACCATGTCCATCCACTATATCAAATTAGTTTGCAATAAGAACTAATTCTTTGGACCCCCTCACTGAGAATTTAAGATACATTTGTTCGAAATGTCTGATCTTTCTAATACTTCTCCGCTCAGCTTCTCATAAAATCCATACATTACAAGTTAAAACTTATTTTGGGCCACTCTCATTACAATGGCGGTTATTTCTTTAAAAAAATTTCAACCAAAATATGACAGAGCGCCTCAATTCAGAAACTTGGCTATGCAACCCGAGAAATTCGTCTACGCACACTGGAACAGGTCGAACATAAAGTTGCACGTGCTTTCGTTCCAGGTGGATTGATTAAGTATTTAATTCGATGGTTTGCATTTCAGCCACTGCAGGCAAAGGATATTATTTTGAAGGAGGCATTTGGGTATTTGGGTGATAGCCCTGAAGTGCAGCAAGTCAGGGATATTTTGGATGTGCTTGAGAGTAATAAGGATGAAGTCATATAGATTACTGATTCATTAAGTGTTTCGAGTACTGATGATCGTTTGGCGTCGGTGGCCAGAGATTTGGATAACAATACACAACGAAATGGAATGGAGTATGAAATTGCGTGGTTTTAGGTATTGTTCCGGATTATAATTATAGGTGATGTTCTGAAGACAAAGAGCTCTGGGCAGGACGTGTGCAATGGCTTGCTACATACGCAGATTATAATTGATGATTATTCAGCGGAGTACTTCCTGCAGCCATCAGTGCTCGTTCGAAGATCTATGCCAGAAGTGTATATACTTTAGTAAGTTCCTGTGGTTTGGTGCTGTAGAAATAGGGTCAATATAGGTCAACTTTGCGACGCTCAGTGTTGTAAACTGTTCTTGCATATCAATTGTGCTTATGACACCTCCAAGTGGTAAACAGCGGGTACTGGTCGTTATCTATCCGGATACGACTTACCAAATTTATTAGCTGACCAGAAGATAAAAAAGCAGCACTATAAACGGGACAGCGGATAAATTCCCGAGATGTAATCAACGATGGAGTAAAATCTCGGAATAAAACAAGTAAGACCTCGGGCTACTCAAACATATTTGGAGCTCAGGCCCGTAACGATTTCCGAGACTAAACAGGGTACGCTGCATAGAAGGACTAGAGCTGCTTACGAGCTCTACTAACAGAAGAGGAGAGTAGAACACCGGTTTCTCTGGAAGAAAAAGAAGGAGCATGAGAAGCGTCGACAAAATTGAGAGAAATGGGATTGAGAAATTGATTGAAAAATTGAGAAATGCCACTCCAGAAATGGGATACGGAAGTTTTACAAAAATGTAGAAACAACATTCCACGGACACATATCCCGAACCGAAATCTACAGAGACGAACAAGGGAACATGGTACTAGAGTCGCAGTCGATGCTGACTGATGCAGAGGCATCAGTCTTCTTAACATCACCTAAAAGATTCTATCTGCTGTGTGAACGCCTGAAGACGATCATCGTCAACCTGATTGGTCCATATTAGAGCGATTTTAGGCCAGTAAAGCCTTCTATCTACCAAATACTCACACTGCCACAGATCTTGGAAAAAACCATTAACTCCAAATCGATTTACACCACCTATTCGTCGATTATGAGCCCGCGTATTACAGCATCTATAGAGACGCGCTATACAGAGATTAATGTCTGGTCCTCATCCGTTTGTGCAGGATGACGATGGAGAATGCACGCTGCTCGAACAAGGTCGGTAAAGAACTCACCCAGATCTTTGATGCCAAAAAAGGATTTACACAAGGCTAGGCGCTCTCATGCGATTTCTTTAATATCGTGCAAAACTCACGCGCCAACACAAGAGGCACAATCTTTCAAAAGTCCGTCTAATTACTCGTATACGCCGCGCTGATGATATTCACGTAATCGGAAGAAACCAGCGTTGATATCAAATGAAGAATAACTCTTGCCAATCGCTGCTTCTTTGGACTAAGAAGGCAATTGACTAGCAAACGCCTCTCTGGAACAACAAAGGTGACCCTATATAATATTATACCTTAATAATCCCAGTCTTGCTTTATGGACTTCATCGAAAATGGACGGTGCTCTTGGCTGCTTTAGAGAAAAAATTTCCGTGTGCATAGACGGTGAGTGGAGGAGAAGCTACAACGACGAACTGTACGAGCTATACAGCGACATGACCATAAGAGTGAAGTTCCAACGACTGAGGTGGCTGGGTCATGTAGAGCGGATGGACACCAATGCTCCGGTTCGAAAGATCTTCAAATCAGCCCCCTAGGGACAGCGCAGTAGAGGAAGACAGCGAATCCGGTGGTGCACGCAAGTGGAAGGAAACATCTACCAACTTAACGTGTGAATCTAGAGGCAGCTAGCTGAAGAGTTGTCTGGAAACGCTTGTTGATTAAGGTCCTGGTCCACTCCGAACTGTACTGCCACCTTTAAAAATTAAGTAAATCATTATTAGGGCGCCTGATAATGCGACGAAAATTAGTTTTTATTCGAAGCAAACCAAAGATTTTCCAGTCAAATCGAAGCTCAGTGTTTGGGTTGTTTGCACGGGATTGTTGGAATTTTGTATGAGTTAGCTGAAGTGTAACCCTCTCAACACGGAAAGAAGTATTTTCAATATATTTTGCTTGATTATGGAAGTGTTTCGTATCATACGGCTGCTTCCGATGGATGAATCTCCGTCGTTGGAGACAATATTCGAGCAGTTGCGTAACATCCTTAAAGCTCTTCATCTACCCTTTGAGAGAGATGAATTACTATTTACGAATCTCGTGAGTAGGATCTGTTGGTTCTATAATATGTATGTACTATGACGAATATACGAGTATTGAGCAATGAAAAGTAATGCAATCAATTGAGAACCAGGTTTTTACCTTAGTATTGCCCTATTGGCCTTGCCGTTGTCGAAAATACTTCGGCCGAAGTACGACCAGATAACGAAAATTTTATAACGACAAACTTCCAACGGAACTGAAGAGTTTGCTTAAATCCGCCAAAGTGCTAAGGTTGCTCGTGCAAATTCTAAAAAATTGAAAAGTTGAAGATGTGTATATCCTCGCATTGATTGAGAAAATCTCTAGAAGCATTCATAACACCGTCTCTTATTTCTTAAGCAGTGCTCAGCTGAAAAAGAAGGTTTATGGCATCCTCTTCGAGATATGCCCACACCACAGTGCATAAGCGAAAACCTTCGTGTATATCGGGAATCGGTAAATGACATGAGACGATTCTTTGCTCATTTGCTGTATGAAGAAAATGCAATCCCACTCACGGACATCTAATTAATGTTGACATCAATCATGCCCCAACAGCTAGCTGTCTCCCCGGCAACATTGTTTCAAATGAAAATCCAAACAATTTTTCCCGGTATCGCGTAATTGCTTTTCTATTTAAAACTTCTTTCTTTCCTCCAAAAAATGTATGCATTTATTGCGCACCACTTATTCGTATCTATACGAATTTTATTTGCCTTTCATCGCTGGCAAATATGAGACTATTTGTCTGTCGATTGGTCTTTCGGTCTCTAATTGAACGAATGGTCATGCCAAGGCGGGTTAATTGTATAATTGTATTCATCTGGTTTTATCGTCTGTCCCGAAAATCCTGCCATCGTGTCAAAAGCCAAGGCTAATACACAAACGCACAGACTTGCCACCAGTAGGCAAGTTGTCCGTCTCTAAAAACATTATATCTACGCCTCAAACGCAGTAGATGCAATTGTGCTGTGCACAGTGCAGTGGGAACATGTTTCCGCAAATAATACATAATTTCATTTGTTTACATAATATGCGAGCCAGACAGTGCGGCGGGGCTGTAGGGGTCGGTTGCGGCAAATACGTGACAACCGGTCAAAATCACGGCCAACATGAGTTCGTGCCTTCGTGTCACTTCAGTGTATGTGGCAATTCCTCTATGTTATAGTCGTATGAATATATTGGCAATGCAATACGAATATCAAAGCATCTGTATCCTTGAACAATTGCCCAGAGTTTGTGAGTTCAATTTATGCATTGTATCTGTGGGATATATCGAACAGGCTGCACTTTCGCCATCACCATGGGGGTATTATCATAGGCAAACCACAGGCCAGGCACGTTGCAATTATTTTTGCTCGTGCTTTTTAGATATCTCTGCTATTTTATAAGTTGCAAGCACTTGTTGATATAATTACAATAAGTTCCTGGGAATGAGAAACGAGAAACTCAGCTAACACAACAATTTGCATTAGTGTCGAATTGTGATTTACTAACATTTGTCTGTTTTTTCTTTAATTTTATTTTTTGACTGCAGACTGATTTGTATGGACAGAATGTCATGAACATCACGCACCCCGAAGATCAGGCAATGCTAAGACGACAATTAATTCCAACGGATTTAGAAAGTTTATTTGATATTCAGCCAGAGGATGAGTCCGGTGAACCGAGACCCAGAACGCAGGAGGAAGAGGAGCTGATCGATAGTCGATTAAAGGCGGATACCAGGAGTTTTACTGTCAGGTAAGTGCACTCGCAGCTAATCAAGTAAAAAATTGTCCTGCGTATACAAATCTTGTTTTTCCATTTGAACTGGCAATAGTAAGTGTTTTTTTTTCGGTCAGAAGGGTGCATTCACACAAAGAATTTCTTTAAAAATCCTTTCTTCCGCAGAAAAATAATAGTGCCTAGGTCCTACAGCTGCCTACTGAGTACGTAAGTTGAACCTTTAAGGAGAAAATGCTACGCAATATTGTCATCACACTCGTAGGAAGCGTCGCAGCATTTGGTATATACTGGTACGGTACTTGCAGGCTACAATCTTTCGTGCTGAGGAATATCAGGAATGCCTCTGATTTTTAAGAAAAAACGGCAAGCATGGATCCTATTATGACTTGGAACATAGAACAACGCAGTGACATTCTCGAGGCCTTAAGTACAGATGCTTTACCCCTTTCACTTCTCTTCAAAATATACTCCTAGTTCAATGACATCAACATTGTGTGTGTCTGTGCCTGGAAAACATAGCGTAGAATGTATCGGGTTTTCCAATAAGGACTTGACAACTTTTTTTTTAAATAAAATAAACCATAAAATAAACCATTTGAGATATTTCAAAAACTTTATTATCGGCTTGATGTACAATCAAAATATTTATGAATGGAACTCTACTTTGTTCATATGGCCACCGCTGGCACGTTTGCAGCGGTCGATTTGTTGGACCCAATTTTCAACGACTCAGCCGAAACGGTGGCTATTTCGCGTTCAATGTTGGCTTTGAGCTCTTCCAACGTCGTCGGCGGTTTGGCATAAGCCAATGACTTAACGTAGCCCCACAGAAAATAGTCAAGCGGCGTTAAATCGCACGAACGAGCCGCCAATCGACTGGCCCTTTTCTTGAGATAACACGCTCACCATACTTACTCTTCAATAAATCGATTGTAGCGTGTGCTGTGTGGCTTGTGGCATCATCCTGTTGAAACCACATGTCGTCCAAGTCCATATCTTCCGATTCGGGCCAAAAATAATCGCGATTCACAATAACGTGACGATCGTTATCGTCGACGAAAAAATATGGCCCAATAACGCCGCCGGCATGCAAACCGCACCAAACAGTTATTTTTTGTGGATGAAGTGGTGATTCATGAAGCACATGTGGATTTTCACCCGACCAATAACGCATATTTTGTTTATTGACGAACCCATTGAGCCAAAAATGAGCTTCGTCACTGTAGATGATTTTGCGATGAAATTCATCATCTTGGCGCATCTTCTCCAGAACCCAATCGGAGAACGTACGTCGCTTCAAATGCTCCATCGGCTTCAATTCTTGAGTCAGCTTGATCTTGTATGGGTGTAAACCAAGATCCTTACGCAAAATACGCCATAATGTGGTCTGAGCGATGTCCAATTCCTGAGAACGCCGTGGAATTGACTGATTTGGATCGTTTGCTACGGACGCCTGAACGGCAGCGATATTTTCGACACTTCGACCAACCCGTTGTCTCACTGACACGGCAACATCACACAACGAATATGTAGACTCAAATTTTTGCACTAAACTTGTTATTGCTTGTCTACTAGGGCGAGAATTACGACCGAAAATTGGAATTAATGCTCTTACAGTTGCAGTCACCGACTCCGAATTTCGGTAGAAAATTTTTATAATTTGCAGACGTTCGTGTATTTACCATGATGAAAATGTTGAGTTTACTGAATAAATTGACAGTGACAGTTTGATGATTAGTGAAAGAGTGCGTTCACAAATTAAATTCAAAATTGTCAAGTCCCTATTGGAAAACCCTTTAGTATAAGATTTTCGTTCTCCTCGAAGATACCAGCACCTCATCCAATTCTTCCGACATATCCGTGAAGATTCAACTTAATTTTTTTCTCGGCTCCGAGCTTGGCCAAAGCCTATTCTAAGTACCGGGCTAGTAATATAACTGCAGCAACCGTGATCGCTTCCATAGGGTCTGGATCAATTGACGGACAGGTCTTGCACCCCGGCAATGAGCCTTAAAAGACCGTTTCCGGAAGATAGCCTTGAAGAAATCGACATCCGCTCTAGTAAGATCGCTTAGACCACTATAGAGGTGGTATTTGAGATGAGGAATTCGAAGTCAAAAGAAATGAGCCTCGACTAGTGACCACCATAAATTTATTAGGAATGGATTTTATTGTCAAATAGGATTCCGACTATTATAAATTACAAATCAAGGAAAACGGCTCGTCTTCTTAGGGTAGCAGATGCTGGACACAGATTTTTCCTTTTTTACAGGTCGTAGCTTCTGCTACGATTCCTAGTGAGCAGTGCCGAGTTCTAGATTGTGTAACTTTTGGTCTTTTTGGTAAGCGAGGTACGAGTAGTTCATCTGTTCTTTCTTCATCAAGCCCTATATAGATCAGTCTACACGAAAAACATGTATCGCAATAATTCTACCTTCGTAGAATAACAGAGTAACTGTTTGACTAGTTTATCTACTTGCATAACCATATCCGCCGGCTCTTTCAGTGCTCTTTCAGACGCACTAAAGACTTCCCCATTTCAGATGTCAAGTTTTCAGAGGTTCGACAGTTGATTCAGTAGTTATACATACTTAAGTTGCAAATCAAAAATTATTCGGATCTCTGTACCATAAGCCGCCGTGGATCCATCTGTATATTACATGTCTGTCACACATGCGTAGGAAATACTGGATATTCTGTTTCACTTGACACTCCTCGATATCTTCATGATATACTAGGAATGCTCCCAAAGATCATCGATTACACCATGCCTTTTATGTAAGCATCCCCTTTAGATCCTTCTGGGAGGAAGATACTTTCATGGATGACAAGTCGATCTACTAAATCTGCAATCTCCTTCTGTCTGCGAAGTCACTGTAACGTGTTCCAGGCGGAAATTTTGGCGATTAAAGAAGCCCTGTTCTGCCTAATGAAAAACGTGATATCTGCAAGGGATATCCACATCTTTTCGGATAGTCACGGTACTATCAAGTACCTGGACTCCTTGATTGCCGATCATCTCTTAGTGAGATGGTAGTTCAGTGAATGTTGAAATTTACCTATGTTGGGTACCGCGCCACAGAGACATTCCAGGGAATTGTAGGGCCGGCGAACTCGCCAAAATTGGAACCACTCTACTTATTCTACCGTAAAAGGGTAGCATCGGTGTACCAATCGCTGCGTGCAAACTAATATTAAAGCTGGATGCTAACAAACCTTAGGTGGGCTGTTGGATCACTTTAAGAATTTGATCTTTCTAAATAGTAAATAGGTCAGCGCCATCATAGGTGTCATCACTGGACACTGCCTCATAGGCAATTGCAAGCTTGCCTGGCTTGGCGTCTTTGGCAATGATTTCTGCAGATGCTGCATGGACGAGGAGGAAGAAGAGACAATCCTTCACCTACTCTGTACATGCTCCGCTCTCTCCCAAAGAAGGAAACTCCACTTGGGAGCGATCTAGAGAATATACGTGTTAACAGTCTCCTACGCTTCATCATAAGCTCAAATTGGTTCCAAGAATAGGAGGATCACGGGTCCACTTAGCATCACAATGGGCCAATAGGCCTAAGTGGGTTGGTCTTTCCAATAGCCACTCTTACCTTAACTAACCTAGGTGCGACTATCCTTAGTCTTCGTGCTGCCGTTTTTGCTTGAGGCTTCTTCGATCATACTGACAGGGGTAATTTAAGAAGGAAGGGGTGGTTTTGAATGCACCTTTTTTTCAGATCACAAACAGTATTTGCATATATGTTCTATTTCTCCTTTCTTTGTAAGGGAACTTACTCGTATATGCCTCTGAAGCCAACCCTGTTCTGAGCTGACTCCAGTTACACGAAGTTGGCTGAGGTTCCCTTTACACTTCTTGAGCAATATTAGGGAAGATCTTCCTTTACTGCATTGTATCACGTTCAAGCACTGGTGTTCAAGCGCTCTACATTACCTAGTCATCGTATTCACCGTAGGCCCCACAGCTTTCTGAAGATATATATATATACATATCGATGTATAGCCGGCATAGTTCTTCGTTGTATGCATTCCTTCAAACTCGGTCAACGCAAGCGGAACCGAAGATCACACTTGAGCTCTTTCGTTCAAAACAACCAATACATTTTTCATCCGCTCTGGATAGTGGCGTAAGCAAGACAGTGATGATGAGAGTTTGGATTGTTCGAAACCTTCAAGAACAGCGATGTGCAAGCGTTATTCTTCGCTTGATCTCTGCGCTCATGTCATTGCTGGAGTTCATTGCAGAATTTTGGTAGATACTAATATTCCACCTCAATACTATAGGTGCCCATTTTTACGAGTACATTCTGCCTAAAGCGTTGATAACACTCTCTTGATGACAGCCTGTACGCGCATAATGTTTTCAGTGAGCGCCAGAGTCATTCACAAATACCGCACTCACAGCCAATAGCCAGTCAATATCATATTCATACGGAAGAAGTTGTACAGATGTACAGAAAATATTTTTCTTAAGTCATCTCCGACATCTGTCGCAGAGGGAATATTTGATTGATGGTGGACTTACCAGGTACAAAACCTGATTTACATACGGACATGTTAAACAGGCTTGTGTTCCTGTAGTAGTCGCTGTTCGGGAGATTTAATTTTTTTTTTTCAAGATTAGATAATCGATGCTGAGTTTCCATTCATCCATAAGTTGTTCTTTCCACCAAACATTACAGAACACTGCATGCTCTTCGCCAGTTTCGAAAAGGTGAACGACTAAGCTATCTCCTCCTGCGTTAGATATGAGCTTGGATATTGTTTTATTTTGGTCAGGTGGACCATGTTTCAAGATATGCCTTCTCCTTGAATGAAACGTTACTTTTGTAAAACGTAACACATCAGGGACAGCATTTCTGATGCCCTCCTAGCAAAGTCGCCATTAATCCTGGTAATGGCAGACTACGAGAGAGATTGGTTTCGGTTTTACGATTCTTGTATTGTATTTTCCGAGACCTGTACTAACCTCGATATCCACATTCGTATGTTAGCTACTCCTTTATACACCTCTGAATGTTCCGGCATCTAAAATACTGGATTCGTGTATTCTTCCATTATGAACAATCCAGGTTGTCTAGATGCGGGGACCTCGTACTTTCCACAACGATGTTCTATACACAAATGATTTTGGTAATACAAATTCAATGGCGTACCATTGAACAACCCATTTTGGTTCTATCGATTCTCTAGACAAAAAAGTAGCACTGGGTGGGCCGTCGATTCGAAAATGTTGGGTTTATCCCAGGGCATTTTCGTGAAGCTCATTGTTAACTTATATAACATATCTAAAAATATCGAAAGCAATTTACTTCAGGCTTTAGTGGCACTCCAGAATCTTGAGTATTTTATTGATCACTGACTCTCTACGAGAAAACTATATTATGTACACAATGTTTTGATAAATCTTTCAATCAGTAGCACAGAATTGGCAAGCAAGTTAATCTCATTGAAGTACTTCTTTTCATTTCTTTGTTTTTCTTAAAAAGTTAAACATGAACCTTTTTGCTATTAATTCCTAGTTCTTTCAATAAATCCACAGCAAAGTGCAAATCCTTGCATGTCGCTGCAGTCTCGTAAAAACGAATAATAACAAAACCCTCCCTCCAAGTCGTAAAACAACACTGTAGGAACCATCACTGCTCTCATATACACTCAAGTAACTCTAGTTACAGCAGCCATTCACTTAATCCCATTACAACGTCAATACAAATTGTAATCCCTTCTTCTGTTGTTCTTTTTTTTCTACATTTTTACAGATTAGCACGAGCTGGTCCTCGTTCTGAACCCACTAACTATGAAGTCGTTCGCATCGATGGCAGTTTTCGACGTTCAGACTCAGCGCCACGTGGTATAAAGTCCAGTAGTTTTCCATCGGGACTGCAACTAATACGACGGGCAAGAGGACGAGACGACAGCATACCCCTGCACAGTATTAGCGGGAATGATATTGTAAGTAACTTTAAATTCAAAAATAAATACACAAAGACATGTCGTGGTTGTACTGTATTATTGATATTTGTTTTATTTTGTAGGTTCTTGTGGCCATGGCACGATTGATACGTCCACCGAAACTCAATAGTCGCCTGCTGGAGGCGAATTCATTTGAGTACCGTACCCGTCATCTAATCGATGGTCGCATCATTGACTGTGATCAGAGAATTGGTCTTGTTGCTGGCTATATGAAGAGCGAAGTATCTGGATTGAATCCATTCACATTTATGCATCAAGACGATGTCAGATGGGTCATTGTGGCACTGAGACAGAGTAATATGGAGTGAAATATTTATCAACTTCCCTTGTGGTAACTCTTTTCTTTTTCTTTTTTTTCTTTTATTTTCAGTGTACGATAGCAAAAGTGATTATGGTGAGTCTTGCTACCGATTACTCACACGCAACAATCGTTTCATCTATCTTCAAACAAAGGGCTATCTCGAGATTGACAAAGATACAAATAAAGTTCACTCATTTGTCTGTATCAATACCCTGGTCAGTGAGGCTGAAGGTCGTCGTCGTGTCCAAGAGATGAAAAAGAGATTTTCACTCATCATCAATACACAAATCCCCGCTTCGTCAGCTATCGATATACCAGCATCGGAAAACCCGCAGCAATTGGAGAAAGCAGTGCTCTGTCTTATACAAAATTTACAAAAAAATGGTGAAGACGAAGATGCGGATGCCTCCACATCGACGGCGCATCAAGACTACCAAGAGACCAACAGCGATTCCGGCCAAATACTAAATATTAAGAGTCCCATAGCAAGGGCAACGTCTAGTTGTTCGATACGTTCAACGAAAACACCACCACTTGCTCTAATTCCACCCGAACCGTCTGCCGTCAAATCATCAATATTAAAGAGTGTGGATGTTGTTGCGAAAAACATTCGCAGCGGTCAAAGTGTCCATAGCCCGCAATCGAATTGGACACCATCTCCAGTCTCACCGGCAGCAAGTCGCGATGAAAATTCAAATGATTCGACGAGCACAAATAGCTCTGGTACACAGAATAGACCGTCGGTTTTACAAAGAAATACCAGCGTTGTCACGAGGATTGAGGAACCACCGATCAAAATCAAAGAAGAATTCTTTCACAGTCCACAAGGTCGTGTGCCTCCGCTGCCGAATAGCAGTTGCAATTGTTACTATGAAGTGGGTGGGCCTCGAAGTGATTGCATAACTTGTCAGGAATTTTCAATTATGGCCTCACCACCACCCACTGCTGAAGTACCTGTCATCAGAACTGAATATCGTTCAGGTAGTTCGTCAGTTCTAAAACGAACTCATTCGGGGTTATCATCAGATAGTGGAATTTCACCGTCCGACCAACAAGGATTAGGGACCGAGGAAACGCCGAAAAGAAGAATAATATGCCATGAGGCGGCTGGTAGAGGTAAACAAATTCAACCAAATCCATTGAGAGAAACTTTTAAAGCAAAAAGGCATTTAATTTCGATTGTAGAAATACATCAGGCGATCTCGAATTCCTTTCAGCAAATCGATCGTTCTCTGCATGATATAGAGAATGTGACAACCGAACTAAGGGGTCAGTGCAATGATTTCACCGTACCAAATACAAACCAGCAACTTGATGAGATTTTCGTAAGTAACACTTGCCTTACCTGTTCACTATTCATAGTGATGATCCAACATTTGTTTTGTGATTTCAGGAGGAACATCAAGAGCAAAAGAAAATGCTTGTTAATATAAAAAGCGAATATGAGGCCCACCTGCAGAGTAGTACATTCATCCAATCACCAATCGATGGGCAAACTCTTAATCCTGCCGAAGAACGCTTTACTCAAAAGAATGATCTGAAGCCCAGATAGGGTACTAACTCCAGTGAAGACCTCAGCTTACCAGCACCATTAAAAAAAAAATAAAAATAAATGCGCGAGAGAGATACCTTTTCAACCTTTTTTTTTTGTTTTTTGGATATATTCGTATAACCAGATCACTGACCATGTTCATTGGAATCTAGTGATCACACTCCAGCGATATAGAGCTCGAAACAGAGAAATTAAGAGAAAATAGTGAGAGTACACTTAGTAGAGAAAATTTTAGTAAATCCGCTTAGAGTTTAGGAAAGAAAAAAGCAAAAAAAAAATAAATAAAAAATAAAAGAATACTTTTTTGTTAAGTTTGTAACTTCGTCCTTGTTGTTCGATATCTGTTATCAGTGTATAAAAAATCATTGTTTATATATTTTTTGTAATTATTTTTGTATTTTGTTTTAATTATTAATTTTGTAATTTTCTTTTATTTTTTGTTTCTTGACAAATAAGCATACATACACGATGTAAACATTTACATAAGGGAAAATCAATTTTATAATTTTCCTTTCTATTATTTTTCGGTCGGGCTTGTTAGGTCTTTTATACCACTTTTAACCTTTTTTTTTAGAGAGAACAAAAAAAGAACAAACACCAGCGAGTGGTGGGTATTTGTTGTACTATCTACCTCACTCTAAAAGGAAAACATACTCGCAATCATAAAACAAAAAAAAAGCAACACAGCGCGCCATGTAATCCAATGAAAAGTCCTTTTATCTGCTATTAATTGAAAATACAATTCACATTCACTTTGGAAACCTACACACACTAGCACTCCCACTATCCAAAAAAATACCAAACCTCACATCAATATGATAACAGAATGTACCGCTAATTAAAAAAACCGATTTAATTATATTAATTACTTCATTTAAGACCTCTGTTTAAATATAAAATACATATAATGTATTTAACTACGACAATTGTATCTAAGAGAAGAAAAATATTTAATATACTACAACATTTGCGAAGTTAAAGGAAAAGTGATATAAGACTGTTCAAGAATAAAATTAAAAAAAAAACAAAAAAAAAACAACAACTTACATATATAAGCCTATGGAGAAAAAAAAAATAACATAAAAAATCATTTATTCTTAAGAGTAACATAGAAAACAAAAGAAACAATTTTTAATTTTACATTTTTGTCATGCTGAAAATAATAATAATAATAAATAAAACAACAAAAACAAAATTACAATTACTACAATAAGTACCTACCTACTAGGATAATGTTTGTAATTATTATTTTTAATTGAAAAGCAAAAAAAAAAAACTAAAAAACAAAACAACCAGAGTATAGTTAATTATTGGAGAGAAGAGTATAGGTATATGTATACATTTATATATATATAAAAATAAAACATATACATATATATATACAACAAATTGTAAGCTACTAAAACAATTATAATTGTAATTATTATTATTCTGCGTATGTGGTAAGAAAACAAGATTAAAACAAAAAAAAACAGAAAAACAAGCGTAAAATTGTTTAACAAAAAGAATTCAATAATAATGTATATATGTATATGTAAAACATCATCTTGTTACAACAAAACCAACAAACAAACAGCAGGAAACAAGAATAAATCAACAACCAAACAATAACAACAGAAAAATTGGAAATAAAATAAAAAAATCGAAAATAATTAAAAAAAAAACACCACTTGTCAGCCTGCGTGCTTATTTATTTATTTATTTACTTACTTACTTACTGAGATAACCCTACAGTCCCAGGGTGGAACTGAGCTGCAACAAACATACCTTCCCAGTCTGTCGCTATACAACTCGTATAGTTCGTCGTTGAATCTTCTCCTCCAAAAGCGGTCAACGCAAACGGAACCGAATATTTTTCGAAGGATTTTTCTCTCACAACGACTAAGGATATCTTCATCCGCCTTCCATAGTGTCCATTTTTCAGCGCCATAAAATAGAACAGGGGTGATCAGGGTCTTATGTAGAGACTCCCTAGGTTTTCGGAATAAGACCTTACTGCACAATTGCTGTCTTGACTCAAATTAACAGCGATTGGGAAGAGTGATTCTTCGTTTTATTTCTGTTATTTCTGAGGTCTTGTTGGCAGAATTTACCTCGAAATTATAGTTTTCGATTGTGACGTTCTGTCCAATTCGTTGATGGTGTGTTCCCCTTTTTGTTGACAGCATATACTTGATGTTGCTCTCATTTACCATTGTCATATTCCGTTTCAATACCAGCGAACGCACCGGTAACAGAAACTGCATAAACTTTTGAAATATTGTTCCTTGTGAGTTCCGCACAATTCTTTGAAATATGATGTTAAAGAAGTCACATGACAGCGCGTCACCTTGTCTAAAACCTTTTCGGCGTCAAAGGTCTCGGTTAAGCCGTTGCCGACTTTTACGGAGAAGCGAGCGTTTTCCATCGTCACTCTGCACAAAGAACGAGTTTAGCAGGGATGCTATAACTAGATGGCTCTTTATAGCTCGTCTCTATAAATGCTCTCACATACGGCCTTAAAATCGACGCAAAACTAGTGGATATCGATTTGGTCTTCTTGAGTTTTTTCCAGGATCTGTCGGAGTCTGAAGATTTGGCCGATTGTTGAATTTCCTGGTCTGAAACCGCATTAATAGGGGTCAATCAGGTTGTTGTCGAAGGGTCACAGACGTTCACACAATATGACTGAAAAGATCTTGCATCCGATGTTGAGAATACTCATACCTCTATAGTTGTCGCAGTTGAGGGAGTCTCCTTTTTGTAGATCGGGCAAACTACACTGAGATTCCATTCATCAGGCATACACCATAGACTAACTATACCTAGATATCAAACTTTCCAGATATTGGAAAATCAAAACCGGTTTTCTACTGATCGTCACTATCTGTGAGACTCTGTCCGTGAATACGTGTGAATTGTGATCAATGGCAAATTATCTCCTTTTTTATACAAACCACGCCCATTTGAACCAAAAACGTCATCCACATTACACACACTCGTGCAAATCGCTCTCATTCTAGCAATTTTACTTGTAAATTGCTCTCATTCTAGCAAATTTTGACAAAGTTATAGAGATGCAAAAGTGTTGGAATTCACTTACAGTGTGTCTGTGCGAAAGTTAAGGGTTTGCATAAGTATTAGTAGAGTTTGATATCTAGGTATAGTTAGTCTATGTCTGAGAAATGAGTTGGTTTATTGATAGATCCTCACTTAAATTAAGAAACCCACGTTTTTCAACTGACACGAAAAGAATGACTTTATTTCAGTAGTCGGAAATAGAATGCATGACATGACAAAATACAAATATAATACAATGATTGACAGTAATTCAAAAAGTCTTAACTCCATGTTACATCCTACTTCATGTCTGACTATTCCGTACACAATATGTATGCTGTCCACAATGGCATTTCCAGCAACTTTGAACACCTCGGCGGTAAGGTTAAATACTGCTATCTTTACTTCATTTTAGTTAGGTTGACGGAAGGTTCGGCTATCATCGTATAAGTTAAATGGTATATTCTGCCTGATGACGGAATGTTGGGATCTTGTTGACTGTTATACGAGTACAGCCTGCAGAAAGAATTTTTCCATATTCTCAGCACCGACTGTAACTCTTCTACAAGGTTTACTTCTTCATCTCTACAGTCTTCTGGACGGATCTTCTTGCCTTGACATGTTACTTTTAACTGTTGGTAAAACGTCCGTACATTACTTCTGGAGTACATCCTCTCAATATCCTTTCCTCCTTTTTTCAAAAATTTGTGCCTGCACTTAAGACGTGTTTGGATACTTTTTTAGCATTTTAGCAGATCTGCCAAAATGTCTGGAACAACCGCCACAATCCTTACCTGGAAATTCATGACAAACCGCCTGCTCTGCAGGAAACAAATGGTTTGCAATGTCCTGCATCCAGGTCTCTCATCTGTCAACAAAAAAGACATCCGCGAGAAATTCGCAAACATGTACAAAGTAATCCCTGATGTGTACTTTGTTTTTGGCTTCAAAACCCCAAGCACCGGTTGGCACGACATGGACTTTACGAACAGATGTCTCTTGTGTTTTACGCAGGTACCTGAAGTGAAGGCTTAAGCCTACGGTGCGTGTTCGCACAAGATATCAAAACAATGCGTTGATAAGCGCCCTTCGGGTAGTACAAGTACTATCACCAGTACCAGATTCGAAGTCGTGTGTAAGGCACGAACTTCCCCTATGGTGAAAGATCGAGGCTATCTAATACCTCAGCCATTCTGTGCGTCATGGCATTCGGTTGCAATGCAACTCCACATCGAGCAGACCAATTGGTTCCATAGCAATCCCATGGCTTAACATATGTTGTAGTACACTACATGTCCAAGTTCCAAGGGTGCCAACTCCTAGATCAGGACGGAACCATAGTTCCGGGGGCTCCTGACATTCCGTGGTACCAGAATATAGGTTCTGGTCGAGCATCGCAACCTTGCGGTCGCTTCCAGTTGGGCTCCTCACTGCCCGAGACTGGCGGCCTTAGGACTTTACGAACAAAAGAAACAGACACGCAACGCAAGCAGCGTAAGGAACGCAGAAACAGAATGAAGAAGGTACGCGGTACCAATAAGGCCAACGTTGGACAAGCCCCCAAGAATTAAGAGGGATTCCGTATGATTTTTATCTGAAGAACCGTTATTATAGCGTTCACTTTAGGTCAGCCTTCTCAATCCCGTTTTTAGCCACTTCTGGTGTCCCACAAGGCAGCCATCTATGTCCCCTCTTTTTCATTTTAACTATAAATGATCTTGAGAGGATTATCAAACACTTCTCCATATCTATTTATGCCGATGACACTAAGTTCTCCTTCTCCTTCAAAAAGACAGGTTTTCCACCTGGTGTCTAAAAAATTGCTTTGAGCTTAATGTCTCCAAATGCCAATCTATGCCTTAGTTTCGTAAGTCCAATCAATCCCCCTCCCGACTTTATGTTCTACATGACCATCCTATACCCCAGGTTAAATCCCTTCGCGTCCTTGGAATTTTATAAACATCCGTTCGCATATTGATGAGATAATCCTCAAAGCCAACTCATCGTTCGGTTCTAACAAAAGTTGGTATAAAGAATTTTGCAACCCTTATGTGACAAGGTCACTTTACATTACCCTTGTCCGACCCCTTCTTGAATATGCCAGCCAAATGTGGTCACCCTTTCAGCGAATTCATATATCCCGAATCGAGAACATTCAACGTCGTTTTCTTCGATTTGCTCTTCATCGACTACCCTGGAATGACTCATTTATCTTACCTCCCTATCGCCACCGCCTCAAACTTGATAACCTGAATACCCTCAAAAAACGCAGAGACGTAGCTGACATTCTCTTCATTCATCGACTGTTCTCCGGTTCTGTGGACTGCGCTTCCCTTTACAATTCTATTTCCTTCAACACTAACACTCGTAATTTACCCTGTCCACGTCACTTATATATCCCAACCCACCTCACCTCTACAGGTTCTAACGAACCAATCTCCCGCATGCTCCGTAAGGTCAACTCAAACCTCCCCTTTTTTTATTTTAACCTGAGCACTTCTCGTCTTAAACTTGATCTCCTCCACCATTCCCTTACTTCCTAACCCTTAACTCTTGTTAGTTTTTAAGTCCTAGTTTTTAAGTTAATTTAAGCTTGCATTAAAAGAAATAAATGGGGCCCCCACCAAATATAATAGTGTAAAATGTTTGTGTGGGTACAAACGATAGAACTTATTCTTTTCAATACAAATCCCTTTATTCAGTACAGTTACAATTCACTATTTAATTGTTTCTCTCAATACAATCCAATTTCTCAACCGCTTATACTTTTATTATCTTTTACTTAAACCACTTAATTACTTCTCCTAATTAACACTTCAAATTTCACTTTAGAACTGATTTGCATACCTTTGGGATGCTGGTATTTATACTCGAATGACATACTTCGAGAACAATCCTCGCCATCCAGCGTCCCATACAATTTTGCTAGAAAATTCGATTCCACTCTCCAGTCAAGACTTTGTTCTTCCAGTATCGAAATCTTCTGGTCTTCGAGTATCGACATTTTCTGCTAGATGTCGCTGCTAACATTTAAGTGGTTATCACAATATTTTCGATCGCTTCTCATGCTCTTTTTTTCTTTTTCTGGAGAAGCCGATGTTCTTCCGGTCTCTTCTAATCGTAGAGCGTATCGTAGAGTACCCTTCTTGTTTAGCTAGACGTGCTTCCCGTCATCATCATCAAACCAGAGATTTCTAAGTGGTTATCAGGTGAAACCGTTGCCAGCGGTAGTTGATGCCGGTCGAATAGCAACTGTCGAGAGATTTTGAGATATGCGAATTGCAACTTTTCTACGTTATATCGTTATATCTCATAGAAACTCTTCTCTGTTGTTGTGCTTGCGAATGCCGGCTGCCCGGAAGGTTCGCACGTTCATAAACTGGTGGCATGCCTAACGTCGATCGCAATGTGATCAATTAGATTTAGCTTTTCATGATCCGGAGATCGCAATGGCCCCTTGTAAATGTTGAGATGGGGAAACCGTGTGCTTCCTATAGCGATATTTCGTGCCGGAGCAAAGTCAGTAAGCCTAAGTACGTTGCCAGACGTGGTGTCGTGTAGCCTATGCTTACCAAGTGTTCTACGAAAGATGTCTTCCTTTCCTATTCTGGCGTTAAAATTCGCCTAATACGATTTTAACGTCATACTTTGGACATTGCTCATATGTTTTGTCGAGAAGCTCGTAGAAACATTCTTTGATGGCGTCGTGCTTGTCTTTCTAAGATGGATGGGCGCATATTAGGCTTATGTTAACAAAATTTAGCCTTGATGGGGATTGTCATAAGTAAGACATTTGAGGAATTTTATTAGGCACCAATTGGCGCAGTGTCAGTGTGTTCGCTTGACAAAACACAGGTTTTCTGTTTTTTTTCTTTTCTTTTAATTTAAAGAATAAATATAAAAAAAAGTGAGCAAACAACATCGCGCGATGCATTCCGGTGAACGGTCCGCTAAGCCAATAGCGGGACCAGCGGAAAAGTCAGGCGATGCTTCAAGCTCTTCAAGCCAAAGAGGAGGAGGAAGCTGAAGCCAACACCGGACCTAATGGTGCGCCCTTCCTTGTCAGCATCAACAGAAAAGCTGCCTGGTGGAGCGAGAGAAGGGGCCCCAACAGTTTCAACAAGGGCAACAGCACAGCAACAAACGAGATAAAAGGCACTCAAAGGTCATTTCCCATATGTGTCCGATGGTGGAGAAGATGATAATATGTTTGTATCTCTGGCGGCCTCTGAGTCAGACGACTAAGAGGAGGAGGTAGAGGAAATAAAAAATAATATAAAGCTTCTCCAGCAAAGAGTGCTAGCTATTAAAGCTAAAGCTAAAACATTTAACAATGTGTTCGCTGCTAAAGGTTCGGGCACGCCGCATCGAACTGCGAAATGTAGCCTCGATGCGTGAAGTGTGGAAAGAACCACATGTCAGAGGAATGCGCTCTGGCTAAGGACGGAGCGTCTGAAAAAAGCCAACTCTCTTGTGCTTTATGTAGGAATAAGGGACACACCGCACCGGAACCAGTGCCTGACATGCTACGTATCTTGCTTTCTATCCAGGGATGAGCACAGCTCAGCTCCAACGTCATTTAACTGAACAGACCGCGCAGGTGGATCAAGTATACGCGCTGTTGCCTGACCTAACGCACCTTTTGCCGTAATGGGTACGTACGTGGCGGAGGAAACCCTGAAGGTCCTTGGTGTGAATGTGAATTCACTGATAAGGCTCGAACGACGAGCCGCACTATTTAAGTTGCTTAAAGACCAAGCCCCTGACGTGCTTTTGGTTAGCGAAACTAAGCTTAACAAAAGACACAAAATGAGGCACAAAAGATACAAAATAGTACGGAGAAACCGACCCAACTCCATGCAGGGAGGTGGCGTTGCGATTTTCGTACGAAAAGGTATACGTTTTAAAAGAGTATACAGTGGTGTAGTACGTAGGTTCCAGGTGCTGGAAGCATGCATCGTGTATATCCCCCTCCGTAGTGGAAAGCGGTTGTACATGGTGTCTGTCTATGCACCTGAGGCTACTCAATCCACCTTATTCATCTCAGAGATCGAGACACTTTTTCGATTCCTGAGGCTGGAAATGGAAGACAACTATTTTATTATCGGCGGAGATTTCAACGCCAAACATTGTAATTAGGGAAATAATACACCAAATACTAGAGGAAACCTACTATTCAATTGGTGGGGTCAGCACAGTATAATTTATAGATTCGGGCTTAAGGCGACGGATAGTCCATCGTTTCCCAGAGACGGGTCCTATTTGGATCTCTGCTGTTCGACTCACGACTGCAACTCACATGCACTAACCAACAAACTACAAACTGTCATACACGAAGACAGTGACCATTGCGGTCTGAGCACCGAAATAACTGTTCCCAACGAAATTGCGGAATTGGATGAGTTTGTTCAAAGGCATTCCTACAATTATAGTAGGGTGCGTTGGACACACTTCATCAGAACACTGACTAGAGCACTTTCCTCGAATTCGCTCTATCCACCGTCCAACAGGAATCTGTCAAACGAGGAGATTGACAGGTATCTAAGACTAATGGACGAGACAATCAAACGAACAATGGACAAAACGATACCTCTGTACCAACACACTGACGACCGCAACGCAACTATTGACAAACTGCACCGACATAAAAGTAGACTGCTGTCAATACTAAAAACTTTGTGCAGACAGTTTACTGACAGAGATAACCCGGAGATCATGACATTGAAGTCGTCGATCAAAAACCTCCAAGTATTAATAAAAGAAAATTAAAGAGCATCTGTAAGTTTGTATTGGAACAACAAAATTCGAGCTGTAAACACCAGCAACCCGAATATGTTCCCGCAAATAAATAAAATATTTCGGAGAAAATATCAAAACGACCTTCCGTGTCTTAAAATCGCCCGAACGACAGACAACGAACAAATACTTATAGCAGCATGCATCGATCCAAATAAGGCCTTTGATGATCACAACTTCTTTGTGACCGAGGATCCGCAGGAGAAGGTAGAGGCTATAGGAGCGACTTTCCATTCATTTCAATGGATTTTATTTGCACAAAAGAAGTTTTTCATTTACATGTATTACCTGCAAAGCAGAGTGCTTATCTGCAGGTGGTTGGACATAAATTGACTAAATTAACTTTTGAAATGATTTAAATTGAAAAAAGTTTGTTTGCAATTAGGTTACATTCAATTTAACGGTCTACTTCACAAAATAAAGTTCAATTAAATGCTTTTTTAACTCTTTTTTTCTTTTTTTAAAATTCGGAATCACTTTTAGAAATTGTGGTAGCGAATTAACTAAATTAGGAACGGTGCATCGCAGTTCTCTATCACCATGCGTGTTGTAAGCTTCCGGAACTTCTAGCATCCCTTGGGCTCGTCTTCGGGTGTTTTGTGGGTGGTTTATGGGACGGAGAAACCGTTGGTCGTTCATATAGGTAAGCAATGTTGTCATCTGGAAAAGTGCCTTTACATCTAAAACTTTAAAAGTTGAATTAATAGGTCTAATTATTTTGACAAGACGATGTTGTAATTTAGATATCTTATCCAGATGGGATTTCGCTGCGTTTCCCCAGGCCATAATTCCGTATCTAATGCGTGACTCTGCCATCGAGTAGTACACTTGCTTTTGTACCTCCATATGAGAGTAACGCTTAAGATGCACCATTGCAAATATCGTGCTCTTAAGTTGAAGACGCAGGATGTTGATGTGTTCACGCCACAGAAAATGCTCGTCGATGGTAACTCCAAGATATTTGATGGCTTTGACTACCTCAATTGTGTTGCTGCTTCTTAGTAATGGACAGTGATCATTACGATGAACAATTTCTATAGCTTCCGTTGACTTAGAAGGGGTCCTAATGTGCATCACCTTGGTTTTGTCTGCGTTTATCACCAGACCGTTATCATGACACCATTCAGATACAGCGTCAAATTCATCTTGCAATATCTTCATGGCTAAATGCAAGTCCTTGTGTCTTACAACGATTGCAATATCATCAGCATAAGCATAGGCAATCGATTTCTTAAATGTCCTTAACAGTTCATTTGTGAACAGAATGAATAAAATGGGCCCCAATTTGGAACCTTGTGGTACACCGTATTTGCTAGATTTTTTTAGACTTAATGTGTCAGATACCTTGACTTGGATTACTCTATCAGTCAGATAGCTTTTGAGCCAGCTTGCCAGCAATCCTCTTAATCCCAATTTGTTGACACTTTCCACGAGTTTTTCGGGTGTCAAGGTATCGAAGGCTTTGCTGAAGTCTATAAAAAGAACAAGTACGTGATGATTTTTATTTAGCCCTGCATTAACCACATTGGTAAACTCTCCCAGTAGCAATTGGGTGCTCTTGTATTTTTGAAATCCAAACTGGTTTGGGTGAATCACTCTATACTTCAACATAAAACAATTTACACGTTTAACGACTATCTCTTCCAAACATTTTTCAACCGCTGGCAGAATTGAAATTGGCCTATAATTTGCCGTGTCTTGTTTTATTCCTCCCTTGTATATTGGGCGAATTATAGACGTTTTCATGAGCTTAGGTACACATGACTGACACAAACTAAGGTTTATAATCTTCGTGATTATAGGGGTGAGACTCATGGCATTAACTTTGAGATCGACTGGTCTTATGTTGTCTGCTCCAGGACCTTTTGTGCTACTTAGTTGACACAATATCTCGTAAACTTCAGGTTCCGTTGCTTCTTCTAAGTAGATACTTTGTTGAAGTTGCCGGTTGTCATGGTTTGAGGTTTTGGTGTCACACATATGCATAATGTTCGCTGCTTGATTCGAAAAGAGCTCCGCGAAGTCCTCAACAATGTCTTTTAAGCCTTCGGATTCAGACGCCTTTGGAAAATTGATTTTTATAATTTCGTCTACTGAACATCTCTTTCTTCCAAGCAGTTCATTCACAATTCTCCACGTTTTCCTCGGGTCGTTATTAGCATTTATGAATTTTCGTTTGTAAAAATTGGCTTTTATTAATTGAATATTCTTGTTAACTGTGTTTCGAAATTTCTTGTATTCACCCTCAAAAGTCTTGCATCTGGGGCTGTTTTTCCACCTCCTATATAGCTCATCCCTTTGTTTGCACATTGGTATTATTTCTGGCGTGATCCATGGCTTATGTTTACGTGTTCTTTTCGTTGTGGTCGTTTTGAATGCTTCAGCGTATATTTTATTCATTTCTCGTACAAAATTGTTGTATAGTACCTCGACGTCATTTTCTTGGATTAGATGTTGCCAGTCTGTTTGCTCTATAAGCTCATTAACTTTCTGCTGATTAATGTGTTTAACTTCCGTTTCCCGAGAGGTTTCTGTTCTATCCAAGTCTTCTGTAGCATATAAGACGGCGTAATGATCAGATAGATCGGTTACAATAATTGCAGAGAATATGTTGAGCTTGGTAATGCTAACATATATATGATCAATTAACGTCGCCGTATTATTTGATATGTCAACACGTGTCGGTTGTTTAATAACACTTATCAACCCTTTCGACGCCATCATCTCCATGTATTTAAGAACAAGTGAGTTATTCTCATCTATGATATTAATATTGACATCCCCTAGTACAATGTTTTCTTTTCTTTCTTTTATAATTTCATCTAATTCGTCAATGAACCTTCCAACACTAGAGCTAGGTCGCCTGTATATTGCATGTATATGCTTTTGACCACCTTGATGATTGATTTCCAGGTGCATGCCCTCGTAGTTGATTGGATTCGCTGGTATTATTGTGTAAGAAATATTACCTTTTATATATATTGCAACTCCTCCACCTTTCGTCGCGTCACGGTTTATAAATTCAG
This sequence comes from Volucella bombylans, assembly GCA_949129095.1. Taxonomy (NCBI): domain Eukaryota; kingdom Metazoa; phylum Arthropoda; class Insecta; order Diptera; family Syrphidae; genus Volucella; species Volucella bombylans. The sequence goes on from OX422143.1 coordinate 88,280,215, forward strand.
TATTAAAGCCGTCAATGCGATAAAAGTCATTTTTTTTCTTCGGTATATTAATTTCATTCAGTACTAATATATCGATGTAAGAAAGCACATTTTCAATTTCTGCTAAAAAGATATCCCAATTTTTTGTAATGGATCTTATATTAAAACTTACGCAACAAAAATTCATATTTTCCAAATATTTTTTTTCGATGCCGCCAACACCATGTATTACCCTAAAGTCAAAGTCGACATCAACTTCACTGCATGTGTTTTCCATTTTATTTTCTTCTATTTCGAATCTCTCAATTAGAATTACGTACAACAACAATGCTTAGTTGTTCATTTTGTTTACATCGTTGCAAGACCCGATGTGTATGGTCTCGCCGTTTTCGTTTTTTTTCGCAAGTACCTTACCGGTCGACTCCCACACAAATCTCCAATTGCACTCTCTGGCTCTGTTTTTTGCTAGCCAGAGAAGGTGTTTATTGGTAGGTGTGAGCTGATTGTTGACATATATGATTGCATCAGTTTCGGGAGTTGCACTTGAAGCAGAGCCATTAGAAATATTTTCTCTAATTCTCTTAAGGGGAATATTACGGATGGCTCTTGCCTTTTTAATTACATTTGTTTTGCACGCGTGACTTGCAAACGAAACTATTATTGTTGTTTTATTTGGATTTTTTATGTTCGTTCTGTAAACGTCAGTGATGTCTGAATTTAGTATATCGTGATCTATTGTTTTTCCTAGTGCTTGGACAATATCCATTAAGTTTTCATTTTGTGTCTGCGGAATGTTTTTTATTTCAATGTTGTTTTTTAGTAATTGTTGTTCGAGAGTATTGATTTTGGTTTCCATTGCATGTATTTGTTGATCTTTTTTCTGGTTGATCTCTTTGAGCTCTTTTATTTCGTTTGTAAGTTTTTGTAGTGTTACATTGCTTAATGTCATGTGTTGCTTTATGTCTTCGTATTTGTTCGCCATAAATTCACAACTTGTGTTTATATCTGTCATCTCTTTTCTCATCTTGCGCATTTCATTTAATATTATTTCATGATTATTACTGTCTGTTGCTGATTTAGTGAATGGTGTTGGTATTGGAGTTTGTTGCGGGAGTGCTTCTGGAGAACTTACACTTCTCATTCGCTTGGATATAGGCTGAACTGATGCTAATTCAGCAGGGGTCCTGGGTGCGGAGAGCGCTGCAAGTTCTTTTCTACAGGTGGAACATCTCCATTCCTCCTTTCGGGCAATATTCATTTTTCGGTAAGATTTTTCGGAAATGGTGGTACATCCATAATGCATTTTCCTTTCACATCTATAACATGTTACAAAGTCTCCATCGGCGGGGAGGTCAGAGAAGCACTCATTGCACGTATCCATATTATACATATGGGAATAGTGGTGTGGGTGTATAGTTTAGCGGGAAATAAAATTTGTAAAAGGGAAGGAAATTACTGTTTGAGTTATAAAGCAAAAATAAATTATACTTTCACTGTTTTCACAAAGGGCTTATGAATTTATTTTATTAAGAAAAGGTTTAAAAAGTCACTGTCTTTGATACCTTATGGTTTATTTCGAATTTATTGATAAATAAATACGTTTTTCGCAAGAAATTGAATCACAACTCAGGAGAAAAATTAAAAACACAGCCGAACACTTCAAAAGTCACTCAAGGAAGTGTATAAGGCGAATGACAGCATTGGCCCGAACCACGATCTGGAGAATCGAGTCCTTTTGTACAATTCCTACCTTCGAAATGAAATTGTGAATTTTCGATTCGAGAGCTCGGGTTTCACCCAGTTCAGTGACGAGAATATGGTAAATAATGTCATCACCAACGAAAGGGTACTACCACCGTTCATTTCGAAGGAAGAGCTCCAAATGATCTTCGAACCGCTTAGAAGTAAGAAATCAGTGGGAACCGAAGAAATACCGAACATTGTGCTTCGACGTCTTCCTCTAAAAGCGGTGAACATCTATACCACCCTGTTTAATAATGCAATGAATAATGCACATTATCCAGCGCATTGGAAAACTGCGGTGGTACATTCCATCTCCAAAAGGGATAAAGATACTTCCAATCCAGCGAATCTCCGCTCGATCAGTCTTCTTCCAAACATCAGTAAGGTTTTCGAGAAGGTGATCAATAGAGTCCTGACTAAGTGGGTTGAGGACAAACATATAGTTCCGGATAATCAATTTGGTTTTAAGGCGGGCTTGATATCATTCATGCTGCGTCTAAACTGGTTTCTGATATCCACTGGAACAAAGGCAAGAACCAGTGCACTAGTGTGTGCCTGATTGACTTGGAGAAAGCCTTCGATACCGTATGGTTAGAAGGACTATAACTCAGCTGGACAGGTTGGGCATTAGTAAGGCACTGCTGTATATTATTTTTGATATGACTAGACAGTTCATCGTGAGGAATGGCGATGTGACTTCTGCTGGAACATTTAACATTAAAAACGGTCTGCAACAAGGTGCGGTAAATTCGCCGATCCTATTCAACATTTACACTAGTGATCTGATAAGTTCACTCCACCATGCCATAGCGTACGTAGAAGACATACTTTTGCAGTGTGACTTCGTTAAAATTAAGCGATGACTGGAAGTTTAAAATCAACTTTCTGTTTAGGACGCCTTTGTCTGGGGCCTCTAGGGATACCAGAAAGAATTGCCGAAAGTTCTCGATCGTGGGGCAGCACGGGCAGTCACTTGCTTGTCGAAATGTAGTCAGATACCTTTTAACAAACATATTGATGTTGCTCTGGCCAGAGCCAAAGGGGCTTTTGCCCTTACAAAGAGACTGTTTTATAACAGCAAACTCGATGCGAGGGTGAAGGTGATCTGCTACATGGCCCTTATCAGGCCTATGCTTGTATTTGGATGTCCCGTGTGGTTCAATATGAGAGCAAGTTTATTGGAAAAGATTCGGGTATTTGAGAGGGTTTGTCTTAGGACTTTTCTAAGCTTATACAGAACATCAGAGTCTCAGTACAAACAATTCTATCCAATCTAATAAGAGTGGACAATTTCGTCATTAAGTTGACTCGTTGCAAGAGCAATTGCAAGAACAACCTGATCTCCGGGGCTTACTACCCCAATTATATGTATCACGAGAGAGTTCGCTTTGACGGCTTTATTCCCCCAGAAGCGTTCCTCTATCTAGATATGAAAGGTCTGATCCAGGACAGATTGGCGGTGCCGCTAATCTTTCATGTCGCTCGAACAGCTGCGGACAGGCGACCCAACTACGACAGAGACGTAGCGCATGGCAGTGCGGAGCGTCTCCGGTTCAGTATGGCGGTAGGGAGTCGGGACATGAGGGATGTTGCTCAGAAGCACCAGCAATTTTGGCTTCAGAAGGGGAGGATGCTTCGTCGTCGATCTCTTCCAGTAATAAGTAGCTCCATGTGAAGCAAAGTGGGCCAGCCTAGTTTTTTTTTAGCCCTGGCCGGCTTACACAGTTTCAGATAGAATTAAGTTAGTTTTAAAGCAAAAAAAAAAAAATATATATATATATATATATATATATACATGTATTTATATATTATGTATATACATATTATGTATATATATGTATGCCTATATTTGTGTTAGATGTAAGTAGGTTAAGTAGATTAAGATTTATTTTTAAGTAGTTTGTAGGTTTTTTTTAGTTTTAAGTTTTATAATAAAATAAAATAAAAAACAAGTCATGTTACTAAGTTTTTTTGTTAAAATATGTTTTCTTATTTAAAGTATTAATTAATGTTAAAATAAAAATAAAATTAAGATACGTCGAAAGACACAGTTTAAGTGTTAGGTTTAACTTAAGTGATATAAATAAAAATGCATAGAAACTGAAACTGACCAAGAAGGCCAAGTTTGGACAAGCCGCCAAGAAGTAAGAGGGATTCCGTATGACTTTTAACTGGAGAACCGTTACTATAGAGTTCATTTTAGGTCAGCCTTCTCAAACCCGTTTTTAGCCACTTCTGGTGTCCCACAAAGCAACCATCTAGGTCCCCTCTTTTTAATTTTAACTATAAATGATCTTGAGAGGATTATCAAACACTGCTACATATCTATTTACGCCGATGACACTAAGTTCTCCAAAACTATTTCTTCAAACCAAGACTCTATCCTCCTTCGGGAAGAACTCCATAGGTTTTCCACCTGGTGTCTAAAAAATTTCTTTGAGTTTAATGTTGTTGAAAGAGATTCTTTAATATTCCACTTGTCTCTTTAGCTCTTGTATATTTACTTGTATTTCTTTATCGCTTACTATGTTGTTCCACTGTATCACATTTTATGTTTTATAACTTTTAAGTTAGTTCCAAATAAACATTCGCCAAGTTAAGACGTGTTTTCATCAGACATAACTCTACTACAAATGTCTCTAAATGCCAATCTATGACTTTGTCTCTTAAGTCCAATCAATCTCGACTTTATTTTCTGCATGACCAACCTATACCCCAGGTTCAAACCCTACGCGACCTTGGAATTTTACACGATAGAGAGTTAAACTTCCGTTCGCATATTGATGAGATAATCAACTCAACGCTCGGTTTTATCAAACGTTGGTCTAAAGAATTTTCCAACCCTTACGTGACAAGGTCACTTTTCATTACCCTTGTTCGGCCCCTTCTTGAATATGCCAGACAAGTGTGGTCCACCTTTCAAAGAATAATATCCGTCAACGGTATTTGTATGCATGAGTAACTGAGACCTTTGCTCTTGTTCGCAAATAATTTTAGATAATGGGTAGCAGAAATCTAATCTACAAAATAACCCACCGGTGTAAGGTGTTTTATGCAACGTATGAAAACCAGTCAGCAGATAATGGGTGATCCATCTTCAGATCGGATTCAGCAAAGCCAACCATTTTCAAATACAAGATGTGATTACACTGGACCGTGTTTAATAAAATTTTCTCAATGTCTCAAGGTAAAAACGTCAAAGGCGTACACGTCCTTATTCGTATGCATGTCTGCGAAAGCGACTAACTTGGAATCGATAAGCAATCTTACGACAGACGCCTTCGTAGATTTGTTTCACGCCGTGGGAAATATTTTTAGCGACAACGGGACCAATTTTCAAGAAACTCGGCGATGCAGAAGTTAATTCTGGACTAAACATACAACGAACACCATTGGTGCTGCTCTTGCCAATAATGGTATAGCATATCACTTGATCCCACCATCCGCACTACGCATTTCGGTGGCCTTTGGAAGGCTGGCTTTGAGTCAGTAAAGTTTCATCTGCGAAGCGTTTTAGGAAAATCGATCTTAACGTTTGAAGAATTTTGTACATTTTTGTGTCAAGTAGAAGCCGTCTTAAATTCACGTCCTTTATGTTCTAGGTGAAATACTGACTTAAACCTTCTAACACCAGGTCATTTTCTCGTAGGTGCACCATTCACAGCTGTTCCGTAGCCGTCACCTATTAACGTTTCCATCAGATTTAATTTTGTCTTGTTATTAAAGGCATTGTTTTGAGTTACTTTTGACAGATGACATTCTAAACGAAATTGTTTAGGTAAGGAACATTAAAATCGAAATGTCGCAGTCAAACTATGAAGCTCTCATAACAATTCAAAGAAAATCTGAAAATTTTAACTACCACCCTCAAAGATAATTAGCTGGTGCAAGGTACTTACTACCTCAACACCACACAGGTCAAGCCAACAAACTCAACGTGCTGATGGTGCAGTTCTGGGCAGTAATTAATTATTATTATTGTTTGTATTGTTATTAATTTGTACAATAAGCTAAATTTCAGTACTAAGAACCGAATAAATCCATTTTGAGGGTAGTATTCCATTGGACATGACACGTTTTATTTAAATTTTGCATTTCAGCCTCCAGCAGTTAACAAGTTTGAGTGCTTGTTCACAAATTAAAGAAACATCAAGTTTATGTGCTTGATATACACAATTTAGACAAACCAGTCTACAGCTATCTGGTTTACATCGTCCAGGTTGAAAGGTTTACTCTGCCTGACAAAGGTATTTGGTTCATCATTGCCGATATAAAGCCTACAGGATTGCTCTTTCCAAATCCTCAGCATCGACTGCGACTGTTCTAGGTTGCTTTCCAAAATGCAGTACTGCCTGCTTTTTGCATCAGCTACCATTCCGAAATGCATACCCAAACTGGTGACAGAACGCAGTACGTTCCGAAATTCATTGTGAATGTATATACTGCCCAAGGAAAAAACAACCAGCGCATCATGAACTAACACGATGCAAATGACAGTTGTTTGTTTGGTTTATGCAATCTGAAGTATAATGGCGAATTCCGAGAAGTAAGTTTTCTTTTAAATAAATAAAAGCATTCAATTATATTATTATGATTATTTATGTTATATGCAGAAATCAATGGACCAAAATCGAGATTCTACACTTAATTACAACGAGGCTGCAGTTTGAAAAGGAATTTCGCTCTAGCTGAATTTTAGCTTTAAAATATGTATTTTGTAAACATTCGTTTGTCACAAGCACCACAATTATTTAGCAAATGATTAAATATAAAAATTCCAATCAATTTGTTACACATTGTTTTACGTTTAAAAAAATAAACACTGCGCATCGCGTAACATTCCAAAACATCATGATTCGTAACGCAAAGGTATACGCATCGCATCATAAAAGCATCGTATGACAGATGCGAGGTACAGTCACAATGCGTATGTAGTTTGAATTTTGGAAAGCAGCCCTGCTATGTTTCATTGATCGTCTCTACAGGCTTCGCTTCGGGCCTTGTGTCCGTGTTATGTTGTTTCTACATTTTTGTAAAACTTATGAATGCTGGCGGCATAGGACCTCTTAAGAGATTAGGGGAGACTAGATCGGAAAAGGATTTGGCGATATCTTCCGATTGTAACCGTCCAACGTCAAACTTCCTCACAGTACTATCTTTCCATTGCGATGTTCGGAACATCAGCAACCGTACCTTAACTACAACAAGGTAATGGTCCGAGTCGATGTTGGCTCATCGGAACGTTCGGACATCTGTAATGCGATTGATTGATCAGGAGTTCTCAAAGTACTCTTGAAGATATCGAGATGCGGAAACAGCGTACTAGTTACCACAATGTTTCGACCGGCTGTAAAGTCGATTAACCTGAATCCGTTTCCGGAGATGGTGTCGTTCAAGCTATACTTTCCAATAGTTTTACTAAAGATGCCTCCTCTTTCTAGCTTTGCATTAAAGTCGCCGAGGACAGTTTTCTTCAAAAGTTCGTATAAATTATTTTTGGTGTCGGCATCTTTCTCCTCTGTGCAGGCGTACGCACATAAAAGGCTAATGTTGGAAATTTTATCCCTAATACGGATTGTTACGAGACGCTTGTTAACACTGCGGAAACTCAAGACTGCTTGCCTAAGTCTCCCTCTAACAATAAATCTGCATCCAAATAGGCGCTGCTTGTGTTGTCGATAACAATCGCCATATTAAATGTCACAGGTTTTTATGCTATTTTTGTCCGGCCCATCCCATGGTATTTCTTGGATGGCGGTAACATCTAACATTCCACGTACCGATCCGAAGTTTATTTATTTATTTATCATTATAAACATCTATCACAGTAAGAATTCACTTATAAGATTGTGAGAGATAACAACTAACAAATTAACAATTTACGAAAAGAAAGAAAAAAATATATATTTAAATTCAAAATTTAAAATTAAGATTTCCGGTAAATAAAATAAAATTGAGTTGAGATCGCTTGAGACAAAAAAAGGAAGGAATGGGGAAGTTAAAAACTAAGTGCTTTGATTCGAGAAAAAGAGATGTAACTCGCTCCTTAATCTGCGTGTGTCATTCAGCTCTCTTAGGTTGCGCGGAAGTGAATTCCAAAGGAGAATGGCAGCAATGAAAAATTTTCTCTCAGATGTTAGGCAAGAGAATTGTGGAAGAATTAAACAAACAGATCTATTAGATGCCGAAAACGGGATTGTATTGTAGAGATATGAAAGTTGTCTCGTTTTTATTATATTAAAAAGAGAATTGAGGGTACAAAATTTAACATAGTTCTGAAAAGGCATATCCAACACGTTTTTTGCCAAATGTGATATGTGATCATACCTTTTGAGACCGTAAATATAACGTATAGTGCTGTTAAAAGCTAACTGAAGCTTTCTATTACTTTCAGCATCACAATTACAAAAGATTTCACACCCATAAATTAATACAGGAATAACCAAAGCTTTGGCAAGCATAAGCCTTGTTCTCAGTGGTGCCCTCTTTTAGGCTATCCACAATGTTCGGAGAACACCATACGCTTTACCCACTATAGCATTAATATGGTTATTCCATGTCAGTACCCTGTTGAATACCATGCCTAGGTTTTTAGACGATTAGACGAAATAAGATAAGTCCAAACGTTTTTTTTTAAATAACTAAACACTTACATTTATTTGCGTTCAGTCCTATGCTATTTTCCAACGCCCACTTCGAAATTCGTTGAAGATCTTCATTTATATCATTAGCGCAGTTTTCTATTAATCCAAGGGCACAACTTCTATAAATTTGAATATCGTCCGCATAAAGGTGCTTTGACGAAGTCATAATAACGGATCCTATGTCATTAACATACATTGAAAACAGAAGAGGTCCCAAAATCGACCTTTGGGGAAAGCCTCGTTGCAAAGGACGAAATTCTGATAGAACGGCTTCCAGAGACACGGCCTGCTTTCTTTCTCTAAGGTATGACGAGGGTAAATTTCTAGCAGAAGAAGACATATTAAAGAAGTAATATAATTTATAAATAAGAGTGGAGTTGTCAACCATATCAAAAGCTTTCGAGAAATCAAGAAGGACCAAGAACTTGGCATGGTCCTTATCCAGATTCTCTCTTATATCCTCTACCACGGTCATTAATGCAGTTATACAGCTATGCTTGGCACGAAATCCAGACTGAACAGAAACCAGTAGATTATATCGATTAATATAGATATTTATTTGATTATGCATAACTCTTTTACAAACCTTAGAGAGGAAGGGTAAAATAGATATAGGTCTAAAATCCTCACATGCCGAGTTTTTAGGGAATGGGACTACTTTGGCTATTTTCCACTGGTGGGGAAAAATGCCGGTTGTAAAAATGATGTTCATCACGTGCGCAATATATGGAAGGAGTAATGGTAGTACGGCCTTAATACAAACTGGATGTACTCCATCCACCCTAACAGTATTTGACTTAATAGACAAAAAACTTTCCAAAATATCCGTGCTTTCTATTCTTTGGAAAGAAAATGATGTACCGCTTGGGATAACACGAGCACTGTTTGCACGATCTTCAATCTCTGTTGAGGTTACAGGATGTGGTATAGATAGGAATCTACAATTAAGTTCATTGCCATCGATATTACTTGCACACTTAAGTTTTTTTTTACCAATCCCTAATTCACGGAGGTTACTCCACAGTTTTCGACCATCGGAATTAATAGCTAGGCGATTTGAATAAAATCGTGTTTTGGCAAATCTTATTCCGCAAACCACGCTGTTTCTTAGTTGTTTGTAGACTTGGTGGAGCTCGTTTATCCTAAAGCGTTTCCATTGACAGTAAGCCTGATCACGTTGCACCATTAACACCCTGATCGTTGTCCTTATTTCGTTTGCAGGGGTTGTCAATAGTAGATCTGTATGTAACCGCAGGTTGTTGTTGCTTCGTAGCTGTGAGTCTTTTTTTCCATGGCCGGGAAGTTACCACGGCGGCACAAGCACCAACCTGGAGGGCCAAGTTCATTATAGAGACCCCTAGGATGAGGGGTCGGTTAGATCGAGGCCTGTAACCCGTTCGGGTATGTCAGCGCTACCGTTGGTCCATTAAGGGCTCAGCCGCCACCATCTCTTGCCAAGAGTCTGAACACATATGCGAATTTGACCAATTGAACCAATTCGTGTGGTACCTATACAGAAAGTTTTGGTGCAAAACCAACCCATTTGATGTGATCTAATGCAGTTATCTGATGAGCACTAAGCTTGAAGGTCACATCTACATAAGTTAATATAAGATCTGTCCGGATGATATCGCTAGTATTTCATTATTAACATCTGATGGTCTTGCTGGTAGAGGTTCATCTTTCTAAGAAAAGAAAAGTCTAAGTTTTTTTCTGGCTGTACCGCGTTATTGCTTTTTCGGAACTCATAAAATATATAATGTCTCAAGTATACCGTCTTTTCGCTCATGTTGGTTAACGGTTCAAAGGCTTAACAATTATTGACTAACATATGCGAAACGTTACATAAGAAACGTATCGTGTGCAGGCTACTTAGCCAATCCGGTTTTATTAACGTCGGATTAGTTACTAACGGTCGACAACACATAATAGTGCAAGTGATAAAAAACCACAGAACTTTGCTTTACATCTAATAAATCAAGTTTTGTTTCACAAGCTGACATTTTTATTTCTGTCAGTGGCATACATAGTTGTCGTAGGTACATCGTCCAACATTGGGATGCGTGTATTAAAGCTGGACGAACAACTGTCATATATAACGTACCCTTAAGTTAATATGGCAGTTTTCTGTCACAAAGTGTTGCGGAGTTTTCATGCCATATAAGCTACCGCATACTGACTACTAAATACGAAGTACATACATATATTTCAGGAGTTGGGTTAGGAAAACTCACAATTCATACACATTTGTATATTCGGTCTTAGTACAACTGATCTGAAACATAATGATCTCCACTATGCAAGTGCCATTCATGGATAATGACAGAAGAGATCATTGTGTTAATTGTACATTGTTGGTGGTTTCCCAATTATTCGTAGTTATGCTGTTAGGCACAGTCTGGGAGCGAATATGAAAAGCAAAGAGAACTGTATACTGAATTAGAAGTGGCATATCAGAGATCTTACTTGCTTACTTACTTAGATGACGCTACAGACCGGGACAGGTCCTCAGCTAACATACATACTCTTTCAGGTAGTGCCGACTACCTCCATCCGTGCATACAAAGTTGAATGAGGTTCCCTTTTGTGTCTACCACCTAAAAATACTTCATCTTCTGTTGCACTGTCCCTACGGGTTGGAGTCGAAAACTTTCAGGACCAGGGCGCTTAACTTAACTTAACTTCCTTAACTACTCAATTGCCTTATAAGCCCAAAAAAGCACCTGTTAGAAAGAATGATTTTTCGCATGATTCGCCGATGTAAATAAAGTCCCTTAATACCTCAAAGCTGTAGCTGCCTATCATGACGTGTTGTTCTATGCGTCGATGTTGCGTGTTTCTTTTAGTTGGCAGCATATATCGGGGTTTCCACTAAGGACTATAAATATTTGTTTTTTAATAAAAAAAGTACATCTCATACCATTATGAACTAGGCTACATTCATATGTCCACGGTGACCGATTCGTTGGCGCCAATGTTCGACCACTCTTCCACACATTTCGGCCAATATTCCGGCAACTTTGGTAACAAATTTTAATAATTTGTAAACGTTGCTCAATCGAATACTGAACCCAGACTAAATGGTAGACAGAAGATAGGAATGACGGTTCACATTACAAAAAACAATTTATGGTGCTTAATGGAAGACCTTGTATCGTTCACCGCTTAACCCATCTTTGCCGCTTTTACTTCAATAGGTGATAACGCTCCATTTCCAGCTCGCTGTGTTCTTCCCATTATCTCAATGTCGTCTGCACATGCGAGTAACTGGAGAGACTTTTGAAATATGATACATCTAGAGTTGACACAATTCTTTCAAGAACGGTGTTAAAAAATTTACTGAGACGATGCATTGTTCCGTGTTCCTTGTTTAAGTCCTTTTCTGATATTGAAGATCACGGTTTTTTTATTACCAACCTTGACGGAGCAGATCATCGCCATCCTGCATAGTTGAATGATCTTGGTAGGGTCCTTTATAGATGCTGTCATATGCGACTTTGAAATCGATGAAGAGTAGGTGTGTATATAATTGGAACTCCAGAGCTTTTGTTCCAAGATTTGCCGCAACCTGAGAATTTTATCTAAGGTGGACTTTCCGGACTTAAAATTGCACTGATAGAGTCCGGTCAGACTGCTGACGAAGGGTCTTAAGCGATGTAGAGGAGATTTATTCCCTTGCAGTCGGTGCAGTTAAGGCAATCTACCTTCTTTAGGATCGGACGAAGAATACTAAGGTTCCATAAAATGAAAGTAAGGCCTTTCGTTGGCTCAGATTTTAGATATGAGTTGATGTATGTTCCGTCATCACCTGCCGCTGAGATTGCTGTCCTGACTTTATCTTGGTCGGGTGGACCGCAATGTTGTCTGTCTTCGTAAGGTTTTTCCGAATCCACCCGTACCAATTAGAAGTTCTTCGACATAGATACTGTAAGGAGTCAGTTGGCCACGGAGGCATCCATGATGCAGGAGTAGTTGGCAGTGGCACGCTCGCGGTTGCTCGGCTCTAGCTCGTCGGGTTGGGTTGGTTCTTGCCAATACCCCGTGCATCGCAACTCAACTTACCTTTTTGTTTCGTGCCGAATTATATAAAAAAAGAGAAAACAAAGATAGCCTGGAGAAAGCTACGTTATTTCACGGACGGACTTAAAAGATAGGAGGAGAGAAAGATGATAGAAAAAAAAGAAGAAAAGAAACAGCAGGATCACATCTGTGTGCCATCACCACTGTGCAAGACCGGGACTTTCGCGCTTAAAACTAACTAATCCTACACTAACCTAAACCCTAAATACCGAACTTAATTTTCGCGAATAATAACTAAACCTAAAGCTAACTTAACCCTATGTACCCTACACCGAATAATGCGTCCCAGTATCACACAGCGATGACAGCTCGTCACGACCTGAAATAAGACGGGTGTTGTTGGCTGAGGATGGCCAACCCACCCGTATCGCACTTGGATGCGACCAATTGCTACCATTCTGGCCAGATCTGTGAATGGTAGCCCCTAAAACGAAGTTCCTCCCAGTCACCACCTGTAAAAGAAAACTTCAGGAAAAGTTAGTCACGTCATATTCGTTATGTCGTCATCGTTTGTGCGTCACGTCCGGTCACAGTCGCCCCATCGAAGGACGGTCGGTCCGCCCATCCACACACCACTTGCGTTAACGGCTTTACTCCATCGTAGTAACAAAAAAAAACTCTTAACTCAACTCATAACAATTATAATCGGGTTTATTAAAAAAAAGGAAATTCACAAAATAAAACTTAATAACTAATACGACCTTTTTTTTTTTTGAATTCTATTAAAAACAAACTTCTGTAAGGCTACTGTTATTCTAGCCAAAAAATAGAAACTTGAATACATATATGAAAGGCTTACCGAATTTCAGATCCCTCGTAGTTCTGGCGCCAGCACTTGAAGAACCTTTGCAATCTCAAAAATTTCTTTTTTTTTTCTTGCGCACAAAACTAAATTCAAATAAAATTAAAAAAAAAAAATTAACAACTCGCTTAACCCTAACCTTACTCTAAATAATTTAAAAAAACTCAAATCTATAACTTAACCTATTTTGAAGTAAACACTACTCTTATTCGCTAAATTCTAAAAATGTATGTATACATGTAAGTATATACGAGTATGTACTTATGTATAATATCCTATTTTTTCTTGATTTAATACAAATTTAATTTTTTATTTTTTTTGGCACTCGTCTATTGCGTCTGACACTGTTTCATTTATAAATATCTCCTTTTATCTGTTCACTTTTAATTTCTTGGTTTTTTTTTTCGTTATTGTTGTTGTGGTGGTTGTCCCGCGGAGCACCTCTTGCAGGCGATGTAGCTTTGTAAGTTTATGGGGTGGGGGATCGTATTTCGCACTACGATTTTATTTTTTTAATTTTTTTTTTTTTTTTTATGCACAACACCAGCAAGGACTTTTCGCCCACCAGCTTATTTGTGGGTTGTCCTTATAGCACCGGTAACAAAAAAATGACACCGTGTAGGTGTAATGGGGGGGGGGGAGGATTGTTCAAATGAACTTTTTTTTTTTTTTTTTTTGTACCGCGGCAGTCACTTTGGGGTTTCTTTTTTTTTTCGTTTTGCCCGGGGAGATTTTCCGTCGGCTAGCTTTTATTTCTTGTTTCAAAAAAAAAAAAAAACGCGGACACCCGGTGGATGTAAAAAAAAAATTTTTGTTCCGCATCCACGAAGCGGAAAACTGTACGCGCCACAGTCAAAAAAAAATAAATTTGTACTTTTGCAAAAAAAAAAAAACAAAATGCAAAAGTTATCCTCCGATATCGACTGTCTCGACTTTTTTAACTCCCAAAAAGGGAAAAAGAAAAAAGTCCCGACCAACACGACCTTGTCACTATGTCCCCCGAGACTCAAAAAAAACCATCTCATCTGCTGATTCCATCAGCTGATCAAAATCCGTAAAGGCCATTGACCTATATAATTGGTCTCGTTCTCTAAGTAAAAAAAAATGTCCCATTTCTTTGCTTCTTTCTATTCAATTTCTATTTCTATTCCCCACTCTAATCTCTGCCCCTCAACTGTGGGTTCATGCCTAAACTTATACCTATAATAACCTGCCTCCCACACGATCTATCTCTTTAGCGAAGCTTTCCACCTCTTCCTCCTGAATTTAAATTGACTAAACACAATGCTCTCTACGACAAAAAGGACATATTCACCATGGGAACAAGAACACGGGGAGAGAGTGTGCCTACGAAGAAAGAGGAATGAAGGAATTCGAAAATAGAGGGACGTTTGACAGAGCCAGGTTTTGCAGTGAGTTGCGAAAGAGAGATTAGTAGGTCCAATTAATACATTGGGAGGGGAAAAGGTCTGTTTTTAAAAAGGGATCAATTTAATGGATTTGGTACACTGAGGGAACACAAATAGAACACCACAATTAAACATATTTATTTTTTTGTAAATAGGCTGACGCTACAATACACAACTGAGAAGATTTTTGAGGAGGTACCATTTCTAGCAAGCGACACGGTGGAGAAACACTTTGTCGAAATTTTCGATACGAAGTTGCGTTAGGGATGGATTTTATCCAGCGCTTGGAGTCTCAGTGCAAGGAGCTTTGCGAGGATTTTTCCAATTAGAAAAAATCCCAAGCAATCCCAATGCAATATATGCAGTTAAGTGATCCAATTCAGGCTGAGTGATGATCCCCCAAGACAACCAACATTCCTGAACTACCGGAAAACTGATTGGCCAAAATACCAAGGAATACTGTCGTGACACCAATGAGCTTGACATGAAAGTCAAAAAATTTACTCTGGCTCTCAACCAGGCTATGGCGGCTTCCTGCCCTCATATTCAACCTAGAGGCAAGAAAAAGCCACATTTGGTGCACATTAGCACTGGGACTGCTCAGAAACACTTGTAGAAAACTTTTCAACGTAGCAAAAAGCACAACAAAAGTGACTGACTGGACTCATACAAAGAATTCCTCAAATCATACAAAAAATAATAGAGGAAGGCAAAGCGACAATCCTGGATTTCATTCTGTGACAAAATCACGGAAACCTCTGAGGTATCGTGGCTAAGAAAAATCCTCTCTACAAATCATATGATGCCTAGATGTTTGGAAAAAAACCGATGGCTCCTGGACAACCTCAGGTGATGAATCACTCAACCTGCTACTGGACACCCACTTTTCAGGTAGCTCCCAATTCGCGGCCACTAGCAACCCCAACTGCAACCGGGACCAAGATATTATTCTGCCTGCGCTAGAAAATATTATGAGGAACTGAGTAGAACTTATCCACATTCCACTGTAATGGAGAGAAGTCAATGTAGTATTCATTCCCAAATCCGGAAAATGTTCTCATGTTGTCCCAAAGGACCTCAGACCTATAAGTCTATCATCTTTCCTCCTGAAAACTCTATAAAGACTGATTGATATCCACATACGAACTAAAATTGATCCAAGACTTCTGCCAACGACTTAACATGCATACTGTAAAGGAAAGTCGGTGGAAACGGCTCTGTACTCACTGACTAGCCACATCGAACGATCCCTAAAATATATAGAGTACACAATGGTTGCTTTCCTGGACATAGAAGGCACCTTTAACAACGTCAACACATCCGCAATCATGACTGCGCCGTCAGCTCTGAAGGTAGACGACTCACTTGGGGCGTTGATCAGTCTTATGCTAAAAAGAAGGATAATCAACTCCAAACTGGGTGAGACTTCTGCTAAAAGATATGTCAGCATGGGGCCTTCAACCTCGCATAACCCACTGACTATACATTTCGGTCATAAGACCTATACTTACTTACGGGGTGGTCATCTGGTGCACATAGATTACACCATACCTGAACTTTGGTTTGACAAAATCTTCCATGTAAGCTTCCCCTCTAGATCCTACTGGGAGGAAGATGATTTCATGGAGGACAAGTCAATCCATCTTTTTGAAATGTTACGCGTTTTCGCCATTTATGCAAACAAGATACCCTATAATTGAATTAATTTGCTTGCTCTCTTATCATTTTATCATAATCTCATTGAATTACAATTTGTGCGCTCTCTTATCATTGTAACGTAATTTGAATTCTATGTTTTGCATTGCTTTTTACACTTTCTTTTTTATCATGCTTTGTAACATTCTTGATCAAATTCAAATTTGTTTTTCTCATCCATTTAGATTTGGCCCACACCACAAGATGGTAATAAAAATTGTAAGAACTTTGGGATTTTGTTTTTTTTCTATTAGCTATCTCTGCCCATCGTTGGACTTTGTCGTTTTTTTTATTATTTGTCATCGCGGGAATTCGTTGGAAAATTGTCATTCACCATCTCTACACAGATGGATCTAAAACCGATAGGGGAGTTGGTGGCGGTGTTTTCTCAGATAAGCTAAATCTGAGCATCTCTTCCCGTCTTCTAAATCACTGTAGCATGTTCCAGGCGGAAATTTTGGCGATTTAAGAAGCTCTGTCCTGGCTGAAGAAAAACGTTATATCTGCAAAGGATATACACATCTTTTCGGATATTCAGGCCGCTATCAAGTCCCTGGAATGCCGATCATCTCTCACCTTTGTTGGGTGCTGGGCCACAGAGACATTCCGCGGAACTGTAGAGCCGATGAACTCGCCAAAATTGGAACCACTTTACCTATTCTACCGGAAAAGGGTAGCATAGGTATACCAATCGCTACGTGCAAGCTAACATTAAAGCTGGATGCCAATAAAAGAACAGACCTTAGGTGGACTGTTGGACAAACATGTCTAGCGACCAAACAGATCTGACCAATGCTGGATTTGAGTGTCTGATGCTTCTAAATAGGAAACATCTCAACGCCATAATAGGCACTGGACACTGCCTCATAGGTAAGCACGCAGGAAATCTTGGCGCTTTTACAAACGATTTCTGTAGAAGCTGCATGGGCGAGGAGGAGGAGGAGAAAATCCTCCACGTACTCTGTACATGTCCAGCTCTCTCCCAGAGAAGAAAGCTTCATCTAGGAGCTTTCTTCTACAACGATCTAAAAAATATAGACGTAGACAGTCTCTTACGCTTCACCATAAGATCAAACTGGTTCCATTAGTAAGAGTATCATAGATCCATGTGGCATCACAATGGGTCAATAAGCCTAAGTGGGTTTGTATTTCCAAAAGCTACTCTTACCTACCCCACCTAAGTCAGATGAATGAAATAAATAACAGTGTACTAAATGCTCCCTACCACTACGTGGTCCCTCATCATGCAGTTTTCAAAGAAGCGAGCACAACTACATAGATGCGTGTAGTCTTCGATGCTGCCTTTAAAACCACTAATAGAACATCCTTAAACGATCATCTCGTGGTGGGACCTAAGACACAGGCAGATATAGACGATATTATTTTGAAATGGAGGAAATATCAACTTACCCTTACGCCTGACATCGAAAAGATGTACGAGTATTAACAGATTGAGATGCGTTTCGGCGTCTACCTTTACCAGCTTATCTTTTGGCGTGAAAACAAAAGCGAACCACTTTAAAACCATTCACCTTCGGTATCGCGTCAGCTCCATTCCAGGCAATTCGCAAGTTAAGGGAAGGCTAAAATACCCATTAGCAGCACAAATGAAACGAATTCGTTTCACGAACGTGAGTAAACAATTGATTCTGTTGACGATTGCAAAAACGTTCGACCCTCTTGGATGGATTTCGTTCTGTATTATTAGGGCTGAAATAATGATGCAGCAGTTATGGTGCGCATTCCAATCCCACGTTGGATCAATACCCAGAAGCAGAGCGCCGGGACACAGTCACGAGCGCTGGAACACAACCATATGGTGTGGTCCCGAATTTCTTCGTGGAGATTGGCATTTTAACACCCCGATACAAGAATCAGACCTTGAAACTGAGGAAGAAACACGTCCCGATTAAGGCACACTGCATTACCCACTGTAATAATATAATAGGTAAATTATTAGACGACCATTAAAAATTTTTTTAGAATCATAGCATATTGCAAACGATTTGTTGCAAAGCAAACAAACAAATGTTTGTTGGGCTTTCTCGTAATTTACTCACATTCACTTCAATGGTACGCACAATTGACTGGGGATTTTCTACCGAAAATTTCAAAGCGGTTCAAGATCTAAATCTTAGACAGTATTAAATTGTCTTCCTTTGCGTGAACGTCTAGAAACAACAGAGCGCGAAAATTTTTTTCAAATCCATGATTGTAAGACTTTACTGCAAACAAAGAGACAGAGTCGTTAGTCGTTACATACTTCTTAGGGGCAACTGTAAAAGCAGCCAAAGCTAATAGATAAAACAATAAAATTATATACAATATGTACTCGTATGTACTACGTTGTCTTAATATGCAGGAACACTTCTTACTTCTCACTTCGATCTTCAACAAGTAAACTGAAAAATTTCTTACCACAACGAGAAAAATGAATATATTTCAAATTTCCAATTTGGACGGCCTTCTTACGCACTTCCTGCCGTAACTCGTATAGCTGAATGACGTATGGTGAAGTGTCCTAAATTTATCCGACGTCGTAAGTCGAAAAGACATGAATCGAAGTATTGTAGCTCGAGGTATGCCTGTACTGTTTAACAATTCAACGTCTTTGGCGGTTTTTTTTTTCAAAGGTCCCGGTTCTTAAGGATCTTTGACTCTTTAGTCTTCCTACCACGACTGGCGGCCGAAGAAATAAAGAAGTTTTTATAAGAACCCCACCAATCATTTACTTGGCAACATTTTTAAATTGTAACTAATGACGTTGCCATTGTTTTTCACGCCGCCAAGTTGACAACAAAATTATTCAGCTCTCATTTGACTACCTGAGTGCATAGATGGCGCTCTCGTTGAGAAAGAGAAATCGAATATATCCACTACCGCGTTTCTAATTAGAATAATTTATTGTTCAAATACCCGATGACATTTTCCAAAATTACAAATTCCAATAAACTATCTCAAATACAAGAACTTTACGATTACAGTTTCTGATAAATCGCTATTGTACGCATTGCGTAAATAAAAACCACCTCACAGCTGACATCTGTCAAAGTGCCAAAAAAAACGAATGAAGTGAAAAGAGGAAAAAAAAAACAAAATGTCGATTCGGTACGTTATACTCCCGGAAAGACGACAGCGAGCACAGTTTCAGTTTCGTGAGAGCATCGCCAATCAGCAGATGCCGGTTGTTAAAATTTGTCGATTCGGCTGTGTAACATTCGTCGCGCCTTCTCTCCCATTTTGATTCAATTTTTCTCCGTCTGTCTGTCATTTGTGTGCACAGTGAAATAATAACAACAACAAAACCGGTATCCACCAGAGTTTGTTCTCATGAATCCAAAGTTTTGCATTGCAAATTTATAAAATTTTTGTTTCCTTTTTTTTTTTGGAAAATTTTCGTCGATTTTGAAGTGCTGGTCAACTCTGATATCAATTCTGCGGTGTGGCCAGTTGGTTCTGGCTCTGGAGTCAGCGGATTTTTTTTTGGGGGTTTTACACCACACGTGCCGCTTCACGGGACGGTAGAGGTTGATTAAACAGATGCAGGTACAACGGTAGCTACAGCGAAGCAAAACAAACGAGGTACGGAGCAGACAACAGTACGAGCGATGTTCAACCCTGTTAGGCAGAAACTGCAGCAAAAGATAGGGGTGTAAGCAAATTGGTGTCGTAAGTTAGTGTCATTTCCGTTTCGCTGTCTCCCGGGGTGGCTTTCCCGCAACGGACGAGCCTTTTTGCTGCTGCTGCTGCTGCTGCACATTGTCATTGTTGTTATTGACGGCAGAAAAGAGTGATAGATAACCAACGTACGTCTCAATAAACTCCGGAACTCAACGTTGACGGTTGTAAAAGGAAAACGCGCGCATTCATCGCACGAACAAATCAATTCAATTTAGGTAAACATCTTCCGCACAACTCGTGTGTGTGCGTGTGGATATATGGACACGTAACTCACCATAGTTCTCAGTACTCCCATCTAGTACCTCGGTCGCGCGTTCTGACACTTGCATCGACTCGGTGGGATTGCAAGTCACTATTGGAGTACTGTGCTTGCCCGGTCGTAAACCGCACACGGTAAAGCAATCGAATTTACGATAAAATTTTTCGTCTGCTGTCATTTGGGATTATAAAGGATACAATTCCTTCGACTTGGGTGAGGTGAATTTTGTGTCGGTGGCAATGGTGGTGTTGTAATAGAAAAACCGATGAGGGTATTCGGGGAAAAGTGAATGTAAATACGATAGTACCAATGGAACGACTCCTTGAAACAGTGTTTACGCAACGATTGAGTGAAAAATTCGTCTCAAACCAGCCGTGAATAAATACTTTGTTTCGTTATTTGACACTGAATTCCGATTTTGTAAGACCATTCGAGATCTTCACATTTTCAACAACATTTCACAGAAATTTCAGTTTTTCTTGTATTTTTAGCTGAGATACGAGTAATATCCTTGAAGTGTGGTGAATTTATAATGTAATCTAATTGAAATCAACCAAAGAAGAGGGAGAGAGATAGATAGAGAGAGAAAAGGAATCCCCAATTGCAAGGGATTACTTGTAGGTACCTACATGCATTCGGTGTTGGAATTGGCCCCTGAAAGTTTTTTGTATCCATTTTCGCGTGCCACATTCAGTCGGGGGTTTCGAGAGTGTCTCTTGCGTTTGATGTTCTTCGTTGTTGTTTTCTGTGTCCTTTAATGGAAGAAAGTGAAATTGTCAACTCACCCAGTTGTTGCCATTGCCATTGTCCATGAGAAGAATTTCTTGTTTCCTGTTTTTCTTATTTTTGCAGTGATTATCCTTGTAAGAGAGTGTTTTCCTTTTTTCGCCGTATCGTGGTGAGTTTTATTTTCTCACGTTTTTTAGTGTTGTGTTTTTTTTTCTTTTTTTGCACTTAGTTCTGTTTTGGTCTAGTGTACGTGTGTGGGGGTGTATCTGTAGAAAAAAAGGAAAAGTGTGGTGAACAAAATAGTAAAGAGAAAAATCCAAAGCATACCGCAAGTGTGTATGCATATTTTGGTCTGTGCTGTGAATTTGTATTTTTTATTCTTTTGCCTCATCAACTGTCACAGCTGAGAATGTAATCGTGCCACAAGATTTGGATTAAATTCGTTACTTAATTGTTGCAGCATAAGTCATGGATAGCAGTCATCTATGAGGGGGGAATGGTAAGTACAGCCTTGCATAAGAAATTTTCACAATTTTTCTCTAATCACGAGACCTTTCTGTAAGTCATCGTTGGAATTTCATAATCAAATGCAGTTAAATTAACGATGTTGTTTGCATTGCGTATCTGTGTATCTACAGTGTCTATTCTACGTATCTTCAGCCTGACTTTCTCAGTATCTGTTGAGTACAACCTGTACAATGATTGTACAACCGTCTCACAACTCTTGACCAATCTCAAAGTTCGAATTTTGTTGTCTGATTCACTTAAAGTGATTAGCGCTGCTACAATCAGTCAGTTAGTGTGTCGGTTTATTTACATACATTTCCAGATTTGGATGGCAGATCTAGATGTCTGGTTAGACAGGGGATTGTTTACACATGATACTAGATGGATAGGTACTCAAAACATCAAGCGAGACGCTACTTAATAACGCAACAATTAATTGTTGATAATTTTAGGCAATGACTTCATTACTGATCTGACCTTTAGATAGAATGACGCAATAACTTTTTTGTTATGCTTTTGGATTTTGTATTTATTTTTCTGAAATTTACCTTTGATGGAACCTTTAGAGTTTGACCGAGATTTACTCGAACGGATTTTATACTTTTTCTTATTTTGAGGAATGCACTTACCGATGTAGTAAAACTGGAAAAACGGGGGTTAGGAGCAGATTAAAACTTATGACAGTACATACATATGTACATATTATCGGCTTGTGATTTTGTTATGCGATATTAAACTCAAATCCCTTATGTGATCTTGAAGCGTTCTGTGAAAAGAATGGGAGAATAATCAGAGGACTCTTTGACTTTGTACAATAAAAAGGTATACTTTGGAATGTAAAGAGCTCTTTGATAACACTCCAATGAAGACAGAGTTCCCTGAAGTCTCAAGTCAAAAATAAACAATTGTTGGCTCATTATGCGTTTGCTGCAAAATCTAAAACGACTCCGTTTAGGCATTTACAACGACATTGAGGATGATTTCGACAACATCGACGACAAATCACTGGTTTTGTGGATATTCAATGCTGGTTAATATGATCCGATTAATAGGACTGCGGGTCAATTTAGAGTAGCTTAGAGTGCCTGCGTGGGGCCAAGTTAGTATAAGATTGTTAAATAATTTTAAGCTAGCATTTAAGCATTTTTTGTTAGTATGTAAGAGTTAATGATTAAGAAAATAAAATGCCTTAAAACTGAAAAAAAAACTGAATAGGACTGCGGGCAATATGTGATTGCTGAGGTAAACAAGAGTTGCCTGCAAGACGGCGTCCTTTCTCCACTGCTATGGTTCTGACTTTTATGATATGCATGTGGATGATGTAGTTGTACTGACTTATGGATCGTTTCTAGCGACTGTGAGTTCTAAAGCGCAGGCAGCTATAGACGTGATCAACGATTGGTGCACTAAAAATGGTTTTTCAGTCTCAATCAACTCAAAAAAGAGTTGAATCTCTTTACTAGAAGGAGGAACATGATTGGCCTGACTCATATCGAGCTTAAATGCATCGCCATTCATTTCTCCAATGAAGCTAAGTATTTGGGTGCCATTCTGGATAATGAACTTCACGTTCTCAACTCAACATGTCACGTCGCTGTCGGCCTTCGGACGGTGTAAAGGGGTTTTCAGAAGACATGGGCTTGTCACCCATGAGGGTCCTCTGGTTCTACATGTCAATTAACTCTATTGTGAAGAATAGGTGTGAGCCAAAGTATCTGCGTTTGTAGCGACAGCTAAGCTACACGTAAAGCCTTGATTAACCCTCTCACAACTTCCAATCTAATTCGAGAATGAAACACATCACTGAACGCGGTTAGTAGGCTGAATTTACTGAGTCTTGTTTGGATCCCAAGTAACAATAGAATCATGGGAAATAAAAGCGCATTGCACCTGCAATGCAAGGAACATAGAAGAGTTTTTGGTAATCCGAACCTATGTTAGAACCGCCTGTATTCTCGGTTAGAGATTCCTATGAGCATAACTGCAGATGATATGATTCCCCAGGTTGCCCGCAGACCAAACGAATCCTTTCCGACGTCTCTAATAGATCAGTGACATAAAAGGAACATACAAGGAGTACATTGGGTTAGCCCTTTCTGAGTGCTCTGTTCAGACAGAAAGAAAATTCCTCATATATGACCATAAGTAGAGATCCATTATTCCTTACCGGATGAAGGATATCAAACCAAAGGAATAGTTGTGGTACGACTCGAGCTGCAAAAGGGCAGCATAAGAGAACTGGTTTTTCGGTCACAAGAAAGCAACCCGACAGAGGAAAACCGACGCTGGAACTACTCTTCAACTTAAGCGTAATTGAGGTAAGAAATACTACAGTGCTCCAAAAGTAGTAAGGCTTTTTGATCTATCGTCAAAGGTATTAGAAAAAAACATTAGAGCTGCTATATCCTTAGACCGTCTGCTCGCTGCGCACTTCGTAGCCATATCAACACTTCCAGATTTTGCTTTTATTTAGGATCCTTTTCGAATGGATGGAAAACAACATTTGCCCAGTCCTCAATGCTCTTCTCTCTCTTACATGTCCATTGCACTACGATCCTTCGATTCGGTGTCATGGACACGTTGATAAGCCGTCAGCTCATGAAATATTTCGAAACAAACACTTCTCAATGACCGACAGTACGGTTTTCGTAGCAACAGGTCCACTGGTTCGATGGCTGGTTCCCGAACAGCGGGAACCAAAGTCTACAGCAATCTGATGGATAGGATGACAGTTACACTTCATTTCTCAAATGCATTTAACAGAGTTTGGCATCTGGCTTTTTTGTGGAAAATGCCTGCATTTCGGATCGATTAATTCCTTTTTCGATGGATTAGATATGTAACCTTTTGGAACGTTCGATTCATTCACGGGATATTTTCTGACCGAGTTGTATATATATGCCGTCAAAAGTTGCGCTGCCGAATGTACCCTCAATGTCGATGAGCTCAAGGTGTACTCCTTGTCAATTCTGCACCTCAAATTTCGAATCCCATTCTGGCAGGACTTTTCGCCTAGCATCTTGCACACAAGATGGATTCGCACAGTAGTTTTGCGCACATGAAGCTTGGGATAATCTCCATACTCTTGAACATGAACAAAGACAGACTGATCGTCCCAAAGCGTTTGGCGAGCATGGAGTAATCATTTTCAGTTCTTGGTACAAAGCCTTACTACTCGCCAGTGGTTGAGTATGCCTGCCAGTACCAGGCTAGCGGTGAAGATTCTTTCCAGAGTTGCTATCCGTTGGTGTGCACTATTTCGGATTCGAAAAAATGGCAAATAAGATATTGTATTTAGCCTTAGTACGACTGATTTGTGATACATTCTCTTCAGCCGCATTTAACCTATTATTAAGCGTCACTTGAATAGCTGTCACGTCGTTGCCATTACTGGCGGTATTATCGGCAAAATAACGGTCGAAAAGTCGTTCCGGCTTCTTTAATTGTCTTGGTATACTCCGACTTTAACTTCCTACATATCGCGTATCATTTTTATATATTTACTTCTCGGGTACATTTAACACCTTAACATTGTCCATAAAAGATCTCTGGCAAGCCTATCTAACACTATCTCGTGTATTTGTGTACCATGCGTCATTAGTTTCTCCAATCAGCAGTTGTTGCAAATTTTTGTGTCGTCTTTGCCTTTATACAGAGGAACAACAAAGCTCCCCTCGATTGCTTAAAGATCTGATCGGCTCTCATCATTTTATTAAAGAAAATTTCTGGTCGCCTGCAGCATTTTTCTGTGATCGAATCTACTGCGATAGTAATAAGATCCTGATTAATAAGATCCTGTCAAGAAATAAACTAAAAGCTGCTCTGGGCTCTGCATATTTTCAAACCATACAAGTCGTGCCGAGCTACAAAAGTCATCAGATATCATTTTATCAACGCTAGTGAATTTCAAGAGGAGCTGCGTAGAAATGATCCACATTCCCTTTCCAAAGCCGGAAAATGTTCTCATGTTATCCCAAAGGACCTCAGACCTATAAGTCTATTATCTTTCCTTCTGAAAACTCTAGAACGATTGATTGATATCCATATGCGGTCTAGAATTGGTCCACGATTTTTGTGTGCGTCTCAACATGGCTACTGTTAAGTAAAGTCGGTGGAAACGGCTCAACATCCAATGGTTAGCCCCATCGAACAATCCTTACATTATAGACATATAATGTTCCTATTTCTGGATATAGAACGTTCCTTTAACAACGTCAACAAATCGGCAATCACAACTGCACAGTCAACTCTGAAGGTAAATGGATCGCCTGGGGATCAGTCTTATGACAAATAACAGGATGATCAACTCCAAACTGGGTGGAGCTTCAGCTAAAAGATGCGTAAAAGAGGTACACCGCCAGGTCAATGAAATGTTGATATATCTGGAAGCGGGTGGTAGCAAGGTGGATGCCTATGGGGTTGACGTTTCTATAGCCTTCTCAGGAAGGCATCTCAATAAAATTAAAGAACTCTTATAACCTTAACTCTTAACCCCCAAAGAACTGATCTTGTTCTCTTTTCTAAAAAATATAAAATTCCAATCATAGATCTTTCTTTATATTTTTGACAGGAAACTAAACTGGTAACCTAATATTCAAGAAAGAGTAAAGAAGGCTACAGTAGCTTTATTTCCTTGCAAAAAAGCCATTGGGAACAAACGGCGCCTTCAACATCTGGCAATACGTCTCGGTTATAAGGCCGATTCTCACCTACTGGGTGGTTTTTTAGTAAACGGTTTAGACAATGCAGTCAACTGCACTAAACTAAGCAAAGTCCAAAGGACAGCATGTCTGTGTATTAGCGGAGCCTTACGTACTACTCTCTCCGCGGTACTGGATATTTGAGACCCTCGATATTTTCAGCAGCTATTCGCCGTTAAGCGATTGCACAGTGGACAAATAAACTATTTGGCCAAGCTAATATTCTTAATACACGATGAATGCTTCCAGAGAAAATCGACTATATTATGCCCCAATATTGGTTTGACAAAGGCTATCATGTAAACATCGCTTCAAAATCTTTCTGGAACGAAGATGTCTTGATGGACGACAAGTCAATCCATTAATAGCGAGATTGGTGGCGGTGTTTTCGTAGATAAGCTTAACTTAAATTTGTCCTTCAGCCTTCCAAATCACTGTAAGGTGTTCCAGGCTTCCGCCTTCCGCAATTAAAGAAGTTCTGGTCTGGCTAAAGAAAAACGTGACATCTGTAAGGGATATTCGTATTTTTTCGGATATTCAGGCCCTGGACTCAGGCTCATAAAATTCTAAAACCGCCGTTGACTGCCGATCACCTCTCAGTGAGATGGTGGAGCAGTTCAACATTTACCTTTGTAGGGTGTTGGAATTGTAGGACCGATGAACTCGCCAAAATCGGAACCACTCTACCTATCGTACCTGAACAAGGTATCATCGGTATACCAATAGCCAGATGCTATTAGAACAACAAACCTTAGGTGCACTGTTGGGTCAACATATCTAGCTACTAAACAAACCTGGCCGAAACTGGATCTGAATCGCTCTAAGAGTTTGATCTCTCTTAGCAAGAAGCATCTCATCGATATCATTGGTGTCATCACTGGGTACTGTCTTATAGACAAGCATGCAAAAAGGTTTGCCGTCTTTACTAATGACTTCTGCAGAAGCTGCATGGGCAAGGAGAAAGAGGAAACATTCGTCCACCTACTCTGTACATGCCCAGCTCTCTCCCAAAGAATGAGTTAAGAAATCTAAACAATATATACGTTAACAGTCTCCTACGCTTCATCTGAGGCTTAAATTGGTTCGTAGAGTAGGAGTATTACAGATCAATGGGGTATCAGAATGGGCAATAGCCCTAACCTATTTGGTAAATTATAATCACCGTTATAATCGTAAAAAAGTTTTTTTTTTTGGTTGCACATTATACGAGTACTAGAATTTTATTGTAAAGTGAATAATTTAAAGGCGT
Source organism: Volucella bombylans (assembly GCA_949129095.1). Lineage (NCBI taxonomy): Eukaryota > Metazoa > Arthropoda > Insecta > Diptera > Syrphidae > Volucella > Volucella bombylans. Next base: position 88,307,692 of record OX422143.1, read on the forward strand.
TACTCAGCAAGTCGTCGACTGACAGCGTCCCATCAACTAAAAGCAAATCTATTTTGAAATCATCCCCATTTGAGATTAAATACAGTCCAATACGTATTTCTAAATCACCCTAAGATGGACTATGAGTATATGCGCAGAATTCCGCCATTAAAATTGAGAGGGAACCTGGCTGGTAACTGGAAAAGATTTCGGCAAACTATACAATCTTCGAAATTGCCGCTCGTCAAAGTCAAAGCTGGAAAAAGTCAAGATGGTACGAGTCAGCACATTTTTAAATACGATTGGTGAAGATACCCTTTACTTCGTTCAACTTACTTGACGATGACAAAAAGAAGATCCCAGGCTTTCAACGGATATTGCTTACCAAAGAAAAAACCAAACATACGAGCGCTTCAAAATTTGTTAGCAGAAACCAGTCAAGTATGGAACCATTTGACAGTTTCGTGACTAAAGCTGTTATCAAAAAATTGCGAATTTTCGTATTTGGACATCTCTCTAATACGCGATAAGAGCTAAAGGAGGGGTTATTGAGTGCAGCAGATTTGAATCTAGAAAAATCAATAGAAATATGTCATGCAGCAGAAGTGGCTCACAAGCAAACCTACCAAATCTGGTATAGATGTCATGCACATAAATCCAGCACATTGTCAACAAAATCATTCATTTGTTTAAGAATGGTTACAATTATCAAGCAACAATAATTTTAGAAATAGCAATTATGCAAATCAAACAAATAAAGAGTGTCCCAAAATTCACACAAGAAGTAATTTTTATAGAAAACACAGGTTTTTAATTAAAAATTGTAATTTTGTTTATTGATTTATAAAGTATAGAGTATAGGGAGGGTTATGTATGGAATAGTTTATCGGGTAAATGTCCTCCACGTACTCTCTTGTCGAAATTTTCCATGACAGTTTTGCATAAATTTGGCTGAATTTCGTTGATACAGAGCTCAGTTTGCTCCTTCAAGGCATGGATGGTCGTTAGCATAAGCCTTTGACTTCAAAAACCCCCAAAGGAAAAAGTCAAAGGAAAAATTTTACACCTAAATCGCATGATCGAGAAATTACATGACCAGGAAATGACTCATGCAGTAATTGTATTGCTTCTTGGGCTGTATGGCACGTGGCACCATCTTGTTGCAATCTTGCAATTTAGGCAGAAAAAACTGGATTATCATGTGCACAATTAACTGTTATTGCCTGACCAGTCGCATTTAAACAAGAACAATGGTATACTGATGTCTCCAGACCAAAACCCTCACCAAGCAGTGACACGTTGTGGATGCTCTGAACCCCAAATTGGACAATTTTGATGACCAACAAAGCCATACAGATGAAAATTAGCCCCATCGTTGAAGATGATTTTGTTTAAAAAATCAACATTCCCTCTTCAGCTCTTTAGTCAATTGTGTATTGTGTTGTACCACATGAAATGTCCGATTTTCGCTCAGTCGGAAATAAGAATTTCTTGAGTGAACATCTGTGCTAGAACGTTAAATTTTCTCTTTTTATAAAATAAAATGGTACGTGTGGGAATTTTAGGGGTTCGTTACAAGTACCATTATTTTGTTTCTAGGAATTATTTACCATGCTGTCGGCAGTTCAAATTCGAACCCTCTTCCTTTACGAATTTAATATGGAACATACTGCGTCATTGGCAATGAAAAACATTAATGACGCATTTGAGGATGTAGCGGTAAACGAACGCACTATACGACGTTTGTTTGGAAAGTTTGGGAAGTCGGAAGCGTTAGTTGACAAAGGTGTTTTAAGAGCGACGGTGGATGCGGACCCAACGAAATTGATGCGGGAAATTGCACAAAGCATAGAAGTATCCCCAATGACAAAAAGGCGTCACCTTTCTCTCATAGCAAAGGTAAAGAAAATATTGGCTTTTAAATTTTTACTATAAAATCGGACATTTCATGTTATTATATGTATGACGATGCAAATCTTTGGTCAAAATACGCTGTAGAGATTTCTCGAAATGTTCAATTCTTGACCAGTCTCAACAACACTCTCACGAACTCACAGTCTTCCTGAATTTTTGAATTGAATCTCTTTACAGTTCATGAAGTTAAATCACTGTTTTTTTAAATACTTATTATTTTTAAAAATTGCTCAACAATCAAAACGCGTTGTTCTTTTGTGTAGCGCTCCATATTTAATAACCCTGAAATGTCACAATGGTTTTTGTTTTCGTTGCTCTCTCTCTACTACTCGTACAACAAATGACCACCATTTTTTTATCAAACCAAACATATACTTGTAATAACCCCAGGCTCAACAAAATACTAATGTTTTTGGATACCTTTTGGTGTTTTCGAATTTAAGGTGTCGCCTGTTTTTTTTTTTTTTAATCAGCGCGCTCTCGAGGGGTTTGAGTACCTTTAAGGGAGGAAGATACCGATGTACATTGTTTTTAAATATTTGCAAGTTATAACGACCAGGAAATACAGAGATCGGCAGGGCATTCCATAAGCGAGTTGTACGGCTTAGGAACGAATCACGAAATTTTAGAGCATGTCCGAAAATGGGCTTGCGGGTATACTGATGGGCATTCATAGCGAGACGGGTGTTACGGTTGAAAGTTTGAATGGGCGGAATGCTACTGGCCATTTCAGTGGAGGACTGGTGGTGGAAATAGCGATAAAACAAGAGAGACACGATACATTTCGTCGGTGTTCGAGGGTGTCAATTGATTTACTGGTATTAGTTAAACAATAAGTTTTATCGCACGGTTTTGAATCCTATCTAGCAGGTGCAGAGATGTTTTAGGAGCACCTGACCAGATGTGGGCGTTGTACTCCAATTTTGGACGGATGAATGCCTTATATATTGAGGCCAGATCAGAGGGGGTAAAATATTTCTTACAACGCTTGAGGAAACCCAGACATTTCGCAGCATTTTTGGCGACATCAAATATATGTGGTCATTCCAGCGTAAGTTGTCATTGACACACATACCGAGAATGGGAAGTTTTTCGGTTTCGACGATGCAAGTGCCATTCATGGATAATGGCTGGGTGTTTAAATTTCTCTTTAACGACAGCAGGCAGCATTGTGTTTTGGAAGCATTAAATTCCACTCTGTTGATAGTTCCCCATTTGGTTATGCTGTTGATATCGGAATTTAATGAGCTTAGCATACGCTACCGTTCTCGTTCTACAGCCGAAGAGCAGGGCCGTGAGTCCGGGAACGAATATGAAAAGCAGAGAGAAAAGCTGACTCAAGAATTGAAGCCGATGGACCATTTAAAGGGACGTACGTTCTCCGATTGGGTTCTGGAAAAGATGCGCCAAGATGATGAATTTCATCGCAAAATCATCTTCAGTGATGAAGCTCATTTTTGGCTCAATGGGTGAAAATCCACATGTCCTTCATGAATCACCACTTCATCCACAAAAAATAACTGTTTGGTGCGGTTTGCATGCCGGCGGCGTTATTGGGCCATATTTTTTCGTCGCCGATAACGGTTGTCACGTTACTGTGAATGGTCAGCGTTATCGCGCCATGACAACCGATTATTTTTGGCCCGAATCGGAAGATATGGACTTGGACGACATGTGGTTTCAAATGATGATGCCACAAGCCACAAGCCCCACAGCACACGCTGCAATCGATTTATTGAAGAGTAAGTATGGTAAGCGTGTTATCTCAAGAAATGGGCCAGTCGATTGGTCGCCTCGTTCGTGCGATTTAACGCCGCTTGACTATTTTCTGTGGGGCTACGTTAAGTCATTGGTTTATGCCAACACGCCGACGACGTGGAAAGAGCTCAGGGCCAACATTGAACGAGAAATAGCGGCTGTTTCGGCCGAAATGTGTGGCCGAGTTCTTGAAAATTGGGTCCAACGAATCGACCGCTACAAACGTGATCGCGGTGGCCATATGAACGAAGTCGAGTTCCATTCATAAATGTTTTGATTGTACTTCAAGCCGATAATAATATTTTTGAAATATCTCAAATGGTTTGCGTTTTATTTAAAAAAAAGTTGTCAAGTCCTCATTGGAAAACCCTATAGTAGCATTCACTCTGAAATGTGTTTGTTTGATAGGTATAAAATTGCTGCTGAGGTTATTTTGGAGTTGTCCTCAAAATTTCGTAAATGCGGACTGAATCCTGAATAGTTAAAGTTATAACTGAAGCATCGACCATACCAAAGTATAATCTTGCTCTCCAAAAAACATATCTGACGAAAAATTGACCCGTATCCTCATATATCGTATCGTATCGTATAAGCTCATTTGCCGGGAGATGTAGTAGGCTTTCGAGAAGAAACATTGACACAAGATTTGGCCCGCAACCCGGAAAATACATCTAATGTTCCAGAAGTTCAAACTCATTTGCCAGCAGAGCCAATAGGCGATCCGAAGGAAATCATTCCTTCTCAAAAGGAGTTAACCGACACCTCAGAAGAATATATTCAATGAGGACCAGATTGCATTGCAGAAGAAGGACCTGACAGTGAAGGTGAGGAAATGTCATATCAACAATCTCGCTTTTGAACGTTACACTAGGTGATATGGAAATACCATCAGGCATCTTTGATATAGACGACGAAGGAGTGTTACACAAAGCTGAAACGTCAACAAATCGAAGAGAAGATTTAGAAATAAACAAAATACCGCCCTGTTCAACTTCAGATGTCACTGTAACTTCATCACCAAGAGCATGGTCAGACTCATCACATGCATTAGCGACCCACCTATTTTATCCTAAGCCAATTGGCTCTGAAAGCAAGAGGAAATCCAAAGACTCTACTAGGTCTCCAAGTGCTATATCCTCACAAGGTTGGAGGGACATTTTTTTGAACAAAGAGCGGAAAAAACAACTGGAACAGGAAGCTCTATTACAGTGGAAAGAAGAACGCCTGGCTAAGAAGCTTCTTCAACAGAAACAACCTAGAAGGAAGCCGAAAAGAAGAATTATACCCAAACAAAGTTCAACAACAGCCTCGGAAGCTAAACGAATCTGCAAGAATTGTTTTGAAGAACTTATAAGTGATGTTGAGGATGATAATCTGAAAAATATAGGTTGTGATTTTTGTCCTTCGACAACTTTGGTATGAAAGTTGATAAGCATTACACAACACCACGTCTATCACCGGACTTAGGTTTATTAAATTCAGTATAGCAAGCACCCTGTTTTCTCATCTTAATATATCACATTGCAATCGACGTAAGACTTGCCTCCAATATTCTGGACGTTCGAACCTTCTGAACATGCCAACATTGACTCAGATCACTAATTCCAAGCACCACAACGAAGAAGAGCTACTACGAGAAGATGTAACGTCGAAATTTTGCAATTCGCGTATACCGAAATCTCTCGACAACTGCTATTCCGCCAGCATCAAGTGCCGAAGACCACCAGAGATGTCTCAACTAATGTGCTGTTGTGGTTTCATCCGACCACTACCAAGAAATTCTCGGTTTGATGAAGAATGTCGGCAAGCATATGCAGCTAAACAAAAAGCGGAAGCAATACTGCAAAGAAGGGCGAGAGCCGCTTGTGAGCTCTACGAGCAGAAGCGGCGGGAAGGACATGGGCTTCTTCAGATGAAGAAGAAAGAGCACGAGAAGCGCATCGAAAACATTCATAAGTTGTACTTTAGGAATAACGTACGAAAGTTTTACCAATAGGCGAAAAGAAAACCCGTAAAAAAAGGTGTGGAGATGAAGAAGGAAATCTTGTCGTAGAGTCACAGCCAATGCTGGGAATATAGAAGAACTTTTCCTGCAGACTGTATAACGGCAGCGAAGCCCAACATCCAGCCATGAGGCAGAATATACCATTCAATCAAGACGACTATAGCCAGCACTTCCGTCCACCTGACCAAAATGAACTAAAGATAGTAATGTCTATGTTGAAATCCAACAAAGTAGCTAGACATGCCGTCTTAAAAGCTGCTGGAAGTGATTTTGTGAAGAGCATGCATCAACTCATTTCTCAGATCTGGTTAGAAGAGTGTATGCCTGATGAATGTAATCTCAGCTCCGTATGACCGATCCACAAAAAAATAGATACCCTCAACTGCGCCAATTATACCGGTGTAAGTCTCCCCAACATCTCATACAAGATCTTATCTGTCATATTTTGTGAACATCTGAAACCCTTCGCCAACAATACGAGTATGATGGTCCCTATCAGTGCGGTCTTAGACCACGAAAGTCCACAATCGGCCAAATCTTCACACTCTGGCAGATTTTGCGAAAACCTGAAGAAATCTAAATCGATATCCACCATCTTTTTATCGAGTCTATCTGTGCAGAATGATACTGGCGTTCTCCAGTGCTGGCTGCTCCGACAAGGTCGATACCGACATAACCGAGACCTTTGATGTCAACAAAGGTTTTAGACAAGGTGACGCGCTGTCATGTGGCTTCTTTAATATCATACTTGAAAGAATTGTGCTGAACTCACAAGCGAAGATTGGAGGCACAATCTTTCAAAAGTCTGTACAACTACTAGCGTACGCCGATTATATTGACATATTTGGGAGAACTCAGCAGGCGGTCACCAGAGCTTTCGTCAGTATTGAAACAGAAGTTGCCAAAATGGATTTAGCCGTTGTTTATCGGAAAAACCAAGTATATGCAGTCAACAAGCAAGAACACACATCATAGATGCATACGACAGAACGTTACTGTCGACATCTATAATTTCGAAGTACTCGTAGTAAGGGACTTTGTCTACTTGGGAACTACTATGAATTCTGTCAACAAAACCTCAGCAGAAATAAAAGCGCGAATCATTTTTGCCAAATATACAAAAGTACAACTCTTCTGGAACTGTGTTCTTTGGTTTTAATTATACTCCTCTGCCTTTCTCATGATCTTGAGTAAATAAATGATAAATTGAAACTCAATAGGTCCCTTTCTCTGTTTGCTCAAGCTGCCACATCATTGGACATAAAATACATTCCCACACTTAATATCAGTCATGCGGGTGATGTGCACTTGTTTGATGTACCTTATAAAAATAATCACGAGAAGATACAACAACGTCAACATGCTCTACATCAACAAACCCAAGAACGTTGACTTGTTTAGAATATAAACACTCTGAATGTGTACCTAAGTACTAGCTATACGTGAAGTCATCTATTTAATCCAGTTGAATGCATTTGATTTATACACAGTTTACATTTCTGAGAATTGCGAAGTGATGGAATAGACCCAACCCAATGGCCGTAACCCATTACCATTCATTCAATTCAAAACTCCATTACGTTGCCCAAATCCAAGTAAGACTTCGACTCTATAACTTCAGTATGCTTGAACTTACTTACGAACGTTTTCTGGAATCCCCCTTTGTATGCATGTGCTGACTAAGTAAGTAACTACGAGTATGATAGAATAAAACATATCGACAGTAACTTCTTGTCTGATGTCTGCACATGCTTAATTAATTGTACACCATACACTGAATCAATCAATGGGTGGCGTACAGCGTATTTTGAAGCCACGTTCATGCCATTATGTATCGAATAGCACATCATTCAAATTTTCCCCTATACTTCTCTGGCAGTGCTTCAAGTGGTTGTCCAATTTGGATAACTCGGCAATAGTGTGTCGAGTGTTGGCCTTGAGCTCGTCCAAAGTGGTTGGCTTCTTAGCCTAGACTAAGGACTTGACGTAGCCCCAGAGAAAATAATCGAGTGGTGTCAAATCGCATGATCGCGGCGGCCAATTGTTGAACGCTAGCCGTGAGATGGCCCAGTCGCCAAATTTTTTCTTCATAACTTCGAGCGTTGCGTCGGTTTTATGGCATGCAGCGCGGTCTTGTTGGAACCACGGCTCGGATATATCGACGTTGTCGAGCTCTGACTACAGGAAGTCGGTTAACATTACTCTATACCTGAGATCATTGACGGTAACGGTGTCTCCTTCCTTATTTTGAAAGAAGTAAGGTCCCATGATGCCGCTATGCCATAACCCGCACCAAACAATCAATCTTTGCGGATGCATTAATGCTTGGCCGAACACTTGCGGATTGTACTACATTCGCTCCAATAACGGCAGTTTTGCTTGTTGACCTCCGGCTTCCACTTCCAACGCCCAATTAGCGAACTCACGGTGTCTATGGTCGTCTGGTTTCATACGTCAGAAGTCCAACCGCAAAATAAGCCGAGTTGACTTTCTGCCGGTGCCCAATTCAATTGATCGGCGCCGAATCGACATTTCTGGGTCTTCTTCGGTACTGGCCGCTACGACGGCTATGTTTTCTTCATTTCGCAACAATCTCTTTCTAGTTTGTTTCTTAAGATCCAAAAGAGTGTTCTCATGCTCAAACTTTTCCACGGTGCGACAAATTGCCTGCACACTGAAGCCATAAAGACAACCGACGAAATTCATGTTGCGTATTTACAACTGAGCCGGAATTTCGATATTTTTTTAATAATTTCCGCACGTCCGGCAAGCGTAAAGCATATTTTAACAGCTGGATGCCATTGGTAACATAACAATTGGAGAAACTATCATTGCTATCTGGTCATCCTATATTTGGAGCTGAGGTCAATAAGGATTTTTTCAGTACTTGTCAGGATGTGGCGGATGGACCCTTAATGGATCATCGGCAGCTCTCACATTAATAAAGGGAGATCTGGCTCTAGAATATTCGGCCGGGTTAGGGTTTATGCATGTGGCTAACTTGTTTTTGCTGGTTTTGCTATACGCAGTCTCTTTTCGGAATATTCGAAGAAATCTCTTCCAAAAACAAATTTCCTTTTTAATGCTGTAGAACAAAAGAAAAACCGTATAATGCGCAACGTTCGTGCGGACTTGCTTTCGTCGTCAAACTCCTTGCGGTATTACTCGTAAGCCCCCATTGAATGGTCCTTGGGTAGCACCGTTCCACCTGACCATTTTCTCTCGGTTCTCACAGTGGTTTTGATATGCTGCATTCCATGGTCTTCACAGTGCTGCTAGAATGTTTTTGCAGTGAACGCTGTCCCTCGATCCATCACCAATCGTCTCGGTACGCCACAATACCCGGATATGTCCGTCAATGCGTTGAGCACCCCCTTCGTATTCGCAGCCTTCATTGCTCGCAGGACGACGTATTTCGTAAAATTGTCAACAATCGCCAGAACGTACCTAGTTCCCCGCTTTCCTCACGTAAATGGACCCAGGTGGTCCAAATGTGTGGTGTCAAATGGCAACGGCACCCTTTCCGTACTATACCCTTCTATCATCCGTCCTTTCCTTTTCGAGTACGCGCAGTCCAAGCATGCCTTCATATACTGCGCATTCTTGGGAACCAGTATGTTTGTCGCACTTGGTTCAATGTTTTCACGTCCGCTAAGTGGCCCACATCGTCAAGACACAACTTCAGGATCCTCCACCGAATTGAATGCGGTACCACCCATTTCTCAGCACCTTCCACCAGTCGAAAAAGTCGCATTCCATTGAGTACAAATAGCGACGCCTCTTCCACGGGTTGTCGACTTAGCGCGTCTACATAAGCCGCCTTCCCCCCAGGTTGATGCATTGTCTCGAATGAAAAATCTTTCAGTTTGAGCCACCACCTGCCCACCTGTGGTATGATCTTCGGCTTGTTCTTCGTAGCTACAATCGCCTCACAGTCCGTGACTACCTTAAATTCTCTGCCTAATAAATAGACTCGGAATCGATCGAGACTGTCTACGATGGCCAACACCTCAACCTCGTAGGAATGGTACCTCCTCTCGTCGTCTGAAAGTTTGCGGCTGTAAAACTTCACCGTGAGAGGTGCTGTCAACTGCGAGTAGTTCCTGACGAACTTTCTTAAGAAGCCAGTAAGTCCCACAAATTGTCGCACATCGTGTATATTTCGGGGTGTCGGGAACTCCTTGATCGCAGTCGTGTTTCGCTGGCTCGGTTTCAGACCATCTTTGTCGACCGCATAACCAATAAACTCCATATTAGTTTTAAAGAAAATGCATTTACTTACAAACTTCTGTAGTGCAGCTAAAAACCTTCGCAACTTGTCCAACACTTCTTCCACCGTCTTACTGGCTATAATGGTATCGTCCAAGTAAACGTTAACCAGCCCGAATGGCATCCTATTGAACCCAAAGGATCCCTTGTCCATCGTGAGAGCCGTGTACCTTTTGCTCTGCTCTTCCATTCGAATCTGGTGGTAGCCTAACGCCAAGTCCAAAATGGTGAAGAATGAATTGCCACTCAGCGACGTCAGCATCTTGTCGATTACTGGCATGGGAAACTTTCGCTTTACCGTGACTTTGTTGAGTGCGCGGAAGTCAATGCAGAACCTGTCTGAGCCGTCTTTGTTCTTTGTCAGGACAATCGGCGAACAGTAATCCGATGCAGATGGACGAATAACTCAAAGTCCCAGGAGTTCGTTGACCTTTTCGTTGACCACCGCCCTTTTTGCAAACGGAAGCCTATACGGTTGTACACACACAGGCTGCGATGAAGTGAGCTGAATTTTGCACTCGCCCAATTTTCAGTCACCCAACTAGTCCGTTCCGATCGCGAAGCAGTCTCGGTAGGTATCGACCAGGTCCTGGAGCATCTGTCTATTAGCTGCGCCTACATCTCCCACATTTAGATCCGCAACCAATAGCTTCTTTCTCTACGCTTTCGGATACGCCTACCAATAGCGTATCTTGTGTTGCTTTTTGCATTTTGTCCCTGATACTTTATCTGGGCTGTTGGTTCCCCTCAACTTCTGTCTTGGACTCTGTTCCTCGCTTTGCCCTGGGTTTCAGACCACCGATCCACCGGACTCAGTCAACAAGGTCACGGATTGTCCTAAGAGGTGTTGCTCGACACGCTTCCAAGCACTCTCCTTCCGTCATGCCTAGTACGATGTATTTGAGAACGGCAGACTCGTCCAGCGACGCAATTTTCTTATGTATATATTCTTCGATGTCTTCCTGAGGTTTTTGCCGTCGCTCACGTAGCATATTGTGAATATCCACAGCATAATCATTCGTTAGAAAGTTAACGGAAAGATCGTAGAGGAATTTTTCAAGAGATTCGTGCAATGATCCCTCACTCCATAACCTTGCTGCTCCTATCAGCCTAGTCGTAGCAGCCATTAGCAAGAGTTTGTCATCCAGGTGGTAAATTCGGCGGAGGTCCCTCACTCTTCTGGTCCACGCCGATGACGAAATGCCTGACCTACTCCTTGGGTTGAATTCCTGAATCATCTCCGTAATGTCCCGCACCATGAAGCGACTCCTTGAAACGTTCTCAATTTCTCTCATCTCGACCGGCTGTGATGCCTTTGAGGTAGACGCCGAAGCTCCCACTGTTTCCCTGTCTGTAGTAGCTGGACGCTCCGCCACGGACTTGCGTACTGCATCCAATTCCCCCTTCATACGCACAATCTCCCTACGCAGCTCTTCGAGTTCAGTCAGCACTTCTGACGATTTTTTGGCCGACCGTCGCATCCCGCAGCCACTTGAGTAGTTCCTCTTTTAACCCACCTTGATCCAAGCCTCGCTTCCTCAGCTCTTCCCGCAGCTCATCTCAGTTCAGCTCTGCATACTCAGCTGCACGCTGCTGGCTGCTTTCCACTCTTACGACTCAACGAAAAAAAAAACTCTGTCGTCCCAAAATATGGAATTCACACAGTCGAATAACCAATTTTCTTCTAAAAAATCAAACCGAATCGCCAAAATCAAGTCCCATTCGTACCATCCAACGGCTCCCAAAACAAGAAAAGAACTAACGGCCATCTCGAGAGGCAAAATCACCAGCAAACCCAATTGTACAATCGCATAGTAGCAACAACGCACAAAAGAAAATCAACAGCTACTCAGTCAACAGCCGTACAACATTGATTCTTGTACTACCAAGCACACGAAGAAAAGAAAATTCTTAATGTTGATCCAACAGCTCACTTGTTGATGACCGTACCCACGATTGCTGGTTTTCTTAAAGCACCTTGTATCACCGTGACGTTATTGTCCAATTGGTTTTTTGTACCCATAAAATTCAGACCGTTCCCGCTGTACAAACATCTGGTAACGACTCGATTTATGAGGAAACGATGAAGAACTATTAAACACTCGTTCAGGCTGTGGTCGTTTAGCAGCTCAATCTGCACTGCTCTGAAAGTAAGACAATTAAAAATCATGCCATACCCTTTCGCTGTTACTCTGCGAAACTCTATTGCTTGGAGCAAGAACCGTACAGAATTTCTTCCACTCGAATTGCGACGAAAGATGAAAACTTAAACGTTGCTGAAAAAAAAAACATTATGCATTTCAATTGGATGGAAAGTCAAGATCATCGACTCTAACCGTATGCCAAGCATTGTATAGGCTGCAATTTGAGAAACGGACAACCTTTTGACTGGAACTATTTTAGCTTTTGCCATGACCAGTGAGAATTCCACGTCGTCTTGAGTTTTGAAACGGAAATAAGCTGCATTAACAAAAATGATCAGACTCATCTCAAACAAATCAGGGCTCCTTAACTAACTCCCTTATGAAGTCCAACTACTTTATTCTCCGACGTCCTCCAGACATATTGAAGGACTGTCCTGCCTCTGATGATGTACAAGGAGGTCAAACTCAGTGGGTCGATGATTTGCATCTCTCTCTTGGACACTAACATTTCGGAGAGTAACACCTTCTTGAAAATACCATTGTCCGATATTTTGTAGGTTAGATGGTCGCTACCCGGAAGCCAAAACATACCTAGGACCTTAGCGGTTACTCCTTCGCAAGTACTTGGATCGATGCTGACAAGTTTGAGGTTAACATGACTCGATGGCAGAAGTTGTATTACTCGTAGCTATTGGATTGAACGCCAACGAGATGGAAGACCATCGATATCCAGATCCTCATGGTGTCTGCAGTAACTGTCGCTGCTTGTTCGACTGTGTTATGGCTGTTAAAGTAATCATTGACATATGTTCTTTTTGTTAGAGCAATGCAAGAATCTGGAAACTCCGACTGAAAAATATTGGCGTGATGGTTCTTCACGAATTGCGCATATGAACGTAAAGACCTTGGTCCAAACATCACATCATGACTATGATTACTATTGCCGTCTCTCCAAAGAAAACATTGGCATAGTTGATGGCATTAACTGCCACCTATCGTTCACGAAATTTGAACAACACGGCGTGGAGCGGAACCAAATTGTCAGGCCCTTTAATACTCGTAAGAACATGTTGAGTGAAAATTCATTAAACTTGGCTGCTACATTAGTACCTACCGTTGGATTTCGAGGCAACTTTTCAGAAATATCGCAACTGACGTGCTGGCTTCGAGCGCCCGTTGGATACCCGTGGCTTAATGAAGAGTGCAGGCAAGCACATGCAGCAAAACAACTCGTGTATGAGGAGGCACTGCTTAGAAGAACAAGAGCGGCAGGTGCTTGGGGTAGTAGAGATGAACATTTGCTAGAGATCCAGAAAATGGAGGGATGCCACTGCATGAACAAAGTTCGTTTAACCGAACCGGGCGGATTACTGTCAATCTGTTAAGACAGCACGGGATAGCTTGGCATACACCTACTTATTTCCACGATTTGTTCGGAAAAAAGTGTTGTTTTTCTGATCTATAAGAAAGGAGTCTCTCTAAACTGTGGCTTCTAAACATTGAGTACCATGTCTTCTCAGGGGTATTGAGTGAACGTCTGAAACCATTTGTCAACAATCGAATTTTAACTTATTATTTCGGGTTTAGGCCCAGAAAGCCCTCAATTGACCAGATTATAGAACTACGGCAGGTCTTAGAGGCAACCCTATGGAAGTCCGGATCGGACAGCGTCTATAGGGACGAACCTTACCAACCATTTCTAGTTTTGTCTTCCCTGCCATCAGATTGTGCAGAAAAACGATGGAAAAAGTTCTCTGCTACGTAAAGGAAAGAAGAAATTACAAGTATACTAGTTGCTGGTGCTGATGAAACTTGTTATATTGCCACAACGCAGCAAGTTGTCACTGCCGCTCTGAATGAGAGCAAAACTACAATACATATCATAGATGAATCGGACAGAACGTCAAAAAAGACAGCTATAACTGTATAACGAGTATAATGATAAGTCCTCTTCCACAATAGTACTACGGGTAACACTAAGGGATAGCTGAAAAATAACATTTAAGGCTAAAAGAGAACAGCGTATGCTGGTACGGACATGTTATGCGTAGGTTTGTAAATTATAATAAATTTTATATTTTGGTGGGAGGAGAGGCCCCCAGTTATTTGGCTTAATGCTAGGACTTAAAAACAAACAAAAAAGACCTAAGAGCTTGGTACCAAGGTAGTGATGGCAAAGATCTAGTTTGAGACGAGGAGTGCTCAGAGGTTTGAGTTGACCTTTCGGAGCATTCGGGAGATTGTACGGTGGAGCCGTCGATTACGTGGGTTGATGTTGAAGGAAGGAAGGGTCTTAAAGTCATATTCATACGTTCTCTTAAGTAATTTAACTTGATAAATTTGAGGTGGTCCTGAGAGGGAGGTTAGATTAAGGAGTCGTTCCAGGGCAGAGAGGTAATCGAAGGAATTGACGTTGAATAATCTCGATTCGGGAAACATGAACTCGGAGAAAGGGGGATCATGCTTTACTAGCACACTCAAGCAGGGGCCGAACAAACGTAACATAGAGAGATCTGGTTACGGGTTGGAAAATTCCTTGGACCATCGTTTAATGAAGTCAAGTGATGAGTTGGCTTTAAATATCATTTTATCGATATGCGAACGGAAATTCCCTGTCGAATAATATGCCAAGGTTCTGAAAATATTGAATCAGGGGAATAGGTTGAGCGTAGAGAAAATAAAATCTGAGAAGAGACAGGTTACATTTATGTGAGAAAAAAAGAAATAATTTTAAAAAACGTTGTGTCGTCAGCGTAAAGGGAGAGGAAGGGGTGTTTAATGACCCTCTCAACTCTCTAGATCATTAATAATAAGAATGAAGAGAAGGGGACCAAGATGCCTACCTTGTGGAACCCCAGGAGAGGTCATTAAAGGAACAGAAAGAACGGATCTAAACCGAACACTGTAATATCGTGTTATCGTGGTAAGAAAATATCCATTTAAAGTCTACCGAGAACAGACACTACACAACTTTCAATTGTAACTTTCCAATAGTTTTATTGCTCCAGAAATTTTAAGTTCTTAACAAATCATGTTTGAGGCTTGTTATATTCGTATGAATATTTTTTTGCATTTAGTACTTACTTGATATCAATACAACTATAAATCGAATTTTCAGTATTTAATTTTGGCTGAATTTCATGAATCCAGTTGTACCACCGGGACGCGAAAGCTTTTTAGATCTGGAGTATGTTCGAATCTATCCTGGAGCGACGACATGAAAACAATCAATGTCGAGGAAATTACCCAGGCTGAAAACACTTAGATAACCTGATACCACCTACTTTATACCGTAACGTCTTTAAGGACATGTCCACCTATAAATATTCAAAACTTAGGTTGCTTTCTTCTTTTATGCAGGAATCGACTTTTTGTCAGTATAAGGGAGCTTTCGAGTTTCGGCTTGTCGCCTCATATCTGCAGGGCTATGGAAAGAGTAATCCTTCAATTGCTTGTGGAGTAAAGTGGTGAATCTCTTTCCTTTTTACGCCATGGCCACAGATGTCTTCCGTTTAAAAAGAAGTGGCCATTCGTACAACACGCAATTTCAATTCGTATCATATTGATGCTACATATATCCATATTAGACAGCATGTCTGATGCAATTTCAAGGTTTGTGAACTGTCTTCTGCCAGAATTTGAGGCAATAAAGGATCTCTAAAACCGATTTAGAAAGTGGCGCTGGCTCCTTCTTAGAGGATCACAACATTATACTTCACTTCTCGTTAGACAAATTGTCTGTATTTCAATTGGGGATATGCGCAATCTAGATATCGTTGAATAAGCAAGTTAGAACATTATTAATCTGCGTCTGCTACGACGCCAAACTGCACTTAAAGCTAACGTTGTAGGATCTATTCATCACTGAATTTAAAGAGTCCTGTGTGGATTCGAACTTAAAACCGGTTATCGAGATTTGAGGTAACAAATAGGCTTGCTAATTGAGATCCCGAGGAGAAGTATTAAGGACCTAAACCTGCATAAGGAGTGGCTACGTCCATCGTAGTTGGGCTTCGTATGTCCAGCGGAATGACTCTTCAGGTTGCACACATACCAAACTATTAGCATCATAAAATCTCAGTTACATTCCTGCTGCTCCTGAAACACTTTCAATGTTTGGATCACGCACTTGCGACTGCCACTCTAGGTATATCTACTATATGAAGTAATTTCTTATCTCTTTACGGGAGACTGAAAGATAATAAACATCGGACAAGAAGGACTAGGTCTTTTTCTAAATAGGTATTTGACACTGGAAGCAACTACCGCGAGATCGTCCTACATAAGGGAAGATGGCGGTTAAGGCCCAGGTACACTTGGATTACACCTAAAGAGGAAAGAAATCATGTCTTATTCACCCATAAGTCTGTACTCTGATAAATTAGGAGACATTTACAACCAATACTTTCGACTAACAGAATTGTGTTTAGTTTTTAGTAAAAAAAATTGGCCACCTACTGGCAAAAATCTCCTAAAATCTCTTGATCCACTTCAAACACTACAAGAAAAGTCTCCCTACTCCTAAAAATTCTAAAAATAGAAGCCTCTACCCACACTGCAGTTGCGTCCTTAATTTAAGCCAAATCTCTTGAAAAACTCGGTTTTTCGTTTTTTTTTTCGACTATTTTCACAACAAATCGACTTCGTCTTATTCTGCCAATTATCCCGCCCATTTAAGAGCTCTTCAAAAACGAAATTACCTTCAACTTTTCGCTCGAACAATATTGGCGCTGCAAACAAATTGCTACCCCAAGAGTAGTCTGGCCCCCAAACGTCGAAACTAGAAAATCACCATTATGAGTAGCACCACCCCTACAATCACCATCTGAATCAAGCCACCCTCATCATCATCATTATCAACATCATTGCCATCAAGAACTTTTCCACACTGTGTAACTGCATTGTAACCAACCTTCGCCGCAATTTTCGGAACCGAGTTAAAAAACTTATTTGACCTTTGCCAAGTTGCTCTATGAACCCTCTACCACTGGGCCACCCCACCGACTCACACTCTTAAATTGAACGAAATCCCATAAAATCATAAAGCTCGTGTACACATGCATACACGAGTACGATTGCAATAAATTCCCAAAGACAGAAAGTCGTGAGGTTGGGTGGTTAGAAATAAGGGGGAAAAATACAATCTTCAAAGGTAAGGGTATTTAGCACCCTAAACAACCCTTGCACCTGTCACCACCACCATTCCATAGAACACCATCGCCACTGCCACTCATCACAATAAACTCGTGTACATAAACCTTGCACACCATTGGCAAAAGGGCATTGTGACGTTTACGAGAAAAACATTACATCATCGGTACGTTATAATATACGAGTATGTATGCATGTATACGAACCCTATTTTACACAAACCCACTATGTAGGCCCGAACGGCGCTTCCTTTCTCGTTAAGATGAAAACCTTGTGTTTTAGTTTTTTCTTTTGCTTTTACTGCGTTGCTTTTTGTGCAAAATTCTGTTCGAAATAAAAAGAACAAGAAGAAGAAAGAGAGAGAGAGAGAGAGAAAAAAAAAAGCAACGACGTTCTTCGAAAACTTGTAACCACGGATGCAAGAAATTCTAAAGCGACGCGCGGATGGAGTACACCTTGCGAACATCGACGGATTGGGTTTGAGTAGAGTAGGATGGGATAGTTAGTACAGCGAACAAAACGGAATTTCCATTGTTTCCATCACACAAAAATAAAGAAAAAGAAAAGAAAGAAACTGAAAAGAAGGGTGGCGCAACCCCTTTTTAATTCTGCCTGAGCTGGATTCGAATTACAGTAGCAGCAATAGCAGCGATAAGCTGTAGCAGTGGCAGAATTGCTACGAGTAGCAGTAGCATTTAAATGAGTCTCAAGGGGGTGACTTAAGTACAGTAGCGCGGTATGTACATACAAATGTGCAATGTAAACAGAAGGAAGTCGATGATGAAAGAAAAGGGGTAGAGCGGCGACAGCCAGGCGGCAGCGGCATACTTTAGGGTTTCTCGCGAATTAAAATGTGTGACTCTCAAAAATAGGCAAATGGGATTCGGATTTTTATTCATCTGGCGTTATTGCTTGTCTAGAGGCTGAAGCTACAGCTTGCTGGCTTTCTTAATTAGGACAACAAAAGCCAGGCTGCACAGAACGGGTGTATTACTATTTCTAATTTGGATTTTCTGTTATACAAAAAGGGTTGGAGAGTAGAGACCTGGAAAATAAACTGGTTCTGGTTTCGCAAAAGGGCGGAACATGAAATTGATTGTGATCTTCTTTTATTGTATGACTGAGGCACAATGACTTGCAAACATGGAAAGTACCTTATCTAGGGCATACCTTTGTACACCAATTCAAACCAATTCGAAGCAGTGCAATTTCCGGTTTGCAGGGTTCCGTAGCAGCAAATATTTTGGTCAATTCAAAGTTGAAAATAGACTATCAGAGACCACCCGGTTCGCAGTAATTTATCCTAAAGTTATGCAGGATATTTGTGGCCCGTAAAAATTCGTAAATTCAGGAATCGATCTCTTAAAATGAAATCTCGTGACCTATTCGAGAATCTAAGAATCTGGTCCTGTTACCCGCAATCAGTATTAACTTTTCACAAGGTATACTGAGTCATTTTCATTTATATCCTTGAGGTACGGCCGGATGACTAACGTTTCGCATTTTATTTCATTTTCTACAAAGGATACACTCGTATTTAATTGATCGATCACGTCACCGCTGGATGTTTCAATCTCAAAAATAACGCGCTAAATATTGACTCAAAAGGGCTGAATAGTTTATTGTATATCATTTGTATATATCAGCCCCACACGAAATGACAATAAAACATCCGCCGCAAGCCATGATCTCGTGGCTTTAGTTCCTGCACTAGCTGGATCTTATACGGGCTTAGGCCGAGATGTTCTAGCAAAATTTTCCACATAGTAAACGGGCAAAGGCCAAACCGTTGCGATCGACTCATAGGGAATCTATATCTTGAATATTTAAATTAGCATTTTGTTATATTTTGGATGGTACAAACAGGTCATGCTCCATTGCAAAGTCCATTGCAAACGGGTGGCCGTGGTGTAGTGGTAGTAGCAAACGCTTCTCACTCGGAGGGTCCAGGTTCGAATCCTGCCCATGGCAAAATCAGTTTTTCATTGTATAATTGGAACTCAGACAAAAAAATTCTGCGTGTGAAGGCATAACACTGACACGTAGATTTAGCTGTTATAAGAGTTTCAAGCAATGAAAAAAATACTGGGAATTATATCTCGAATCACTCTGAGTGAAGAAAAACTCTCCGTCCTATTCGGACTCCCACCCCTGGAGAGCAAACATAGAAACCAAACACACCTGAGTTTCTCAAACCACTACAAAAACAATTTTCCTTTCTCCTCCTTCTATCTTTCCGCCCGCGCCCTGGCAACAGTAAAAGGGTATCAACCCCTTAGGCGCGCGTAAATTATAAAAAAAAAAAAAAAAAAAAAAATTGTTCATGCAGTCATTTCATACATGTTTGCAGTAGCTAGGGCACGTCTTCCTTCAAATGCGTTCAAAGATTGTTTCACCAAATGCTTCCTATTCACATAGATTTTGTAAGCCTGCTGGAAGGAATACCGATAAGCTTACTTACTAATAGTTCGGTCTGGACATGGGCCTTAACCAGCATATCTGTCCAGTCAGAGTTACGAGTATTGTTTTCTAGCTGCATCCTCGGTAATGGGTCCGACGATTTTCCTAGCTGGAGCGTCTGGTACATGACCTATCCATCAAAGCCGATGAATTCTGCAACTTTTATCTAAGTTCATGCCGCCACACAATTCTTGGTTGAACCTTTCTTCTTAAATAACTTGAAGCACTTTCCTACCGAAGCAACCACTCTCCTACTCATGCTTTTTTGATAAATGTATGCCATAGAGGATGACTGGGATAATCAATGCTTTAGAGAGTGTTTGTTTGCTTGTCCGAGATTCTGAATCCAGCAATCGACAGAGCGATTGAAATGTGTTGCTCTTCGAACGAACTTTAAAGCAATGTCGTTGTTTATACGAGTATGCATTTAATGCGGAGACTAAGTAAAGAAAGTCCTTGACAAGCTCGTAGTTAAACTTGTCTATTGTGATATGTTGTCTTTGTCATTGATGTAGAGTGTTCTTTCTCTACCACAACATGTACTTCGTTTTTACCTCGCTTAGCGCCCGACCCATGTAAAAATCTAAAACCACACTGATAAGTATCAATCAGTTGGTTGACAATAAGTTTAAGGCGTTTACATTGCACATCAGAGAAGATCTTGAGGAGACTGATGTTCCATAGTTCGGATAAACCAATTCGATTCTTCAGGATCGAACATAAAAAATTGAGGTTTCATGTATGTGGAATGGTTTCGTCTGGCCATATTTTACTGACTATATGATGCATGTTCTTCACAAAGTCATATCCCGTCACCTTGAACAGCTCAGCAGCTAAATCGTCAATACTGGCAGCCTTTTTGGACTAAGTTTGGATATGGCTATTCCCATTTTATGTGGACGGAATTGCTTAAAAAGTTGCAGTAATATTTCTTCTCTAGCTTCCCTTTTTCGTCCTTACGAGTATTATTTTTGTACTTTGTTAATCTGTCATGTTTGTTCAACCTCCTGGTAAAATCGTGATCGTCTTTCCTGCTGAAACATCTCGTAATTTCGTCAACCTTGTGCTTTCCGTGAACTATTTTCTTTTTTTTCTGCTGTTCTAGTTCTCCTATGCTTTTTGTTCCTTTGTTTGCGGCAGCCTGGATTCATCTTCAAACCACGGTTTTTTTCAATGCTAACATGTCGAAGGCGCAATCTTTGATACGTTTTTGACAACTTTGTCATTGGATTTCGGGACAAGATGCAGGGTTACTGCAGAGGTCTTGACCGTTTTATGCGATTGCATGATTTATACATTGTTCGGACTTATACATTGGCTACAACAAAGTAGTGGTCTGAGCCAATGTTAGCCCTTCGAAACATTCAGACATCCAAAATAGCGGTGGAGGGCCTTACGTTGATCGTAATGTGATTAATCTGGTTATTGATAGATTGATAAGGAGACGACGACATCCCATTATTAATGTCGAGATGATTAGTACGCTGTTGGAGGTGCTGTTGTGGTCAAGCGATATTTACTGACTATAAAGGAATCCAACACCCTCCGGGCAAAGTTCCAAAGGGTAGAGTAACCGGATTGGCCTTCGGAATAGTCTCCTATCGCCACATCTGATCGTACTCGTCCATCTCTTCCAGGGAATGCTTTTTCGATTATGACCAACTGCCAGTGAAATCTAGATTTTGTGTTGTCAAACAGCAGAACAACGTCTCCTTCCTTCGATTTAGTAGTAAGTATTTGCATGTATTATACAGCCGCAACGTCTGTAAATAATCAACTCGCCATCGTCGCGACAATTTGTTGGTGTATTTAAAACGATGCTTCCAAAGTTCTTGAATGTCGCTATTAGTCCCAGAAGTAATATTGTTTTCCTTGTTTGTGTGACAGGTGAAAGATAAAAAAATGATGGTGAAAGCGGAGCTAAGTCCAGCGGATCCCAGGAAACATATGGATCAGTCAATCGTTGACGAATACTTCAGCTTCAGAAAGAATGGCTCTTAGCTGGTCAAAATTGAGATTCGCTCTTCCGATTATTGATTTAAATGTGTTCTTTACTGTGCGAATCAATCTCTCCCAAAATTGAAAGATTGGAAAGTTTTGCCATTATCCGAAAAAATAGCTGATGAAACACCTCGCCGGACAATAAAACGCCGAATCACCATCAAACATGCTGCAGTTGACATATTGGATACCAGTTCCAAATGTACTGCTAGAACTGCTGCACATGTAAAAACCATCAAATAAGTCTTCTGCATAGTTTTATCAGAAGCCATAGCGTAGAACAATGTACATGCGAGATCAGTACCGACGTTGTTAAACGGTTTGGTTAATGTGATCCTCTCCTTCGGTAGCGGAGCAAACGGCTGAACAGCTGGTTCGCAAAATAACCTTTTGTAAATAAAGCGCCTCTTAATTATCTTTTTGATCAGTTGCCGACCCTTGAGAATCCAAAATTTTTACCTCAGCTTTGCGAAAACCATGTTAGCACCACCGTGTAACGTTCTCAAGTGGTAATCATCGATAAGAAGCATAGTAATTCGTGATTCAGACGGAAGAATCTTCAGGTGCTTTATATTGCATACATCGTCCAAAAGTTGCTGCCAGCAATGTCTTTTGAGAATTAAGAATTAGATTTTTCATGTAATTAAAATGATTCCGATAATCCGGCAAATCATTTAACCAGTCAGGTCCTTGAAGCCGGATTTTCGTAGCTCAGCACCCTTTATACCTCGTGTAATTAGATCAGCCGGATTTTCTTTACCGCTGCAATGCCCCCAATCGATCAGCCTCGTTATGTGCCTGATCTCCATCACACGACTTTGCACGTATGGTTTCCAGGGCACAATCCTTAAGGCTGACCACAGATGAAACCTTCGCACAGTCACTTTAAAAGTTTGCTTTAAATAATTGCAGAGACTGACTGCTTCTTTCTTGTTGTTTTCTTTCAATGGTTTGACCCTATATGCAGCACAAATCACCATGCGCCTTTAAGCTTGCATCTGCGAAGATGTGTGTGTAGGTGGTATGGCTATATTTGCCAGCTGAAAAGCTCCGATTATTGTCTCGTTCCACTCTGATTCCAGTTCAGTTTCCATTCCTATGTGGAAAATTTTTAACCTGATGGATTGTAGGTGAAACAATTCCCACGTTCCTCTTTTTTGTCTTCTCCGAATTGAGCTGCAGATTTTCTAATGATTGCCACATGAGGCCTAAGATACATTCACTACTCCGGAGTACGTACTAAACTGAACAGTTTGTCATATTCGCAGTGGTATGGAAGCTTCCTTCATTATTTCCATGAATTCCAAGTACAGGGATTGAGCGCCCTCTTAGAATCATATCATCCGTATAAAAGGCCTTCGTTAAAGCTTTATATGTACCCGGCTACTTCTCCTTGTACTGTCTAAAGCGGTGTCGGATGGTGGCAGAGAGTAAAAAGGGGCTGCACCTCACTCCGAATGTCACGCGCTTCATTATAAAATCCTGATACATACGATGTTTGATAGAAGAAAACCATGCGAAACGATGAGAGTCTCGGTCTTTTTCACCGAGCAAAATTTGCATGAACGCCTTTTCTAATCGACCACATTTGCGAGTGGCCCCATTCTAAAATTGAGTAAAATCTCATGCACATCAGTGAGCAAATTAGCCCCAGTTACCAGAAAACTTTTTAGAGATGGGTGATCTTCTGTTTGAAACGATTCGTCAAACACAATCCGTAATCGATTCGTCTAACTTGTTTTTTTTTTTTGCAAATGAGATAGTGTGGAAGGAAGAATGTGTTTTTTTTTTGATGGGATCAACTTTGTTGGATCTCTTGACAGTCGTCACACCAAGGAAGCAACACGTGCAACGGCTTACTTTCTATCACCACAGTAGCCTCTACTGACATTTTCCCAGGGAAACGATGCTTGATTACGATTTCTCAATTTTTGAATTCACTGCTGAGTTAATGTTTCCGCCAATGAATCATTTACTTGTATTCCTATTGCTGCTACCGCCCAAATCGTCGGTAAGTTGTATGTAAAATTGTTGCTTCAATTCTAGGCTGTTTAGTGTCAGAGTGCTTATGATGCCCCTGCATTATCCTTTCAAATAATGTCTCCACAGGTCTTAACCGCTAAGCAACTTGCCTTTGTATTCAGCTGCAACTTTTTCCTCATAAATCTTGTCGGCTAATCTGGAATTGGCAAAAGACTTACATTTTTCATTCGGAACATCAAGAAAATCCAGAGATTCTACTTCAACTGCTTCTCGATGGTCATATTGGCTCCTCAATCGAATTTTCACCTTTGAAAATGTTTTCTGCGGAGGACTCGAACTTGCACAAAATGGAACGATGACCATTTGAACTTCAGCTATTGGTGGAAGTTTTAACTTTTTTGAAACACTCTCGAAAGTGTCGGTATTTCCCTTGCCGCCGTCGATGACAATTCGAATCAAAATATTATCTCTCTCTCTCCCTTTCTCTCTCTGTTCGTCTCGCAGTTTTTAAGAAAACGTTGTTATACACTTTTCGAGTTAGACATGAGATTCGATCTCGCACTTTCGGTTATCCACTGCATCTGTTTGCTGTCATTTGTATTCTGCACAGCAAAATTTGGCATTTGTTGACATTTCAGTTATTACACTTATTACATTTGATCTACCTGGCACTTCTGCATTTCTTGCACGAATGCTCATTTTTTGGCACATCGGAAACACCGGCCATTCTTTTCTGTACCAGGGTTAAATTGGCATCGCAGATTTTAGTGCAATGGAAGAAGTTTTCATTTAATGCAATTAGGCTTGCTGCGGTGGAAATGGTGTTCGTTTTGGCTTGCCTCTGTGTGATGGTGCTAGCTAGCTTGCTCCTTTCCATTGCTTCGATCTCGGTTCTTAGGAAAATCCATGATTTTGTGTACATATGTATGTATATGTTCGTTGGCTGAAAGTGCGAAGGAGTCTTAGATAGAAGACCTTCTAGGTCTGGTAGCTAATTCGGAGTTCAGCTCGCAAGCTTCGTAGACGAATTGACTTCAGCATGACGTCGTATTGATGTGGTGATTGATAGACGAAATTGTTCCCAGAAAGGCAACCAAACTTTTACGTTATCATCGAATTTTTTGAGTGTGGGCTTGGGATTTTCTAATCGCGCAGCGCTGAGACTGCAGAATCTTCATATTCGGTGAACTTGTTCATCTCCTGCTCGATATCTGCTTTAACGAGATCCTTTTCGATGCTTCTTCGATTGTTTGTGTTCAGTATTCCGCAATAGCTGCAAAATCTGTTGTATCATCCATTTGCGTCACCTCGAAAAATAGTCAGATGCCATTCACAATTTTTGTTAATTGGTCACGATAGGTAGCACGTGTTGCGAATTCCATTGCAGTAAGATAAAAACGAACGTGATTTTAAATTCTCGACTTTCGACTTGCGATAAGCCCTTCCGGCTTTCGACACCAAATTTTACAAAATACCTGATTTAATTTAAAACTGGCTCTCTTAAGACATAAAATGCGACTGCACCATGTGCATTGGGACAAAAGTGGATGAAGGGAAAGGTTAGATAAAGAGAATGGGGAATATATATGTCTGCTTCACTCTAATTTTCAACCGAGCCCACAAGAACAGTCCTCGACCTTTCTGAGCCATTGCGCATATTATTGATGATGACGAATTTACCGTTGATGCAGATTGTCGCTATGAAGAGCTCTTGCTTAAGTCCGCCTGTAATGAAAAATCCCAATCCAAATTGCCACAGCTTGTCTTCTTGGGAGCAATCATTGCAGTGTTGTCGCAGATTATATTCTTTTTACACATCGTCCATTCCATCGCACTTCTTGGATGGCGTAAGAAATTGTCTTACCTTTTCTGAGTACCATGAATCCTCGTGATATTACTCCCTCTTGTCTTTGGACACTGGTCCATTCATAGCTTAGTGAATTGCGAATGAGCTGACTGCGAACAAACCATTTTTAGTACATTTAAAGACATTCAAGTGGAAATTTTACTTTTCCAAAAGCACAGAGCTTAATTTGTATGCAGATTAACAAAAAAAATTATTCAAATCCAATTAGTTTTTACGAATAAATCAACAATTCGCTTATTTTTTCGCTAATAAGCGAATGCGCTTTGCGAACTGTCAAACTTAACTCGCATTCCACAAATGTGGAACCCAATTTACATTTGCACGACCAAAACATTCACGCTAATTTAACCTAAAATATATTTTTGTTTTTTTTAAAACACAAAACGTATGACAACAGGTTGTTGCGACTAAATGAAGAGTAGCTGGGAATGAAATATGGATATTTACGAATGTTCGCTCCTTCGTATTCGCAATTCGCTGGCCTGTGAATGGTCATATGAGGTTATGAGTGCTGCTGTTAGGCCAATTTAACTTGGAGAATACCGTTAAAGATCGACTAGCATATCTTCTTTGTCCCCATAGATACTGTTTTTCTGCCATCTTAAGTGTTGTCCCTCACATTTGCCTGGGCTTGGACGCACGTCAGTGATACCGGGATAAGGGCGTGTGGTATGAATGTCCTATGCTTTGAAACTTTGAAGATGAGCTTAACTCTAAAGATTTCCTTCTGTTCGGCACGTTAGGTCTAACTGGAGAAAGCCGATAATTTTTGCCAACGTTGCATAACTTTATTCAAACGGTAGGTCCACGAACATGCAAAAAAATGACGTTTCTAGCATTTAAGAGCGATGTTGAAGGTGTCAATTGTGACACTTGATTTATCCACAGACGTATTTTTAAAATTTAATATAAAATTGGTCTTTAATCATTAAAGAATGGCACTATCTTCCCAATGCAGCAAACATTAGGTGTAAGTACTTTTATATTTCCATCATCCCTCTTATAATACTTCACTGTGAAAAGTAACCACCGGTACCTGGAGGCTTTTATCAAACAAACAATGGTCGTCGTTCATGCATGTACCTTGGCTTCGGCATTGGGCATTGTAAAACTTACAAAAGGCTTCACCAAAGGATCGACCTGCAGAAATACAATGCCTCTACTTAGGATATTGTCAACAACAACACACTAGTTTCCTTTGTGCTTTCACTTACTTCCTTTGTCTAGGTCCGATATCAGTATCACAGTTCTATTCAGATTTGGAGGCGCTCACTCCAACGCATTTGCTTAAAATGTCCTGTCGTCACAGCTTTTTCCCTTATCGACAATGGAGTGCAAAAACCAAACAAAAAAAAATATCCCACATATCGCCGGGACCGATTTCAAAAAAGACAAAAGCAACAAAGATAGCCGATTCCAGTTCCCATTGGTATAGGCAGATGTCAGCCTTTCCCCTTGATGTCGTTCACACAACATTTTGCCCTCAGTAGTCCCACGGTTATGTACTCCCTTCTGGAGATACGGAATGGATTTCCTGCTCGTGTGCAGTGTATCAGGTTAGCTTCATAGTTGGTAGTGCTTTTGCTGACGAGATGCTGCTGCTGGTTAAGATAAAGACATTATGATCTTTTAGAATGATTTACGACCTTCTTGCCACCCGGCTTCATTCATGAACCGGTTCCATTTTTAGCTTACTCTATGGAGGCTTAAGTAATGACGATGGTGATTTTAATGATGGCTATGACAACGACGCCAACGACAACGACGATGACCATGACGACAATGTCTCCGATGACGACGATAAAGATGTTAATGATGATTGAAGAAGTCTGCTGACCCATGGTGTTTATTGTGTGTGAGAGTATCTTTAGCGAAATTGTGATTCACCCTTATGGCCAAAGACGGAGAGCGAGGTCTCCTATCATCCAGTGCTAACCTGATCTCAGCTTCAAGTAGTTGGTCTTTGGCCTTTTGTCTGCGTCCAATCACTTAGTTCACTTCATTATAACCAAAATAAAAGAAAAAAATAAAAAAATAAAAAAAGCGAAAATGAAACCATAAACGATCAAAATAAACAAAAGAAAATTGCGTGCCAGATGTGGCCTATCCAACAAAGGCCAATAGAGCCTTTGATGCCATTGAAGCCATTCATGGCGGACATAAACCGGAAAAAGTAGGCAAGCGGTTGATTGGAGTTTGGTTTTCTTGGGCCGGCTGTTTCTATGTATTGATTCGATGGAGATACATACGAGTATATATCTTCTCACGAATAACGGTAAATGAAGTGAGGAAGTTAATAAATGCGACAACAAACGCAATTAATTGTCAAAGAATATATCTGATGATTCAGTCGCCGATAATTAAGAACTACTGAGTGTGCTTGATTAAAATTTATGAGCTGATTCTGTGGGAACTTTTGATTGATTCTATACTCGTAAGTCTGTGCTGTACGCAGTTTTGTACATGCGAGAAAAATCTCAGGTCTTTAGCACTAACATCTTGGTTTTGGTCTTGCAATTTTGGGATCTAACATATACACGTCTCGGATATAAGACCGATGCTCTTCTACGGGGTGGTTGTCTAGTGGATGGCCTTAAACAATACGGAAACATAAGATCTCTCCCATAAGCAAAAAGTAAAATTTTGATGTATACCTGGTCATAAAGGTATTGCCGGAAATGAAACAGCCGACGAAATGAAAATCGACTACATTATGCCCCAACATTGGTTTGAAAAAGACTTTCATGTTAGCATCCTCTCTATATCCTTCTGGAAGGAAGATGCTTATATGGATGACAAGTCAGTATACGACAGATAGCGGGGTTGGTGGTGGTAAAGTTCTTTTTAAGTTTTAAAAATTCATTTTTGATGGTTGGAAGCTGGTGCATCTAATCTGTTTGCCTCCGCGTACGAAGCTAGTGATCCAAAGACTTGGATCAAATTACTCCGATGCTATACTTGTTCAATAGATCTGCTTCACTTTTAGAACTCGTATGTCGTTGGCATTGTTTTTTGATATTAGCTTCCTGGTTCTATCCTGTATATTTTGCCGCCTGCCGATGTGCGTTTGCGCTGCACTATAAGTGCGTGATGGACAAGTTTTTGGACGCAGTTGACGATTCGAGTTAAAGAGATACAAGCGCGAATAAAGATCCTTTAAGCTTGTTCCTGACATTAATGACATGTACGAGTTAGTGGTTCCCAAATAAAGTGACTGTCGATGGTAATGTATCTGTATGTCCTCAGAATACTTTAGGATTTTCGGTATCTTGGGCTGCGGACATGCATGGCTTTTGTTTTCAAATTATCTATTACGAGACCATTATCATGACATCCTTTGCTTGCTTCATTGAACTGGTTTCGAATAGCATCTTCTGATGACTAGTACAATATGAAAAAAAGGGTACCAAGCTTAGACCCCTGAAGAACCCCATATTGCAC
Organism: Volucella bombylans; assembly: GCA_949129095.1. Taxonomy (NCBI): domain Eukaryota; kingdom Metazoa; phylum Arthropoda; class Insecta; order Diptera; family Syrphidae; genus Volucella; species Volucella bombylans. The sequence continues at coordinate 88,336,664 of OX422143.1, forward strand.
AAGGTGTTCATCGCTGCAGCTTTCATTGTTTTAACGTGAAACATCATCGAACAAAGCTAGTCCCTAATCCAGTTCGCTAATCTTCCTCTAATGCCCATTCTTTCAATAGCGCTAACAAGCCTATTGTCGAGCACATCAAAAGTCTAAACATATCATCAGACTGGTATTAATAAAATTAGCAAATTTTCACAGAAGTGGATTGGTACTTTTACCCTCTTGAAAGATGGAACTCAATAAACGATCTGCTACGACTTGTCTGTAATCTTTTCTACGAACGGCAGTATTGTGATAGGACAATAGTTTTCTGACCATTTTTTACCGCCATCCATATGGATTGGCCGCATAACCGCTTCTTTGGGTTTTTTTTTGTTTTGAACTGTTGCGGTAGAAAATGTTTAGTTTATTAATATGTTTACTATTGCTGCAGAGATATCAGCATTTATTTTTAAGTCAGTGGCTTTTATTTCATCTGTTCCCGGTGCCTTTTTTTCGGCTTAATGTCTATGTGTATGTATATCAATTTTTTTTACTTCAGTACACTCCATGTCTTCCAAGAATATTTAATCACGAATCACAGCGCTTTTGTGGCTCGATGTTAATGTGTTGTCTGTGTGTTTGCAAATTTTTTTAGATAATTCCGCTGAAGTGCTGGATGCGAAACTTTTCGTGATCATGTCAAGAGGGCTTTTGACGTCCTAATACTTTGTTTATTATCATCCACGTTTTTTTAATATCCTTTTTTGACAGCTCCAATTTTGTCTTGTAGTATTAATTTTTCGCTTTGTTACTTGATTACGTATCTTTTTGTATACGGTGTAGTATGTTGAATTACTTTTATTATTTTTCCATCTCTGTACGTACTATACGTCCTTTCCTTACAAATTTAATCAGCTCAAAATTTACTCGTACTTCTCATATTCCATCTGACAATGAACAGTTAATTAAAGGAAATACTCTCAGGCAATAACTTTCAGTCACTCCGCATTTCCATTTCCGCTTCCATGGCCAAATTAAGCGATGCATGTTCGCAAAGTGCCATTATTTGCCTCGCCTCGGTTTTTGTTGCCCACATTGTCTGGTATGTTTTCGTAAAAGTATTATCTATCCGCGCACACGAGCTTATTCTGAAGTTGAAAAACTCATCACTTAAGTATGACACGAGAACGTGCTTTGATTTCCTTTTCTATTTTCCATATTACCATTCGGAATTCTACCCCCACAAGTTGTAAGTGAAATTTTAATAGAATTCAAAGAAGATTCCACTTTTGCGGGCTGCAGAGGGATTAACCCAACCAAAGAAGCTCCAGTCACCATCCATTTATATCCCATAAACCGATCTATCATTTTCATTTCTCGAGATTAAACTCTCGGAAAGGCAAAAAAATAAAAACGAAAAAGGACGATAAAGGAGAGGAAAAAAATCCACAAATCCACGTAATCAAAAGCCTAGATGAACTTTTTCCAAATAACACCTTTTGATCTTTAACGCTGTCCCAGTGCCACACCGAAAATGTTGCTTAAACCGACTGACGCACGGCCGGCATTGTACAATTTCCCTCAGTATACTAGAGGATATAAATGCCAGTAACTGCGAATGCACCTTTCTCTGTATCTGTGTGACTTCATAGTAAGCATCCAAGGGAGATGAATGTTTACTTGTTCCTCTGGAGGGTTGCCCAGACCCATCCACCGTTAGGTTAGGCGTTCCATGTAGGTTTCGTGTGTTGCCCGTGGCCGGGTGAACTTTAAAGGTTACACGATATGTCCTTGTCTTTCATTGTTTTACAACAGCTTTGACAGCATGATGATTCTGTGGAATGTAATGGGTTGGCAGAATAGCATAACTTTGCATATGTCCCTAAAAGGGTGGCAATCTATAAGCACATGACGAAGGAAACAATAAAAAAGAAAAAAAAAAAGTAAAAGGAGATTTCTCGATAGTATGTCGTAGAGAGCACAACAAATGGGAGTAAGTTTGCACACGTATCCCTCTCTCCATATCTAAGTATCTGCAACTCCGGTGACGAATTAATTGTAATAAAATGTCCACCATGTTTATTTTTAGTCGCAGGTGCAAATTAGTCTAACTGAATCAAAGTTAATGGTGTTCGCTTTTGATTAAGTTAAAACAGGCACAGCTTGCCACAGCAAATACTTCTTGGAATTCTTTCCAGAAATCAGAAAAAAAAGTCTTCCCATGCTAATCTGTGCTAAGAGATTACTTTAATAAGCGTAACTTGCCATTTAGCTCTTTTAACAAATTCTATCTGCACCAATTGTTGGCAAAATTTTCATTTTAAGTCGTAAACAGAAGCTGTCTTTCAGAGACACTGAAGTATGGAATGGGATATCGTCTTAAGATGAGGCAAAATGAAATGAGATCAGACACAATCCAAGTGGACTAGTGATAGTGAACTTGAATTTGGACCATAAATTCGTCCCACATCATTCGGAAGAGGCTAATTGCTTTGAAATCCATTGGGCAACAGGTTGTCTGGCGGAATATTCTTGCTATCTTAAATGGACCGACAAATAAATTTAGTTAAATCAAATTCATAACAATGTCATCCGCTAGAGTAAACAGATTCTGAGGTATTACAAGTTCGATGTTGTGCTACTTCTGTTGTCGTTGTAAGACGTAAAAGCTAGCCATTTTGTCAACATTTAAAAGAAAGGGACTTAAATTCCCTCCTTGTGGCACACGGCTATAAATTTGATACAAATGCTTTCTAAGCACTAGAAAAATGAATCTTTGAAGGCAAACGTGTCACGCAGTATGGAGACTTAACAGGGTCATTTGTTTTCAGGGTACTTTACTGTAAAGGTAGCCTAGCGACTGTGTGATTCAAAGTGACTATTGGTGTACTAAAAGTAGACCTTCAGTCAATCCTCTCAAACTTGAGGTTGTTCTTGTTACGAGAGGGAGCAAGCTGGATAACAAAGTTCTTTAGATTAAACATGTATCGTTGAAAACTTCAATTGTGCTGTTGGCTTTTTGGCAGTGTAACGGAATTTTCAGCAAGCAACTGACTTGTCGCCGAGTATGGTCCTTTATATCCGCGCAACAAGGTGTGCCAGAATATGTCACCGAAATACGTTTACCAGATTGCAAAAAAACGATCTTACTGGCAGCATTGAGGCTTCTGAAGAATCGACGGAAGAGGCGAAGAATTTACGTCTTCAGGGACAGCCCAGTTGTCTTATAGCCTTGCTGAACTCTCTCACCACTTATAATTCGAAAACGCAACGCTTCTCTGAATGCAGTCGGAAGGGTGATTTCATATTGGGATCCAAATCACAATGGGAATGCGAGAAATTAGATTGTAGAATGAGGAAGCTAGGCTTATGAGAAATTAATTCTCTGCCTGCATAGGTCTCCTTACCGTGAGTTCGCTGCTTTCAGCACTTTCGTAGTTGACTGCATGCATTTATTACAATATTTTTCCGCTGTACGTCACAATTTATTATCCTTTTCATCTGATTTGAAAACCTTTACGATCTTCCTAGTCAAGCCGTTGGAAGCACCATTATTTTGAGATGGAGTATAAGTTTAAAATGTTAGAGATGCTATATCTATTATTCCAACTCAGTATAGTGCCTTCCAAATCAATTGAAAATACCGCGGGTAGGTTTTCACTATTGTGTGTCAACCGATTGACATCCACTCAAGACGTTTTTGGCGTTAGGTTCATGATTTAAGCCTTTCCACCAGCCAAATGGGAAGATTAGTTTGGTTAAACGATAATGATTTCAAACTTCCTTCTACCTGGCCTTAATAGGTTTTCTGTCTTCCTTACGAAGTTGACATACAAGGGATGTGCGTGTGCCTATTGCATAGTTCGACAGGTCTTTTTTTATAATTGCCACCAACGACTGTGTAATCTTATAGCTACCAGTAACCCGTAGGTTATGATTTTCCTAGACTTCGTGCTACGCATTTAACCACACTTCTCTACATTCATCAATCACTCTCTCCCTGGGTCCGAGGCAGCCTCTTGGGCTGTTCATAACTTCTCGTTATGCTGCTCGTCCTCTATACACACTGTTAACGAACAGATCTCCACCAAGTTGCCCTCTGATCCCTATCTTCTGTGGAAATTATGCAGTAAAACATACAGATCCCAAAGTATCTGACTACACTTCGAGAAGAAACTTGTTGCGCATATTGTCCCACGACTAAAAATTGTTGGCCACTTTTCTGGTGTCCGTGGATGCCCCCGACAATGGCGTCCTAAAGAGAATGGTTTCCGGCTTCTGAAAGTTGATCTTCAACTTCCAGTCATCGGAATATCGTTTAATTTAATCGAAGTCACTTTGCAAGGGCATGTTGATAACATACATTTTTGGACCTGATCTGTACGCGATCAAGTCGTCTGCGTACGCTATGTGATGGTGAAGCGAACTCCAGCAAAAGCTCTTCACCATTTTTCGCGATGAATTATTCGTATACCACAGTTGTTTACTTATGCCCAGACCGTTCAGTTTGGGAAAAAGGGGGTGTAAAACCATACAGTGTCGAAGGCCTTCTCCAAGCCAATTAGGTAGGCACCCGTGTATAGTTTCTTGCACTGGATATCAGATACCATACCATGCCATTATCCCAATTAATCAGGATCATATTGATCAATTTATCGAATGCCTTGCTAATATTCGGAAGGAAACTTATCGAGCGAAGATTCGAGTATTTATCCCTTTTGGCAATGGGATTCACCACCGCTGTCTTCCAATGGGTTGGATAATGGGCATTATTAAATAAAGTGGTGTAAATGTCCACCGTTTCTAGTTGTAGACGTCGTAGCACCATGCTCGGTACGCCTTCAGTTCCCACTGATTTTGCCTTATACACTTCCTGCAAAAACACTCCGATGGCCTCTTCTTCCTCGATCATAAAGAAGTCGTCATCATCGACAGCTTCTCCAAGATCTAGGCCTGCTGATAGTTATTCGTCATTCGAGCGATCTTAAGGCAAGTCGTTTTGATGTTTCTTCCGAAATAATATACTTATTTGCGGGAACATATTGCTGGTGCTTACAGGCCAAATTTTATTGTTCCAATATAAGCTCACAGAAGCTGTGTAGTTTTCTTTTATTAGTATTTGGAGGTTTTTGATCGACGAATTCAATGCCGTGACTTCTGGGTTATGTATGAGTACAAGATTTTTAGCCTCGCCAGCAGTCTAGTCTTGTGCTGCATTGCGGAACATGTCTTGGCTGTCAGTCTGCCATACAAAAGTATGGTAGTGTCCGTTGTACCGAACTAACCACTCTGAATAGCAACAGGATTCTGCGGCGTATTCAGGGCCGCCATTGTCTGAAACATTCAAGAGAGTGCTGCCTGTATCAGTGATGCTTTCTTGATGCGCACTCGATGTGGGCATTGAAGAGCAGGCTATTGTCGATTAATTATCTCGGTATGTGTATTAATGACAACCTACCTTCGAATGACCACATATTTGATGTCACCAAAAATGCTGCGAAATGTCTAGGTTTCCTAAAACGATGTAAGAAATACTTTTCCCTCTCTGATCTGGCCTCAATAAAATTGGTCATTTGGTCAGGTGCTCATAAAACCTCTCTGCACCTACTAGATAGGATTAAAAACCATGCGATAAGACTCATAGGTGATGTCACAGTCAGTTGATAGCCTCGAACACCGACGATATGTCTCGTGTTTCACCTTGCTCTATCGCTATTATCACCACAAGCTTCTATCGAAACATTTCGCCCTTCAAACTTTCAACCGTAACACCCGTTCTGCTATGAATGCTCATCAGTTTGCCCTCAGGCCCACTTTCGGACGTACATTAAAATTACGCGATTCTTTCCTAAACCGTACTTCTCGCTTATGGAATACCCTGCCGAGCTCTTTAATTCCTGACCATTATAACTTTCAAACATTCAAAACGAGCGTACATCGGTGCCTCACTTTCTTGCTGCGTGTGCAAGCATTTTAAGGCTCGTACCCTAACCCCTTGAGCTCGCGATAATTAAAAAAAAAGCCGTGTGTTCTCGGATAATTCTAGACCAGCAGATTCCACCCAGTGTGTGATCCGTGATCCTCGCAACAACTTCATCCGTACCGGACTCTATCTCGTGGGTGTGGTTGGCTACGGCCGATCCGATCACCCTCATTCATACGATCGGTGTTAGTCGCAGAATTCCATCGTACATTATGTTCCAAAGAACGGATCGAAGGATCAGGTCAGTTAGAGGCCTCTGTTTAACACAAAATTCTGTGTCATATGTTTATTATCGGTCATGGAATATTCATTTCTCTTATGATTCAGTTTCAGTTGTCTACTGCGTCGCTAAACGATATTTCAACCTATTTCACTAAGAATTTTTCGCAGCAAACATCCGCATGAACTTCTTCTTTGAAATGGACG